>CM076579.1:1084967269-1085567269 GCA_034641835.2 Pinus albicaulis | reverse complement strand
AGGTATGCCTTTCTGTTCCAACTGATGTAGAACCACCATCTTGATCAAGGAGTGGTGGAACAAACTCTGCATTTGTTGGGCATAACTTCTCCTCCAGGCAACATACGACATTTTGTCAATGGTCCTATATAAGTAGTAAGGCAAGTGAAGCACTTTATCCCTTGTGAAATGCATCAGGAGTCTAACATTGTAGGAATAAAGTTTGGAGTACCTCCCTTCACAGGAAAAGTACTTCATGATAACCCTCATCAATGGTGAAAGCCTCTGTTTTAGGTGTGAGAAAGGGAAGATAGCCCTGCAACCTACTCTATACCTAGTTTTGACAAATGGCTCATAATGGTTCATGTCCAACCTTGCCTTCTTGAATCATTTCTCACCAACAACAGGTATACCTGTAGCATTAGAGATGTCATCTATTGATAGTTCAAAATCCACCCCTACAAGGCTTAATTGTTTGTTGTGCAGGTTGAGGATGAATAACCTTGTAAGATCTGGGTGGCTTTGTAATTGTTTGATTCTCTCACAAAATTGGAAACACTCTACATTCTGGAAACATGAGAGGATCGTGGGAGATGAGGTGATATCCACTATGTTCTGGGGTTCAAACCTATTCACTTTCCCTCCTTTGTGTTTTGGCCTTATAGGCATTTTCCCTTCATGACTGCTCATACTTCCCTCTTCTCCTGACATGGTGATTGGTATGGCCTTTAGACAAAGTTAGGTCTGCTTATGATATTTAGGCAGGAGGAGTGAAATGGAAATGATGGTGGGAAACTCTTGCAAAATAAGTGATATGGAGGTGAGGTATATGACTGGGTACTTTTGAGCTTGATGAGGTCCTTTACTTGAACTGATCTGTGCTTTCCCTAGTTTCACCCCCTTTCAAAAGGAAATTACTAGCTTGGAGGTCAAAAACAGTGGTTTACTTGTCATGAAGACCTAGAGTTTTCAAAGCCTAGGGTTCAATCATCTCTTTTAACCATTAAAACACAAAAATTAATTGGAGGGAAAGGATGAAAAGTCACTTACGAAATTAGCTTGTTTGCAGGGTCTTGAAAACAACTTGGAGGGTTTTTCTTGAGCCTTTGGTACCTTCTTTGAAAAATTTGGATAATTTTGGCATAAGCGCAGCGCCATGCCTCCACTATTGGGTCACCCTATGAGCATTGTGGTGGGCGAGTTGGGTCCTGGTCTAGGCATAGAAATTCTCATGTGCAGGCCTGCCGGGCCTTTGTGCGTAGCACCGGGCCTGTTGGGTCGCCCTCTGCGCGTAGCGCCGGGCCGAAAAATGAGTGAGTCGGGCCTAGGCGTGCCAGGTTTTCCTGTGCGTAGCACCGGGCTATAAGCGTAGCGCCTCCCACTATACGCGCATCGTGGTGGAAAATTTACACTGTGGGTACCTCTATATGCATAGCGCTGGGGTCTATGAGCACAACGCCAGGCTCTGAGCACAGCGCCAGGCTCTGAGCACAGCGCCAGTGAACTTGCCCAGAATTTCTCAAAAACTCATAATTTTCTCCTAGAAGCTATTTCTCTCCTTGCAATGACAAATGAGCTAAAAATGATAACTGAGATGCTTTTATACCTTTAAGAAATAAATTAAAATCAGAAAACCCACTTTTTCTAAGGTTTTATCACTTTATCATTTTTTACTGATATCCTTTGACCCTTTATTGCAGGTGATTTGAAACTTTTCAAAGTAATTCTTCTTCCTTTGGTGATGGATTGGTGGAGAGATGAAGAGGTCCCTTTTAACCTTGAGGGTCTTGGCACTGCTAAACCTCTTTTTGTTGCAGTGAGATATTGAAAAACATGTTTTTATCCCTTTTTGACATTTCTAAGTGTAAGTGATATGGACACATGTTTTCTTACCTTCTTACTGATTTTGATAGTGATACATCCACTTTTAAAAAGACTACAAATCATGTCTGCTATGCCTCCTTTTTTCCACTTCTGATTTGTTTGCAGGTGCCATGACACAATTGTTTTTGTCCCCTTTGTCATTCTTGGAGTTTGACAACCTTAGTTATACAACAGTAAAACTATGCTCAACTTGGTCTTCCATTTTGGAGCTTAACCCTTTTTTATTCCTTTGACCATTTGAGGGAAATTTAATGCACTTGAAGACTTGACCTTCCTCTCACTGATATTCTGTACATTCTTTCCTTTTGAGGCAGTGGAGCATTGTTGCCTTGGGAAACCATGGAGGTCACCTTCTGACATCTTCTTCAAACCTTCTTCTTGCTATCATCATGGAGGCTTATAGTCTTCATTTAAACCTCTTTTCATATCTTCATCATGATAGACCCCTTGAAATGAGTTTGGAATTTTTGTAGGCAGTGATATCCTCAGGAAAATTTTGCTGCTATCATGGAGTCTAAACTTGCCTTTCACCTTCTTTGATTATCTTACCAAAACCCTAGGCCTTTGGGCGGTTAGAGAAGAATTTTCAGTGTTGTCTTCTAAGTTCTCTATAGCCCTTTCAAGTTCATTCCAGTTCACCTCACTCTTTCCCCTTTTATTTATAACTTCTAAAATCCTCAATTCATGCTTGGTACATCGTTGATCTACCATTTTTCCTTGTGGTTTTTTGCATCGACTTGCTTGCTTGGCACTATTGTTGGTCCAATTAGTTCTAGAAACCCTGATCTTCCCTGAACATAGGTTACTTCCTCTTCTTTGCTGTGGGTGTCTTTTAGTGAGGATCTGGCCTCTTACCTTCCCTAATTTTTTACTGATAGTTTCCTTGACATTCCTGCAGAAATGAAAATCATGGATAGTTGTTCTTTGCAGATTTTGAATTTAATTAAGGAAGTCTTCCTTGAAGGTTTTCCTGATATGTTTTGGTAACAAAAAATGTTGACCTTATTTTCCATTAGATTCACCTTCTTGGCACATGAAAAACACTGATTTAGAACATCAATGACAATCCTTCAACCCATGAAAACCTTAATGACCTAGTGGGAGGCTCTTTAGACTTTTCCTTTGACTGAAAACTTCGCTTAGGGTACTCAAGTATGAAAAAATAGAGTTTTTTTAGACATACAGATGTATTGAGGATCCAAAACCAAATTTACTTGATTTATTCAAAGAGCCTACAGAGGTAGCTTTTAAGACCATCAATTCTTGAGGCATTTGATGAACATGAGAGAAGGTAAGCTGTTTGGAAAAAATAGATGGAAAGTGGAAGGATATAGGAAAAATAGAGTATTGAGGTTATGAGTGTGAAAATGGGACAAAGATGAGTGTCATAAGTCCATGAGGGATATTTTAGGAGTGGTAGGCTATTATGTGAATGGCAGAGTAATGAGATAGTGAAAACTTTATCCTAAGGATAATGAAGGCAGTGAGATTTCTAAAATTCACAATATTCCTGAATTTTGTTTTTAGAAATCTAGGATAACTATTTAGTCATCTACAAAATAGAAAAAAAAATTATTGATGACTAACAGAGAATAATCCCTATCACCCTCAAGAAAATAGTGTGGTGGAAGCCTTCAACAAAATCTTGGATAATGCGCTCACAAAGATCTGCAGTGCAAACCAGAGCGATTGTGTAATATTCCCAAATGGGAAAAGGAGGAATAGAGTGCATAAAGCTGGAAATATGCAGAAATATAATAGATCAAAGCATGAGACAATAGTAGATCCATTCCATTATGATTATAACAGCAAAACAGGTACAATATCTTGAGGAAAAAGATCACTCAAGTGGGGCAAACAAGCCTCCCATGAAACCATACACCTAGATCTAAAATGTTGTTAATACATGAAGTACAGAAATGTCGAAAAATGCACTGTCTAAGAGAGAATAGCAGCTAAAGGATATAAAAATACAGTGGTGCTGATATAATTCTCCAAAAATGCTATGTATAGAGATCCATGCTCCAAAACATAATTCCAGGACAACCCAGGAAAGGTTTCCCGAAATACACACTATAAAACATATAGTAGATTTGGCCCTAGGGCTGAATAATCTCTACAAATAAATCACTGATGGGAGATGGATGATCTAATATAAAAATGGATGATCCTCTTCCAACAGATTTTCTACATGAAGGGCTGATCCCCATAGAGGAAAACCAAACACCCCAAATAGGATAATAAACCCACTGCTGCAGCTGCTCTCCAAAATAACGCAGTCGTTGCAAGAAACTATGCTGTAGCTGATGACTGCTACTTGGCTTGGTGTAAAAATATGTATTGAAGCCCTGAAGTCTTACTCACAAGCCTTTAGATGAAAGGATGATCCCTCCCATGGAAAACTAGATTATAAATTTGAGATATCTCTCCTCCACTGCTACACCCCTGCAACACAACCCAACTCTAAACATAATTGCATTATACATGAGACTTAAGCTTGGCCAAAATGCTTGAATGTGGAATTATAGTGCAAACTCCTCCAAGAGCTTCTCAATGGAAGAGGTGGGATTCCCGATCAGGAACACCCAGTGCTAAAGAGCACATGCAGTATTAGCTAAACAACTGAAGAAAGCTATATGTCTAAACATATTGTTGGCTCAAGGGGTCCTGACCTAGGTTTAGAGGTTAAGGTTTGCCAACAAACCCCTATATGTAATATTCCAAAATTTTCATGCAGCAAATTGGAATATTATATTTTTCTGATTTCACTTAGGAGATGAATAAAAGGGTAAGGAGGCCCATGCATAATAAAAATTTGAATGAAATCCCTCATGGTGTGAAAAGGGATCAAGGTAGCAGCTGGATCTTACACTCTCATGTGTGAACAAGGATAAATGCATGTGGACAAGGTCAAGTTTGACCAAGTCAACAACGCAGGTGTGAGAGGAGGAGATCATCCATAGAGATAACGCAGTGCAAGTGGGAGGAAGATTCCTTGGTGAAGGAAACCCTAATGAGTGGGGCCCAAGGAAAGAAGGCTCACACATGTTTAAAAGGAGGGCAAGGAAGCCATAACAAGTTTATGCTTATGATTTGATTTTGTTCTAGAAGACTATTTTTCTTTCTGCAACTGTTTAGTTGAGATTGTTGTGCTGCTTAGCACAAGGATTTCCTGTTTAGGAATCCTTCTCCTTTCTTGAGAGGCCTCTTGAAGGAGTGTACTAATTTGCCTCACATATAGGCTTGAGGCCAAGCATCCTCCTTAAGCTACAATGTTATTTCTGCAGTAGTATAACATTGTGTTGCAGTGAGGGTTCACAACACCACTTCCAGCACTTGTTTTTCAGAGGAGGAGGCTCTCTTTCCTTTGAGAGATCAGCGAGGAAGCATTCCGGAGCAGTATTGCACATATGGACACTTTTTCAAAGTACTCCCAACATTTACAGCACAGCCCCTTGCAGGAAATACGTCATTTCTTGCAGTGTTGCAGTGTGAGGGTCAATCCCCTCAATCTTGAGCTTGTTTCTCAGGGAAAGGGCCAACCCTTCTCCCAGAAACTTTGCAAAAAGGATACTCCTTAATTTTTTTTTATTTTTCAGCTGTATGTATTTAGAGCTTTAGTTAGACTGTGTTTTTCAGATCCAGATCTGCAGATCTGACATTTTTCACTTGTACCTTCATGAAACCCTTGCCGGGTCATTTCTATAATGTGTAAAAGAGGCTTGTTCTCCATTTTTCTCCATGATCTGATGTAATACACTCCATATTTGTTATTTAAATTATATTTCATCATAAACCCTCATAAAATCACTCTATGTATGCTTGAATAAATTCTGCATAAGCTAAGTCACGGGGTTTGGGCCTTTTTGAGCGATATCGGGACCGGGAGACTTGTTTAAGCAAGCAAAAGAGATTTGTTTCTGAATATTTTCTAGGCGTGATTCCCCTATAACATAATATAATGGATCCAACCATCATTTTCCCCTATTATTACGCAATTTTTTGGGAATAACGTTTTTACGGCCTAAAATGTTGCTTTTCCCCAATTTTTGGATCATGAAATGAAGTATAGTTTGTTGTTGTAGATTTAATTGATGGCTATGTGTTTTTAACACATCATATGAGTCTATTTATCATTTAACATCGATTATCATGTTCATTCATTGCTTGATTTCCCTTTGGGATATTATAGTGGTATTAGAGCACGATCTTTGCCTCAGCTTGTGAGTTCCAGCTATCAGAAGGAGCAAGATAAGAATTATGGAGAGGATGAGTTTAATCTCATCACTTTTCAGGTCCAAGAAGAACCTCTCCCAGGAGGTTAAGAAGATGAAGGAGAAAATATCCAAGGAAACTCTTAGAGGGTTTCAAGAAGAGGAAGGGCCATGCACTTCCTATTCTCAAAGAGGAGAAGACATGAAACATGAAGAACACTTGGAATCTAAAGTTATAAGTGAATACCTTGCTGAATACCAAGCTAAACCTAGAGCCTTCAAGAAGACTCTAGCTTTACCACAGTTTATTCAGCTGGAAGAAGTAAGAAGACCATACAGCTATGGGATGATGAGAGGTAATAGATTCCTATTGTCCACTTTTGATGGATCACTCATATGTGTAGCAAAGGCTTTGGTGATGAAGCTAGAGGCTTTCTTCCTACTACATCCAGTAGTAGATAGAGAGGCTATAGAAATTGTAGCACTGCACCTTGAAGGTGAAGCAAATACTTGGTGGTTCAGCCATTTGAACCATGCGAAAGTGTCAACCCTTGTTGAGTTCTCTCAAAGGTTGATTAGGAAATTTGGAAAAATGGAGGAGAAGCCCTCACCACCAGTTGAAGAGGCATGTACCAGCGTTTTTGTACCATGGAGGAGCAGCCTTCATCTTCAGCAGTTTGGGAAGCCAACACATATGGGGAAGAAAATCTTGCAGCCCTACAAGAAGCTTCCAAATTTCACCAAGGTATGCTTAAGCCTCCATCCCTTGTCATTTTAGAAAATCTTATGGAGGGATCTACATCTTTGCATACTCTTGATTTAGAGCAACAAAATTGCACTACGTTGTACAAGAGCAGTGATGAAGAAAAGAGGATCCATTCCTTATGGGAGAATTCAAATGGTAGCTTCATTCATGAAGCAATGGAGGAAGAAGAGATAGATGGTAGACATCTTGATGTGAGAAACCCTTTCTCCTTTCTAGATGACCCTTTCTCAATGAGAATTCCCTAGCTCAAAGAGAAACTTCTACCTGCAGAAGATCTAGAACCTTATTGGTTTTGGAAGGCCATTGATGAGAAGAAGGTCTCATGGAGAGATCTCATTGGAGGTGCACTTCAACACATACTAGAGTGCAAAGTTCTTCAAAAATTTGAGGAGGTTTTCCCCTCATCACACTTGGATCTTTGTGGATTCAAGGGGAACATTGATGAGAGGACTTCTCTAGAAGATCTCCAAGGAGTTGCATTTCAACATCCCATGAAATGAAAGGGGAGGAATCTGATTTGGGAGGATGGTAGTCTTCCTTGGGAGAATTCTATGGAAGAACATGGTGGGAGGAACCTACATGTGGATGGATGGGTGTGGATGGAGAGTAAGAAGCTGGAAAGCTACCAACAAATCTATGACACTGGGTAGCGGGAGGCTTGGCTACGTTGGCTATTCTTGAAAGAGTTTGGCCATCATCCTCTTTCTACGGGTATGTGGCAGGATACTTGCATCATTGGGCAGAAAGGAGTACAGACACATTATGTTGATATGAAATTCTTCATGTCAGTCACCATGTTTTCACTACATGATTTGTATGATGGAGGTATGAGGAGGCAGCAAAAAATTTTGTTGCTTTGGTTGTTCATGGGAGAGCAAGGGCAGATTTGCTCTCACACTTTGCATGATGTTGCAGGAGTAGGAGATGGCACTATCATGGTGCAAAGGGGCTACTCCTTGGCCCTAGATGACCAAGATGTACTTCCACTTTGGGAGGGACTTCTTATGTGTAGCAGCATTATGGGAGATGTCTTTGACAAGGAGCATGTCAAAGAATGGAGCTATGAGTTGGCTAGAGCCTATTTGCATAGGCCAACAATGTTGTCACTTGGGAGCTTGGGTTTATTAATGGAGTGTCCCTAGTATCACTTCACAATTGATGCACTTGGTAAACAAGCAAGAGGTGAGAATGATGGAGTAGTGGATGGAAACATATATTACATTGATATGATATTCTTAACTTGGATTTCCAAGCATAAGAAGGGTGATTTTCATGTAGCATATGATTCATTCCTCTTCATGGGAGCATGTCATATGGGAGGCTTGTTTATGGATCCCATCATCATCTTACTTTCAGTACATGGTGAGAATATTCGTTTTAAATTTATTTATTTTCTAACACAGTATTTGCATACTCTTACCATTTCTATTCAGTGCATTGCTCCATAAGAGGGCAAGATTTTCATTGAGCTCCATGGTCAACATTGGGCCAAATTGTATGATGGAGATAGCCATGTTTTATATGGCCTTGGGCAAGTGTTTAATCCTTTCATGTATGTTTAGCTAATGTACCAAACCATTTACTATTCATTAGTAAACATGATGACATACATAATTATTCATGTATCAAAAAACAACTTGCCATGTAATTTTCTGAAGCAACAGTTTGGAAAACTGCGCTGTGACTACTTGGGAAACTGTTGGTACGCTCTAGCACCTTATGAGACCTTCAATATTTCCCTCATTGTAATGCTAATCATGATTCCATTTTCTAATGTTGTTCTTACTATTATGGGGAGCATGATTGGAGAGGAAACACATTGGTTGGATGTGTTCTTTGGGAAGGAGGATTCCCACATTTTCTACATTGCATGTTCTAATGGGAGCATGAGAGGAGATATGGCCACCATAGACAAACACTTGTTTCTTTTTGAGGTGGGCCATGTGATTTATGGGATGCCATATGGTGATGATTTCCTATCCATTACATATGGAATGATTTGGGCCAGCTTGATTCACAGTGTTGGAGAGGAGATCTTTGGAGATCTAGTCTTCATCTTGCCACTTAAGGGCAATTGTATTGCAGCCCAAGATCAGCATATGCTCTACACTTATCATAAGTGGAGAGGAATACAGCATGGGGTAGGCTACTTTGTCTACCATGTTTAGATTTTCAGCCCACCTACTTTGCAGGAACTCAAGGTGGAGGAACATTTTCAGAAGTTGCCATGTTGAGAGGTGACTCATTTTGTATGGATGATTGCTTGGGGATGGAGGATCCACATGGGAATGATGTTTCCCAATACATTTCAGATCCCATACCTCATGGGAACATCTAGATATCACCTTATTTCCTTCTTGAGTACTCTACTTGTCCATGATGATAGCTATTTAGCTAACTTGCATGCTTGGGAGAGACAATATGGAGATTCATTGTTGAAACAACATCTCATTCCTTGGAGGAGTTCATCATATGTGGATGATACAGTAGGAGGGGAGGACACTCTTCAGTTCTATACTTGCATTTTCTTGAGGAAAAGCAACATTTAGGAGGGGAGGACTGTAATATTCCAAAATTTGCATGCATAAAATTGGAATATTAAATTTTGTTGATTTCACTTAGGAGATGAATAAAAGGGTAAGGAGGTCCATGCATAATAAAAATCTGAATGAAATCCCTCATGGTGTGAAAATGGATCAAGGTAGCAGCTGGATCTTACACTCTCATGTGTGAAAAAGGATAAATGCATGTGGACAAGGTCAATTTTGACCAAGTCAACATCGCAGGTGTGAGAGGAGGAGATCATCCATAGAGACAATGCAGTGCAAGTGGGAGGAAGGTTCCTTGGTGAAGGAACCCTAACAAGTGGGGCCCAAGGCAAGAAGGCTCACACATGTTTAAAAATAGGGCAAGGCAACCATAACAAGTTTATTCTTATGATTTTATTTTGGTCTAGAAGACCATTTTTCTTTCTGCAACTATTTAGTTGAGATTGTTGTGCTGCTTAGCACAAGGATTTCCTGTTTAGGAATCCTTCTCCTTTCTTGAGAGGCCTCTTGAAGGAGTGTATTGATTTTCCTCACATCTAGGCTTAAGGACAAGCATCCTCCTTCAGCTACAATTTTATTTCTGCAGCAGTATAACGTTGTGTTGTAGGGTGTTGCAGTGAGGGTTCACAACACCACTATCAGCACTTGTTTTTCAGAGGAGGAGGCTCTCTTTCCTTTGAGAGATCAGTGAGGAAGCATTCTAGAGCAGTATTTTACATCTTCACACTTTTCCAAAGTACTCCCAACATTTACAGTGTATTCCCTTGCAGGAAATACATCATTTCTTGCAGTTTTGCAGTGTGAGGGTCAATCCCCTCAATCTTGAGCTTGTTTCTCAAGGAAAGGCCAACCCTTCTCCCGGAAACTTTGCAAGAAGGATCCTCCTTAATTTTTTTTATTTTTCAGCTGTATGTATTTATAGCTTCATTTAGACTGTGTTTTTCAAATCCAGATCTGCAGATTTTACATTTTGCACTTGTACCTTCATGAAACCCTTGCCGAGTCATTTCTATAATGTGTAAACGAGGCTTGTTCTCCATTTTTATCCATGATCTGATGTAATACACTCCATATTTTTTTATTTCCATTATATTTCATCATAAACCCTCATAAAATCACGCTATTTATTCTTCAGTAAATTTTGCATAAGCTAAGTCATGGGGTTTGGGCCTTTTGGAGCCATACCGGGACCAGGAGACCTATTTAAGCAAGCAAAAGAGATTTTTTTCTGAATATTTTCTGGGTGTGAGTCCCCTATAACATAATATAAGTGATACAACCATAATTTTCCCTTATTATTACGCAATTTGCTGGGAATAACGTTTTTAGGGCCTAAAATGCTGCTTTTCCCCAATTTTTGGATCATGAAATGAAGTATAGTTTTCTTCTGTAGCTTTAATTGATGGCTATGTTTTTTTAAAACATCATATGAGTCTATTTATCATTGAACATCCATTATTTTGTTCATTCATTGCTTGATTTCCCTTTGGGATATTACACTATACTATTGGCCCTTTCGGCAGTGACCTGCTTTTGCAGGCCAAAGTCTCACCCGAAGCAGTATGGGAGGGTGAAAGAACCATGTTTCTGCACCTTGAGAGAGATTAGGCAAGTCAAGTTCACAGCCTCTGAGGTTTGTACCAGACATATCTATTCATCGAAGTTTCGCAATAGAAACAGTACAACTTGCAACTCAGCCAAATCGAGCTGTTATCATTTATAGATCTAAACAGGAGTTTCACATCCACGTGAATCTTTCCAATTATCAGAATAGAGTAAAGTATTCACAGCTAATAATAATTACGGATCATAAATATCGGATCACAAACACTTCGCAGCCTAAGTAAATAACACAATCACTTTTCATAGCTTAAATCAGTAACACAAAATCATATATAACATAACCAAGTATCACAGGTTCACATCAATATTAATTTCTAACAGATTCAAATATTCCAACAATACTTCTCCATTCATTAGTCTTTCATATCTACTTACAATACCCAAAACTAGCCCACACACACATCCTAGCGGGGTCCACACACAGGAGGACTGAGGATCTCCGCACACACAGCTGCAGGATTCCTTACCAAAAATAACCCTAGACTGATCTACCAATTTTCACATAGCATCAATTCCAATTCTTCTCTGCCTTAAGACTCAAAATGTTCATCTATTTATAACGATTTAGCCTAAGCTTTCCTGTGGTCCGCAAACCGTGGTTTACAAACTCTAGGTCTACCCTTTGACCTGTTACAATGCTTTCGGGGCTTTGAGCCACCCAAAAACCCTTGCATTAGACTAAAATTGCCAAAAATATACAAAAATACTCCAAACTATCCCAATTCATAGCCTTTGGAGGACCCTGTTCCAACAGTCCCCCAACACAATCTAGTGACTCGTCCCGAGTCACTGTGATGGTGGGTTCTCCACCTGCGCCTGTACTGAAGCTCCAAACATATAGTCATTTGATCTGGTATGGTTTGAGTCGACTACCATTGATGCAGCCTGGTAGCATATCGCCACGCAGGGTGGCTAGCCTAACAGCTCAGCCATTCGTGATCTCCTTAACTGTGTAGGGACCAAGCTAGTGTTGTCGAAACTTCCTTGGATGCTTTGAAATTGGCTATTGTATAAGAGGAATAATTTGCCCTCCGCAAATGTCTTTTGGCAAATATGTCGATCATGCTAGGCTTTATCGCGGGCCTTCTGAACCTGCTTATGGAAATTAACAAGAAACCGATCTTCCTCCAATGCCATAAGTTGCGCTAATTGCTCCTCCATGACGTTAGGTTCTACCATGTTCGTAAATGCTACGATACGTAGATTAGGAATAATATACTCCGTTGGTATAACGACCTCCTTGACATAGACCATCTCGAATGGGGTTTTTCCTGTTAGCTTCTTGCAGGTTTTTCTATAGGCCCACATAACCGATGGGATGTGCATGTCCCAATATTTGCGATCAGCATTGCAGACCTTTGTTAGTGCTTGCTCCAAGATTTTGTTAAAATATTAAACCACATCATTTGCCTATGGGTGATACGGTGTGCTCTTCGCATGATGGATTTGGAACTCCTTGGTCAAAGCTTGGATTGTTTCATTAACAAAGTGCATACCTCTATTGCTCATGAGGATCTTCGGACATCCAAATCTAGTCAGGATTTGTTCAAAGATGAAATACGCAGCGGTATCTGTAGTACAATCCTTCAATTCTTGTGCTTTGGCCCACCTATTTACATAATCAATGGTAGTAATAATGTAGCGCGCACTCGTCTTCTTCCTTGGTGGGTTGATAGGTCCTATGAAATCGATGGCTCACTTATCAATTGCTTGTAGAGCCAATTGTGGTTGAAGGGGTATTTCATCTCTGCGGGACGACCTCCTTGTTCGTTGGCACGTGTCGCAGGCTTTACAATGTAGAAATTATATAACTAATGCGTTATATATCCAAGATTCTCCTGATCACACACTATTTTAACTTCATGCACAATATAGAATCTATTCCACCATAGATCATCACATGCGGAAATTAACACAATTGCAATGCACACATGAAACCATAATAATTCACACACATTAACACAGTGTTTTAACGGGAAATCCTGAAGCTAAAAACCCCAACTATCTGTATATAATATATGTCATAGAGATCATGTAACAATCCTCATACAAAGCTGATCATATCAAGCTCTCAGTATAATACAATCGCTACACACTAATCAGGTCTTGATCTAACAAATCCATGCATCGATCGCTGCCACCTACTAGCCTGCCTCTACTGCGCAATCCCTGTTGAAGAGTGGCTCTGAATGAACTCGAATCCACCTGGATTTCACTTCACAATCCTCATTGGCATCTCTACTGAGTGTTGGATGCAATCAATGCATCACTATAGTCACAACTGATAGTCATCTTGCCCTTTCACCTATCTCTCCACTGAAACTATCCACATGTTTGCAATTCTTGATGTATTCTTCGAGTTGACATTCTTCGAGTTGATTAATGAGTTAATATTTAGTGAATTAATTATTAATTAATTCACACCACTCTCACTAGTGTATCAATCAGTTAGACTAGATACAACTAGCTCAACTGTGTCTAACTGAGTTAAACTGAACACAACTCCACCAACTACTTCTACAACTCCACCAAACTCTGTCACATGAGTTCTAACTGAAGTCCTCCATGCAATAGCTCCACTAAACCCTTAGGAATAGCGTAATTCCTTCTGTCAACTCCTATTCCAAATCTGTGCACTTAACTGAAGTGCTCCAAGAGAATAAGATAATGTTTAGAGTCCAAATATTATTAAGAGCTAATAATATTCGACATATCTATTTTTAGATTGGCAATCTAAAAATAGACTTCGCCCAATATTCTAAAAATAGAATTTCATCTATTTTTCCAACTTGATCAACCATCCACAAATAGCATCCTGCAACTTCTGAAATATGATCATGTCTAAAAATGACTGTCAAAGAGCTCACATGGGCCCACTTAGTGAAGCAATTCTTTTACTCTAAGCTCAATATCTTGTTGAATCTCAACACCCTCTCAACAAGATAGGATTATCCTGAAGCACCATCCTGCTCTCTAAGGGTATTCAAATCTCTGCCCCGGTGAGCGCCTTCGCTTCGAATATTAGCATTCGATCTACTCAGGGAATGTAAGAAAGTAACATGATCTTCCGCCGCACACAATCTCTGATATGATGATACCGGATGTCAATGTGTTTAGATCTATCATGAAATACTGGATTAACCAAGAGTTTGATGCAACTCTGATTATCACAATATATCACAGTAGGATCTAAGTGTGAACCTAACAACCCGACCAGGATGTTCCTCATCCATATAGCCTCGCATGCAGTGCAACCAAAATCACTGCCATGTACTCGTCTCCGTCGGGCGAGCCACTGATCATTTCCCATCTACCAAGAAACCGTCAGACTCGAGCATAAAATCCCTCCGTATGTGCTCTTTCTGACCGTTGGGCTCCCCGCCCATTCGCATCCGTGAAGCCATGCAAGCTTCCACCTCATCCGATTGTCCGTACCACAATCCATATCCCGATGTGCTCTCGAGATATCTCAATACATGCTTTCCGCTCTGCAAGAGCTTGGTAGGCTTAACCATAGCTTTCAGAAAGTCGGTTAATAGCAGGCATATGCCCAAGGCCAGAATACTAGATACATAAGCGACCCCACCAACTGTCGATAAACAGTGGCATCCACTACCTCCGCTGAAGTAGCATCCTTCTTCCTCCAACCTCCAGGAAGAGGAGTATCAACAGGCTTGCAGCCATGCATGTTGAACTTCTCCAGTATATCCCGGGCATACTTACCCTGAGAAACAAACAGTCCATCACTGCGCTGCCAAATTTCCAATCCCAGAAATAATGAAGGAGGCCCAAGTCCTTCATCTCAAACTATTTTGCAAGATCCTCCTTGCATGAGAGCATCAAAAACTCATCACCTGTCAAAATCAAATCATCTACATAAAGTACAATGATCAGCAACTTACCCTCCACCACAATCTGGTATAGGTTCGGATCCGCCTCACTCTTGGAGAATCCAAGTCCGGTGAAATAACTGTCTATCCGTGTGTACCAAGCACGAGGTTCTTGTTTCAACCCATACAGCACTCTCTTGAGCCTCGTGATGACTGATTCTGCCCCGCCGCCGAAGATTTCGAATCCTTCAGTCGTTTATGTACACCTCCTCCTCAATGACTCAGCGAGAATGATGGGCCTCACATCCATCTGATGAATGTGCCAACCCATCTGCGCTGAGAGAGCAAGGATGGTCCTTATGGAAGAATACCTTGCGACATGTGCAAAGGTTTCTTCATAGTCAATTCCGTCGATCTGTGAGAAGCCCTAGGCAAAAAATCTTGCCTTGTACTTCTCGATGTTCCTGTCAGTAGCTTCCTTCACTTTGTAGATCCATCTCGAACCTACCACTGATTTCCCTTTCAGCCTTGGGACAATCTCCCATGCACTGTTTTCGACAATCGAATCATACTCTTCCACCATGGCATCTACCCATGCGGGATCTTCCACAGCTTCCTCGAAAGAGGATGGCTCTATCACGACACACTTGCTCATCAAAGCCATGTATCCAGTAAATCGGTCAGGTGATTGTCTCTGTCTTCACTGTGATGTAGGTGCTCCTACATTTTTCACTGCATCAAGATTCAGTCGCTCAGCTTCTGTAGTGTGCTTCTGCCCTCTGATGTTTGGCGCTACATGAGTGGTTTCTTCCACTCCATGAACCTCCTCTTGTGGCTGATCCACATCCTGAGGCTCATCTTTGGGAATAAGAAGTTCCTCCTTCACATGCAAGTGTAGCTTCCTCTCAAGCGACAACTTCATGGCTTTCACCTCATTGAATTTTATATCCTGTCATAATAGTCATCCGACTGTTTGGAAAATACACATGATAGTTATGGGGTGTTTTCGTGTACCCCACAAATATCCCAACTTCTGTAGTCGGCTCCAACTTCTTCCCGGCATCCTTCGTCACATGAATGTAAACAGGTGAGCCAAAAATCTTCAAATGAGAAATATCAGGCTTCTTACCAGAAAACGCCTCTTCGGGTGTACTCATGCCAAGTACTCTATGAGGACAACGGTTTTGCACATAAACCGCAGTGTTGCATGCTTTAGCCCACAAGTGTATGGGAAGGCCTTGATCATGCAACATCACCCATGCAGCACCCACGATCATTCTTCTCTTTCGCTCTGCGACCCCATTCTATTGTGGGTTATGAGGCGTTATGAGCTCTGTTCGAATTCATTCTACGCTGTAAAAGCCCTTGAATTCGCCAGAGATGAATTCACCACCATTATCGCTCCTAATAGCCTTCACTTTCTTCCCCAAATCTTTCTCCACCAAAGGCTCTTAAACTCACACAGATTTGAGTAATGTTCAGCTTCTTTTCATGAAGAAGATCCAAAGACTTAGAAAATTCATCAACAAATATCACATAATACTCCGTGCTTTGCTTTCGGGTTACCGGAGAGTTGTCCACACATCGTCCGTGTGGATTCTCTCAAGGATCATCGTGGCTTGAATATCCTTCTCATGAAAGGTGTCTTTCACAAATT
Source organism: Pinus albicaulis (assembly GCA_034641835.2). Lineage (NCBI taxonomy): Eukaryota > Viridiplantae > Streptophyta > Pinopsida > Pinales > Pinaceae > Pinus > Pinus albicaulis. The sequence continues at coordinate 1,085,550,767 of CM076579.1, read as the reverse complement.
TTCTCAAAGTACACCCCTTGCACTGATCTGACTGCGCAAGAGTGCCCTTAGGAAGCCCAGTAGAAATTTGCTGCAGTATCTTCAAAGCTCCATGGTGAAGGTGGCCCAATCTCCGGTGCCACAACTCGCCCTCATCCCGGCTCACCACTCCTTCTGCCTTGCCTGCCATTGCTGCGCAGCCATCTACCTGCAATTGATAAAGGTTCTTAACTCAAACCCCTATCCTCCGGGTCTCACCAGTTGCCTTACTGCGCAGGAAAGCCTTTCCTTCGCTAAAGACAACATCATATCCCTTGTCTTCTAACATCGCCACAGAGATAAGATTCTTCTTCAATCCTGGAACATGCATCACTTCCTTCAATACGAAGGGTTTACCAGACTCCCTTTCAAAGGAAATGGTACCGATACCGGTCGCACTGTATCTACCATCATCACCCATCTCGATGTGCACTCCAAGATCTTTCTCATCCAGATCAGTAAACAAATCTCGATCTCCTGTCATGTGAAAAGACGCACCACTATCAAGAAACCACACTGAACCCATCACACTTGAGACCAAGCATGCGATCAGTGAAAAATCCAGCTCAAACTGTGAGGCTAAGGCCTCTCCAGCTGCAGATCCAGCAGCCTGCTTATTTTTCTTCTTCTGTGGACAATTAGTGGTGTAATGTCCGTGTTGGTGACAGTGAAAGAACTTCACCTTGGACATGTCCTGCTTCTTGCCTTTCGCACCGGATTGAGAAGCATTCTTCTTGCTCTTCCCCTTCCTTGCTTTGGCAGCCAAAGCGCAATTTTCTTCATCTGAGTTCTTTGATGAAGATCCATCCCTGGTACTCTGCCTTATCTCCTCTTGCACAAGATCCGACCAAAGTCGCTCCCATCCTGGCAATTTCTCCCGACCATTGACAGAGTCCTGATAGGAATGCCAACTCTTAAGAAGCCCAAGGAGAGCCAAGCTCACCAAGTCCTCGTCATCAATAGTAACCCCCACACTTTCCAGCTCATCCCTGCATTGGATGAACTTCGTGAGGTACTTGGGCATACTGTCGCCTTTCTCCATTTTTATGTTCCTGAGTTTATCCTTGAGCGCCAACTTCCTATGGTCGCTCTTGCTTTGAAATAAATCTGTCAAAGCTTTCCAAATCAAGAATGGAGAAGCTTTACCATGAAGGTTGGACACTATGTGATCCTGCACGCCCTCCAATAGAATCCTTCGACACTTTTCTGTCTTCTTTTGCCATGCGTCAAGTACGGCAGCATCACTAGAAGTAGGTTTTGGAATTTATGCATCTATGAACTCCTTCAACCCATTGTCATCTAGCACCGCCTCCATCCTGTCCTTCCATGCAATATAATTCGGGCTGTCCTCAAGGGCATACTCCAATCGCAATCCGTTGAAAGACATCTCAACTTCGACACCAAGAAAACACTACTGCAAATTCGAATTCCACCAGCACAAAACTCAATCGCTTCAATGTTTTGCAATTGATCCAATGATCAATATCGCTCTGATACCATGTAGAAATTTTGAATAACTGATATATTATTCACCGAGATTCTCCTGATCACACACTATTTAACTTCATGCACAATACAGAATCTCTTCTACCATTGATCATTACATGCGGAAATAAAATCAATTGCAGGCACACATTAAAGACCATAAAAAATTCACACATTAACATAGTGTTTTAATCTGAAAGCTTTCAGTTAAAAACCAAATATCTCGTATACAAGTAAAATTAGATCATGTAACAATCCTCATACAAAGCTGATCATATCAAGCTCTCAGTACAATACAATCTCTACACACTAATCAAGCCTGATCTAACAAATCCATGCACCGATCTCTACCACTTGCTAGCCTACCTCTACTGCACAATCCCTGCTGAAGAATGGCTTTGAATGAACTCGAATCCACCTGGATTGCACTGCGCAATCCTCATTGGCATCTCTACTGAGTGTTGGATGCAATCAATGCATCACTATAGTCACAATTGATAGTCATCTTTCCCTTTCACCTATCTCTCCACTGGTCTCTACTGAAATTGTCCATGCACTGTAGTTAACTGGTGTATTCTTCAGTTGATTAATGAGTTAATATTTAGTGAATTAATTATTAATTAATTCAAACCACTCTCACTAGTGTATCAATCAGTTAGAATAGATACAACTAGCTCAACTGTGTCTAACTGAGTTAAACTGAACACAACTCCACCAACTACTCCTATAACTCCACCAAACTCTGTCACATGAGTTCTAACTTAAGTCCTCCATGCAATAGCTCTAGTAAACCCTCAGGAATAGTGTAATTCCTTCTTCCGGCTCCTGTGCCACATCTATGCACTTAACTGAAGTGCTCCAAGAAAATAAGATAATGTTTAGAGTCCAAATATTATTAAGATCTAATAATATTCGACATAACTATTTTTAGACTGGCAATCTAAAAATAGATTCCGCCCAATATGTCTAAAAATAGAAGTCCATATATTTTTCCAACTTGACCAACCATCCAAAAATAGCATCCTGCAACTCATAGAATATGATCGACATGTCTAAAAATAGAAATAGTCTAAAAATAGACTTGCGCCAAAAATAGCCTGCGGGCCCACTTAGTGAAGGCGACTCTTTTCACCAAGCTCATCATCTTGTTGAATATCAACATAAAATAGTCGTGAGAGTCACTATGCAGGGTTGGCCACCATAACCCAGCTCTCAATATATTTTTCGTTGTTGCTTTCCCTGCATAGTGACCTCCTGCTACTCCGTCATGAGCCTCTGCCAAGATAGTGTGCCTTTCATGCTCCAAAACATATCTCCGCAATACTTCGTCAGCTCCCATCTTATATAAATGACTTGCATGATGGTAAAATCTACTACCCGGGTGACTAACTCTTTCTTCTATTGTACCGAGTACTCTGGAGGTGTCGTCCTAGTAGTCAAGAAATGAATAATATCAGCGAAGTGTGAATCTACTACCTTAATAACAAATTGCTGTGCATCAGGAAATCCATCTTCCAGGTTGGTTGGCTCCTCGCCACTCTCAATTTTGGACAATTGATCTAGCTTAGCATTCAACTTTCTTGGCTTGACGATGATTTGAAAGTCATAATCCTAAAATAGCAGTAGCCATCGGCATATTTCCCCCCCAACACAGGTTTATTTACTAGGTACTTCAAGGCTGAATGGTATGTGAACATTTTGAAGTGTCCTCCTAACAAGTAATGCTGATATTTCTGCAAAGCGTAGACCATGTCCAGTCCCTCCCGCTCTGTAGTGGAGTAGTTGCGTTCCGCACCAGAGAGTTTCCTACTTGCAAAGGCAACTGGATGGTCGATATCTCATTCTCCTGGATGCGTAAGGACAACCTCGAGAGCAATGCCCAACACATCGACGTGAACATGAACTACCTTCTCCCAGTTAGGAAAGATGAGAATAGGCACAAAGACCATCTTTTCTTTAAGTAACTCAAAGCTCTTTTGACTTTCCTCATCCCAAAACAATGAAACATCCTTCTTAAGAAATTTTTCCATAGGGGACAGTAATCAGTGCATAGCCTTGAATGAATTTCCTGTAGTAGCCCGTGTGTCCAAGGATCAAGTGCAGCTGTTTCTCTGTTTTTGGTACTGGAAAGTTTATGATAACTACGATTTTGGCAAGATCCACCATCAACCCTTGTTAAAAAACTATGTGGCCGAGCAAGATTCCGAAGGGTACGCAGAAGATACATTTTGTTATATTTAGGGAAATATGGTGTTTTCAGCAGGCGTCCAACACAGGTTTGATATGTGTGCCTTTATCAGGCTAAAGATAGTCTAATCATCGAAATACACTTCTAGGAATTTGTGGATGAATTCCCTGAATACTGCGAAAACGACCCGCGAGAAGATAGCAGGGGCATTCTTGAGTCCAAACGGAATGGAAGTATACTGAAAAGATCTCCACTTAGTGGTGAACGTGGTTTTTCTGCGGTCCTTAGGTGTAATTCTGATCTGATGGTATCTTGAGAACCCGTCCGTGAAGGAGTATGCTTCCTTCCCTCCCACACTGTCCAAAATTTCATCTGAGAATAGTGTAGGGAATGGGTCATAACACATGCATCATTCAAAATGCACAGGTCCACACAGATCCGAATCTACCCCTTAGTCTTTTTCTCCTGAACCACCATCGGACTGACCCAGTCTGACTATTCAACAGGTTCGATGATACCTACAACAATAATTTAATCAAGTTCTTCCTTGACCTTCTGCTTATACCTGGGGTTCAACCTATAGGGTCTGTCATCACCCAAAAATTTTCAAAACATCATTGTGTCATGTTTGTTTTTTTTCATGGTTCAAATTAGGCTTAGAAGTAAATTTAGGTTTTGATCAAGGGTAGGTTAGATTGTCATAAGTTCAAAGCCCATCCATAAGTTCAAATAATGTCTTTTTTAAGGTCCATTCATTGTAAAATATCCATAATTTCCATTTTTGATTCATTTCCTAAAGTCTCATGTCAAAACTGGTCAATTAGCCAATAAAATTCGTTTTCGTAGTGCCACTAGTTCAAAAACTTGATTTGCACTACGAAACTGCTGAAAGTTATGAAGCAAAAACTCTGTTTTCTGGTTTTGAGTAGTCAACTTCCAAGGAGGTTTCTGAGCAACTGAAAATGGATTTAGGAAACATGAAAGAGGTTTTTATTCCTAAGAGACATAATTACATAAATCTCTCTCCGTTTATTCAAATTCATTAGGAGGTGGGAGAAATTGATAAATTAAATTGCACTATGAAATTGTTGTTACAAAACTGTCTTGTACATGACGGTTTAGCAGTCAAATTAAAGTTCATTTTATAGCCAAAAGAAAAAGTATTTTATAATTATAAAATATTTTTGGCTTCATCACAGACCCAGCTAAAATAACCTCTCTCACTTTTCTCACAAGTGTTATACGTTGGGAGATAAAAGGGTTTCTTTGAAGCCATATTTTCAGAAAACAGAGTTTTCCTATTTTACATGTGTTTTTCAAAGGCAGTTTTTGGACAGAAGGAGAAGTATTTCAAAAACCAAAGAGAGGGTTTTATTCAAGACATAATTTCCTACAAAATTTTCCTTCAGTTTCTGAAAATACATCATGGATTAGGAGGTATAGGCTCTGTCTCAAGACCTATTTTTCAAGAAAAAAACAGGAGAAATCTACAAGAAGTTAAGAAGTCATAAAGGATGGAATGATTGTGTTTTTCACTTGGTATGTTTTTAAAACTATGGAATCAGGTTGATTTTGAGTTTTTTTCACATTTTCATTCTCCATTTCAGAAAATTTTGGACAAAACTGCTCACTCAGCAGTTTCGTAGCGCAAATAGTGTAAAAAGAGTGAAAAGCGTTACGAAACTACTATAATAGCTTTTTTCACTTTTTCTCATCAAGTTTTGAAGGGAAAAATTTTGAATTATGATCTGCAATTTCTAAGGAAGATGTATTAATATATAATTAAGACAATCCTTGAGGAAAGAAATCAAAATTTTGAAGAAACAAGGGTTAAAAAGCAGCGCTACAAAAGGCGCTACGAAACTGTGTTGTTTTCGCAGCGCAGTATATTTAAGCTCATTTGAACAGTTTAATGATGGTTTTTGGACACTTGGAGCTTAGGGAGGATTCTTTAAGGTTTTATTTCAGTTTCCAACAGAAAAGGAACTCGAAATAATGAGTTCATGGTGGTCAGAATGTTTCAAGAAGTGCAAGGAACCATATGCCTAGAAAACAGGAGACTGTTCCTATTTTGATGGAGGTCAACATCATGGTCATGAAGAGTTGAAGTATATCCTTTGGATTTGACAATGTGTTAGTACACTTGGCAAAGGATGTAACTTAATTAAGATAAGGTGGTTATAGATAGGTGATTAAGAGTTTGAATCCTATTTGTATTAGGACTGTTTAGTAGATTAGTTGTCTTTTTGTAATAAATCCCATGTAATATGGTTATGCAAGGTGTCAAGAGTTAGGAATTCGAAGTATCTAGTAGGAGATGAGTTCATATCATGTTGTAAAGGTATATTTTAATACCAAGAAGTCGAATTAGTGAGGGGTTGGAAATTTTTGGCAAAACTGGTGCATATTGTAAAAAGACTGTTTCAGCTAATGTAGAGAGCTTCTACTTGACCAACTTGAGATTTAGAAGGGGTTTTTAGTGTTTTCATGTTCTATCAGTGTTTATTATATATCTTATTTGTATTGGTGTTCATCTATATTTCTTAGAACACATATTTAGATGCTATGAATTTCTTTATAGGTGAACTAGCTATGTTTTTACATGTCCATGTGTGTGTGGCCTATGACTAAAAAACTCTGATATGCCTCAACTTCCATGTCAATTAGATTCACTGATTTACTGAACTATTTTGACTCCATAAGACCAATTTATACATGCTAATATTATTTTCAATTTCCAGGGTTGGAAAATGTTATTTGAGCAGACTACTTTGTAAAGCTTTGGATTGACTGATATATATAGTAACAAATATAACTTTTCTTCACTTGAGATTCTTATGGTATTTCAATGAGTTTTATGTCCTATATTTGAATTTTTTTTCTACCATAGCCTTGATGTCTCATTACTTAGAATTAATGTATTACATGCTCTGACTTCCTTTGAACTTCAAGTTCTTGGGATTTTCCTGAATGTGTTACTCTTTCATTGAAATATATACAAGCCTCAGCTTCCACAAGGAGATCCATTGTTATATTTATCCCTGTCACTGACTCCATAGCCCAATGGTAGCAAGCCTTCATCTTTTCAACCTACAAACATACAAAATCAAGACACAAGCATTAGAGTTATCCATCTATCTACATCTTTATTCAATATCATTAACCCGTGAGAGAGCCCTTGATCTGAAAATGAAACTATTTGTATCTATTGTTCAAAGTATTCATTTCCATTTAATTAAGTGTACAAAGGGTTTGAAATGTCTTGAAAATTAAACAAAGTGTTTTTGGTAACTGTTTTTGAGTTTATGTGTGAGGGAATGTTAATTAAAATTACTATTTAACATCTTGAATCTAAAATACACAGTAAAATAACTTCACCATAACAATACATCAACATGATGAGGCAGTTCACCCCTCCTGGGCTACATCTGCCAGGTCCAAGGCTCCCAATGGGCATGTCCTTGTTATATTATGATGCTCAAATTGGTTTTACAGTGAGAGATAAGCTAAACAGGCTGAAAAAAATGTCAAAATGAATTCAAAAGACATAAATAAGCTAAGTATGGCTTTTATTTCACCTCAACCAGTGAAGTGTAGCCCAATGAAGCTCCATTTCCCTCATGGCCCTAATGGATCTCTAAGCTTCCTTGAAGCAAAAATGGCTTAAAAACACCTCTGTTGGCTTTGAAACCTATTCCAATGGCTCCAAAATGTTGAGAATACTCAAAATTGACTAAAATTTTGTCTAATTTGGTCGAATATGGTGAAAGTTATGATCCCAACAGTAATTTTCCTAGTGGCACTAGAAATCCTCCACTAAAATTGGCTAACTCTCGTTGGCTCCACAAAAAAGGTGGAATATTTGAAATTATAAGAACCACGTGCTAAATAAGGTGGAGATATTTAATTTAATTTTCAGATTGATGCATGTTCACATGCAGAAATGTCTGACGGTTAGTGTAGTTGGCGGATAAGACCAAAGCCGCGCCCATGGTCATAACCCTGAGGTCACTTGGCCAAGGGTTAGCACCCGAGGGCTTAAACCTTTATTACCTCCATTGGAAAGGGGCTTAGCCCTTGGTTCTCCACCTGGTCGCGGAGGTTAAAAAACCTTATCCCTAAGGGCTTATCCTTTGTTTTTTCTTCTATTTCTAACCATCCACATGACTCGCTCATTTGGCCATGACCCATTTGCGTTCGGGCTAAGTCATCCTCCGCCCAATGTTTAAACAAAGATCCATGAACCTTTTGCGTTCATCACAATACGCTGATGATCCGACTGCTGACCCATGAACATTTGGGTTGGGTCGTGCCCGACTGACCCGAATGCATTCAGCTCGGGTCGGTCTGCCCACCAACATAATTTTTAAAACAGACTTTAACCTTTGGCCTGGGGCCACGTGGCACCCTCCGATAGACCATCATAAAACCATAAAAAATGAAAACTTTTTTTTCCATAAATTTTTTCTAAAAATGACACAATTTCTGATTCAAAGGTCCTGTTTTGAAGGTTATTGGGCATCTCAAAACTTCAATATCTTCCTCATATGACATTGGATTTGGGTCCCATTCATGGCGCCAGAATAGCAGCGACGAGGCCTATACGGTCGTTCAGATTGCAACCAATTCTGAGAAGTTCCAATTTTGAGCATTTTTTTCCTCTTGGACATGATCACCTGATCACACCTCCCCATTGGGAAGCTTTTGGACCCTAAAAGCCTTCAATTATCTGTTAAGAATATGAGGGTATAGATCCCTCACCTTTTCCACCTCAATCCACTTTTCCTTACTCGATTTTTTTCCTTTAAGACCAACCCGAACATAATCAACATTTTCCCTCCTCGAGTGTGTGTCCTTTTGTCAAGGATATCATCCTCTTTCAACTCATCCGAAAATTCTGGCGAGAAATCCTCTATGGATGGCAGCTGAATGTCACTTTCATAATCAACAATTAAAGGAGGTTCATACAAACACAAATTTTCCACATTCACAATGGAATACATTTGCATACATGAAGGAAAGTCTAGTTGAAAAGCATTATTTCCAACTTGTTTAAGGATCTTGAATGGACCATAACGAATAGGCTTCAGCTTTTTACCTTCTCCTTTCATTCTTTCCTTACTAATATGTAGCCATACCTCACCTCCTTATTGAAACTTATGATCAACTTTGTGTTTATCATGCCTCTCCTTGTACTTGCCTTGACTTTTTTCAAGTTGTTCTTGAACCTGCTGATGTATGAGCTGAATTATTTCAATGAACATGTGAGCTTTTTCAATGTCACTATGCCCATCAATGGTCACATCCTTCTCAAGAATGAAATCTAAAGGTGACTTAGGCAAATACCCAAAGAAAGCTTCAAAAGGTGAAGTATTTGTAGAAGAGTGCTTAGCTCGATTGTAAGCATGCTGAATGTAATGCAAGTGCTCATCCCAAAGCTTGGGATGCTTGCTGCAATAACCTCTTAAAATATGTACAATAGTTTTTTTCACTACCTCTATTTGGCCATCTATTTGTAGATGGAAAGCAGTACTCTTCTTCAACTTGGTGTTCATCATCTTCCATAGATTGGACCAAAAATTCCCAACAAATTTGGAATCCCTGTCACTAACAATAGAAGTAGGCAAGCCATAATGAACCCATACATGTTGAAAATATAAATCAGTAGTTTGTTCAACAGTTATATATTTCTTACATGGCATAAGAATACACATCTTGTTGAATCTATCAACTACTACATAAAGATAATCATGCTGCTTTCTAGATAATGGTAGTCCTCCAACAAAATCCATAGAAACACTTTCCCATGGTCTGGAAGGTACCGGAAATGGCATATATAAACCAAGATTCCTATTGCTAGGCTTGCTTGTAGCACATAATGAACATCCTCTACTGAAACGTGAAACACTATCTACCATGCGAGGCCAATAACAATACCTCTATAAATGTGCCACCGTTTTTCTTACCCCGAAATGTCCAGCAATAAGAGAAGAATGAGCTTCTCTCATGATGCTTAGTCTCTCCCCCTGTGGTATACATAACTTTCCCATATGAAATAAAAAATTATTATGCAAATGATAATCATTCTCCTCAACATGATTCCCTTCACTCAAGTTAGCATACACATCCTTAAAATCAACATATGATGCATACTGTTCTATGTAGATCTCATGTACAATAGAATCATTCTTAAGTAAAGTAGTAGCACTAATAATAGGCCTTGAAAGCATATCAACAACTTTATTTTAAATACCTTTCTTGTACCTTATTACCAAGTGAAATTGTTGTAGGAAGCCCATCCATCTGAAATGTCATGACTGCTGCAATTTACTTTGCGACTGCAAGTACTGTAAAGGTTGATGGTCGATATGAACAACTGTTTCTTTGCCCATCAAATAGTGTTTCCAATTTTTGACGCTTTGTACCAACTCATAAAACTCCTTATCATATGTAGGATAATTCACAACAGCACCATTAAATTTCTCAGAATGAAATGCGATAGGCTTCCCATGCTGTAAGAGAACTCCACCCATGGCGTAATCACTAGTATCGATTTGAATCTCGAATGGCTATCTCTAGTACGGTAATGCAAGGACTGGAGCTGAAATTATATTCTCTTTCAAATACTAAAAAGATTTTTTTTGCTTTCCCCCCCATTGGAAAGCATGCTTCACACTTGTCACTGCATGCATAAGAACTGCTATGGCAGAGAAGTTAGAAATAAACTTCCTCCAATATTGAGCTACACCCAAAAAAGTTCTTACCTTTGTAATGGATTTGGGAGAAGGCCAATTCACAATGGCTTCTATTTTAGAAGGATCAATTCTCAAAGCACCTCCTCCTACTATGTGTCCCAAATAAACCAAAGAAGTCTTTCCAAATTCACACTTTGACATTTTAAGAAACAACTGATTTTTCTTCAAAATATCAAGTACTTTCTTAACATGCATGACATGCTCTTCTCTAGTCTTGCTGAAAATTAAGATGTCATCTAAGTAGAAAATAACGAAATCTTCAATAAAAGGACGTGAGACATCATCCATTACCCACATAAAATTTGCAGGTGCATTGCATAAACCAAACAACATAACAAGCCACTCAAAGAGTCCCTGTTTGGTTTTAAATATTGTCTTCCAAATGTCACTTTCTGCAATTATAACTTGATGATAACCACTACATAAGTATAACTTAGTGAAATATTTAGCATCTTTCAGCTGATATAAAAAATCATCTATCCTTGGGAGTGGGTAACGATTCTTTACCGTTATCTTTTCAATGCCCTGAAGTCCACACACATGCGCCAAGTTCCATCTTTCTTTCGAATCAACACTATCGGTGACCCACATGGAAAAGTGCTTGGTCTTATGAATCCTTTGTCCAACAAGTCTTTAATTTTCCTCTTGATTTCAAAATTATCCATGATAGACGTGTGGTACATGCCTATGTTAGGAATAGGACAATCTTGATGTAAATGGATTTCATGTTGAATCTCCCTTTTAGGAGGTAAACCTATTGGTTCCTGAAACATCTCATGATGTGAATCAACTACATCATATAAATTTGATTTAAGCTTGGAACAAAAATTTTCAAATGACTCATGATTCACATCAACCTTGGGATTCATAGAATGTGGGACAAAACTCTTACTAGAATTCACTAGCCTTTTTACCTGTCCCGCATTTACCATCGCTATATTTGCCTTCTTGCGATGTGCTCTGACAATGAACTCCTTGCCATATTTAAAGAGATGATACTTATTTTCATGGCGATGGAAGATCGATTTCCTGTCAAATAAATAAGGACTTCCCAAAAAAATTCCTGATATATCAAGTGGTACTACATCAAGTTCAACTATGTCAATAAAGTGTGCAGTAATCGCGAATCGCAATATGCACTTTCTTGAGACTTGTAAGTTTGCATCCTTGCATATCCACCCAAGTGGATAAGGCTTTGGATGTGGAATGGTCTCAAGTTTAAGCTGTTTGACCAAGTCTTCTGATATGAGATTTTATTGTGACCCACTGTCAAACAGTGTGTCTATTTTTTTATGTTTTGAGACTACCCTCACATGGAACAATTCAATTCTTTCTTCCTCATTTGGAGCTTGTACATGACAGTTTGAAGTACTAGTGCTTATATTAGTTTTAGTTTCCTTTCCCTTCATACTTTTCAAACCCATGGCTGCAATTTTGGTTTCGTCACCTGAATCATCACCTAAGTCTTGTGGTGTAGTTGTAGTAGCTACAGTTTTCTTCTTTCCTTTGTTTTTGTTAAACTGAGTTCTTTTTTCAGGATGTAATTTCCAACAGTTTTTCTCTTCATGGCCTTCTCTTGAACAATGTTTACATATCACTTTTTCACCCTCTTGTTTTACAGATGCATTCTTTTTTCCTTTTCCTTTAAAGGTTTTATCTTTGTTTTTCCCCTTAAAAAGCTTGTTTCTACCCTCATCAAAAGTGTTTTTCCCTCTAGCCTCTAAATGTGTAGCTTGTACACAAACTTCGTCTAGACTAGTAGGATTGAACATAAGGATAGTGTTACACCATTTTTTGGTCATCTAACCTATTATCATTAGATGGACCCAAGTACACCATGTAAGACCAATTTTACCCTACGTAAAATTGCTTTCACTATGTCAAATAACTTAATAAACCACATTTATTAGGTTGTTTATGGTCTAAACAGGAAACCCCAAAAGGAAATATTAAACAAACCTATTTTGTTTGATTTTCCTCATGGAATAATTAATTAAACCATAATTTAATTATTATTCCTAGTCATGTTTAACCCAAAACAAAGGAATTAATTAGATAAACCTTTATTTATCTTATTATTTTCTAGGAATAATTATTTAAATCTTATTTAGATAATATTCCTTGTTAAATATGACCAAATCACCCACAAATAATTAAATAAATCATTATTTATTTAATTACCCTTCAACCACTTCCTTAAAAAGATAAATAAATCATTTATTTATTTATTATTAACAAATAAAGGGATTTGACCCAAGTCAAATACTTTTTCCCTTCAACAAATATAATAAAATATTCCATAAAAGGTGGATCTAGATTTGGTTAACATTATTTTAATCATGCACCAAGATCTAGAATGACCCAATATTTTGTTATAAATAGGAGGGTTTTTCCTACCATTCTTCACCTTTTGTTGCCTATTAGATCACTCTGGATCTATACACTTGGTCACATTTTTTCTACATTATTTTCTGTGTGAGCTCCCTTTGAGTTCTATCTTTGTCTGGGTTTTCTACACCAACAAGAGAGAGAGATTCTAGATCTGAAGTGCCGAGGACTTCCAAGAACCCATCCCATTGAGGAGAATTGGAAACATCTTCTTGTTTTCCTCCCAGGTGCCCTTAATACAAAAAATTCTTTCAAAAATTGTTCTTGTCTTGTCTATTGGATATATGGAGCAAACCCTTCTTTTTACTGCTTAATGTATTTCTATGCAGAGATCTGGTTTTTTGCAGCTCTTGTCTTGATCAACTAACTGCAAATCTGAAGATATCGGCATCCACTTTTGATGTTAGGGCTATTAGTTATGCATAGCTAAAGTGGTCTTTTTTCGTACACTTCGACAAAGGATTCATACTAACAGATAGTATGTTTAAGGTAGTTGTGAAAACCACCTGTTGTTATGACATCCCCCACTGAGTTCGGATGCCTAATGACAAGGAGTCTTATAATGCAAAGCAAAAATCATAAGGACTGCATGGATTTTCAAAGCTGAAATTGCACCTATCGGAACCCTTGAAAAGGCTAAAAATCCACCTTTTTTCTCTAAAAGCACTCATTTTCACATATCAGGTCTCTAAGCCCATTTTGCTTAAGCCCGAGCCCCTTTTCCGCCATGAGACCGGGCCTCGTGATCGAGCACTACGCCTATCGTCCATCACTTGTTGCTCTTTCCAAGTTCCTGCTTCCAAGTTTGCTGTTTCGCCGATGGCTGATCCTCCGATAAGACCCTGATCATCGATCCTCCAGATCTGACGGCCATCGCATGTCGCATAACCATCGCACATCGCACTTCACTTCATTCAAGTTCTCATTCCCAAAATATTTTTTCCACCGATGTGTGAAACCCCGACGTAATCTCCACCGTTGATCTTCTCCTAGATCCAACGGTCATCACTCCATCGCATCATGCCCATCCATCGTGCATCGCACATCGCAAAGTCCACGTCCCTTTTACATTTTTCCGCCGATGTGTGAAACACTGATACAATCCTGACCGTTGATCTCCTCCCCAATCCAATGGCTATCGGGCCCCCCCTCAGCTCCATTTTTCGTCCCCCACGATGAAATCCTGACCGTTGATCCTCCTAATCCAACGGTCAGCGCTGTCTCATTGTATCGCTATCCTCCACCCCATTCCTTCATTTATGTGAGATCGCGATGTATTCTGGACTATCGATCCTCATGATCCAACGACCAGTGCTCCTTTTGCTTTCACCCCTCCCACTTTCCTCCAATGCATCTTCACCATTGATCTCGTCCCCAATCCAATGGCTCTTGCTCCCTCGGCATATCGCATTCACTCCCTCTGCAGTTCCAACTCCCATTTGTTTGAATTCTTGATGTGCACGGTCTCGATTCAATCACAGCCATTCATTTTCCCTCATCTAACGGCCCACATTACTTCCACCTTTCTTCCTCCCGCACAACCTTTCTCCCTTCGCGTTTGATCTCCATCACGATCCAACGATCCTCGCTCTATCGCTCCTTCACCAGTTTCCCGATCACCCATCCATTATTGCATTTTCTGCTCTGATCTGGACCGTCAATTTTCCCTCATCTAATGGCCCACATCGCTCTCACTTCCATAAACCCACAACTGATCGTCCCGCTACACGACAGCGTTGCTGATGTCATCGCCGGTCCCACCCGACCGTGCAAGTATGTCCGTCGCGTTCATCTGCAATCGTTGATCTGGATTGCCCAGATTAGGCGACTCTCATTCATTTTCGCGTTCATTTCATCAAACAACACATTCGTGCTGTTTCCACACGAAATGGGTGGTTTTGTGAAGACACGCGTTGCACACCTAGCTGTATCGCGTTCATTCGACCCATTACCGCTTACCACTTTAACTCCACGTGAAAACCACTATGGTTTCTGCAAAACCACCTTCTGCACAAATTCACACCAAATCACATTTAAATGCTATTTTTTCCACAGAAATTCCTCCACTACATTTCTTGCCTCCGCACTGCTCCTTCGCCTTCACCTGAGCCTTCTGAAGCAGTCAACCACTCATCACAAGTTTTATTTAATTTGGTTTGCGGTCTATGCAGGTTTTTCACGGCATTTTAAGTACGCGGGTCATCTCATAGCTAGTCACAGTGACTCTAGGCTGAGGGTGACGATCCTCAAAGGCCTGATCAAAGACGAAAAGGAAGCATAAAGGGTTAATTTCCACGTCTTAACCAATCATTTCATAAGAATTGGTTACAAGGTGAAACCCTCCAGTGCACAAAGAAAGTATCTGTCAGCAAAAGAATAAAGGCTAAGGGTCCAACTCAAAAAATTAAAAGCTTAACTCGCAGATTGAATACGAAGATTCAATTTTAAAGAAAATAATGATTAAATAAAGCCTTAAAGGAATATCAATGGGCTCCAATCAGAGTTTGAAGGCCTAAACACACAGATCAGCAGCATGCCAACTCATCCACTACCATTAGTACTGCACCCTCCAGTACAGAAGGCCACTCCTTCCCACAACTAACAGTATTGCCTTCGCCAGTAGCAACAGCAGCTCCGCCTAAAAAAACAACGATGAGCATTCATGACTGGGCCCGTGTGGCCTTTTTACCTTATGTTCTGTCCATTTTTTCATTTCGGGTAAAATCCTTATTTCACCCCTGTAGTTTTTACTTTCAGTTTAGTAATTAGTTTACATTTAAGTTAGAAATGGCTTTAAGCCTGCGTTGTAAGATGATGAGAGGCAGTCTCCCTCATCATCATTTCTGTTTTGATTTAGACCTGCAACATCATACAAGCACGAGAGGAAGATATTTTCCCAAAATATCTTCTCAGTCATAGAAATCAGAAGTTTTAAAAGCAGGAAGACAACACTAACAAAAGGGTTCCAGATTTTCCAAAGGACTCACTAGTTCGAGTGTTCTGTATGTATTTTTTATGAACTTTGATAGTAGATGTTTGAAGAGCCCGTAGGGATTTAGTAATAAGAATCTTTGCTGGAATTGGGGATTCTGCTCTGAATGATTCATAGTTTGTAACTCTTCTCCATGTTTTTAATACAAATGTTCATCTCGTTTCTCTCCACATTTATTGTATCTAATGTTCTGGAATGTGAGTGCTCCCATGTTTAAATATGAATTTATCATAGCAGATACTCATATTTACTCATCCATAGCACTTTAAATATGGCTCAGGTATGATACTTTGTTTCATTTCCTATCTCTTCCACCTTTCTTCTGATATTAACTACAATGGATTCTTATCTTTGTACGAGTCTAGATATATGGATTCTTATCTTCGCATAGGCCCAGTATATATGGAATCTTATCTTTGAATAAGCCCGATTATAGTTGGTATTTTATTTCATATTCTGTCATAGTCATCGCTCACATATAGCTTGATATCTGTGTGTTCATTTTAGAAGTCAGCCCCCTTTACAACATTCTGTCTTAAAGCTATCTGAAGCATTTACGATTTGCAGTTTGTACTCAGTTTCTACAGTTTTCTTAGTTGTTGTGTTTAAATTTGGGGTCTTGGTTCCACTTTGATTAAAACCATTCAACTGAGTGATAATAGCATGAGAGCTTAAAATTTTCAACTACAATTATTTGATTTATATGCTCCTTGCATTTAAGATGTCCTAGGTGTTGGGGTTCCCATGTTTTGGCAAGGTTGGCAATACCAAAAGATGAGACAACATAAAGCCACTTTCAGACCTCAGGATCTATCCCTCCTGGGTCCAAAGAGGGATCTCTCTATGATTGTTAAAGGTATATGTCTTTGAATCTCAATGTTAAGATATTAGGCTAGTTATATGGCTCGGGGTTTGTTTGTTTGATTGTTAGTTTGGTTGCTGGTTATCAGGAAGAAGGGTTCAATGTAAGACAAGGATGAGAAAAGAGGGATAAGGTAGAGGTGAAATGTTCCAGGAAATATTCAAAACCATTGGGAAAATGGAGTCAGGAAAGGATTTGCTTACTATCCAATGTGCAAGCTTTCAATTGGGCTAGTCATCTAAAACGTTGAATCTTAAAGATGATTGAGTGATATGGAATGGTAGGAGAGGAGGAGACAACACAAATTAGAACAAAAGGTTAAAGACCAGATGGTCACACAAGGATGCTAGTGGACAGGGCTAACTCTAATCCCCAGTGTTCCCAAATCTTCCAGCTAAATCCTCAACAAGAAACCTCTAAGAACTGAATTCATTTAATTCATACATCAGAAAGCAGGCAATAACATCCACTACACTGGTTAAACCAACTGAAATCAATTCTTAAATAACACGTTCATAAGAAAAACATCAATGGCAAGGAAAACAGAAACATAGGGTACCTAACAAGGGTAAATCCTATGCCAATATTCTGATGCAAGCCAGTAGAAACGAAATGAAATGAGCTTAACACAGAGATAGGAAAACATCACCGCTGCTTTAGATTAGGATCCAAAGAAATGTGCTTGTCATATTAAACAGCAATACCAGTCAAGTACAACATTGCCAATAGCAGAACACTCAGTCTAAATCATATTCCTCAGCCTATCTTACAACTTTACACAGAGACTGTGTCTCAAAAGAAACTACTTGCAATTCTATGATAAGTGATCAACAACCTTTACAATGAGTTTCTACATGAATTTATAGTTGAAGGGCTATAACTAGCCTAATATCTTAACATTGAGCTTCAAAGACATATACCTTTGAAAATCATAGAGAGATCCCTCTCTGGACCCAGGAGGACTAGAACCTGAGGTCTGAAAGTGGTTTTATGTTGTCTCATCTTTTGGTATTGCCAACCTTGCCAAAACATGGGAACCCCAACACTAAGCACTAGTATTTATACAACTCAAGGCTGTCTCTAGGAGCTACAAAACCACCTATATATTTCAGAAAAGTATCCTGACTTTGTAAGTCTACCCCTAATAAGAGTGCTCTTCTCCTTAACTCTTGGGTGTAGTCTTGTAAATTTTGTCCCTTAAGCTATCTGAAGTTTTTCCAGTTCATGATAGCCTTTTGTAAATGAGCTAATGGATAAAATTAATTTTTAATTGTAGTAATAAATTCAGCCCATGATAAAGTTATCTTACCATGTTTTTTAATTTTATCCTTAGTCTTGGCTTCCCACCATACCAATGTTGCTCCATCCATTCTCAATGAGGCTAACTGTATCTTGGTGTCGTCATCATGAAGGTTCTGTATCCTCAAGTAAAATTCCAACTGTCTGATCCAATTGTCAAGTTTCTCTGCATTGACTTCACCGTTAAACATAGGCAACTCAAATTTGACATCAAGCTTTAAAAATGGAATTTTACTAGTGGTTTTAGAATTGTGAGATTGATTCGTCGAAGTTGAGGATGACGATATAGAGGAAGAGGATGAAGATGGGGATGGTGGATCACCATTTCCTCCGTGCCATTTCTTTGAATTGTCATCACTTTTATTTCCTCCTGAAGAACCCTCTCCTTCTTTCTGGTTTTTATACCCTTGTCCAACAAGCCTATCATTCCTTTCTTGGTAGAGTATCCTCACCATCTCTGTCATATCCAAGAAATCCTTTCGGAACATCTGTTCCTCTTCTTTGGGATCCATATCTTTAGGAGCTTCTCCCTCTCTTCAAGACATGCTTGAAGACGCTTTTATGGCTCTTGGAGGTGGCTCTCTGACCCTTCTTGGTTGTGGATTAATTTGTACACTAACCAAATGTCCTTCACCTCTCTTGAGTTTAAGCCTACTAAGCATCAAAACTTGAAAACAATCACTTATATCTTTGCACAAAAAAAATGCTGAGTAAAACTCTAGCTTCTAAGGCTCAAATCCTTAGCTTTGATACCATCTGATCTGAAAACGAAACTATTTGTATCTGTTGTTAAAAGTATTCATTTCCATTTAATTAAGTGTACAAAGGGTTTGAAATGTCTTGCAAATTAAACAAAGTGTTTTTGGTAACTGTTTTTGAGTTTATGTGTGAGGAAATGCTAATTAAAATTACTGTTTAACATCTTGAATCTGAAATACTCAGTAGAATAAATTCACCATAACAACATAGCAACATGATGAGGTAGTTCACCCTCCTAAGCTACATCTGTTGGGTCCAAGGCTCCCAATGGGCATGTCCTTGATATATTATGATGCTCAAATTGGTTTTACAGTGAGAAAGAAGCCTAAACAGGCTGAAATAGTTGTGAAAATGAATTCAGAAGACAGAAATAAGCTAAGTATTTCTTTTATTTCACCTCAAACAGTGAAGTGTAGCCCAATGCAGCTCCATTTCCCTCATGGCCCTAATGGCTCTCCAAGCTTCCCTGAAGAAAAAATGGCTGAAAAACACCTCTGTTGGCTTTGAAACCTATTCCAATGGATCTATAATGCTCAGAATACTCAAAATTGACTAAAATTTTGTCTAATTTGGTTGAATATGGTGAAAGTTATGATCCCAACAGTAATTTACCCAGTGGCACTAGAAATCCTCCACTAAAATTGGCTAACTCCAGTTAGCTCCACCAAAAAGGTAGAATCTCCGAAATTATCTAAACCACGCCCTAAATAAGGTGGAGAAATTTAATGTAACTGTCAGATTGATGTGTGTTCACATGCGGAAATGTTGGACGGTTAGTGTAGTTGGCGGATAAGACCAAAGCTGTGCCCATGGTCATAGCCCTGAGGTCAATTGGCCAAGGGTTAGCACCTGAGGGCTTAAAAATTTATTACCATCATTGGAAAGAGGCTTAGCCCTTGGTTCTATGCTTGGTCGCGGGGGTTAAAAAGCCTTAGCCATGAGGGCTTATCCTTTGTTTTTTCCGCTGGTTCCAAACATCCACACGGCTCGCCCGTTTGGCCATGACCCATTTGCGTTCGGGTCGGGTCATCCTCTGCCCGACGTTTAAACAAATATCCATGACCCTTTTCCATTTAGCACAATATGCCGATGACCCGACTACTGACCCATGAATGTTCGGGTCGGGTCATGCCCGACTGACCCGAATGTGTTCAGCTTGGGTCAGTCTGCCCACCAACACCATTTTTAAAATAGACTTGAACCTTTGGCTTGGGGCCACGTGGTAGCCTTCGGGAAGGCCATGTGGCACCCTCTGATAGGTCATCATAAAACCATAAAAAATGAAAAAAATTTTCCATAAGATTTTTCTGAAGATGACAAAATTTCTGAGTTCAAAGGTCCTGTTTTGAAGGTTATTGGGCATTTTAAAACTTAAATATCTTCCTCATATGACATCAGAATTGGGTCCCATTCATGGCGCCAGAATCACAGCAACGAGGCCTATCTGGTCATTCATTTTGCAACCAATTCTGAGCAGTTCCAATTTTGAGCATTTTTTTCCTCTTGGACATGATAACCTGATCAACCCTCTGAGATTGAGGAGGCTAAGCCTCAGTCACAAGATTGGTTTGAAATAGTTACACTGAATTTGTCTGATCAACAACCAATTAGGTACGATTTTGGTGATAACATTTTGGCACTGTTGCTGGGGAGCGAAGGTGTAAATTTTCCCTGGGAAGAACGACAAAGTTTTAGTTCTAAGCTCTGAGAGCATCAAACACTTAGGCACATATTGGTTGCATTTCTGCTCTAGCGACTCCACACATCAAATAATCAATTGGAAGGTGACTCCACTGCTTGAAGATCAGTAGCTTGATGAAGTTTCAAGGTGAGCTCCTTTGCAAGAATAAATGCCAGGTATGCCCCTATGAATCGGTCTCATATCCCTAGTTTTCCAAATCCTATGCCAAAGGTTGAATGTTTAGCTAATCTTCCTATATTTAAAGATGAAAATAAAGACAATG
Source organism: Pinus albicaulis (assembly GCA_034641835.2). NCBI lineage: Eukaryota > Viridiplantae > Streptophyta > Pinopsida > Pinales > Pinaceae > Pinus > Pinus albicaulis. The sequence continues at coordinate 1,085,530,057 of CM076579.1, read as the reverse complement.
CTGCTCTTCATTTGGTTAGATTCCATATGCATGTACATGGACTTAAGGTTCAGTTCCCTGAGGATTGTCTCATGAAGATGTTTATGGCCACATTAGAAGGAAAATCACGGTCTTGGTATGAAAACTCTCCAAATGGTTCATTATATTCTCTTGCTGATTTCCATGTTGAATTTTATGAGATGTATGAAGAGTTTCATTCCTCCTTATTGTTGGTCAAAGACTGCTGTAAACATTGTGTGAGTTTTATTGAATATTTGGAGAATATTTATGAAGATGATGAGTTCATATTGGATGAGGAAATTTGAGAAGCCCTTCATGACAATCCCTTTCATCACCAAGAAGAAAGGACCTCTTTCTTATATGAAAATGAAACCCAACAGGAGTTTATTTATGAAAATTATGATACATCCTCTGAGTTTGATGAAAATTTGCAGCAGACTTGTCAGCCTTTTGATCATCAGGATTATGAGAATCATTGCAAACAACAAGAGGAAATATTGGAAGATGATTGCTACAAACCTCAAGTACAGAAAAAGTTGATTCTTCATGTCATTTCTTGCATCAACCTACATCAAATAATGATCACACTAATGAAAAAATGGGTGAAATTTTTTCTTTATCCTCGTCTTCTAATCTGAAATCATTTGAGTGCAAGTTAGAAGATAAGATTCAATTTGTGGATGAAGTTGCTAAGAATATTGGGAAATACATTGAAGTTTTTGAAGGTCAAATTCAATCTTATTATCTTCATGATCAAGATCAAGATTTTCAAAAGCTTTCCATGCCAGAACACAAAGAGAGGGTGTTGCTTCCTTTCTCTTTTGAGATTGAGGAAGAATACACTATTTTTGAAAATCAGTTTGAATATTATTTTGATAGCACATAATTGAAATCTGGTGTGGTTGAGAAAAGCATATATGAGTTGTCCAAAGCTGCAGAATGTCATGAGAAGCATCAAACAGATCATGTCTTCTTTGATCCTATAGTTGACTATATGAAAGAGTTCTACAGTCCAGATTTCCAGTTATGTTTTCATTATGAAGATCAGTTACATCTCATGTTGCCTTGATCATTTCAGTATCATGTTTACTTTTGGTTCAAGCACAGTCAAGAGATTCAAGTGTTAGATCAGATCAATGACCAGCTTCATTGGAAGTTTCATGTTCCTTGAGTTACAAATGGAGATTTTAGTTGATAGGGTAGGTAGGAGTGTGTGAATAAGATCAAAGTTGACTGAGCATCTTTTCAGTAGGTAAATATTTTGTTCTTCTACAGTGATCATCAAAATTGAATCCGGAGGTGAAGGCTATAATAGTTCGAAGAAGACTTGGTAAAATTTCAAATTTTTTATTCCAAGAAGATGGATAACAACACTGGAACTACTATTTCTTAGTGTACCACAGGGGCACACTATCCCCAAGTGGAGCCACTGTTATCACCCAAAAATTTTCAAAACATCATTGTGTCATGTTTTTTTTGGTCACGGTTCAAATTAGGTTTATAAGTCAATTTAGGTTTGTTTGGGTTTCAAAATGTCACTCATTACCATACATTTTTCACCTATGCTTCCATTATATTACCCATTATGCACCACCATGTTACTTCATTTTCCCTATTATGGGTCTAATTTATATTTTCCAAATATTATTTATTTTTAAGCATTTTTAAGAGAAATTCTTGATTAAATATTAGAAAATAATATATTTTACTTTATATATGGAAAGTGGGTTGTTTTTGTGACATTTGTAGGTGCCAAGAAAGCTTCCAAGACACCTTTATGTGGCCTTGGATGATCAAATTCTAATTTGAAGAGATAAACCTCATGGAGAAGATCAAGGAAAAAAGGGGGTTATGTGTCTAGATGGTTGAGAGATGTATGGAACTAAAGAGAGATTAGTGGATGATCATTATGATTTTGTTACTCATTCCATTGTATAAATAGGAGTACAATCTCCTCCATTTGTAATATTGAAGTTTTGTAATCTTAGAATTTTGGAGTATGTAATCTTAGAAGCTTAGAGTTGTAACCTTTGAGTTGGTTTGTAATGGAGATTTTGAAATAAAGATTCATACTTCGATTTTGCCTCTACATCTGAGTCTCCATTGAAGTGGTGTGCTTGTGGAGTTATGGAGGGCCCCCATGGCCTCACTTGCATGCTTATTTGCTTATTTTAGGTATAATTTATTTTATGTTTTTGTTTGATTTCAGTTTTCAAGTTTTTGTTAAATGTTCTAATATTGGAAGAGTCTTATTTGAAAGTGTTCTTGTAAGAGAACCGTAAGATCTCAGACAATTATTAGATCTAGGTTTACTTCATTTCAGCTTTTAAGTTCTTATTAGATGTTCTAATGTTGGAAGAGATCTTGTAGAATATGTTCTTGTAAGAGAACCATAGATCTCAAACAATGGTTAGATCTAGGTTTGATTAGCTGTTGAAAGAGATCTTAATGAATATGTTCTTGTAAGGGAACTTTAAGATCTTGGAAAAATTAGGAATCTTTCTAGATCTATATATTTTATATAAGCACTTATAAGTTTACCTTCCCGGGTTGACATTAAATTAAACTCTAATTGACATCATCAATTAGACACAAACAAGGTTTTGATCAAGGGTAGGTCAGATTGTCATAAGTTCAAAGCCCATCCATAAGATCAAATAAAGTCTTTTTTAAGGTCCATTCATTGTCAAATATCCATAATTTCCATTTGTGAGTAATTTCCTAAAGTCTCATGTCAAAACTGGTCAATTAGCCAAGAAACATCATTTTCATAGTGCCACTAGTTCAAAAAAGTTGATTTGCGCTACGAAACTGCTGAAAGTTATGAAGCAAAAACTCTGTTTTCTAGTTTTGAGTAGTCAACTTCCAAGGAGGTTTCTGAGCAACTGAAAACGAATTTAGGAAACCTGAAAGAGGTTTTTCTTAATATCAGACCTAAATACAAAAAAATATCTCCATTTATTCAAATTCGTTAGGAGGTGTGAGAAATTGATAAATTAAATTGTGCTACGAAATTGTTGTTACAAAACGTTCATGTACATGAATGTTTAGCAGTCAACTTCAAGTTCCGTTTCTGGCAAAATTAAAAAGTATTTTGGAATTATGAAAGAGGTTTGTCTTCATAAAAGACCCAGCTACAATAACCTCTCTCAATTTTCTCACAAGTGTTATAAGTTTGGAGATATAAGGCTTTCTTTGAAGCCCTATTTTCAGAAAACATAGTTTTCCTGTTTTACACTTGTTTTTCAAAGGAAGTTTCTGGATAACAGGAGATGTATTTCAAAAAAAAAGAGAGGTTTTTATTCAAGATATAATGGCCTACAAAAATATCCTTCATTTTATTAAAATACATCATGGATTAGGAGATATAGGCTCTATCTCAAGACCTAATGTTCAGGAAAAAAACAGGAGAAATCTACAAGAAGTTAAGTAGTCATAAAGGCTGGAATGATTGTGTTTTTCACTTGATATGTTTTTAAAATGATGGAATCTGGCTTATTTTGAGTTTTTGGAACATTTTCATTCTCCACTTTAGAAAATTTTTGGACAAAACTGCTCACTCAGCAGTTTCGTAGCGCAAACAGTGTAAAAAGAGTGAAAAGCGCTATGAAACTGCTGTAGCAGCTTTTTTCACTCTTTCTCATCAAATTTTGAAGTGAATATGAAATTGCTAAGGAAGATTTATTAAGATATAATTAAGACAATACTTGAGGAAATAAATCAAAATTTTGAAGAAACAAGGGTTAAAAAGCAGTGCTACGAAAGGCGCTACAAAACTGTGTTGTTTTTGGAGCGCAGTATATTTTAGCTCATTTGAATAGTTTAATGATGGTTTTTGGACACCTCGAGCTTAGGGAGGATTATTGTAGGTATTATTTCAGTTTAAAACAACAAAGGAACTCGAAATAATGAGTTCATGGTGGTCAAAATGTTTCAATAAGTGCAAGGAACCCTATGCGTAGAAAACAAGAGACTGTTCCTATTTTGATGGAGGTCAGCATCATGGTCATGAAGAGTTGAAGTCTATCCTTTGGATTCGACCATGTGTTAGTACACTTGGAAAAGGATGTAACTTAATTAATATAAGGTGGTTATATATAGGTGATTAAGAGTTTGAATCCTATTTGTATTAGTACTATTTAGTAGATTAGTTGTCTTTTTGAAATAAATCCCATGTAATATGGTTGTGCAAGGTGTCAAGAGTTAGGAATTCAAAGTATCTAGTTGGAGATGAGTTCATATCATGTTGTAAAAGTCTATTTTAAGACCAAGAAGTCGAATTAGTGAGGGGTTGGAAATTTTTGGCAAAACTGGTGCATATTGTAAAAAGACTGTTTCAGCTAATGCAAAGAGCTTCTACTTGACCAACTTGAGATTCAGAAGGGGTTTTTAGTGTTTTCATGTTCTATCAGTGTTTCCTATATATCTTATTTGCAGTGGTGTTCATATATATTACTTAGAACTCATCTTTAGATGCTTTGAATTCCTTTATAGGTGAACTGACTGTGTTTTTACATGTCCATGTGTGTGTGACCTATGACTAAAAACTCTGATCTGCCTCAACTTCCATGTCAATTAGATTCACTGATTTACTGAACTGTTTTGACTCCATAAGCCCAATGTATACATGCTGATATTATTTTCAATCTACAGGGTTGGAAAATGTTATCTGAGCAGACTACTTTGTAAAGCTTTGGATTGACTGATATATATAGTAATAATATAACTTTTCTTCACTTGAGATTCTTAGTGTATTTCAATGAGTTTTATGTCCTATATTTGAAATTTTTTTCTTACATCATGCCTTGATGTCTCATTACTTAGAATTCATGTATTACATGCTCTGACTTCCTTTGAACTTCAAGTTCTTGGTATTTTCCTGAATGTGTTACTCTTTCATTGAAATATATACAAGCCTCAGCTTCCACAAGGAGAGCCATTGTTATCTTTATCCCTGTCACTGAATCCATAGCCCAATGGTAGCAAGTATTCATCTTTTCAACCTGAAAACATACAAAATCAAGACACAAACAATAGAGTTATTCATCTATCTACATATTTATTCAATATCATTAACCCTTGAGAGAGCCCTCTCAGATTGAGGAGGCTACGCCTCAGTCACAATATTGGTTTGAAATAGTTACACTGAAGTTGTCTGATCAACAGTCAATCAGGTACGATTTTGGTGATAACAAGGTTGCTGGTTTATGGGGTGCGCATCTGGTTTGAGAGTGATATGCATGACCCTTAAGTCCCCATGATCCCCTTCAACTCCGAAAACTTTGTCGGGAACAAGTCCTGGTATTCTGTAAGTAATTCGGCCACTTTTCCTACTGTATCCTCATCCCAATATTCCATAATCTTAGCCAACTTAGGGTGCTCTTCCATCCTAATGTCGACTTCGCACAGCTTGAGAGGCTTAGTGACATCCACCTCTTGCAGTGGAGGTCCTTCAATGGCACACTCCCCTTCTGACTCTGGGATAGAGACAGACCACAGATCATCTTCTCCTTCTTCCCTTGCCAAGCTGTGACAGTTGACAATATCCTGCAGAGCTTCGTCAAGTGCTTTCGAACCCCCTATCAGTCTAAATGTTCCTATGAATTCATCCTTCAAATTTTCCCAGTGGCGGGTGCATTGATGTAGCTCCGCATCCAGGTACCATGCAGTAGGGATTGGACCTAACGCATGAATGAAAAAGTGAACCCATTATTTCGTTGTTTGGTCACCCCACATCTTTATCCAAGAAACCAAGTGTTCACACGGATCGCCTGGGCTAAGGAACATCTTGACCCGCACCTCCACCGAAGGCTCAAAGCGCAGGAGCATCATATCCAAAATTCTTCCCAATCTTGGAATGCCTCCTTATGTGTGTCCCACCACCGCGGAGGTGTTTTACGCATGGCGAGATTAAGGGCCCCTAACCTTCATCCTCTTGGAACCTCAGCTTCAAATGCTCGCAGAAATTCTCTAATATTACTAGAACCATCAAAATAGGGTAGGTCTCTTAACTCTGAGGAAATTAAATGGAAGTCCTTTGTGATCTGAAGGAATCGCAGCGCAGAGACATCATGTAACCAAATTTTCCAGTTCTCCATCTCCCTGTTGGAGTCAGAGAATAATTCATTTTCCTTTTCCAACAGAGTACACCATCTACCATGGGGTTGATCCAATATTCCTCCTGCGCAGTCAACTTATAAATGTGATCTACATCCTCTTCGTCGTGCACCGGCCCTGTATATCGTTCGCCTTCCATAGGATCTAATGGTACTGTCACCCTTGTACCGTTATTTTCAAACACCATGTTTCTCTTCTTCAAGTTAATGATGCCTCCCATATCTATGGCCCAATCTAACTCTAGGAGCATATGGTAAGGGTCTGCATATTCTAAAATATGAATTACCTCAAAATTAGCCTGGACCTTGACCCTTGCGATATCTACCACGATCTTCGACAGTCTCCCCAAGGGTACGATCTTCTGTTGATTGGCCATATGCAGCTGGATAATGGACCACTCCAACTTAGGTTATCCCATTCGTTGCCACGTTTTTTTTGGCAGTACATTCACATTTGACCCCAAGTCCAAAATAACCTGATCCATTTCATAGTCACCAATCTGCACTGTCAACTGCATCTCCCTACCGGTGCATTTCTTATATTTGTATAGTTTGTGCATAACCTTGATTTCTGGGGGTAGGTTAGGCCGTGCTGCGCAACTATATATTAATGCCTGAATATTCTCCATAGCCTTTGGGTTGCACAACAGCTTCATACATGCCTGCAAAAAGGGTTTGACCTTCTCATCTACCTTGAGGTTCGGAGGTGCCTAAAAAGTAGATGCCTCCGCCTCAGCAAAGTCTTTACGAGCTGCGACAAATGTTTCTTTTCCCTTTTTTAGATCCAAACCTTCTTGTCTGATAACTACTTGTCAGATCAGAGGTTCAATCGCAGCCTTCTCCCGAGGTCCCCCGGTCACCATTCCACTGTGCATTACGATATTCACACTTGGATCTTCGTTTCGTATTTCAACCTTAACCCTCTGCACATTATGTGTAGGTGTCGGCTGCTTCTCCTGCATCTTTGCTATCAAGACTGGATAGTCTTCAATCGCATGGTCCAACTATCTGCAATATTGGCAAGAATGCCTTGTAGGGTTCAGACAGTCCCTTGCAAAGTGCCCTACTTCTCCACAGTTATAATAGATTAGTTGCCGTCGTCCCCGACCTGCGCTTCCACCTCGGCCCCCTCCCCTGCCCCTAACTGGGGAGCCACCTATGCCTGTGGGGGATCTCGGTGACGCAAGGTCTGTTTGTACTCTATATAAGTTTCCTTGATCAATCATCAAATCATATGTCCGACAGTTCTATTCATCATGTCCTACCGACCTGCAAAATCTGCACCATTGCTACTTTACCTTTGGGACATACACAGCAAGGCAGGGACAGTGGTTTGTATCGTGCAGCCCTGCAATGTGATAATCATCACACCATAGTGCTAGCCCACTTGATCCTGCAGTTTCCCTAGGGCGTAACGGGTCTAGGTCCCCCAGCCTGCATGTAGTCTGCTAACAGAGGATAGTTATCCTTGGTGTGACCATTCACCCTGCATCGTATGCACCATATTTCAGGGCTAGCTTCTGCTCTTCGCTCCTTTCATAGATTCTGGATCTCTATGTGAATTTCCTCCAGTTGTCCTTGGATCTATTGGATGCCCAACAAGGTATCATCCCCGGGCATAGCTTCTAACTTCATAGCGACCTCTAAGTATTTTTCCTGCGATTCAAAAGTTTGGTGACCCATAGGTGCGTGCAGGTGCGACAACAACATGGAAATGAACCATTCCATGTGCTGTCTGTCATCGTACTAAAATCCTCCTTCTCTGATCACCTTCTTTAGTCATTGATCTGCCTCCCACACAGACTCAGAAGGCCCTTTCTTGAAATCCTTTAGGTCCACTACTATTTTCCAATAGGACTTAGGCTTCTTGAACTGTTGTTTCAAGGCATTCTTAAAATCTTCAATGGTTGCATTCGCATGCTGGCCAATGTACCCCATGTACCAGTCCAAGGCTCTTCCTTCAAAGGCAAGGGATAACTGTGCCCTTTTCACCGCATCATTAGCTACGTTCTGCGCAGTCCATACGGATCCTGCAAAAAACCAAAACTGTTCCATGTCTTCATCTCCCACACCCTTATAGGTAGGTAACTTCATGTGCATAGCCATGTCATCTTCCGGTCGTGGCGGAGGTGTAGGTGAATTCTTACCCCTATGCTGGTTTGAAAGTGGGGTGGCTAGAGGACTTTGTGCAATTGCTTCTCTGACGGGACTGTAGACAAATGTATCTCCTTCTTGGTTGGTCCGATAGTATTTTCCACTTTGTGTTGTACTTCTGTCTAGATCAGAGGTTATTCACTCGGTGTGGCTATATAGAATACTCTTTTCGCATAGTAATATTTTGATCAGTAATGGTAATTTTTTCAGAAACTTACCCAGAAACACTTGAAAAAACGTCGCTTTGCTTCAGAATAGGAGACAAATTGATTGATGGAAAACTATGTCATAAACCCTCCTAGCACACTGTCCACCCAGTGATCCACCGTGCGAGTGATGGTTTTATCAGTCTTCTCTAATTTCTGGATCAATTCTGGGGTCCACTGTGCGATCCGCTTGTCTTTCCAACAATTCTGGAATTCAACCAGCCTTGCGAGCCACACCTAGAGCTCAATCACAATTGTTACAAATAAGATCTCGTAGATCTCTGTGAAATTATACTTGTTCTTCCACTCTTTCGTGGTCAAATTCTTACTACTGTTTTTTTTTACTGCGAATTCCTGAACTTGTTTTTTGAACCATTCATCGATTTATTTTATTTCAGGTTTCCAGTATAGCCTTGGCATTACCCAATCTCTCTCAAAATTCTCCCTGTCCCGACAACAGAACCATTTGTTGGCTCAAGGGGTCCTGACCTAGGTTCAGAGGTTAAGGTTTTCTAACAAACCCCTATACTACTGGCCCTTTCGGCAGTGACCTGCTTTCGCAGGCCAAAGTCTCACCCGAAACAGTATGGGAGGGTGCTAGAACCAGGTTTCCGCACCTTGAGAGAGAGTAGGTAAGTCAATTTCGCAGCCTCTAAGGTTCGTACCAGACAGATATATTCACCGAAGGTTCACAACAGAAACATTACAATTTGCAACTCAGCCCATTCAAGTTGTTATCATTTATATATCTATTCAGGAGCTTTGCATCCACATGCATATTTCTAATTATCATAACATAGAAAAGTATTCGCAGCTAATAATAATTAGGATCATAAATATTGGATCAAAAACCCTCCGCAGCCTAAGAAAATAACATAGTCACTTTTCGTAGCTTAAATCAATAACATAGAATCATATATAACATAACCAAGTATCACAGATTCACATCAATAGTAATTTTCAACAGATTCAGATATTGCAACAATACTTCTGCATTCATTAGTCTTTCAGATCTACTTACGATACCCAAAACCATCTCGCGCACACATCTTAGTGGGCTCCACACATAGCAGGACTGAGGATCTCTGCACACACAGCTGTAGGAGTCCTTACCCAAAACAACCCTAGACAGATCTACCAGTTTTCACGTAGTATCAATTTCAATTCTTCTCTGCCTTAAGACTCAAAATGTTCATCTATTTATAAAGATTTAGCCTAAGCTTTCCTGTGGTCCACAAACCATGGTTTGCAGATGCTAGTTCTACCCTTTTAACTGTTACAATGCTTTTGGGGCTTTGACCCACCCAAAACCACTGCGTTAGACTAAAATGTGCCAAAAATATACAAAAATACTCAAAACTATCCCAATTCGTAGCCTTTGGAGGACCATGTTCCAACACAGACCATATATCAAAATATCAAATATACCAAGATGCATAATATGGCTACCATCCTCTTCCTTTTATAAGATATGAGCTTCCAAACCCTAAGCCCCATTCATTAATGTCACTACTTCCATGCAATGTGTCTCCATCTAAAACTACACTATCCCTCCATTAATGTCCACTCCTCCATGACAATGTTATTGATTTGGTCAAAGTTGACCCAGTCCACATGTTTAAGCCCATGTTCACACCTTAGGGTGCTTTACTAAGCTAAAAAGGTGATCCACTTTCACATGAGAAGTGGTTTTATTCTTCATAAAGAGATTTATGGGTCTCCCTACCCATTTATTCACCTATCTAAGTGACAAAAAAAAACTTTAATATTCCAATTAACTGCAAGCTAATTTAGGAATATTATAGTCCTCCCCTCCAAAATGTTGCTTGTCCTAAAAAAAATACAAGGATACAGCAAAATATCCAATGGATATGTCTCCTCCCAATAGTACAAGTTTTCTTTTGGTGGATAAACCAAATAGATTTCATCATGAAAAAGTGGGAGATATATGGAAAGAGTTATATGCCGTCCATTGGCCTCCTCAAGGCATGGGAGATGGTAAAAGTTGGGTGCCTCAGTCCCCATGAGAAACTCCATCCTCCATGCTATCATCCAAACAAAGTGAGCCATCCTTGGTAGCTCATCGAAACAATCACCAATCCCCTGCTTATGCAATGTGTAGGGGCTACATGGTTAAAAGTGAGAGATAAGGTTGTTCAAATTATTCTGTCTCTCTCTCTCCATTTATGATAAATTTGGAGCTGTTGATATTGGGCTGTAATAATATAGTCCTTATGAAGTCAAAAGATACTTGGAATCTCATGATCCCACTCATTGATTCTAGAAAACCTTCTTGCCCAATCCTTCTTGCATATAATGAATAAAGTGTCATCACTGTTAACACTGGAAAATTATACAACAGAAGACGACATCAATTAATGTCAAGCCCAAGGATTTACAAGACAGGAATACATTATGGAATCAAGAAGTATTTAAAATCTCTAAGATTTTGAGAAAATCAGATTTGAACTAGTCATAAATGCTCAAATGCGCGCTTTATCCTTCGAGAAGAGTGCCTTTTGCATGCCTTTTTGCCCGATAAGTGCGCATTCTTGGAAATGGAAAAAAAGTCACTTTTTGGGACCACACTAAGCAAAGGACAGTTACTCCTTATGTGAAAGCCGCCTAAGGATAGACACCAGTGCCTCCTTAGACACTATGTGAGCACACAAAAGAATATTTGAGCACACAATGGAATCACACCTCTCCCTTGGGTCACCATCCATCATGTACCAAGGGAGGGAAGGAGGATTTGAAGCTCACCTATATAAACCCACCAAGAGATGAAGAAAGGGTGATCATAGTGTTATGCTGGCCAAAGTTGCCCAAGCAAAACCAACATTGTGTGTGACCTGGAGCTGGAGCTAAAGAGGACTCAATAGTTGGCCACCCAAAATCTTAGTCCACCATAGCAGAGAGAGAGAGTGAGACTGCATCAGAGGCAAAGCTTGGAAGGAAAAATCCTTGATCAGGACCTAGAACCATTTCCTAAGGGCCCTTTCACAAGTGGGAAAAATTTCTTCTCCATTTCGAACATTTAATAAGAAGAGGCCATTGAGCCATTGTTTGCATTATTATCGTTTGGAACTCTCTATATAGCTTCTGTATATTTGTGTTTTTAGTTTTAGTTTAACCAGAGCATACTTCAACATACTATTTCCATTAAGTTTTATGCTTTTGAGCTCCCCCCACTTTCTTCCTGTTACCAATAGTTTAGAGAGTAGACCACACTCTCTAAGCTTGTGCGATTTCATACACCCGTGCGACTAATCCACAACAACAGGATTGGCGACTCCACTGATGTGTTCCAAGTTTATGTGGTTGTGGAATCTTTTGTAGGAGACCCTTTGTCTATGCTGGAGTGGAGCTGACAGTCCTCTGACCCATATTGCAGTCCCTAGACTCACTGAAGTGACAGATTGAAGAAGGCAGCTCCTAATATTTTACTTGTGGGATTTTTGTGCGCAGTTTTTCCACACAGAGGTGCATTGCATGCATTCAAGACTGACCTGCACGCAGAAAGGCGCACCTGTCAAGGGATTTTGCGCGCAAATTTCAAAGAGATTTTTTATCTCTATTTTCTGCATTTTTTCTGCTTGTAAGTGTGTTGGGAATCCCCTAATTTATTTTCCAACACCTGTGTTTATACCCCACAACTTCTGAGAACTCACTTTTTGCTGCTTTCTATAGGCATTTAGTTAGTTTTCATTTAAGTTGGTTTTTGCAAAAAGTGTTCACATATTTTAAGTAGGGGGCGAATTAACCATTGCTTTCCAAACAATTTATGTTTTTTTCACATTCTAGCATGCACACTTAGTGTAACTAGTCCAAGTAAGTGGCTCATGACCACACATGCATAAGCTAGTGTAGAAATTGTTTAGTTTAAATTCAATTTTTTCATTTAGGAAGTTGTGGGACTAGGATTGAATCGCTAATTAGAGCAAGTATTATTTGTTATCTTTGCACCATTTGGTGACCCTAGACAAGCATATGGATGCTCTATATTCGTGATTCGCCATCTCCCTTTAGTCACTCACATAGACTAACTAGGAATATTTGGAAGTGGCCCATTATCTGCAAATTCTTTACATTTGAGCAAGGAACAACGTCACCTAGTTTAACTAGGGGACTTTTGTAAAGGATCACCGATATCCATATGTTCAAATTATGAGATTGTTCACCATATGCTCAAACACATTCACCCACTAAGAAAATAAAGCCACCTAAAAATAACTTAAACCAACTCACTAAATTCTCCCCACAGGGGCCACAAGAGAATTTATAGATTAAGTTAGGATCAAGGGGGTAGGCATCCAATAAGCTGCCTTGATCACACTTCACATTGAAACATAGAAGTTGTGTATTTAGGAAGCTTTAAAATCCACCTATCAGCCTGTTAGCCCCCCTATGAAATTCTTGACAAGCAAGCTGGGGGCTGAACTGTTTTGGAGCCTTTAAGGAATGTCTTTCCCCTGAAAAATCGTCCTCCTTGAAGTCTCTATATGCTGCTCCTAACATATAGCCCCTCTGCTGATTCATTTCTCAAAAGGCCCATTTTTACCCCTATATCTTGCAAATTTCCCCATCCCAACCTCTGTTTTCCCTTTGTCAAAATTCTCCTTTAATCTCCCCATTATCTCCTTAAATTCCCCTAAAATCCTACCTCAACCCCACCATCACCTCTTTATTTCTCCAAATTTCCATTTCACCCCTTTATCATTACCTCCCTTGGGCCTGAAATTGCAGTCAAAATGAGTTAAAATGATGAAATTTATGAGTTTGGGCCTTAGCCCCCTTCCCCATTAGCCCCCGCACCTTCCTCTCTCATAAGACCTGACGCTGTGACCAATGCCAAATCCGCTAGGCGCTTAGCCCCTCCAAACCTTTCTCCGCGCGAAAAATCATCAAAAAACCTTTGCAAACACGCATTTGGGGGTTTTAATATATTTGGTTTGATCGATGAAACTCCGCCGTCCGTTAAAATCCGATCCAACGGCGCAGAGCTCACCCGAAGCAGTGGTCCCCACCCCGCCTATGTAGTTTCAGAAGACCGGTGGTTTCGTTCTGCACCACCCATCCATAGCCGGCGGTATTTCCCACGGACCCAGCGATTCTATACGCTGGGTGACGCGTGTCCGAGCGCACTATTTTGAAAACCGCCATTTCGCGCATTAATCTTCGGACGAAAGCTGGGTAGCAGAATTGCTGCGAACCATCCGATCTGGAGGACCCCATCTAACGACTGTGATTCAACGAAGTTGCACCCCCGATAACCTACCTCTTCCGTATTCTTGGTTCTCCGTCTGCCACCCTCCACCGTCGATCTCCACTATAATCAACGGTCCTGATCTGTCCCTCCATCGTTGACCGCTCCGCTGTCCCCGGTCCCCCACCTCATCCGTCCACCGGCTGTCTGTCTACCACATCACCCCACGTGCATGTTCCGTACCCTTCAAACATTCCATCGCATATAATGTCCCATTCTTGCCGTTTTTAATGATTTTCACGCATTTTCACTCTGCTGGTCGTCAAACTTCCACCAGAGCAAGTTTTCACTATTTCCTCTGTAGTTTCTTCCGCCATGTCACCAAATGCATCCGTTTCATCCACCCATGTCACCCGTCACCCTCGTCCATGGATTTCTTCACAGTTTTCGTGTTCTTGCAGGGATATGAAGAAAGAATGGCCACCATGATAAACTCCTTTGCTGTCCAGACAACTAGATCCGAGGAAGATCATCCGCAGCAGCTGGATTTATGAACGAAGGCCCGGGAAGGTAGAGACAAGATGTTCATTAAAGGAACAGAGTGCGGACTCTGCAGCAAATCTCCCATCACCATTAAAACCCGAGCTACCTTGTCAGAAGAAAATGGAGCGGCAGAATGTTTCAGCGCAGAGAAAAAGGAAGATTAAAGCTAGCTTATGAGGATCTTGAGCTTTTAATCCAAATTTTAGAGGACAAAGTAGCATATTACAGGCCCCGAGGATCGACTACAGGATTCCAAGCACAGGCAAAAGGTAATATCTGGGTTTTTCATCGGAAAAATGTTTGTTCTTCATCAAGTACATGGCGCCCATACGGCTTTATTATGCACCATGTCCCTGAAGTGTTTTCCACCAGACAACAGACCTCAAAACAGTCAGACATTTATGAGACAGACCTTCCTAGCAGTTTACTTCAGTTTTGTTCAAATCACCAAGAGTACTTCAGCCAAAAGATGCCAAGATCAAATCTGGAGCAGATCATTCTGTCACAAGGAAGGCGGCATAGATTAAATATACAGTATGTCAAGTAGAATGGGTTTCGGCCCTGCATTCATGGTTATGTTTAATGATACATTTAATTTTCACCTACTCCTTCAGTCGATCTTAGGTTCATCCTTTGCTATAAAGCACAGACGGAAACATTGTAATGGTTGTTGATGAGAAATCAGTGGAATGAAAGCATTGTTCCTATTTGAGAAAAGTTCTCTGTGTATATTGTAAGATAGACTGAGATTAGATGTATTCAGACTGAATGTTCAAGATATGGGCTATGATGTACCTGATTGGTGTTGTTTTTAATATGACAAGCATGTTTCTTTGGATCCTGATCTAAAGCAGCTGGTGATGTTTCCTCTTTCTCTGTGTTTGTGATTGACTTGCTCTTATGTTATGTTCCATTTCATTTCATTTCTACTGGTAGGCAACATAAGTATAATATAGGATTCACCCTTGATAGGTGCCCTATGTTTCCTACTCTCCCTACCTCAATGTTTTCTGCTTATATGTGTATCTGAATGTTGATTCCAATTGATTTAACCAGTGTAGTGGATGATATTGCCTGCTCTCTGATGTATGAATTGATGAAGTCCATGTTCAGATGTTCTTGGTAAGATTTAGCTGGAAGGTTTGGGAACACTGGGGATTAGTGTTAGCCCCGTCCACTAGGATCTTTGCACGACCAACTAGCCTTTCTAAGATCCCTTGTTTTACCCCTAATTATACCCAAGCAGGCCTGGAGTTAAATGACCTCTGGCCTGATCTATAGACAGACTTGGTTGGTTCTCCTCCTTCATTTTCAATCCTTTGTCTCCCATTCCAAATATCTCTTTCAAGATCCAAATGCTCTAGATGACTAGCCCAACTGAAAGATTGCACATTGAACACAAATAAATCCTTTCTTGACTCCATAGCCCAATGGCTTTGATGTTCTCTGAGTTATCTGTCTCTGCCTAAACTTCCTCTTCGCCCATCCTTGTCTTATATTGGTCCTTCTTTTCCTGATTCTCTCCAACCAAACACAAACTATCAAACAAACAATCATGAGCCCACAACTAGCCTAAAATCATAACATCCAAGCTTCAAAGACACATACTTTGACTCATATAGAGAGATCCCTCTTTGGACCTAGGAGGGCTAGATCCTAGGTTCTGCAAGTGGTTCTATGTTGTCTCATCTTTTGGTCTCTGTAAACCTGGCCAAAACATGGGAACCCCAACATAATGGCGACTCCACTGGGGAACAATTCTGAATGACCTTCCTCTCACTACATCTAAAACCTTATAAACTTAGAACTCTGGTTAGGTTGACAGTAAGCCACCCCTTTCTTCAATCAACCTCCATTAGTGAATATCCACCATACTCTTAGACAGAGCCTGGAAAGGGCCAGGTAGCCTCCAGATCTCATCCTCTTTTCAGAGGTGACATATCTGGTAAATGCCCTCCCAGTCAATCTCTGGTTGGAGCTTGCTGTTTTAGAGGAGATTCCTGAAAGGTGATAGTGCCTGAGGACTGTGGTGGACAGTGTACCCATTAGAAACATCCTAAACCCTCCACCTGGCGACTCCATTTTTCCTAAACTGAAAGACTCCACTGGTGATCAGTAGGCCTGCTGATTATCTTGGTTTTACAATCAGACTCCACTGGGAGGCCAGTCCCTGAGACAAAATTAACCACAGTAGAAGTAATGAGTAGGGTTAAGCTGCTTGGCTTATAAACAACATTCTGGCTTTCAAAACTATTCACACAAGAGCTTATCCCAACCCTGACCCACGAAAATAGTTGAATATCCAGAGAGTATCCTCAAAGGAGCTCCTACACCTAAAATACCAACCATTTCTAGCCACATTCTTAGAGCTAATTCTGCACCATAAAACCTAACAGCTCTAGCACATTCCCCCCTAACCTAGACATACCTAATAGACTACCGAGAACTAGGTCATTCAATCATCTAGACCAGCAAGACCTCGAAGTTTACAATACACCATCTAACAGTGGTCGAAACACCAGGGACAGTGAAACCCCTCCTTCCACACCACCTGATTTTCACTTCCTTCAAAACTTGGGGCTCTCTCACCCTAGATCTGCTCAACAGACTTCTGCTGGTCCCAACATCCCTGTCATCCAAATACCAGCTTCTCAAGCTAACCCTACACCCCATCAGAACATCATCATGGCAGCCTGGTATGCACCTTTGCTTTTACCTCAACCCTTGTTACCCTTACCCAATGATTATCAGTAAAAAATCCCATATTTCACTGCTAAAGAGTCCATAACAGCTCAGCAACATGTAGATAAAATGGAGGACTCTTTTGAGTATATGGAAATTGATGATGAAACAATCAAAATGAGGATCTTTGCCCAAAGCTTAGGAGGTGAGGTAAAGAAATGGTTTAAGAGTTTGCCTCCTGGCAGTATTCAAGATCTCCCTGCATTATACCAGACCTTCATAAACAAGTGGGAGGTTAGAGCAAACCCTCACTAGCTCCTAGCAGAATACATGTCCCTCAAGAGGAATGTAGGAGAGAGTGTTCATGATTACACCACTAGATTCAACATCATTTATAATTCTCTCCCTCCACACATGAAACCTCCACAAGGTATGGCCCTAGCAAAATATCCTGATGGATTTGATGCTAACATGGCCTATGAGCTAAGGGATAAAGAGTATACCACACTAGAAGACATGCAGAAAGGAGCCATAACCATAGAAGCAAACTTAATGGAAAAAAGGGCAAGATTAAAAGCTGAAAAAAGGGTAACATATAGGGATGACAATGTAGCTTCCACATCTGATCCCAAATATGACAGACTGTCCAAAAACGTGGAAGAACTGCAACAAATGATAAAAAGGATGGTTGTCCAAAACAACAACCAAAACAGAAACCAAAACCAAAACATTAGAAGAAACAATGCTGCTCCCAACAGACAAAGAGAGTTAGATCAACAAATCATTCCCCCATTTCAAGAAAAATTTTAAGATGAAGATGAGGGAATCATTGAAGAGTCTGAAGGGAATACAATTAACATGTTTGAAGCAGAGGACTCAATCCTTAACTACGATTCAGAGGAAGACTAGCCCTCACCTTCATATTGGGATGAGGGATGGTTGGAAACTGAGGATTACGGATTAGGATTTGAAGATGCCATGCTACAGGTCAGGGAACAATATGAACTTAGGAGCAATAAAAGCCAAGATAATTTCAAAACGAAGACTCCTAAGGTAACCATCAAGAAAATACCTGACAAAATTTTCAAAGCAACCTCTGTAAACAACAAAACGGCAGCTGAAAGTTCTGGTAAACATAAGGAGAAGGAAAACCAAGACAATGAAAAACGAAGTCAACCAACCAGCAGTACTAGCACTTCTGTTAGTACTCCTGATAAAACTGTTCCAAACCTTGTACATAGTGAGAAAACACCAAATGACTCAACTACCAAGGCAGAAAATAAAACGGAGTCAAGTGTTTCCAAGACACAGTCCACTTTCAATTTAGAGAGTGAACTTGCAAAAATCAAAATTTATGTACCATTATCTGAGCTGGCCTCTCAGGATGTATATACAGGCCAAATTTTGAAAGCATTAAATCTGGGAGAAATGAATGATTCTGTAAATCTGAATGATGATCAACCTGCCCTGTTGTTTGGTCCAAAGATTGAGGGAAAGTTTCAGGAAGGGGTAGTTCCACCTTTTTATATCAGTCACAACATTCATGAAAAGATCCTTCATAATGCCATGCATGACTCTGGTGCATCACACAATCTAATGCCTAAGGTAGTGATGGAGAAGCTAGGCCTAGAAATCACCAGACCCTACAAAGACTTATATTCATTTGACTCTAGCAGAGTAAAATGCCTAGGCCTAATCAAAGACCTATGTGTGAGTCTAACCCAGATTCCTGCCAAGTGTATGGTCATGGATGTTGTGGTGGCAGATGTGCCACCAAAGTATGGCATGCTATTTTCAAGATCATGGGGAGCCAAACTGCAAGGGACAATGTAGATGGATGGCTCATATGCCACTATCCCTATATTTGGCCAACTTAGAAGACTGTATAGAGAGTCTCAGATGAAATTCTTAGTCAGTAGCCCTGAGAAACCTGAAAACTCACCATTATACTCTGCACATACAGATCTAGACTCTTTTATCCTCTACAATGACCAATCCTCAGAAGAGTCGAGATCAGATAATGAAAATACAAACATACAGCCCATAGATTTCAAAATAATGGCTACTCTGGAAGAATACGATGAAGAAGACCATGGGCGAACTGCTGAAAATATAACTCTGAATGAAACAGAAACAGAACGAAAACAACAAGCTAGCCACCTCCCTGATCTCCATGCCCAAAATGACCCCCCTCTTAGCACAAACCTCACAACTCAACAAAATGGCGAATCCAGCTGCAGGGGAGGGGATGAAGACGAAGTAAACAACGAACCCCTGTGGGAAATGAAATTTGATGGGTCCTATACTAGACAAAGCGCTGGAGTAGGAGTGTGGCTGCGTAACACTGAAAATGATCACGCAGAGAGCCACACTGTCAATCTGCATTTCAAATGCACGAATAACATTGCAGAATATGAGGCTCTGATCTTGGGCTTAAATATGTTGAAAAAATTAGGAGCCTGTAGGATAGCTGTGAGGGGAGACTCAGAGTTAGTGATAAAACAAGTGAATGGTGAGTATTCAGCAAAACACCCCAGGCTTAGGGCATACAGGAATGACACTCTAGATTTGCTGAAAACGTTTGTTGAATATGAGTTAGTATTCATTCCTAGGGGGAAAAATACAATTGCAAATGGATTAGCTTGCCTAGCTAGCTCGTATCCTAAGGCCCCAGTTGACCAACAAATTATCATTCAGACCAAATTCAGGCCTGCAGTGCCAGACAATGAAAAATATTGGCAGGTCTTTGAAGGAGACAAACAGATCGAAGATTTCCTGGTGGGCAGGAATGAGTTTGAATTTTCTGATTTAGACTCGATTTCTGATGATAGCTGCCCAAGCAAGGATCCCACAGATGAACAAGAAACACCCTGTAACATAGAAATAAATTATTTTTCTGAGCAAACTGGAAATTTGAACGAAAATAGCGAAAACACAGAAAATGAAGAGGTCGAAGTGCTGTAGGCCAAAGACAAGAACATACCCAGAGGCCTGGCACCCTTAGAGGACCTTTTTGACTTTGATGACGTAGCAAAAAAGCCCACAATTGAACATGCTGATTTTGATGTGGAAGAATGCAACATAGGCACTGAAGAAAGACCCAAAATGATAAAACTGGCTAAGTCTATACCTGCAGACATGAAGAAAAAATACATTGAATTGTTTAAGGAATTTGTTGATGTGTTTGCATGGAGCTATGAAGACTTAAAGGCCTATGACACCAAAATCATACAACACAAGATACCACTAAAGGAAAATCAGAAGCCTTTCAGACAAAAACTTCGAAGAATCAATCCAAAACAATTGCCTGCAGTAGAGAAAGAGATTAGGAAAATGTATGATGCAGGCATAATAGTCCCTGTAAGGTTTTCTGATTGGGTGTCAAACTTAGTGGCTGTAAGGAAGAAAACAGGGGAGATCAGACTGTGCATAGACTTCAGAAACCTCAACAGAGCCTCCCTGAAAGACAACTACCCTTTGCCTAGAATGGAACATATCTTACAAAAGGTAGTGGGCTCTAAGAGGATCTCCCTACTTGATGGTTTTTCAGGATACAACCAAGTTCTGGTACTCCCAGAAGATAAACTCAAAACAGCTTTTACCACTCCGTGGGGCACCTTCATGTACTTGAAAATGCCTTTTGGATTGATGAATGCTGGAGCTACCTTCCAGAGAGCGATGGACATAGCTTTCTCAAAGGAGATAGGACACTTTATAGTTATCTACTTGGACGACTTGACTCTCTTTTCTAAAACTGAAGAAGAACGTCTGAAACATCTGAGAAAAGTTTTTGAAAAATGTAGAAGGTATGGTCTGTCCCTAAATCCTAAGAAAAATGTCTTTGGGCTACAAGAAGGTAAACTTATTGGCCACATTATATCTGAGAAAGGAATCAGGATAGACCCCCAGAGAGTTGAGGGAATACTTAAAATTACACATCCAAGGAACATCAAGGAATTGCAGTCCTTCATAGGGAAGATCAATTTCCTTAGAAGATTTATCCCCAATCTTGCTGAACATCTTAGGAAAATGACTGAAATGCTAAAGAAAGATGCAGGAATTAAGTGGACTGTTGAAGCCAAAAAATATTTTGATTCAGTAAAACTTGCTCTCACTCAGGCCCCTTTCCTTATCAGCCCTGACTTCTCAAAATATTTTCTGATCTTTTCATTTTCTTCCCAACATACAATAGTTGCAGTTTTGCTGCAGAAAAATTTAGAAGGTAATGAACAGCCTATAGCCTTCTTCAGTAAAGCCTTAAGAGATGCACCCTTAAAGTACAACATCATGGAAAAGCAGGCCTATGCCCTGATTAAGGCCTTAAAAGACTTTAGGGTGTACATTCTACATTCTCACACCATTGCCTATGTGCCAAATGTAGTGGTTAAGGATATTTTGTCCCAAGACCCTGATGGGAAAAGGGGCAAATGGATCGCTACCATCTTGGAATATGACCTTGAAATAAAACCCACCAAACTAATCAAAGGTCAAGGCCTGACCCAATTAATGGCTGAATCTAATCTACAGGCCCTTGAAATTAACATGATGAATGCCTTAGATGAGTAGGAAGGATTGCCCCATCCAACTGTTGAGGAGAAGTTTCAGAACTCTCCTTGGTATACTGATATCCTTTATGTGCTCACTAGTCTTAATGCCCCTCCAAAACTATCCAAAACAAAGGCCAGATTCATAAAACTCAAAGCTAGAAATTATTGTATTATGAAAGAAAGTCTATATTGGAAAAATCCAAATGGCCTTTTGCTGAAATGTTTGTCTGAAACTGAAGCTGAAAGAGTCAAACAGGATTTCCATGCTGGGGAGTGTGGAGGCCACCTGAGTTGGAAAACCACTGCAAATAAGATACTCAGTGCTGGTTACTACTGGCCTACCCTCTTTAGTGATGTCCATAAAATGATACTTTCCTATCATAAATGTCAGATCTTTGAAGGCAAAAGAAAACTCCTTCCCCTCCCTCTACAGCCCATCACCATAGAAGGTCCTTTCATGCAATGGGGCCTAGACTTTATAGGAGAGATTCATCCTGCCTCCTCTGGACAACATAAATGGATCCTGACTGCCACAGATTACTTCACTAAATGGATAGAAGCCATACCCACTAGGAATGCCACTGACTCTGTCATCATTAGGTTCCTAGAAGACTTCATCTTATCTCGTTTTGGTTGTCCAAGGAAAATAATCACTGACAATGCTGTTGCTTTCAGATCCAAAAGAATGGTTGATTTCTGTCACAGGTACGGAATTTCACTTGGACATTCAACTGCCTATTACTCCCAGGGTAATGGCCTAGCTGAATCATCAAATAAAAGCCTGGTTACAATCATTAAGAAGCTACTGGAAGAGAACAAAAGATCATGGAATAAAAAGTTGATACATGCCTTGTGGGTAGACAGGCTCACTACAAAGAAATATATTGGCATGTCACCCTTTCAGCTGGTTTATGGGACGGAAGTAGTTTTTCCTACTAGTCTTGGAGTTCCAGTGATCAAACTTATCCAAGAAATTCAGTCAGAGGAGGACAACATGATAAGGAGAATTAATGAAACAATCCATTTGCAGCAAACAAGAGAGCAGGTTTATAGCAAAGCTGTCAGAGTACAGGAAAGCATAAAAAGGCAGTTTGACAAAAGAACCAAAGCTTCAGATTTCAAGGTTGGAGATAAGGTTCTGAGATGGGATTCGAGAAGAGAGGACAAAGGCAAACATGGCAAGTTTGACAGTTTGTGGCAAGGTCCATATATCATACAAGCCACTGTGGGTCCTAATGCATTTTTTCTGCAAGAACTTGATGGCACCGAGTTGTTTGGGGATCCTGTTAATGGCAGGATGCTCAAACATTATTTCTATTGATTTTCCATTTCCAGTTTCATCTCCATTGTACATACCATTGCAAGTTTTCATTTTCAGAAAAAATATAAAATGTTCCAAAAAACAGAATGAAAAGAGAGGTTCAGACATGCTCAAAACATGAACCTCTGAAGCAAAAAGCATGGCTCAAACGTGATCAAAATCTGAGCCAAAAGGAAGCAGAATATCTGGTCCTAATAAGCTCAAAATCTGGATCAGCAGCGAAAGAAGAACCAACTCTAATATGCCTAAAACCAGAGTTGAAGCAAAGAAAAGAGGTGACTCAAATATGCTCAAAACCTGAGTCACAAGAAAGAAAGAAGAAGGTTTCAAAGTTGCAGAATTCCATGCCTTCACAGTTTTGTCTTCTACAAGTTTCTGTCCAGCAAGTCAGACAGTCTAATCCTGGCTTGGCTGTGTTTAAATTTCCTTTCTTAGAATGTAGGTGAAGAAACCTGTTGGACAGTTCAATCCCAACAGGTAGTAGAATAGGTAGAGAAACATGTGAGGCCAACAGTCTAATCTAGCCTCATGGAGCAATAAGGGTAGAATTAGAATAGCTTTGTTTTTTGTTTTGCAAAATAAAATGGAAAGGGTCTGCTAGTTCAAATGCACCCAAGGGAAATTTGTAGAGCTGTAGTTTTGGTAGGTAGATTGGTTGGGAAATGTTTTTGTTGATGTTTATATCACACTGTGGCAGCTAAAATTGAAGAAGAAAGATGGCTTATGACAGCAGGCATCTGGCCTACTCCAAAGATCATCTCTGGTTTCTTGACTCCTCCAAGGAGAAGCCATCCCCATGTGGAGCCACTATTAGCCCCCCTATGAAATTATTGACAAGCAAGCTGGGGGCTGAACTATTTTGGAGCCTTCAAGGAATGTCTTTCCCCTGAAAACTTGTCCTCCTTGAAGTCTCTATATGCTGCTCCTAACATATAGCCCCTCTGCTGATTCATCTCTCAAAAGGCCCATTTTTACCCCTATATCCTGCAAATTTCCCCATCCCAACCTCTGTTTTCCCTTTGTCAAAATTCTCCTTTAATCTCCCCATTATCTCCTTAAATTCCCCTAAAATCCTACCTCAACCCCACCATCACCTCTTTATTTCTCCAAATTTCCATTTCACCCCTTTATCGTTACCTCCCTTGGGCCTGAAATTGCATTCAAAATGAGTTAAAATGATGAAATTTATGAGTTTGGGCCTTAGCCCCCTTCCCCATTAGCCCCCGTACCTTCCTCTCTCATAAGACCCGGCGCCGTGACCATCGCCAAATCCGCTAGGTGCTTAGCCCCTCCAAACCTTTCTCTGCGCGAAAAATCATCAAAAAACCTTTGCAAACGCGCATTTGGGGGTTTTAATATATTTGGTTTGATCGATGAAACTCCGTTGTCCGTTAAAATCCGATCCAACGACGTGGAGCTCACCCGAAGCAGTGGTCCCCACCCCGCCTGCGCAGTTTCAGAAGACCGGTGGTTTCGTTCCGCACCACCCATCCATAGCTGGCGGTATTTCCCGCGGACCCAACAATTCCATACGCTGGGCGACGCGTGTCTGAGCGCACTATTTTGAAAACTGCCATTTCGCGCATTAATCTTTGGACGAAAGCCGGGTAGCGGAATTGCTGCGAACCGTCCGATCTGGAGGACCCCATCTAACGACTGTGATTCAACGAAGTTGCACCCCCGATAACCTGCCTCCTCCGTATTATTGGTCCTCCGTTCGCCGCTCTCCATCATCGATTTCCACTATAATCGACGGTCCTGATCTGTCCCTCCATCGTTGACCGCTCCGCTGTCCCCGGTCCCCCACCTCATCCGTCCACCGGCTGTCCGTCTGCCACGTCACCCCACGTGCATGTTCCATACCCTTCAAACATTCCGTCGCATATAATGTCCCATTCTCGCCATTTTTAATGATTTTCACGCATTTTCACTCTGCTAGTCGTCAAACCTCCACCAGAGCAAGTTTTCACTGTTTCCTCTGTAGTTTCTTCCGCCATGTCACCAAATGCGTCCGTTTCATCCACCCATGTCACCCGTCACCCTCATCCATGGATTTCTTCACAGTTTTCGTGTTCTTGCAGGGATATAAAGAAAGAGTGGCCACCATGATAAACTCCTTTGCTGCCCATACAACTAGATCCGAGGAAGATCATCCGCAGCGGCTGGATTTATGAACGAAGGCCCAGGAAGGTAGAGACAAGATGTTTATTAAAGGAACAGAGTGCGAACTCTGCAGCAAATCTCCCATCACCATTAAAACCTGAGCTACCCTGTCAGAAGAAAATGGAGCGGTAGAATGTTTCAGCGCAGAGAAAAAGGAAGATTAAAGCTAGCTTATGAGGATCTTGAGCTTTTAATTCGAAGTTTAGAGGAAAAAGCAGCAAATTACAGGCCCCGAGGATCGACTACAGGATTCCAAGCACAGGCAAAAGGTAATATCTGGGTTTTTCATCGGCAAAATGTTTGTTCTTCATCAAGTACATGGCGCCCATATGACTTTATTATGCACCATGTCCCTGAAGTGTTTTCCACCAGACAACAGACCCCAAAAAAATCAGACATTTATGAGACAGAACTTCCTAGCAATTTACTTCAGTTTTGTTCAAATCACCAGGAGTACCTCAGCCAAAATATGCCAAGATCAAATCTGGAGCAGATCATTCTCTCACAAGGAAGGCGACAAAGATTAAATATACAGTATGTCAAGAAGAATGGGTTTCGGCCCTGCATTCATGGTTATGTTTATTGATACATTTAATTTTCACCTACTCCTTCAGTCGATCTTAGGTTCATCCTTTTCTATAAAGCATAGAAGGAAACATTGTAATGGTTGTTGATGAGAAATCAGTGGAATGCAAGCATTGTTCCTATTTGAGACAAGTTCTCTGTGTATATTGTAAGATAGACTGAGATTAGATGTATTCAGACTGAATGTTCAAGCTATGGGCTATGATGTACCTGATTGGTGTTGTTTTTAATATGACAAGCATGTTTCTTTGGATCCTGATCTAAAGCAGCTGGTGATGTTTCCTCTTTCTCTGTGTTTGTGATTGACTTGCTCTTATGTTATGTTCCATTTCATTTCATTTCTACTGGTAGGCAACAGAATTATAATATAGGATTCGCCCTTGATAGGTGCCCTATGTTTCCTGCTCTCCCTACCTCAATGTTTTCTGCTTATATGTGTATCTGAATGTTGATTCCAATTGATTTAACCAGTGTAGTGGATGATATTTCTTGCTCTCTGATGTATGAATTGATGAAGTCCATGTTCAGATGTTCTTGGTAAGATTTAGCTGGAAGGTTTGGGAACACTGGGGATTAATGTTAGCCCTGTCCACTAGGATCTTTGCACGACCAGCTAGCCTTTCTAAGATCCCTTGTTTTGCCCCTAATTCTACCCAAGCAGGCCTGGAGTTAAATGACCTCTAGCCTGATCTATAGATAGAGTTGGTTGGTTCTCCTCCTTCATTTTCAATCCTTTGTCTCCCATTCCAAATATCTCTTTCAAGATCCAAATGCTATAGATGACTAGCCCAACTAAAATCTTGCACATTGAACACAAATAAATCCTTTCTTGACTCCATAGCCCAATGGCTTTGATGTTCTCTGAGTTATCTGTCTCTGCCTAAACTTCCTCTTCGCCCATCCTTGTCTTATACTGGTCCTTCTTTTCTTGATTCTCTCCAACCAAACACAAACAATCAAACAAACAACCATGACCCCACAACTAGCCTAAAATCATAACATCCGAGCTTCAAAGACACATACTTTGACTCATATAGAGAGATCCCTCTCTGGACCTAGGAGGGCTAGATCCTAAGGTCTGCAAGTGGTTCTATGTTGTCTCATCTTTTGGTCTCTGTCAGCCTGGCCAAAACATGGGAACCCCAACACAGCCCACGAAAAAGAAAACTCGAGCGCGACATAGAGTCGATTCAGAGGGGGTTAGGCTTAGGCACAGTGCGTGCAATATCAGTTGGGGCTACCTGACCCGGCTGATACTCGGTACTGTTAGCTGAATACAAAGAAGCCCAAGACTCAAATTCTCATGTGGGATGCTGGTTCTTAGTGGCCAAAACTAGGGCATCCTTTACCCTATAGGTGACGGTGCAGGCAAGCGCCATACACTCTAACCTTACCTTGGTTGATTCTCTTCGGCTGACTGGGGGCATCGCCAGCTCTTACGGGACGTTGTGAAATCACTCACAAGAAATACTCTCAAGGCCTAGTTACTTTTGAGTGTGTGAGGACATAATAGGTCTTCTATGATTTTGAGTATCACGCACAAACAAACAAAACCATTTTTTGCTTGATTGATCACATAGATTAAGTTAAAGGAAAAATTCATTTCATTTTCACTTTTTTTTTATGTATGCGGCCATAAATTTGTCATGATCACAGACTCAATCCCCTAAATTTTTTTCCAAAACCTAACCTGGTTGACACTCAAACAGTTCCAATGGAACCTCGTCGGTCCAGGCGTCTTTTGGACCTCCCCCCATTACCGGGAGGGGTTCTAGGTCTTTCGTCATTTATGCGTCAAAGACGGAACATTACCATGGTAGTTGGTTCCTCCTTTCTTGGAGCAACCTTAGTTGGGAACCTTAATCGGTCTCCCAACACCACACCGCAGACCACTCCCCCCTCGTCCCCTGGGGGGTAGAGGAGCGCATCCCATACGGGAAGCCAGCTGAATTCACAACTGGGTACATCACAGAATAACCTTCGTTCTAACCAGAACTTCATGTCTTCACACGTTGCCATGGCGTGAACCTCCCAGTCACCCTTCTTAGCAGTGTTGAATCTACCAGATTTGACCAAGCTCACTAATGACCCCATTGCACATGACCCCAATTGGCCTCCCATGCCCATGAAGCTCCCTTCAAACATACCAAAGTTTGAAGGCAAGTAAGCGGAAGACCCAGGAAATCATGTAATGACCTTTCACCTGTGGTGCTCATTGAATAACATCATAGATGATACTATTCGGTCGAGGCTATTTCAACACACTTTTACAGGAGTGGCTGCGAAATGGTACGTGGAGCAACCCCCTGCTTCACATGGAACCTTTAGCACCCTCGCTACCACATTCCTCACATAATTTTAGTTGCCCATTCACCATGATTTGGGAATGGAGTTACTAAATAATTTCAGACAATCCCCCTCTACCCATATTTCAGAGCATCTCCATGAGTGGAGGTGGCGTCGTAGTTTATGCAAAGCAAAACTCGACGACTGAGTCCTTTTAGATTTATTCTTGAAAACTATGACGACAGATATTTCAAAGGATGTGGCTCAACGTAACCCCACATCTGAATAGGACGCAATCAGTAAAGCCCAGTAGCTTGAACTGAGCTACATGTAGTCAGGATACATATACAATATCTTTCCCAACGCCCCATACCTGCTATCTTATCAAGAATTTCCAGGCGCGTTTAACTCTGCAGACGAAATTATTGGGTTAATGAGCCAAGGGTACCTAGGCAGTAGCAGTCAGAATCCCGGTTACACACATGGGTCTACCTAGAACATGTCTCAATCCGAATTTCAAAGTCATCATATGCAGTAGCAAAATTTGACTAATAGGGTGCCAATGTATCACCAAGGAGGACCTTATCCTCTGG
Source organism: Pinus albicaulis (assembly GCA_034641835.2). Classification (NCBI taxonomy): domain Eukaryota; kingdom Viridiplantae; phylum Streptophyta; class Pinopsida; order Pinales; family Pinaceae; genus Pinus; species Pinus albicaulis. Next base: position 1,085,501,655 of record CM076579.1, on the reverse strand, counting down.
ATGAGGGGACCCAGTATGCAGGAAGAAATACTAACGGAATAACTCCCCCCCAATGGCCAGGTGCAAACATGGGACAACAATATGCTCAGTCCCAAGCACGCAACCCACCTATGAAAAACAATGCACAGGTGAACTTTTTGCAGCCATCCCAAAATCATCCACACCAGTATGATCAGGAGAATTACTCTCCTAATGTGGTTAAGAAAAAGATAAGAAACAAGCCCAAAGGGATCTTTGGATAGGGGGGCAGCAACCAACAGTGCCCACCGCGATCCTAGGTTGGAGGTAACTCCAACCAGAATCAGAACCAGGAGCCAAGCAATGCCCAAAGGCAAGGAAAAAGGCCACCTCTACGAACAAACCATTATTTTTCAATATGTGGTGAGCATGGGCACTATACTCACCAATATCCCAAACTCCCTGAGCTTAAAAATATTCAGAGTAACCTGTTGGCCACCTATAAAATTTGTTCTATCAAAAGGTGGCCAAAACATTGTTTAGTCTTCAACAAACACTTTTCATGGCCAAAATGTTATCTCTTGAAGCCTTTGGAAAATCTCATGCTCATGTCTAAAGGTCTTCACTGCTGATTCCCTTCAGAACTCAAAATATTCTGCTGAAAATTCTATGAGAAAGACTGCTGCAAAATCCCCTCCCTCCCCTTCCTCCATTCAGAAACTAAACTTCATTTGTTTCCCTTTTCCTTCGTAAGATTCCTCTTTTTTTATGTTTTCCCCTTCTTCCATCCATGAAAATCATTGTTGCACAGTTTAGAACTCCTTTTTAAACTGTAGCGAAAACCCCAAAACCCTTTGAAAACCATTAAAAATAATGAAAAAACCCATTTTTTTTATTAAGGGTTTAAGCCCCTTTGGGCCAAGTCTCAACCACTTCCCCACCGTATGCCCATGGTGCTAAGACCAAGCGCTAAAACCTTTCGGCGCTAATCGCATCGCAAAAATCCAAAGCACGCAAGTCTTTTGCTATGTTTCAAAGTTCCGATGCAATTGGCTTTGTATTGAAAACCCGGATGTGATTGGCTTTGTATTGAAAAACCTCGATGTGATTAAGCCTTTGTATTTTAAAGAACCCCGATCATATTATTTTTTTATATATATGTATCTCGTGGGCCCGCCTTCAGTGCCTAAAAACCATTGAATAAACTGTCCCGATCCATTTTTCCCTTTGTAAAATATAAAAACCCATTTATCCAAAGTTTGATTTAAAAAACCAAAATCACGTGTTTAATATAAAAATGGTTAGATTGAAAGACCGATCGCGCAATCGCATCAGATAATTTCACAATGGGTTGATTAAAAAGACCCGCATCAAACTTCCGATGCGATTGGGCCATATATGTATAAACCCCGCTTCCTCCATTTTAAGTCCCGAGGCGCCAATCGCATCGCACAAATCGAATGGGTTGATTGAAAAGCCCATGCCCGACCTTCCAATTGTGATTGGCCCTTTTTTCATATATAAAACCTCGGGCATATTATCCTTCATATAAACCTTCAGCCCCACAGACGGGCGCCTAACCATATCATACATATACCCTGCCCATATCATAAAAACCTTTGTATATTAAAAAGTTGGGTTTTTTATATTATTAAAGGGTCCTGCCCGTTCATGGGCCCAGTTCATCTCCACCGTTGATTGTTGACCGATCAAACAACCAGCGCTAAATCGCATTGCAAAATTTCATCGCACGCAATGATTTGTTTCCCTGATCGGTCATCCCTCTGATTCGTGCCCCACTGTTGATCTGATCCTCAGATCAATGACCATCGCTTAATTGCCTCGGCCCTCCTGATCGCGCAATCGCATCGGGGATTTCCGTCGCACCCTTTGTTTTCTCCCTGCCGATTGCGATCCTCCGATTGAATCTGGACTGTCCATGTGTCCATATCGGACAACCCAGATCTAATTTCGTTTCATACCATCGCCCTCCACCTTCGCCAAAGGGTTTTCAAAACCGATCTCCACCGTCGATCATTGCGTGATCAACGGTTCTGTTCAATTATTCCTTCCGCTGCTTTTAAACCTCCTCTCAGCTAATCTCCACCGTTGGATGATGCCATCCAACGGCTCTGCTCTCATCCCACGCCTCTGAAGCAGTGAACCCAACAACGCAAGATTTCTTAATATTTTGTGTGTTTTGCAGGGATTAATAGTTTTCCATAATATTGAAAGAAAGGCCAAAGGCTGGGAAAGACGTTTCCCATGCCATTGATTCATCAATGGAGACCATTCCCGAGGTGCGGATTCAATGTTTTTTCATCATTGTTTCATGAGGCAGTGATTCCATATAAGCCCTGCACGGCCTGCACATTAACAAGACATAGCAATACATTGAAGAAACAAGGAGTATCAGTGTTTGAAGACTTCCCAGCACGGTTTGAAGGATTAAGGCTCGTATTCAGTAAATCAAAGATGAGATCCATGGATAAAATCATCATAAAGACAGGAAGACACAAGATAAGTTGGATCAGACCTAAAACACAGATCTCAAGTAACTTAAAAGTGTTTTGGGAAGAAACGAAGACCTCTGTCGATCCGAGAAAGCCTCCACCGCTTGAAGCAGAAGCTAATCGAACCCTCTCCAGATCCTAAAGGCACCTGCAGCCTTACAGTAATCATAGAATTCTTAGTCATTATCTGAAACAAGAGGTGTTTACCCGAGGACGGCCAAAAAATTAATACAAATCAATGATCTTATCTCTAATTGTCGGAAAAACTATTTTAAAGATTAAAGAACAGCCCAGAAGCTAATATTTTCAATCATTAGACCTCGAGGAGCAGTAACAGAGTTACTTCAAAGTGACACCGAGCCTCCAAAGTCAAACAAAGCTCCCACTGAGCTTAATCCTAAGTATAAGTCAATTAATGCAGATAAACACCTGTAAATTTCTTCATCGAGGTCTTCAAAGGCCGAAGAGTCATCAATTTGTATTAATTGACCCAGGAGATATTTATTCAGATCCCACCTCCTCATTCTTCTATAAATACTTCTGTAGAAGATGAGTAATGGTTGGTATCTGGACATCTGAATGCATGTAATAGTTTCTGAAGCTACTGATGCCCTGTTTGCAACTTGAAGATACATAAGTTGATATGAGAAGTTTGAAGTTGTAAAGACCCACCGGGCTTGCTGATTGTAACTGGTTTCAACATCAAATGCAAGCTACTAATTTATGGGATCCTGATTTATGTCAATGGTGATGTGTTCCTCACTGTCAATTGTTATTTTTCTTAATGTTTTCACTCTGTCCACTTTCTCTAATAAAGAGCAGCAAACATAGAGCTAGGATTTAATCTCAACAGTACCCTACTCTTACTGAAAGCTTTATTGTCTATGTTTTATTCATTTGAACATTCTCTTTGAAGAGTATATTAATGCAGGTTGGTTTAAAGGCACTTGCCTGATCTAAATTTCTCCTTCTCACTGTTATCTGTGGTTTTCTTATTGAATATGCTGAAAGTAGGGTAGTTTAAAGGCTCTTACCTGATCTTAAGTTGTTCAACTATTTTTAAAATGTTTTCTAATTGAAAGTACTTCAAATGCAGGCTAGTTTAAAGGCACTAGCCTGATCTCTGAATACTTTTATGTTTTTCTTTAAGTACATGCTGAAAGTAGGGTAGTTTAAAGGCACTTTCCTGATCTTAAGATGTTCAACTGTTTTTTTTTTGTTTTCTAACTGAAAGTACCTCAAATGCAGGCTAGTTTAAAGGCACTAAACTGATCTCAGAATACTTTTATGTTTTTCTTTAAGTACATGCTGAAGCAAGATAGTTTAAAAGAACTTACTTGATCTTAGGCTGTTTCACTGTTTCTTCATTTGTTTTTCCTCTATTTCCTATCTGTTTCATTCCATAAAATCACCTTAAGAGATCCTTTGACATAAGTAACTTGCCCCATGGATTCTTCTTGGACCTTGCTATCAAATTAAAATCCTCCTATGACTCCATATCCCAATGGGTTAAAACTGTCTTTTCCTTTCTGTTAGCTGAATCATTCCTTCACTTGCAGACATCTTCACCCTTTATTTTGAACTGCCTTTCATCTTCATCATGTCTTTTCCCAACCAAAAACAAACAAACACAACCCAAGCTCTTCATAACTAGCCTAATATCACATTTCAGGTTTTAAAGATCACATATTTAAGCTCATTCATAGAGAGATCCCTCTCTGGATTCAGGAGGGCTAGATCCTTGAATCCCAAAGCGGTTTGATGTTCTCCCTGCAGTTGGAATTTTTCCAATATTGCTAATTACAGGGTGCTAACATAACCGAGGACAAGGAGAATATTCCTAAAAAACTGTGGTGATGCAAGAACCCTTCCCCCATCAAGGAACGTTCAACACTCAACAACAAAACCCCTGCGATTCTGGGAAAAACAACCATGAAATTTACATGGCTAGGGAAGAAATGTTTTTCCAAAATCTTAATCGCAGCTATGAAACCCCACTAGACACAAGTACGTTAGGGGCTAGTACGAGCGTGCCGACTGCACCTTTAACCATTCCAAATATTCCTTTGGAACCATTGCCAAAAATGGTAAAAGGGCCTAATAGGCGAGTAGGTAACTACTCCAAAGCGGCCCACAATTATAGCATCGTAGAGGATTTAGCTCAATCACCTGCTAATATGTCCAAATTGGAAGTGCTGCAGTTGTGCCCAAAACAACGAAAAGCCCTACTTTTCACATTAGGCATTGTCAACCCTGCCGACACGTGCATGATGGATTTTGACTTAGACAAAGCCACCCCTAGGCTTCCCTCCATGGTCGCCTTCTAGATACCAGTATTGGTACAGAATATCACTATTTACTGATGTGTCATTGACGAGGGTGCATCCACATGCATCATGTAAAATGATGTATGGCAGAAGTTAGGAGCCCCCGAACTCAAAGCTTTCGTCATCACACTCAGAGCATGCGATGGTTGTCCCTCGACCCCCGTCGGTCGCTTCCAAAATGTATCGGTCTACTTAGCTGGAAAGACGGTCCACATAAAAATCAAAGTCTTGGATTCTCACTTGGATTGAAATATACTCCTTGGACAGAGTTACATGTACGCCATGTTTGCCATAGCATCCTCCATCTTCTGCATCATGATGTTCCCCCACGAGGATCGAATTATCACAGTAGACCAGCTAACGCACAGTGAAAAGTGTCCTTGGACCAACACGGATATGGTTATACCCTATGTAGATATAGCCAGAGATGGTATTTCATGGTATCAAGAATATGGCCCTGGCCAATTCAAACCATCATCCGTCCTAAGGTCATTCCTAGGAGATCCTCCCATTATCCTTGAGGTATTGCCCGATGCCACAGGAGCCCCAGTATGCATGATGTCCACATCAAGCACTGAGGTTATTCAGGACACAGACTCAAGCAGTAACGACACCGAGGCATCAGCCACAACTACCTCCCAATCCCCTTTCCTCTACCCACCTCTTGGCTTCACCTTCCAGCAGGTTTTGGAAACACTGGTGTTACCCAACATATCGTTGGCATTACTAGTTTGGTACCTCGTTCCCCCTTCAGGAACAACAACTACCAATGTTACTGCATTTGGGTTAAAGCCCCCTAGTCCTAAGGAGCCCCAACCTACCCAAGCAGTGGTCGAAACCACCCCCGCAAGGGAAATTCCCATTGCGAAACCGGTGACCACGACCAAGAAAATTGCCAAGAAAGGAAAGAAAGTGGCGACCCCCACCGTGCAAAGGGAGTCATCGGCTTGCGCTATATGTGATGTCACAGGACACCCTACCGACATATGTCTAGAGTTGGACGAATTAAAACCACTCCTCAACTATGAATTAGGCACCTTGACACGACGTTCCCATAAAAAGGAACTTGCCACCAAAAGTACAAGAAAACCGCTGCGTACCAATCACGCATGCGCTATCTGTGACACCTATGGGCACTATACCCACAATTGTCCAGAAATACCATGATATAGGGATGCCTTACACGTGATCGAGCAATCCTATCAATAGGATCCCTCTATCCAGTCTATTAATGACGAGCCTTGTATCCTCTTGTACCTGCAGGAAGAGCGACTATCACTCGAATGACCCCCTGCCATACCACCCCCTCCAGTCGAAAAATGCGTACTTTGCAATGAACGTGATCATTTCATCATTTACTGCCCAGCCTTGGAAATGTTCCAACGATGGTACCCAGTCCATGTAGTGTACTGTGCTAACATGGATATCAAATATTCATGCCAGATATGCGGGGACAACCACCCTGTACGTCATTGTCACAATGTGCCGAGATTCTGCACAGCTTTAGACTATATGCAATCGACCATCGTCTGCCTCTCCCATGCAGACGGTGCAAACTAGGATTCCATGGATAGTTCAATGACCCAAGAGGATGTGACAAATACATCCACTCTGTCGTGGCCATCCAGAAGACAGCCAATTAGGGAAATCTGTCCCACGCCAAATGCTGACGACGCGACACAACACATATAGTTCATGACATCATGCGTTGGAATCATGACTCAAGATGTTTGCTCATCTACCCTAGGTGTCGAGACAGCTACAACAACAAGAGTAGCTGTCCCTACAATAGTACAGACCCAATCTGTCTGCACTCTATCAACGACGTCTAGTTCCACCACATCCACGATGGAATCTTTGTCGTGTTTCTCAACTAGCTCCACTAGGGTCACCCCCATTTAGTCTAAACCTACAAAGGAACAATCCCACTTCAAGACCTTGTTTCATTTGGATGAGGATATCCTGGAAACCATGATGGAGCCTGATTACCCATGGGATGAAATGCATCACCGCTCAATGTTTCTTCCCAGGAAGACATTCTGTCCTGACAATACAGCCGAACCAGAGATCTATGTGATTGAATCAAAAGACTTTCTGCCATCAGGAAAGGTCGACTGGTTTAAAAACCCCATCCCAGCGCCCGATGTGTTTGAGGAAGGAAATATGTCAAATATTTCTTCTACCATCAAGGTGAACATATCTCAAAATCCGTCAAAGGTCGAAGAAATCTCACTGGGGGCAGCATGTTCTCCAGAAGAGGTAACCTCTTATACCAAATTATTACAAGAGTATCGAGATATCTTCGCTTGGGACTACTCAGAAATGCTTGGGCTTAGTCCTATGATTGTAGAGCATCATATTGACACTTGGCCGAATGTAACCCCAGTTCGCCAAAAACAACATCAATTGCACCCGTCAAAGGCAGAAGCAATAAAACGAGAAATCGACAAGATTCACAAAACCGGGTTTATCTACCCCATCGCTTATACATCTTGGGTTTCTAACCATGTTCTCGTCATGAAAAAAACAGGGCACCATACGCGTCTGCACGGATTTTCAAGATTTGAATAAAGCCTATCCTAAAGACAATTATCCCACCCCATTCATCGACCAAGTTATCGATGCTTGCACTGGACACGAGGCTTTATCCTTCGTGTATGGGTTCTCTGGATATAATCAAATCTAGATCCACCATACAGATCGGTACAAAACTGCGTTCACCACCCCTTGGGGCACATTTGCATACAAGGTAATTCCATTCAGCCTAAAAAATGTCAGAGCCACCTTCCAAAAGGCCATGAATTACATATTTCATGACTTGGCAGATCTTATCCTCGCCTACTTGGATGACCTTACGGTACACTCCAAGAAACACTCTGACCATCTCGAGGATCTACAATTGGTATTCCAACGATGCCGTCAATACAACCTGCACTTGAACCCTCTTAAGTGCGTCTTCTGCGTCAACGCAGGAAGACTATTAGGTTTTATTGTGTCCCAACAAGGGATTTGAGTCGACCCTTTAAAGGTTCAAGCCATTAAAGAAGTCCCTCCACCTCGAACCCTCTAAAAACTCCAAAGCATGCAAGGAAAGGCCATTTTTCTAAGACGCTTTGTCCTAGATTATGCCACCTGTGCTCAAGGGTTCCTGCGCCTCCTCCACCAGGACATCTCGTTTAAATGGGATGACTATGCCCAACAAGCATTCGACGCACTGAAAGAAAAATTATCTTTAGCACCACTTATCAGTCCCCCAGACTATAATAAGGATTATCTCCTGTATCTGTCAGCCTCCGACTCCACGTTGGCTGGAGTATTGGTATAGGAGGGCCCAGATGGGAGGGAGCACGTAATCTATTACGTCAGTAAAACCATATTAGGCCCCGCATTAAGATATGAGCCCAAAGAAAGAACTGCCATACCATTAATCCATGCAGTACATAAACTTTACCACTACATCATCTTAAAAACTACCATGGTCATAGCAGATACTAATCCGATCGAGTACCTTCTCACGTGTCGGCTAATGAACCATAAGTACGCCCGCTGGATAGTCATTCTCCAAGAATACGACTTACAGTTTCACTGTCCCAAAAGCAAAAATGCACTTGCCCTAGTAGAGTTCATTACCGACCTCCTAGGAGACTCTAAAGGATAACCAGTAAAAGATTCGCTACCGGATGAACACCTGTTCTTTATAGCAACCGATGACCCTTGGTATGGGGATATTATCCTATTCTTTCAAACGCAAAAGTTCAAACCTCACCTCATGCAAGAAGACCATCGGCACATACACCAACAATCCCCTCTATAACTCCTCATGGGAGATGTCTTATATAGAAGAGACATCGATACAATCTTGCAGTGATGCCTCACTCATAATCAATCAGAGCAAGCCCTGAATGACTGCCACACAAGTGCATGTGGCAGCCACCTATCCAGAATGGCTACCGCCCAAAAATTCCTATGAGTAGTGTATTTTTGGCCGTCCCTGTTTCGATACTGTATCACGACAGTCAAAATATGCGAGCGGTGCTAGCGCTTTGGCCGCAAGGCAAGAGCATCACCCATCCCTTTGCATCCTGTCATAGTAGCCGACCCCTTCTGTAAGTGGGGAATCGACTTCATGACTTGTAACCCAGCCTCATCAGGCAACCATAAATACATCATCGTGGCTGTCGACTATTTCACCAAGTGGGCTGAGGCCATGCCCACATACAACAACACAGTAGAAACCACCACTAGATTTTTGTTCAACCACGTGATTTCCCGATTTTGCGTCCCCAAAGAGTTAGTTTCTAACCATGGAAAGCACTTCAAAAAAAAATTCTTCGAGGAGCTATCTCATCATCTCGGATTCACCCTTGAATTCACTTCACCATATTACCCCCAGTCCAATGGACAAGTAGAAGCCATTAACAAAGTACTCAAAACTATGTTACAGTGCATGGTGAATAGCCACAAAACCAACTGGCACCACATGCTCTTCTCCTCCCTGTGGGTATATCGCACGGTAGTTAAGACTTCCACTGGTTTTACTACCTTCCACTTAGTATATGGGATTGAAGCCGTTATTGCCATAGAACGCGAGATCCAAAACTTGCATGCCACCATCGAACTCCTTGATGACACCTAGCCTCTAGAACAATGCCTAGTACAACTAGAGCTAGTGGAAAAAAGCCGACGAAAATCACTGCAACAAAATGAGGTCCATAAGAAAAGGGTAAAAGCATCATTCAACTGCCACATCACCCCTCACTCATTTACCGAGGGAGAGTTAGTCCTTCGCTATGATGTCGCAAAAGAAGCCTTAGGGCCAGGAAAGTTCAAAACCTTGTGGAAAGGACCCTGTATCATCAAACATTGTCTTCGACAAGGGGCATACATCTTGACGGAACCGGACGAGACCTACCTCACTAACCCCATCAATGGCCTTTACCTCAAGAAGTTCTACCCATAAGGGCCCCAGTAGCCCTTATCCCCTAGAGTTAGGGTACACAAAAATTCCAACACCAAAATATTTTTTGACCCAAGGACCTAAACGTGCTCAAAGTGCCACCATGGATCACTAGCTTGAACCCTATTTCGGATTTTTTGATGGAGCATCGCGATGGTCTCAAAAATTAGCTACAACCGCCTGGGTCATCTACCACCCTTACTGATCACCACTGTGTTCAAATGGCGTGTGCATCAGATCATCAATCAACAATAAGGCAGAATATGATGCCATTATCGGACTTATGTGCGAGGCCCTCCATTAGGGAAATTGCTATATGCATATCTACCTCGATTCCCAGTTAGTGGTATCACAGTTAAACCAAACATTTGAAACCAGAGATGCAAACCTGTTTAGAAAATATTTGCGTGCCAAAAGATTAAGTAGACAATTTGATTACATTACATTTTCACATGTATCAAGGAATAAAAAACAAGAAACTGATCACATAGATAAAAATATCCTAGACTGGAATGCATCTCGAATAAACTACCATACATGAAAAACCAAAAACATAGATATCCATCAGCATAACCCAAAATACATAAACCGAAATAGATAGCATGCTATGTAGAGCCGCAAAAAGGTCTCTCATATATATATATATATATATATATATATAATATGTGTATCTGAATATAAAAATAGTATCACTGGCCCATTGGCCAGCCCAAAAATACAATGTTCGTCAAAAATAAGGGAAACATCCTCATAACAGGTGCTTTCCCTATGTGCAAAACTACTCTATGGGGGTGGCCCCTCAAAAGGAGCACCTGGGCCCACCACAACGCCTGGGGCCACCACCGGAGCTCCTGTCACCACTATAATAGCTACCCATTGCAGACTGGGCTAGTAATCCCTCTCACTGGCCATCACCGTCTCTAGCCACACCTCCTCGAGGTTATCCATAAAACCTCGAGCAAGAATCCCCTGGGTCAAATGGTCCACTCGACCCTGGAAGTCCTCTAGAGCGGCCACCTAAGCCGTAAGTACTGCGATGCGCACCTTAGCCGCATCGGCATGAACTCACTCAGCCACTACCTCAGTTGTAACTGAGCTACTGCCCTCACCAGAAGGGCCAGTACCATCTCCACTAGGTCCACTGGCACCACCACCCGGTCCACCTGCGACACCTCCTCCTCGACCACCCTGCGGTCGTGGCAGAGGATCATGACCCACCAGTCAGGCCATTAGGCGTCCTAGCTCGCCAACATATGCACGAGTAAATAAAATAATATCAGTGTCAATAAAAAACACACAAGTAAAGAAAAAATCAAACAAATGAAAAAATATAGCACATACCTGCGGGATGCCAAACATAACCGAAAGGGAGATCGATATCTGGATCACCCTGAAAGTCCATCCCAACGTACAGGCATGGAAAATAAATTTGCGGATTGGCCTCGAACCAGGCCTCCATCATGTAATTCCAATAACGACCCACCATTCCACCACCACCGCGTGGCATCACCGGAGCCCACCTCCTCATGCGTGGCTCCCTCGGCCCCCCAATAGTCACTACCACAACGAGCCTCAGCAACACCACCCTCTCGTACATAATGCTGCACAAGATGCTAGTGTACACAAATTATTTGGATCCAAGTTGGACCCTGTTCAGTCGCGACACCATACCATCAAAACAGAAGTAGGAAAAATCAAAAAAATTCTCGTTCCTCAAATGGTGTAAAACTCCCACCTGTGGGCCCGATGCCCGATGCGGAGCAAATGACCCCGCCAGTCGCACAATGATGACAAGGGCACACCGCTCGGCCACATATATCATTGATGCAATATTGATGCACCCCTCAGTAAGAGGTGCACTACCACAATTCCTCCTCTAGAACCTGTCCATGTTCACTCTCCGAGCAGGGAGCGGATACCTTAGTGCCTCACCCTAAGGAAGTAATCCGATCACAAAGTATATATCCGTCTCTGGATAGATAATCAAGTTCATCCCCCTCAGAACAAACATATTGCACCTCCTATTCCAATGCTATATAATATAACGTAACAATCGTTCTTGTGACTGAAGGAACTCGTTCTCAACAAATTTCAGAAGGCCCCATGTGGACAACTGACGATGCGCCCCAAAATCAACAGCTAGAGCGGTCTAGATCTCAGTCCAGTCTCGCTCTCTCCACACCAACCTACCAAGCAACAAGCACCCATCAGTACAGAGAAAAACATCAAAAGGTACAAAAACCTAAGTTTTTACAAAAACCCTGCCCTTGCACGCCTATTTCGTTCACAGGCGTGCCCTTGCGTGCAAAAAGGAGGGAACAGTGCGCCCTCGCGCGGTTGTCCCTTGGAAATAAGTGCAAGGGGAGCGCCTCTTTGCCTAGATCACCCGTGAAATCTAGGGCAAAAAGTCCCTTTGATGTTGTACAAAACCAATTTGTATGGTCCCCGACATCATCAAACTGAAAAAAATTAAAATGCAGGATGTCATGGAAGTTACCTTGGCATAACATCCCTAATCCTCAGTACACAGGTTGACTGCAATGGCAAGAAAGGCTCTGCAATCACCTTTGATCTCCCAAAACTTAGCAAGCACAAATGAATAGGATTAGGGCCATAATCCCATATTTATCGCCCTTTTCTAGAACTTCAAAGGTCAATAACAGGAGATCAGAAGGTCCATTCCACAAACCGTAAGTTGCACAATAATCAGTATGCCATGACGAATGAAAGCAATGCCCCACATTCGATTTCTAGAAATATTTTTTTTTTCAGTGCTGACAGGTATGCACACTCCCATATTCCTTTCCAAATTCATGTTTTTCAATAATATCAAATGAAAAGAATATGCTTTCACTTGAGGTAGTTCTTTTTGTAGGAAGAACCCGCAAACCGTTCACATCACCATTCACTGAAAGTTCCGGAGCAGGTATCATTCTACCCTCAGCATGATAGAGTCCCGGAGAGCTTTGCATATCCTGACATCATTTCTCCATTAGAAATAAACCATAGGGTCCTCATACCCTACCACGTTTATCATCACCTCACCCTGCATATGATAAACGTCCGCGTTGGTCGGTAGAGCCTCCCCCCCATGGCGATCATCATCTAAAGTAGACAATGCATCACCCCACAAGTGACGCCATGGCCATACCATTTTAGTCTAGGAAGCACCTCATGCCCATCCATATACCATGCATAAGGTCAAGTTTACCATTCAAACTCAAATCCCCTTCCCGGATGATTAGGTTGTACAAGCAGATTCAAAGAACACCTCCGCGCACTGCATTTGGCCCGCCATACCTCCATTAGCATAATCCCATCTCCGACATCTTCCACTTCATCAACCCCGCACATGAGACCAACCAATGGGACCCCTACCCCCAGAAAAACACTGTCCTCACACCTTCAGCGAGTGACCCTCTTTCATGTGTTGGGGTACCTGTCTCTGTGTTTTGTACAAACTAAACCCCATTATTTTATTCTTTTGGTAAGTGTACAAAGACTGCAAACGATGCCCGTCACCACTTCCCCCTCATATTTCACCATTTTTCCCATGGAAACAGTCCCTGATTCCCCTTGGTCGAAGTATTTCACTCACGTCATGCACGCACCATCCCGACATTCATAGCCGGTTCTACTCGCCTTGGAAGTCCTACCGACTCCAGGAAATTTTCCCTTTAGAAATAATTATGACTGCCGCCAAGCTACTCAAGTATACTTCGACCTCAGGCCACTGAATCCCCATCATCCTTTTTCAGTCACATCTCACCAAAAATTCCTATGTTAAACCTATCATATCTCGATCCCTGACCCCTCAGGTCAGTGACTCATGGTTCGGTGAAGGCTTCCTTTTTGTCGACCTCAACACCTCTTTTCCAAAAAGGAAGCGGTACCTTGGATAATCCCTCACCATGAAAAGGGGTATCCTCGGGTGGCACTGTGGGAGAAATCATTGTCCACAGATGTCATCGATCCTCCTAACATTTGACCACAGCAAAAGCTTTCATGTCACGATGGTATCATACCTTAAAACCATTGCACTTTGATCAGATCTGTCGAAGACCCACGCCTCCATAAGCGTCTCTGACAAACAATGCTTACACGGGAAGGTCCCAAACAGAACATATGCGTACATTACACAATGATATGCCACACCAAGACTACAAATATGGGTACCATATTCCACCTATTGTCAAATAAAATACACCCCTAAGGGCATCAACAGTCATCAAAACACCAGCATCACTACCACAGTAGTGGCACAGACAGCACATGTATCTGTCAATTTTGTCTACCTAGCCATAGAATCTCGAGCATGGGACATGCCCACCTCGTTGAAATTTTGTAAATATGTTGTATATTTTGTCTGCTTGCAGGGGGTCCTTTAGGTCATGGTTATCTCAGAAATAGTGCAAGGTGTTGTCAATTCCAAAATACACGCAGATCTCTCTCTCTCTCTCTCTCTCTCTCTACGTACGATACATAAAAGAAAATATAATGTATTTCGGCTATACAGTTCTTCCTAGACCTCAAACATTATGGGGAAACTGTTAACATTGGAAGATCGTATAGCAGAAGACAACATCAATTAATGTCGAGCCCACGGATTTACAGGACAGGAATACATTATGGAATCAAGAAGTATTTAAAATCTCTAAGGTTTTGAGAAAATAAGATTTGAACTAGTCATAAATGCTCAAATGCGTGCTGTATCCTGGCATCTTCTACGTGCCTTTTTTCCCAATAAGAGTGCATTCCTAGAAATGGAAAAAATTCACTTTTAGGGACCACACCAAGAAAAGGACAGTTACTCCTTATGTGAAAGCCGCCTAAGGACAGCCACCAGCGCCTCCTTAGACATTATGTGAGCACACAAAAGAATATTTGAGCACACAATGGAATCACACCTCTCCCTTGGGTCACCATCCATCATGTACCAAGGGAGAGAAGGAGGATTTGAAGCTCACCTATATAAACCCACCAAGAGATGAAGAAAGGGTGTTCACAGTGTTATGCTGGCCAAAGTTGCCCAAGCAACACCAGCATTGTGTGTGACCCAGAGCTGGAGCTAAAGAGGACTAAATAGTTGGCCACCCAACATCTTAGTCCACCACAGCAGAGAGAGAGAGTGAGATTTCATTAGAGGAAAAGCTTGGAGGTCAAAATCCTTGCATCGGGACCTAGAGCCATTGCCTAGGGCCCCTTTGGCAAGTGGGTAAAATTTCTTCTCCATTTTGAACATTTAATAAGAAGAGGCCATCGAGCCATCATTTGCATTATTATTGTTTGGAACTCTCTATATAGCTTTTGTATATTTTTGTTTTTAGTTTTAGTTTAACCAGAGCATACTTCAGCATACTATTTCCATTAAGTTTTATGCTTTTGAGCTCCCCCCACTTTCTGCGTGTTACCAATAGTTTAGAGAGTAGACCACTCTCTCTAAGCTTGTGTGATTTCGTACACCTGTGTGACTAATCCACAACAACAATCACCATATGGGCTCAAAAATAAACATGGAATAAGTGTCATATGACATCTTGGATGGTGAAAATAGTCCCTCAATTGAGACCAACACTATTCTTCTTCTTTCTATCTCAAAACATGATATGATAAGTGTCCATCCAATCACCTTCTTGCTGTCCTAAGCTTCACAAAAGCTTGAAAATAGTAGAGGACATTAGGTGTTGGCCGAATATGATCCAAGAAAAACATATCTTGCCAAAGTCCTCCATAAAGTGGCCATCCCCATCACTGAATGTAGTCCCAAAAGGACCATGAAATCCTCAAAAACGTTTGCTCTCTTGTGGAGCAATGTGCTGCAAATGTATGGTAAAGGAGTGCACATACACTGTTAGTTGATAAATAAGCATCAAAACACTATCTTTACCATATATTGTAGACAATATTGTGAAGAGGTCCATAGATGAGCCTTCCCATCTCTCCATCAAAAGGGGAAGTGATTGAAACAACCTTGCAAGGTGGTTTCTCTCCTCCTCATACATTAAACAAGCTACATATCTCTTGATATGTTGGTGCACATCTTCTTTGAGATCCTCCCAATAGAATCCCTCCATTATGGTGTCATAAGATTAAATGAAGTCTACATGTCCTGAAGAGAGTGCCTCATATGCTGCATGTAGAATCTCCTTCTTGAGCTTGGAGTCTCTAGTCAAGTAAATCTGATCATGGAAATAAATGACTCCATCAACCACTCTATATCTCCCATCTATCACTTGCCCATCAAGAACCTTACATGTGAAGAGGTTCTTGGAATATTCCACCAGTATTTGGGACTCCCAATATTGATCTAGGTTTCCAAATAATGACAACACTGTAGAAATCTGAAATGAGGCTCCTGTCACATCATAGCTCTCATCTTTGACATGCTCAATGCCAAAGCCACATGTTGGACTATTGTTACCCCACCTTTGCTACCTCCCTTGTAGTTGATCTTCCCTAAGACAAGATTGAAGTACATGGAGGTCAAACTCCTCTTGGAAGGAATTTCCCATCCAAAACTTCCATAGTTTTTCCAATGCATGCAAGAGTGTTAATAACCTCTTTCCATATTCAGAAATATGCCTCAGGTGTGGAAGTATCATTTTCTGCTCCAAGGCTATGGAGTGGTCATTTGACACCATGCTCATTTCATCATATATTTCTGAATTATCTTTCAGCGCAAATAGCTGAGTGGGAGATATCAATGTCCATATCAGAAAATTTCTCACTCCTCCTTTGAACCCCTCAAAGGTTCTCTGCACTCTGCTAGCTCCTCCCAAGGCTCATTCCCTAGCCAAATATATCAATGCTGCACCATGTTGAGATAACTCTTTATTCATCTTCCAATCAGGGGGTCTCCCTGGTGGAATGCATCCATGTAATGAAACATCAAGGCCTAGAGCATGCTGTATATGTGAGTGGAATGATTTGTCCTTGTCCTCACTACAAAAATCCTCCTACCTCTTCTGTGCATCAACCTTTTGAAATAGAGAGGGGTGTGTGCTCCTCATCATACGATGCTTTTCCTCCCCTTTATCTCCTTCTATCTTCAAGATCTCATAATCTATGAATGATGGCACATGCTGCACATGGACTGTGCCCTAATCTCCATATGTGAGATCCTTTGGAGCTCCTTGCAAGAGTGCAAGAGTTTCTCTCTTTGGAGAAAATTCTCCATCTTCCTCTTCGTGAGGTACTAGATCTGCTACTGCTGTGACAGCGCTGTTACCTCTTTTCTTCCCTTCCCCTTCATCATGAATTGAGGTTACCTCATCATCATTAAGAGGTTCGTTGTTTAGTTCCTCCATGTCTTCCCTTTGAGAAAAGAGCTCTTTCTGAAATGGGGATCTTTCCTCTAGCAAGGTATTATGCAAGTTTTTAATCCCCTCAATATTTTTCTGAAATGGAGTTGGATTTATATATCCTTCCAACTCATGAAAAGGTTTTTTTTGTGTATGCTTGGCTAGATCAACCAATGAAGTTTCAGAATGTTTTTCATCAAATCTCTTTACTAACTTCCTAGTGAACCTTGCATAAGTAGACATATTTCCATATTTTAATGAATAAGATTCATAAAACCACTAGGAATAAGCATTATCTTCAAGGTGCAGCACTACTACTCTAATGGCCTCATCTTTTGAAGCTTGGTGTTGTTGAAAATAGGTGTCTAGCTCCTCCACCCAAGCCCTAGCTGAACACTTAGGTGATCCATCAAAAGTGTATAGAAATAATCTACCCACATCATACTGATTGCACCTTGTGCTTCTATCATGCCTGTTAGGTCTTTTATCCTCCTTGATCTTGCAAAACCCTTGGAAGTTTAGATGATCTCTAAATCTCTGAGTTTGAGATTCATAGTTGTGAAGATAGTCACCAAGAGTCTCCTCCGTTGGTACATCTCCTTCATCCATCTCTCTTGATATGGCCCTAGGCATGGTACCACGTTGTAGATATTATGGTGTAGTTGAATGCTCACACCCATAATATGAAAATCTGGAGCTTTCTTCATGTATAAGCCCTCTTGGAGAATCTCTACATCTCTCCATTCTCATCTCTTTGATGTCTCTGCTAATGCATTGCATAGTTTGAAGAAGAATTTTTGAGAAATCCTTCCCTCCTGAAAATGAAGTTTTGCCTTCATCTCTTCTGCAGATCTTCTCCTTCCTATGAGAAGCCTCCTTAGATGAAATAATGGCTGAAGTACATTGTAATATCCCAAAATTCGGATTGTACAGCAAGCCTGCTGAAATAACACACTCCTGAGAAATATATGCATAGAAATGAGTTTAAAGCTCTTGGATCCCTTAGATCATCTCATCTAAGATCTAAATCCAAAAGGAGAGTAAAGAAAAATCAAACTAGGTGGGTTAAACAGATCTCCCACAACCTAGTCTAGCTGAAAATCACCTAAAGAGAGGGGTTGCAGCTATATGCAATGGACTGCTTCAGAAATAACGTAGATCCACTAAAGCCAAGAACTTGGATGATATGGAGGTTCAAATATTAGATGTATAACAACAAATCAGATTTACATTACAGCCCATACATTGTACAAGAGAAAGAATGATACTATATAGGAGAAATCCTCAGAAATGAGGTGCAACAACCATAAGAAAAGTCTGCAAAAACTTGACAGCGTTATTTTAAGGGCTGAAGTAGTAGTTTATTAATACTCAGATCTAGAGTAGATCTGTACATAAAAATATATATCTATTTCAGATCTGTGAACAAGAAGAGCTCATCTATACATTCACTTTGGGGTTTTGTGCAAATCATGAAGCACAGAGAGTAGATCTGAGATCTAGAGTTGCAGATCTGCAGAAATATTCAGAAATTTCTGAATCATATGATAGAACAGCAGATCAGATCTTAAACAAACATGGATTGGATGGCAAATCCATGGATCACCACAGTGAGAGGAAGAATCCTAACACCGGGGATCTCTCCTCCAAAATGCAGACAAAACACCCTGCAACTTGTCCTTTGCAGATAACATAGTCCAGGGAGAGAAAATACGATGTAGGCTATGAGAATGATTTGGCCTGATGTCAAGGTCTGGATCTGAAGCTCAATCAGCTAATGCACTCTTCCAGGAGGTTAAAATACACACTCACTGAGAAGAGTCACTAGTATAGTCTAGATCTGAGCAGATCTAGTGTATTCCACTTGCTGCAACTCACAAGGACAACCCAAATCTCAATAGGATCAATGCTGTAAGTGTAAGGTGAAGCTTGGCCCAAGCTTGATAGTGGACAAGATGGATCAAGTCTCCTCCAAGAGCTGCTCAAGGAAGGAGGTGGGAATCCTAAACAGGAAAACCCAGAGAGGAGTGTCTAAACAGACAATACCTTCAGAAAATAAAATCTTCAACAAACCCTTCAAGTTGTTCTCCTCTTCCTTTTATAAGATTAGAGTCTTGTAAAACCCTAAACCACTTCATTAGTTTAGCTCCTTTCACATGTGTAATATCCTTCTAGAACTGCACTGTCCTTCAAGGAGGTTCAATGCATCTAGATTGCGCTGTAGATATGGTCAAAGTTAAATTGGTCAAGTGATAAACCTCTTTCACACTCGAGTGTGTTTTATAAAATGGCCCAGATTTAGCCATGTTCACATTGGGCATTGATTTATTTTGTTATTTTCAGGAGTTTTACATGTCCTCCTTTACATTTTATTCATCAACATGAAGTGCAAAACAAAACAAGGCAAAATAGAATATTCCCATTAGCTTGGGCTAATTGGGAATATTACAGTCCTCTCCTCCAAGATGTTGCTTGTCCTCAAGAAAATGATAAGGTGAGTGCTGAAAAATATCCCCTCCTTCGCTTGTGACCCCCTCATCCAATAGTATCCACCATTGCTTTAGAATTTCTGCAAGAATTTCACCTTTCAATGGTTCCTCCCAAGTGTGCAAGTTGACCTTTGGTGAATAAACGCATTGGCCTCCCTCATGAGAGAATGGAAGGTCTATGTGGAAACCTTCTTGTTGATCCATGGCCTCCTCAAGGTAGAAGTGATGACAACCATGGGGAATTCCATTACCCAAGAAAGACTCCCATCTCCTTGCTATCATCCAAATGAATTGGATCACCTTCCAGCTTTGCAATCCATAGAAAAAATCCTCCCCGATACATAGTAGAGTCATGCCCCCAACAAACATATGGCTCACCTCACCAAGAAACAAGGGGTCTACCATGATGGCCATATAATATCTCATGCTCCCATTGAAGCATGTAGTGAAAAAAGAGTGGGAGACTCCTCTCCCTAATGACAAATCCCACCAATGTGCCCCTCCTCCAACCATGTTCTAAAAAATAAGAACATTCACAACATATGGAATCATGATTAAAACCATGCTAGCTGCCATGTGTGATAAAGGAGAAGGGATATGTTCCCTCATGTGCAACCAACACAGTTTCACCCTTAACTGCCATAGAATAGGAGATGAAAAGTGCCTCCCCCAACACTTGTTTGCTGCCCCATTCTCCTTGAATGCTTGGAGAAGGTCTATCATAATTGGCGTGAAAGAGTCACACCATGGAGGATATAATAAATTCCTAAGAGCTTCCAAGGGATGATCTGTATCAACATAGTTCACGGCCTTGAGTGACCCATGAAACCCACAATAAATAGTTCCCCCTCTTGGAGCAATGTCCTTCAAATGAGTGTTAGAGAAATAAAGCATATAGGAGATACATCATAATATTCAGAGAAACAAGTCCCTCCATATACTTGTTTTACATCAGTGAGGTGACTCATGGATAAGTCCCCTCTCACACTCAATGAGTAAGGAGGTGTGAATGATGGCTCTTCCCAAGAGCTATGTTCCTCCTTATCTAACAAATAATCCGTGCACTTATTCATATGAGAGTGCACCTCTTCTTCAAAACCTTCCCACATGAATCCATCTAAGATAGTGTGATATTCTCTAATGAAACCAGTGGGTTTGTAAAGCAACATCTCATAGGCTACATTCAGCAGTCTCTCCTTGAGCTTGGAGTATCTCGCCAAATAGATATGTTCATGGAAATAAATGACTCCCTCAACTAACTTATACCTCCCATCCATTACCTTCCCATCAAGAACCTCACATGTGAAAAGGTCCTTGGAGTATTCCATCATGAGTTGGGAATCCCAATAAGGATCTAGGCTCCCCAATAATGACAGCATTGTAGAGGTCTGGAATGTTGCCCTTATCATTTCATGGCTCCCCTCTTTGACATACTTGACGTCAAAATCACATGTTGGAGCATCATAATCTCCCCTTTGCTGCCTCATTTTCAACTGATCTTACTCAAGACAAGATTGAAGTAGATGGAAATAAACTTCCCCTCGGAAAGTCCTTGTCTTCCAATACTTCCTTAATTTGGCCCATGCTTGCAAGAGGGTTAGCATCCCCTTGCCATGTTCAAAAATCTTCTTTTTGAATGAAGATAACATGGGCTGCCCCAAGGGTAGGGAGTTGCAATGTGTCCCCATGTCCATGCCATCATAGACTTCTGATTTATCCTCCCTCAATGCAGATAACTGAGTGGGAGATAGCAATGCCCCTTTCAGGAAACTGCTTACCTCTCTTCTGAATCCATGAGAGATTCTCTACGCTGCGCTGGCTTCTCCCAAGGCTCCTTCCTTAGCCAAGTATGCAAATGCTGCCCATATTTGAGAGAACACTTCAGTTTCCCTCCAACCAAGAGGTGCTTGAGGTGCTCTTGTTGTGACTGCGTTATTATCTCCTGCCTTCCCTTCCTCTTCTTCAATAGTTGAAGTTGCCCCATCATCAATAAGAGACTTCAGATCTTGGTCTTCTATTGAAGGAGGAACCTTCTTGCTTCCCTCTTGAGAAGAAAGCCCTTCATCAAATGGAGATATTTCCCTTGGAAAAGTATCAAAAAAGCTCACACCCTCTTCCATGGTCTTCAGAAATGGAGTTGGATCTATGGATCCTTCCAACTCATGTAAAAGATTTGTTTGATATGGTTTGATAGTCTCAATAGGGGATGTCACACATGAAGTCTCATCAAACCTCTCTATTAATCTTGCAATAAACCTTGCATAAGTAGGTGTATTTTCATTTCTTAAGGAAAAAGACTCAAACAACCACCAAGCATATGCTTTACCTTCAAAATGCAGCACTGCTATTCTGATGGCTTCATTCTCTGAAACTTTATTCTGCTGCACAAATTTTCTTAGCTCCACCACCCATACCCTAACTGGACTTTTAGGCGATCCATAAAAAGTATATAGAAATAATCTACTCACACCAGGCTGCTCCTCCTTTATGCTTCTCTCCTCCTTGATCTTGCAGAACCCTTGGAAGTTCAAGTTATGTTTGAACTCCTTAGATTGGGCTTCATACTCCCGCAAATACTCTCCAAGAGTCTCCTTCTGTGGCACACCTCCTCTCTTCCTCTTCATGAAGAAATCACTAACAAAACGTTGAAGTTTTGGTGATATGGATGAGTTCACATATCCATGACATGAGGATTTATAATTTTCCTCATGCATAGATCTTGTAGATCTGGTCGAGAGATCTTCCTGCTCTCGAAACTCTCTAGGAGTTCCACTGCTCCTTCTCTCTTCTTCTTGTTCAACCTCCTCGGAGAGGTCCTTACTGGATCTGAAAAGTGACAAGAGTAAGCTCATCCTCTTCATCATTCTGGCCTTTCTCTTCCATTTATAGCACTTTGGCTTGAAGCCCACAGGCTGAGCCAAAGATCTTGCTCTGATACCACTGTAATATCCCAAAATTGGGATTGTACAGAAATCCTGCTGAAATAACGAACTCCTAAGAAATATATACACATAAATGAGTTCGCAGCTCCTGAATCCCTTATATCAGCTCATCTAAGATCTAAATCCAAAAGGAGAGCAAAAAAAATCAAACTAGGTGGGTTAAACAAATCTCCCACAACCTAGTCTAGTTGAAAATCGCCCAAAGAGAGGGGCTGCAGCTATATGCAATGGACTGCTTCAGAAATAACACAGATCCACTAAATCCAAGCACTTGGATGATATGGAGGTTCAAAGATCATATGTATAACAACAAATCAGATTTACATTACAGCCCATACATTGTACAAGAGAAAGTGTATTATTCCCAAATTTTCACATTATATTTGGAATATTAGAGTCCTTTATTTTCTTAATGACTTAAGTAAATAAAAGGGTGGAGGGACCCACAATCCTCAATAAGAATAAATATCCACTTTGTGTGTGTGAATGTGGATTAATTTAGCCTAGATCTGCAAAAAGAGGTAGTTGAGCAACTACTAATGTGAATGATATTGGAGATCATGTCTCATTTAATGAAGAAGATCATGGAGGGTTGATTCAGTAAAATAAGATCTTGAAGATGTCAAACAAAGGGTCATTGAGAATTAATGATCGAGTGGTGGAGGATCATGTCCAAATAAAGCACACATGATGGAGGAGGTGTACATTGCACCTAGACTGTTTGGTTGATTTGGTCAAACAGTGCAGTCCCACTTGGAGGATCTTGTCCACATGAGACTGTGCAGTTGAGATTAGGGCCAAGGCTTGGGATGGCTCAATCATTATAAAGGAGATGAAGACAAAGGTGAAAGGCATCTTGGATTATTTGATGTATGATATTTTAGATCTGGAATTGTCAAGTGACATTCCACTGCATTATTGGGCTGTTTAGCAGAGATTGCAGGTGCTGTTTAGCACAGGGTGTTCCCGGCCGGGAATCCATCCTCTTTCTTTGGGTGATCTCTAAGGAGGAGGTTTGTACTTCATTATACATCAGGCTTTAAGTGCCATTTCCTTTTTCTACTTTCTACAGAACATTCATGTTCAGAAAACTGCAGTTTTCTGAAGATTAGTTTGGAAGGTGGAAGTTGTCTTCAGTACTTCAGTTGGAGAACAAGGTGAGGGATTATTCCCATCACTTGGGCTTATATATCAGCACTCCCAGAGCCACATTGCAGATCTAGCATCAGGAAAAATTCTATTGACCTCCTAGCAACAGTATTCTCTCCAAGAATAACGCTGTCCATATTGCAGATCTGAAACGAGGAAGGAAGTTGCTAGTACTTCAGCTAGCAATCTAGTGGAGGATCATTCCTCCACATTGCCATTAGTCTTACCATAATCCTAGAGTTTATTGCAGCATATTTTAGAAGGCAGAAGGCCTCTCTTTCCCTCACAGCACAGTTTTCAGAGGCAGTTGTGTTGCAGTAGCTGTAATCATCTTTTGGAGGATTGAGAGCTAGATCTATAGCTCCTAGCTCATAGATCTGAGGAAGGGATCAACCCTTCAAGCACAGATTTGATCTGAGCATACATTTCAGCCATATTTTCTTTAGATCTAGCTTCAGATCTGTATTTCCCAGCATATCAAGGATCAAACCCTACAAAGGTGATTTTTCCAAAGTTACAGATCTGGAAAATCCTTTCTGGGTTATCTTAGGAATCCATCACATTGGCCGGATCTTGAATCTTGGCATCATCAGAGCTCCAGTTTGAGTAGATCTGCATTTATCTTTTCAGCCTACAACTCCATGTTTATGTATTTCTAAAGAGACAACACAATATTTGCTGCAGAGCCTTAATAGTTATGTTGTACCTGCTTCACACATGTTTCCAGGGTGATCCTAGCTCATCTCTTTGGCTAGATCTACCTATATTTTGTACTTGTGTAACTGATTCTTCTCCAATATAATAAAATGGCTCAGCTCTTTCTGCATATTCTGATTTGTACTTAGATCTATTTTTTATCTTGCTGTAAGTTCTTATATTGTGTGAAGTATTGCTACATTCTCCCTTTTGGGATATTACAGTGGTATCAAAGCATGAGCTTTGGCTTATCTTGTGGACACTTCATCTTTTTACATTGAAAGAAGAACAAATAGATGAGATCTATCATGGAGGATGAAAAATCTATCACTCCCTTCTTTAGCTCCATGTAAGATCTCTCCAAAGAGGTCAATCAAATGAAGGAGGAAGGATAGAGAAATATCCAAGAAGAAGATGTGATGAGGGAAGTACTTCCTATCAGTAGAAAAGAAGACGAGAGAATCATAGATCTCCTCATAGATCCATTATGCCCACTTTCTTTGAAGAAGGTGAGAGGTATAGAAGTGAAGAAAGGAATGAACCTGAGACTCATAAGACTCTCAGTCTATATATTGAAGAGTACAAAGCATAGTCTAGAACTTTCAAGGAGAAGCTAACTCTCCAAAAATTCTTCCAGGTTAAAGAAGAAAGAGGATCCTATAGAAGCAATAGGAGGAAGAGGCATAATAGATTCTATTTGCCTACATTTGATGGATCTTCCTCAAGCAATGTCAAATATTGGAGGAGAGAGTTAGATTCATCTTTCGAGCTACATCCTGTGCATGGTGAATAGCCACAAAACCAACTGGCACCACATGCTCTTCTCCGCCCTGTGGGTATACCGCACGGTGGTTAAGACTTCCACTGGTTTTAATCCCTTCCACTTAGTATATGGGATTGAAGCCATTATCCCCATAGAACGTGAGATCCCAAACTTTCATGTCGCCATCGAACTCCTTGATGACACCTAGCCTCTAGAACAACGCCTTGTACAACTAGAGCTAGTGGACAGAAGTCGACGAAAATCACTGCAACAAAATGAGGTCCATAAGAAAAGGGTAAAAGCATCATTCAACCGCCACATCACCCCTCACTCATTTACTGAGGGAGAGTTAGTCCTTCGCTATGATGTCACAAAAGAAGCCTTAGGGCCAGGAAAGTTCGAAACCTTGTGGAAAGGACCCTGTATCATCAAACATTGTCTCCGACAGGGGGCATACATCTTAACGGAACCGGACGAGACCTACCTCAATAACCCCATCAATGGCCTTTACCTCAAGAAATTCTACCCATAAGGGCCCCAGTAGCCCTTATCCCCTAGAGTTAGGGTACACAAAAATTCCAACACCAAAATATTTTTTGACCCAAGGACCTAAACGCACTCAAAGTGCCACCATGGATCACCAACTTGAACCCTATTTTGGATTTGCTGATGGAGCATCGTGATGGTCTCAAAAATTAGCTACAATTGCCTGGGTCATCTACCACCCTAACTGATCACCACTGTGTTCAAACGGCGTGTGCATCAGATCATTGACCAAAAATAAGGCGAAATATGACGCCATTATCAGAATTATGTGCGAGGCCCTCCATTAGGGCATCCGCTATATGCATATCTACCTCGATTCCCAGTTAGTGGTATCGCAGTTAAACCAAACATTTGAAACCAGAGACACAAACCTGTTTAGAAAATATTTTCGTGCCAAAAGATTAAGCAAACAATTTGATTACATTACATTTTCACATGTATCAAGGAATCAAAACCAAGCAACTGATCACATAGATAAAAATATCCTAGACTGGAATGCATCGTGAATAAACCACCATACATTAAAAACCAAAAACATAGATATCCATCAACATAACACAAAATACATAAACCAAAATAGATAGCATGCTATGTATAGCCGCGAAAAGGTCTCTCATATATATATATATATATATATATATAATATGTGTATCTGAATATAAAAATAGTATCACTGGCCCATTGGCCAGCCCAAAAATACAACGGTCATCAAAAATAAGGGAAGCATCCTCATAACAGGTGCTTTCCCTATGTACAAAACTACTCTATGGGTTGCCCCCTCAAAAGGAGCACTTGGGCCCACCATAGCACATGGGGACACCACCGGAGCTGCTGTCGCCACTGCAATAGCTACCCGTTGTAGAGTGGGCCAGTAATCCCTCTCTCTGGCCATCACCGTCTCTAGCCACACCTCCTTGAGGTTATCCATAAAACCTTGATCAGGAATCCCCTAGGTCAAATGGTCCACTCGACCTTGGAAGTCCTCTAGAGAAGCCACCTGAGCAGTAAGTACTGTGATGCGCACCTTAGCTGCATCGGCACGAGCTCACTCGGCCACTACCTCAGCTATAGCTGAGCTACTGCCCTCACCATAAGGGCCAGCACCATCCCCGCTAAGTCCACTGGCACCACCACTCGGTCCACCTGCGGCACCTCCTCCCCGACCACCCTGCGGTCGTGGCAGAGGATCATGACCCACCAATCGGGCCACTGGGCATCCCTCCTCGCCAACATCTGCACGAGTAACCCAAAGAATATCAGTGTCAATAAAAAACACACAATTAAAGAAAAACTCAAACAAATGAAAAAATATAGCACATACCTGCGGGACCCCAAACATAACCAAAAGGGAGATCGATATCTGGATCACCCTGAAAGTCCATCCCCACGTACGGGCATGGAAAAAACATTTACGAATTGGCCTCAAACCAGGCCTCCATTGTGTAATTCTAATAACGACCCACCATTCCACCACTGTCGCGTGGCATCATCGGAGCCCACCTCCTCATGCATGGTTCCCTTGGCCCCCCAATAGTCACTGCCACAACGGGCCTTAGCAACACCACCCTCTCGTACATAATGCTGCAGAAGATGCTAGCGTACACAAATGATTTGGATCCAAGTTGGACCTTGTTCAGTCGTGACACCATACCATCAAAACAGAAGCGGGAAAATTCGAAAAAATTCTCGTTCCTCAAACGACGTAAAACTCCCACCTGTGGGCCCGATGTCCGATGCAGAGCAAATGACCCCACCAGTCGCACAATGATGGTAAGGGCACACTGCTCGGCCACATATATCATTGATGCACCCCTCAGTAAGAGGCGCACTACCGCAATGCCTCCTTCGGAACCTGTCCATGTTCACTCTCCGAGTAGGGAGTGGATACCTCAGTGCCTCACCCTGAGGCAGTAATACGATCACAAAGTATATATCCATATCTGGACAGATAATCAAGTTTTTCCCCCTCAGAACGAACATATTGCGCCTCCTACACCAATGCTATATAATATAACATAACAATCGGTCCTGTGACTGAAGGAACTCGTTCTCAGCAAATTTCAGAAGGCCCCATGCGGCCAACTGACGGTGTGCCTCAGCATTAGCAGCTAGAGCGGTCTGGCCAGTCTCGCTTTCTCCACACCAACCTACCAAGCAACAGGCACCCATCAGTACAGAGAAAAACATCAAAAGTTACAAAAACCTAAGTTTTTACAAAAACCATGCCCTTTCATGCCTATTTCGTTCACAGGCGCGCCCTTGCGTGCAACAAGGAGGGAACAGTACGCCCTCGCGCGGCTGTCCCTCGGAAATAAGTGCAAGGGGAGCGCCTCTTTGCCTAGATCACCCATGCAATCTAGGACAAAAATTCCCTTTGAGGCTGTACAAAACCAATTTGTATAGTCCCCGACATCATCAAACTGAAAAAAATTAAAATGCAGGACGTTATGGAAGTTACCTCGGCATAACATCGCTAATCCTCAGTACACAGGTTGACCGCAATGGAAAGAAAGGCTCTGCAATCACCTTTGATCTCCCAAAACTCAACAAGTACAAATGAATAGGATTAGGGCCATAATCCCATATTTATCACCCTTTTCCAGAACTTCAAAGGTCAATAATAGGAGATCAGAAGGTCCATTCCGCAAACCATAAGTTGCACAATAATTAGTATGCCATGACGAACGAAAGAAATGCCCCACATTCGATTTCTGGAATTTTTTTTTCTTCAGTGCTGACAGGTATGCACCCTCCTATATTCCTTTCCAAATTCATGTTTTTCAATAATATCAAATGAAAAGAAGATGCTTTCACTTGAGGTAGTTGTTTTTGTAGGAAGAACCCACAAACCGTTCACATCACCATTCACTGAAAGTTCTGGAGCAGGTATCATTCTACCCTCAGCATGATAGAGTCTCGGAGAGCTTTGCATATCCTGACATCATTTCTCCATTAGAAATAAACCACAGGGTCCTCATACCCTACCATGTTTATCATCACCTCACCCTGCATATGATAAACGTCTGCGTTGGTCGGTAGAGCCTTCCCCCCATGGCGATCATCATCCAAAGTAGACCATACATCACCCCACAAGTGATGCCATGGCCATACCATTTTAGTCTGGGAATCACCTCATGCCCATCCATATATCATGCATAAGGTCAAGTTCACCATTCAAACTCAAATCCCCTTCCCGGATGATCAGGTTGTACAAGCAGATTCAAAGCACACCTCCGCGCACCGCATTTGGCCCACCATACCTCCATTAGCATAATCCCATCTCCGACATCTTCCACTTCATCAACCCCGCACATGAGACCAACCAATGGGACCCTTACCCCCAGCAAAACACCATCCTCACACCTTCAGCGAGTGACCCTCTTTCATGTTTTGGGGTACCCGTCTCTGTGTTTTGTACAAACCAAAGCCCATTATTTTATTCTTTTGGTAAGTGTACAAAGACCACAAATGATGCCCTTCACCACTTCCCCCTCATATTTCACCCTTTCTCCCATGGAAACAGTCCCTGATTCCCCTTGGTCGAAGTATTTCACTCACGTCATGCACGCACCATCCCGACATTCATAGCCGGTTCTACTCGCCCTGGAAGTCCTACCGACTCCAGGAACTTTTCCCTTCAGAAATAACTATGACTGCCGCCAAGATACTCAAGTATACTTCAACCTTGGGACACTAAATCCCCATCATCCATTTTCAGTCACATCTCACCAAAAATGCCTATGTTAAACCTATCATATCTCGATCCCTGACCCCTCAGGTCAGTGACTCATGGTTCGGTGAAGGCTTCCTTTTTGTCGACCTCAACACCTCTTTTCCAAAAAGGAAGCGGTACCTTGGATAATCCCTCCCCATGAAAAGGGGTATCCTCGGGTGGCACTGTGGGAGACATCATTGCCCATAGATGTCATCGATCCTTCTAACATTTGACCACAGCAAAAGATTTCATGTCACGATGGTATCATACCTTACAACCATTGCACTTTGATCAGACCTGTCGAAGACCCATGCCTCCATAAGCGTCTCTGACAAACAATGCTTACACGGGAAGGTCCCAAACAGTACATATGTGTACATTGCGCAATGATATGCCACACCAAGACTGCGCATATGGGTACCACATTCCACCTATTTTCAAATAAAAAATGCCCCTAAGGGCGTCAACAGTCATCATCAACAAACACTAGCATCACTACCACAGTAGTGGCATAGACATCACATGTATTTGTCAATTTTGTTTAACTAGCCATAGCATCACGAGCATGGGACATGCCCACCTCGTTGAAATTTTGTAAATATGTTGTATATTTTGTCTGCTTGCAGGGGGTCCTTTAGGTCATGGTTATCTCAGAAACAGTGCAAGGTGTTGTCAATTCCAAAACACATGCAGATCTCTCTCTCTCTCTCTCTCTTTCTCTCTCTGCGTATGATACAGAAAAAAACTATAATGTATTTCGGCTATACATTTCTTCCTAGACCTCACACATTAGGGGGAAAATGTTAACACTGGAAAATTGTATAGCGGAAGACGACATCAATTAATGTCGAACCCAAGTATTTACAGGACAGGAATACATTATGGAATCAAGAAGTATTTAAAATCTCTAAGGTTTTGAGAAAATAAAATTTGAACTAGTCATAAATGCTCAAATGCGCGCTTTATCCTGGCGTCTTCTGCGTGTCTTTTTTCCCGATAAGCATGCATTCTTGGAAATGGAAAAAAGTCACTTTTCGGGACCACACCAAGCAAAGGACAATTACTCCTTATGTGAAAGCCGCCTAAGGACAGCCACCAGCGCCTCCTTAGACATTATGTGAGCACACAAAAGAATATTTGAGCACACAATGGAATCACACCTCTCCCTTGGGTCACCATCCATCATGTACCAAGGGAGAGAAGGAGGATTTGAAGCTCACCTATATAAACCCACCAAGAGATGAAGAAAGGGTGATCACAGTGTTATGCTGGCCAAAGTTTCCCAAGCAACACCAACATTGTGTGTGACCTAGAGCTGGAGCTAAAGAGGACTCGATAGTTGACCACCCAACATCTTAGTCCACCACATTAGAGAGAGAGAGTGAGACTGCATCAGAGGCAGAGCTTAGAGGGCAACATCCTTGCATCAGGACCTAGAGCCATTGCCTAGGGGCCTTTTGGAAAGTGGGTAAAATTTCTTCTCCATTTCAAACATTTAATAAGAAGAGGCCATCGAGCCATCGTTTGCATTATTATCGTTTGGAACTCTCTATATAGCTTTTGTATATTTGTGTTTTTAGTTTTAGTTTAACCAGAGCATACTTTAGCATACTATTTCCATTAAGTTTTATGCTTTTGAGCTCCCCCCACTTTCTGCCTGTTACCAATAGTTTAGAGATTAGACCACTCTCTCTAAGCTTGTGTGATTTCGTACACTCGTGCGACTAATCCACAACAACAATCACCATATGGGCTCAAAAATAAACATGGAATAAGTGTCATATGACATCTTGGATGGTGACAATAGTCCCTCAATTGAGACCAACACTGTTCTTCTTGTTGTTGTCTCAAAACATGATATGATAAGTGGCCATACAATTACCTTCTTGCTGTCCTAAGCTTCTCAAAAGCTTGAAAATAGTAGAGGACATTAGGTGTTGGCCGAATATGATCCAAGCAAAACATATCTTGCCAAAGTCCTCCATAAAGTGGTCATCCCCATCATTGAATGTAGTCCCAAAAGGACTGTGAAATCCTCAAAAAGGTTTGCTCTCTTGTGGAGCAATGTGCTGCAAATGCATGGTAAAGGAGTGCACATACACTGTTAGTTGATAAATAAGCATCAAAACAAAATCTTTACCATATATTGTAGACAAGTTGGTGAACAGGTCCATAGATGAGCCTTCCCATCTCTCCATCAAAAGGGGAAGTGATTGAAACAACCTTGAAAGGTGGTTTCTCTCCTCCTAATACATTAAAAAAGCTACATTTTCTTGATATGTTGCTGCACATCTTCTTTGAGATCCTCCCAATAGAATCCCTCCATTATGGTGTGATAAGACTAAATGAAGTCTACATGTCCTAAAGAGAGTGCCTCATATGCTGCATGTAGAATCTCCTTCTTGAGCTTGGAGTCTCTAGTCAAGTAAATCTGATCATTGAAATAAATGACTCCATCAACCACTCTATATCTCCCATCTATCACTTGCCCATCAAGAACCTTACATGTGAAGAGGTTCTTGGAATATT
The DNA here is from genome assembly GCA_034641835.2 of Pinus albicaulis. Lineage (NCBI taxonomy): Eukaryota > Viridiplantae > Streptophyta > Pinopsida > Pinales > Pinaceae > Pinus > Pinus albicaulis. The sequence continues at coordinate 1,085,469,770 of CM076579.1, read as the reverse complement.
CCACCAATAGTTGGGACTCCCAATATGGATCTAGGTTTCCAAATAATGACAGTGCTGTAGAAATCTGAAATGAAGCTCCTGTCACATCATAACTCTCATCTTTGACATGCTCAATGCCAAAGCCACATGTTGGACTACTGTTACCCCACCTTTACTACCTCCCTTGCAGTTGATCTTGCCTAAGACAAGATTGAAGTACATGGAGGTCAAACTCCTCTTGGAAGGCATTTCCCATCCAAAACTTCCATATTTTTTCCAATGCATGCAAGAGTGTTAATAACCTCTTGCCATATTTAGAAATATGCCTTAGGTGTGGAAGTATCATTTGTTGCTCCAAGGCTATGGAGTGGTCATTTGACACCATGCTCATTTCATCATATATTTCTGAATTATCTTTCAGCGCAAATAGCTGAGTGGGAGATAGCAATGTCCATATAAGAAAATTTCTCACTCCTCCTTTGAACCCATTAAAGGTTCTCTGCACTATGCTAGCTCCTCCGAAGGCTCATTCCCTAGCCAAATATATCAATGTTGCACCATGTTGAGAGAACACTTTACTCATCTTCCAATCAGGGGGTCTCCCTGGTGGAATGCCTCCATGTAATGAAACATCAAGGCCTAGAGCAGGATATATATGTGAGTGGAATGATTTGTCCTTGTCCTCGCTACACAAATCCTCCTACCTCTTCTATGCATCAACCTTAGAAAATAGAGAGGGGTGTGTGCTCCTCATCATATGATGCTTGTCCTCCCCTTTATCTCCTTCTATCTTCAAGATCTCATAATCTATGAATGATGGCACATGCTGCACATGGAATGTGCCCTAATCTCCATATGTGAGATTCTTTGGAGCTCCTTGCAAGAGTGCAAGAGTTTCTCTCTTTGGAGAAAATGCTCCATCTTCCTCTTCATGAGGTACTAGATCTGCTACTGCTGTGACAACACTGTTACCTCTTTTCTTCCCTTCCCCTTCATCATGAATTTAGGTTGCCTCATCATCATTAATAGGTTCTTTGTTTAGTTCCTCCATGTCTTCCCTTTGAGAAGAGATCTCTTTCTAAAATGGGGATCTTGCCTCTAGCAAGGTATTATGCAAGTTTTTAATCCCCTCAATAGTTTTCTGAAATGGAGTTGGATCTATATATCCTTCCAACTCATGAAAAGGTTTTGTTTGTGTATGCTTGGCTAGATCAACCAATGAAGTTTCAGAATGTTTTTCATCAAATCTCTTTACTAACTTCCTAGTGAAACTTGCATAAGTAGACATATTTCCATATTTTAATGAATAAGATTCATAAAACCACTAGGAATAAGCCTTATATTCAAGGTGCAACACTGCTACTCTACTGGCCTCATCTTCTGAAACTTGGTTTTGTTGAAAATAGGTGTCTAGCTCCTCCACCCAAGCCCTAGCTGAACACTTAGTGATCCATCAAAAGTGGATAGAAATAATATACCCACATCATACTGCTTGCACCTTGTGCTTCTATCATGCCTGTTAGGTCTTTTATCCTCCTTGATCTTGCAAAACCCTTGGAATTTTAGATGATCTCTAAATCTCTGAGTTTGAGATTCATACTTGTGAAGATAGTCACCAAGAGTCTCCTCCTTTGGTACATCTCCTTCATCCATCTCTCTTGCTATGGCCCTAGGCAAGGTACCACGTTGTAGATATGATGGTGTAGTTGAATTCTCACACCCATAATATGCAAATCTGGAGCTTTCTTCATGTATAAGACCTCTTGGAGAATCTCTACATCTTTCCATTCTCATCTCTTTAATGTCTCTGCCAATGTACTGCATAGTTTGAAGAAGAATTTTTGAGAAATCCTTCCCTCCTGAAAATGAAGTTTTGCCTTCATCTCTTCTGCAGATCTTCTCCTTCCTATGAGAAGCCTCCTTAGATGACATAATGGCTGAAGTACACTGTAATGTCCCAAAATTGGGATTGTACAGCAAGCCTGCTGAAATAACACACTCCTGAGAAATATATGCATAGAAATGAGTTTGAAGCTCTTGTATCCCTTAGATAAGCTCATCTAAGATCTAAATCCAAAAGGAGAGCAAAAAAAAATCAAACTAGGTGGGTTAAACAGATCTCCCACAACCTAGTCTAGTTGAAAATCACCCAAAGAGAGGGGTTGCAGCTATATGCAATGGACTGCTTGGGAAATAATGCAGATCCATTGAAGCCAAACAGTTGGCTGATATGGAGGTTCAAATATTATATGTATAACAACAAATCATATTTACATTATAGCCCATACATTTTACAAGAGAAAGAATGATATTATATAGGAGAAATCCTCAAAAATGAGGTGCAACAACCATAAGAAAAGTCTGCAAAAAGTTGACAGCATTATTTTAAGGGTTGAAGCAGCAGTTTATTAATACTCAGATGTATAGTAGATTTTTACATAAAAAGATAGATCTATTTCATATCTGTGTACAAGAAGAGCTCATCTATACATTCCCCTTGGGGTTTTGTGCAAATCATGAAGCACAAAGAGTAGATCTGAGATCTAGAGTTGCAGATCTGCAGAAATATTCAGAAATTTCTGAATCATATGACAAAACAGCAGATAAAATATGAAACAAACATGGATTGGATGGAAAATCCATGGATCACCACAGTGAGAGGAAGAATCCTAACACCGAGGATCTCTCCTCCAAAATGTAGACAAAACACCCTGCAACTTCTCCTTTGCACATAACGTAGTCGAGGGAGAAAAACTACGTTGTAGGCTCTAAGAATGATTTGGCCTGATTCCAAGGTCTGTATCTGAAGCTCAATCAGCTAATGCACTCTTCCAGGAGGTTAAAAGACACACTCACTGAGAGGAGTCACTAGTATAGTCTAGATCTGAGCAGATCTAGTGTCTTCCACTTGCTGCAACTCACAAGGACAACCCAACCCTCAACAGGATCAATGCTATAAGTGTAAGGTGAAGCTTGGCCTAAGCCTAATAGTGGACAAGATGGATCAAGTCTTCTCCAAGAGCTGCTCAAGGAAGGAGGTGGGAATCCTACATAGGAAAACCCAGAGAGGAGTGTCTAAACAGACAATACCTTCAGAAAATAATATCTTCAACAAAGCCTTCAAGCTGATCTCCTCTTCCTTTTATAAGATTGGAGTCTTGTCAAACCCTAAACCACTTCATTAGTTTAACTCCTTTCACATGTGTAATATCCTTCTAGAACTACGCTGTCCTTCAAGGAGGTTCAATGCATCTAGATTGTGTTGTAGATATGGTCAAAGTTGAAATGGTCAAGTGATAAACCTCTTTCACACTCAAGTGTGTTTTATAAAATGGCCCAGATTTAGCCATGTTCACATTGGGCATTGATTTATTTTGTTATTTTCAGGAGTTTTACATGTCCTCCTTTAAATTTTATTCATCAACATGAAGTGCAAAAAAAACAAGGCAAAATAGAATATTCCCATTAGCTTGGGCTAATTGGGAATATTACGGTCCTCCCATCCAAGATGTTGCTTTTCCTCAAGCAACTGATAAGGTGAGTGCTGCAAAATATCCCCTTCTTCTCTTGTGGCCCCCTCATCAAATAGTCTCCACCATTACTTCAGAATTTCTACAAGAATTTCACCTTTCAATGGTTCCTCCCAAGTGTGCAAGTTGACCTTTGGTGAATAAACCCATTGGCCTCCCTCATGAGAGAATGGAAGGTCTATGTGGAAACCTTCTTGTTGATCCATGGCCTCCTCAAGGTAGAAGTGATGACAACCATGGGGAATTCCGTTACCCATGAAAGACTCCCATCTCCATGCTATCATCAAAATGAATTGGATCACCTTCCAACTTGGAAATCCATAGAAAAACTCCTCTCCGATACATAGGAGAGTCATGCCCTCAACAAACATATGGCTCACCTCACCAAGAAACAAGGGGTCTACCATGATGGTCATATAATATCTCATGCTCCCATTGAAGCATGTAGTGAAAAAAGAGTGGGAGACTCCTCTCCCTAATGACACATCCCACCAATGTGCCCCTCCTCCAACCATGTTATAAAAAATAAGAACATTCCCAACATATGGAATCATGACTAAAATCATGCTAGCTGCCATGTGTGATAAAGGAGAAGGGATATGTTCCCTCATGTGCAACCAACACAGTTTCACCCTTAACTGCCATAGAATAGGAGATGAAAAGTGCCTCCCCCAACACTTGTTTGTTGCCCCATTCTCCTTGAATTCTTGGAGAAGGTCTATCATAATTGGCATGAAAGAGTCACACCATGGAGGATATAATAACTTTCCAAGAGCTTCCAAGGGATGATCTGTATCAACATAGTTCACGACCTTGAGTGACCCATGAAACCCACAATAAATAGTTCCCCCTCTTGGAGCAATGTCCTTCAAATGAGTGTTAGAGAAATATAAGCATATAGGAGATACATCATAATATTCAGAAAAACAAGTCCCTCCATATACTTGTTTTACATCAGTGAGGTGACTCATGGATGAGTCCCCTCTCACACTCAATGAGTAAGGAGGTGTGAATGATGGCTCTTCCCAAGAGCTATGTTCCTCCTTATCTAACAAATAATCCGTGCACTTATTCATATGAGAGTGCACCTCTTCTTTGAAACCTTCCCACATGAATCCATCTAAGATAGTGTGATATGCTCTAATGAAACCAGTGGGTTTGTAAAGCAACATCTCATAGGCTACATTCAACAGTCTCTCCTTGAGCTTGGAGTCTCTAGCCAAATAGATATGTTCATGGAAATAAATGACTCCCTCAACTAACTTATACCTCCCATCCATTACCTTCCCATCAAGAACCTCACATGTGAAAAGGTCCTTGGAGTATTCCATCATGAGTTGGGAATCCCAATAAGGATCTAGGCTCCCCAATAATGACAGCATTGTAGAGGTCTGGAATGCTGCCCCTGTCATTTCATGGCTCCCCTCTTTGACATCCTTGATGTCAAAATCGCATGTTGGAGCATCATAATCTCCCCTTTGCTGCCTCATTTGCAGCTGATCTTGCTCAAGACAAGATTGAAGAAGATGGAAATCAACTTCCCCTCGAAAAGTCCTTGTCTTCCAATACTTAATTTGGCCCATGCATGCAAGAGGGTTAGCATCCCCTTGCCATGTTCAGAAATATTCTTTGTGAATGAAGATACCATGGGCTGCACCAAAAATAGGGAGTTTCCATGTGTCCCCATGTCCATGCCATCATAGACTTCTGATTTCTCCTCCCTCAATGTAGATAACTACGTGGGAGATAGCAATGCCCCTTTCAGGAAACTGCTTACCTCTCTTTTGAATCCATGAGAGATTCTCTATGCTGTGCTGGCTTCTCCCAAGGTTCCTTCCTTATCCAAGTATGCAAATGCTGCCCATATTTGAGAGAACACTTCAGTTTCCCTCCAACCAAGAGGTGCTTGAGGTGCTCTTGTTGTGACTGCGTTATTATCTCCTGCCTTCCCTTCCTCTTCTTCAATAGTTGAAGTTTCCCCATCATCAATAAGAGACTTCAGATCTTGGTCTTCTATTGAAGGAGGAACCTTCTTGCTTCCCTCTTGAGAAGAAATCCCTTCATCAAATGGAGATCTTTCCCTTGGAAAATTATCAAAAAAGCTCACACCCTCTTCCATGGTCTTCAGAAATGGAGTTGGATCTATGGATCCTTCCAACTCATGCAAAATATTTGTTTGAGATGGTTTGATAGTCTCAATAGGGGATGCCACACATGAAGTCTCATCAGACCTCTCTATTAATATTGCAATAAACCTTGCATAAGTAGGTGTATTTTCATTTATTAAGGAAAAAGACTCAAACAACCACCAAGCATATGCTTTACCTTAAAAATGCAGCGCTGCTATTCTGATGGCTTCATTCTCTGAAACTTGATGCTGCTGCAAAAATTTTCTTAGCTCCACCACCCAAACCCTAACTGGACATTTAGGCGATCCATAAAAAGTAGATAGAAAGAATCTACTCACACTAGGCTGCTCCTCCTTTGTGATTTTGTCCTCCTTGATCTTGTAGAACCCTTGGAAGTTCAAGTTATGTTTGAACTCCTTAGATTGGGCTTCATACTCCCGCAAATACTCTCCAAGAGTCTCCTTCTTGGGCACACCTCCTCTCTTCCTCTTCATGAAGAAATCACTGACAGAACGTTGAAGGTTTGGTGATATGGATGAGTGCACATATCCATGAGATGAGGAATTAGAATTTTCCTCATGCAGATATCTTGTAGATTTGGTCGAGAGATCTTCCTGCTCTCGAAACTCTCTAGGAGTTCCATTGCTCCTTCTCTCTTCTTCTTGTCCAACCTCCTCGGAGAGGTCCTTACTGGATCTGAAAAGTGATGAGATTAAGCTCATCCTCTTCATCATTTTGGCCTTGCTCTTCCATTTATAGCACTTTGGCCTGAAGCCCACAGGCTGAGCCAAAGATCTTGCTCCGATACCACTGTAATATCCAAAAATTGGGATTATACAGAAATCCTGCTGAAATAACGCACTCCTGAGAAATATATGCACAAAAATGAGTTTGCAGCTCCTAGATCCCTTAGATCAGCTCATCTAAGATCTAAATCCAAAAGGAGAGCAAAAACAAATCAAACTAGGTGGGTTAAACAAATCTCCCACAACCTAGTCTAGTTGAAAATCGCCCAAAGAGAGGGGCTGCAGCTATATGCAATGGACTGCTTCAGAAATAACGTAGATCCACTGAAGCCAAGCACTTGGCTGATATGGAGGTTCAAAGATCAGATGTATAAAAACAAATCAGATTTACATTACAGCCCATACATTGTACAAGAGAAAGTGTATTATTCCCAAATTTTCACATTATATTTGGAATATTAGAGTCCTTTATTTTCTTAATGAATTAAGTAAATAAAAGGGTGGAGGGACCCACAATCCTCAATAAGAATAAATATCCACTTTGTGTGTGTGAATGTGGATTAATTTAGCCTATATCTGCAAAAAGAGGTAGTTGAGCAACTACTAATGTGAATGAGATTGGAGATCATGTCTCATTTAATGAGGAAGATCATGGAGGGTTGATTCAGTAAAATAAGATCTTGAAGATGTCAAACAAAAGGGTCATTGAGAATTAATGATCAAGTGGTGGATTATCATGTGCAAATAAAGCACACATGATGGAGGAGGTGTACATTGCACCTAGACTGTTTGGCTGATTTGGTCAAACAGTGTAGTCCCACTTGGAGGATCTTGTCCACATGAGACTGCGCAGTTGAGATTAGGGCCAAGGCTTGGGACGGCTCAATCATTATAAAGGAGATGAAGGCAAAGGTGAAAGACATATTGTATTATTTGATGTATGATCTTTTAGATCTGGAATTGTCAAGTGACATTCCATTACATTATTGGGTTGTTTAGCAGAGATTGCAGGTGCTGTTTAGCACAGGGTGTTCCCGGGCGGGAATCCATCCTCTTTATTTGAGTGATCTCTAAGGAGGAGGTTTGTAATTCATTATACATCAAGCTTTAAGTTCCATTTCCTTTTTCTACTTTCTGCAAAACATTCATATTCAGAAAACTGCAGTTTTCTGAAGATCAGTTTGGAAGGTGGAAGTTGTCTTCAGTACTTCAGCTGGAGAACAAGGTGAGGGATTATTCCAATCACTTGGGCTTATAGATTAGAACTCCTAGAGCCACATTGCATATCTAGCATCAGGAAAAATTTTATTGACCTCCTAGCAATAGTATTCTCCCCAAGAATAATGCTGTCCATATTGTAGATCTGAAAGGAGGAAGGAAGTTGCTAGTACTTCAGCTAGCAATCCAATGGAGGATCATTCCTCGACATTGCCATAAGTATTACCATCATCCTAGAGTTTATTGTAGCATGTTTCAGAAGGCAGAAGGCCTCTCTTTCCCTCACATCGCAATTTTCAGAGGCAGTTTTGTTGCATCAACTACAATCATCTTTTGGAGGATTGAGAGCTAGATCTAGAGCTCCTAGCTCATAGATCTGAGGAAGGGATCAACCCTTCAAGCATAGATTTGATCTGAGCATACATTTCAGCCATATTTTCTTTAGATCTAGCTTCAGATCTGTATTTCCCAGCAGATCAAGGATCAAACCCTACGGAGGTGATTTTTCCAAAGTTGCAGATTTGGAAAATCCTTTCTGGGTTATCCTAGGAATCCATCAAATTGGTCGGATCTTGAATCTTGTCATCATTAGAGCTCCAGTTTTGAGTAGATCTGCATTTATCTTTTCAGCCTGCAACTCCATGTTTATGTCTTTCTAAAGAGATAGTGCAGTAGTTGCTACAGATCCTTAATAGTTATGTTGTACCTGCTTCACACATGTTTCCAGGGTGATCCTAGCTCATCTCTTTGGCTAGATCTACCTATATTTTGTACTTGTGTAACTAATTCTTCTCCAATATAATAAAATGGCTCATCTCTTTCTGCATATTCTGATTTTTACTTAGATTTTTTTTTTATCTTGCTGTAAGTTCTTATATGGTGTGAAGTATTGCTGCATTCTCCCTTTTGGGATATTACAATGGTATCAAAGCATGATATTTGGCTCAGCTTGTGGACACTTCATCTTTTTACATTGAAAGAAGAATAGATAGATGAGATCTATCATGGAGGATGAAAAATATGTCACTCCCTTCTTTAGATCCATGTAATATATCTCCAAAGAGGTCAATAAAATGAAGGAGGAAGGACATAGAGAAGATCCAAGAAGAAGATGTGATGAGGGAAGTACTTCCTATCAGCAGCAAATAAGACCAGAGAATCATAGATCTCCTCATAGATCCACTATGCCCACTTTCTTTGAAGAAGGTGAGAGGTATAAAAGTGAAGAAAGGAATGAACCTGAGACTCATAAGACTCTCAGTCTATATATTGAAGAGTACAAAGCATAGTCTAGAGCTTTCAAAGAGAAGCTAACTCTCCAACAATTCTTCCAGATTAAAGAAGAAAGATGATCCTATAGAAGCAATAGGAGGAAGAGGCATAATAGATTCTATTTGCCTACATTTGATGGATCTTCCTCAAGCAATGTCAAAGCTTGGAGGAGAGAGTTAGATTCATCTTTCGAGCTACAACCTGTGGCTGAGAAAGAGGTTGTTCAAATTGCAGCACTTCATCTCTTAGATGAAGCAGAAGATTGGTGGTTTGGGCACCTAGAGCATGCATAGGTGACCAAGTATTCAGATTTCTTTTACAAGTTGAGAAAGAAGTTTGATGTGGAGAAGAGAGAGTTATGCTACAAAGGGGCATATACCAAGGAAACCAAGGAGAATTTCGATCTTGTCAATCTAAACAAGAGGTCACTACTTTCACCACCTGCTGCAGAAGTACTTGTATCCGGAGAAGAAACACTTGCATATTTTCAAAGTAGTCTCGAGCTCTTGACTTATGGAGCCCCATGCATGGATCAGGAGATGCATGAGGAAGAGGAGGAGGATACCAGCACTGGTACACTTGAAGAAGAGAGACCATCACTCTTACCAGTAGTTGGAGATACTATTATCCTGGTTGGAGGAAATCTTGTATTCTGTCAAGAGGTTCCCACATATCAGTTGATCCAAGGTATGCATAAAATTTCAGCACATATTGTTTCAAGACCAATGCATAACCAAGGGTTAGAACAAAATGCTGATTTGAAGCAGAGACATATCATAGCGTAGAGGACCCTTGATATAATCAAGGAGGAGACTGAAAACTATCCCTGTTCATCATTTTTGAGCTGCATTCAACCCCTTGAGTTGAGATGTAGAGTTTCAGAAAATTGGATTAGCATTATCCTATGTACAATGGCTGATTATGAGATCAGTATTGTGCCCTACTTTGAGACAGCATATGTATTACCCTGTAGATCTACAGCACTGTCACTTCGTAGCTGTGACAAATAAAGGGCTTCATCATTCTTAGAACATTCTGGAGGTAGCTTCACTCATGAAACAATGGAAGCAAAGATGAAAAATGGTAGACATCTTGAAATGAGAAACTTTTTCTCCTTTCTAGATGAACCTTTCTCAATGAGCCTCTCACTGCTCAAAGAGAAACTTCTACTTGCATTAAATCCAAAAATTATTTAGTTTTGGAGGGCCTTTGATGGAGAGAGAATCTCATTAAGTGATCTCATTAGAGATGCATTTCAAAATTTCACGGAATGCAAAGCTCTTCAACAGTTTGGGCATGATGGCATTCTACAAAGGGAGGATGCCATGATTATGCAATACCTCATTCATCATTCCCATGGGAGTGAATGGGTAAGGATGATAAGCAAGGGGTTGCAACACCACTTGCAGATTTGTATGGGCCAGCATGCTTGGTTACGTTGGTTGCCATTGGGAGATTTTTGTCACTCTCCAAAGGCACCTATTTTTCTGATCCATGCCTTGAAAAACATGTATGAAATGAAGAGGGAGGCATGGTTGCGCTCGCTGCTCTTGGGTGAGTATGGATACCACCCAATATCTCATCATTTCCTAAATCATGCCTTGTTTTTAAATGATAAATAGCAGCAAGGGGAGGCATGTTCATTTTGGTTTCACTTGAGAAATTTTGGCCACCACATGACATCTCCTATGTCTATGTGTTTTGTATTGTTTAAAACTTGGCATAATGATCTCATGATGTGCATTGATGATGTTTTGTATGGGTCTGATGTGACATCTCATATGTCCATTAGTATGCTTTTTTTTCATGATGCACATGAGGAGGAGAGAAATTAGCAAGATGTCTTGTTGCTTTGGTTGCTTTTGGGGGAGTTTGGCATGTCCATGTTACAGAGAGAAGATGGAGGATGGCAGCAAAGAGCCTTACTCCGGTGGTTATTGTTAGGAGAATATGGTTTGACCTATTTGTCTACCCATATTACTTCTTCCCTTATTCTTTTGCATAACCTTGGAATGATGAAGTTTGGATCCAACAAAGCCAACAGGGCTAAGTATGAGAGCATCTCAATGCTCAATCTAATTCATGAAACATGGGATGAAGATATGTATTGTGTGATGGAAATTTTCCATTGTGAAGAGAACCACCTTTTTGTATGTACCTCATGTATTGTTGATGACGTTGGACATCATATGGTTGTCACTTGGTACTTCATGATGGAAGGAGGACATCTAACCAAACAGTTGGGGGTCATTCCTTATGTTTTTAAAAGACAACTTTGGAACCAAAAATACATAACCTATTGCAGAAAATGGAGGAAGCCTTCCTTATGTGGATTCCATATGGAGGGGAATAAATGGCCTTGCATCTAATTTTGGGGTTGCTTGAGGACAAGCAACATTTTTCCCTGGGGGGGGACTGTAATATTCCCAAATTTTCACATTATATTTGGAATATTAGAGTCCTTGATTTTCTTAATGAATTAAGTAAATAAAAGGGTGGAGGGACCCACAATCCTCAATAAGAAAAAATATCCACTTTGTGTGTGTGAATGTAGATTAATTTAGCCTAGATCTGCAAAAAGAGGTAGTTGAGCAACTACTAATGTGAATGAGATTGGAGATCATGTCTCATTTAATGAGGAAGATCATGGAGGGTTGATTCAATCAACTAAGATCTTGAAGATGTCAAACAAAGGGTCATTGAGCATTAATGATCATGTGGTGGAGGATCATGTGCAAATAAATCACACATGATGGAGGAGGTGTACATTGCATCTAGACTGTTTGGTTGATTTAGTCAAACAACGCAGTCCCACTTGGAGGATCTTGTCCACATGAGATTGCGCAGTTGAGATTAGGGCCAAGGCTTGGGATGTCTCAATCATTATAAAGGAGATGAAGGCAAAGGTGAAAGGAATCTTGTATTAATTGATGTATGATATTTTAGATCTAGAATTGTCAAGTGGCATTCCATTGCATTCTTGGGCTGTTTAGCAGAGATTGCAGGTGCTGTTTAGCACAGGGTGTTCCCAGGCGGGAATCCCTCCTCTTTCTTTAAGTGATCTCTAAGGAGGAGGTTTGTAATTCATTATACATCAGGCTTTAAATGCCATTTCCTTTTTATACTTTCTGCAGAACATTCATATTCAGAAAACTGCAGTTTTTTGAAGATCAGTTTGGAAGGTGGAAGTTGTCTTCAGTACTTCAGCTGGAGAACAAAGTGAGGGATTATTCCCATCACTTAGGCTTTTAAATCAGCACTCCCAAAGCCACATTGCAGATATAGCATTAGGCCAAATGTTATTGACCTCCTAGCAACAGTATTCTCTCCAAGAATAATGTTGTCCATATTGCAGATCTAAAAGGAGGAAGGAAGTTGCTAGTACTTCAGCTAGAAATCCAGTGGAGGATCATTCCTCCACATTTCCATCAGTATTACCATAAGCCTGGAGTTTATTGCAGAATATTTCAGCAAGCAGAAGACCTCTCTTTCCCTCACAGTGAATTTTTCAGAGGCAGTTGTGTTGCAGCAACTGCAATCATATTTTGGAGGATTGAGAGCTAGATCTAGAGCTCCTAGCTCATAGATCTGAGGAAGGGATCAACCCTTCAAACATAGATCTGATATGAGCATACATTTTATCCATATTTTCTTCAGATCTAGCTTCAAATCTGTATTTCCCAGCTAATCAAGGATCAAACCCTGGGGAGGTGATTTTTCAAAAGTTGCAGATCTAGAAAATGCTTTCTGGGTTATCTTGGGAATCCATCACATTGGTTGGATCTTGAATCTTGGCATCATCAGAGCTCCAGTTTTGAGTAGATCTGCATTTCTATTTTCAGCCTGCAACTCCATGTTTATGTCTTGTTGAAGAAACAACACATTATTTGTTGCAGAGCCTCAACAGTTACATTGTACCTGCTTCACACATGTTTCCAAGGTGATCCTAGCTCATCTCTTTGGCTAGATCTACCTATATTTTGTACTTGTGTAACTGATTCTTCTCCAATATAATAAAATGGCTCAGCTATTTATGCATATTCTAATTTGTACTTTGATTTATTGTTTATCTTGCTGTAATTTCTTATATTGTGTGAAGTATTGCTACATTCTCCCTTTTGGGATATTACAAAAAGAATGAGACTATACAGGAGAAATCCTTAGAAATGAGGTGCAACAACCATAACAAAAGTCTGCAAAAACTTGACAACGTTATTTTAAGGGTTGAAGTAGCAATTTATTAATACTAAGATCTAGAGCAGATCTGTACATAAAAATATAGATCTATTTCAAAATCTGTGTACAAGAAGAGCTCACCTATACATTCCCCTTGGGGTTTTGTGCAAATCATGAAGCACATAGAGTAGATATGAGATATAGAGTTGCATATATGCAGAAATATTCAGAAATTTCTGAATCATATGGCAGAATAGAAGATAAAATCTGAAACAAACATGGATTGGATGGCCAATCCATGGATCACCACAATGAGAGGAAGAATCCTAACACCGGGGATCTCTCCTCCAAAATGCGGACAAAAAACCCTGCAACTTCTCCTTTGCAGATAACGCAGTCCAGGGAGAGAAACTACACTGTAGGCTCTGAGAATGATCTGGCCTGATGCCAAGGTTTGTATCTGAAGCTCAATCAGCTAATGCACTCTTCCAGGAGGTTAAAAGACACACTCACTGAGAAGAGTCACTAGTATAGTCTAGATATGATAAGATCTAGTGTCTTCCACTTCCTGCAACTCAAGAGGACAACCCAACCCTCAACAAGATTAGCACTGTAGGTGTAAGGTGAAGCTTGGCCCAAGCCTGATAGTGGACAAGATGGATCAAGTCTCCTCCAAGAGCTTCTCAAGGAAGGAGGTGGGAATCCTAAACAGGAAAATTGAGAGAGGAGTGTCTAAACAGACAATACCCTCAGAAAATAATATCTTCAACAAAACCTTCAAGCTGCTCTCCTCTTCCTTTTATAATATTGGAGTCTTGTCAAACCCTAAACCACTTCATTAGTTTAGCTCCTTTCACATTTATAATTTCCTTCTAGAACTGTGTTGTCCTTCAAGGAGGTTCAATGCATCTAGACTGCGCTATAGATATGGTCAAAGTTGACTTGGTCAAGTGATCAACCTCTTTCATACTCAAGTGTGTTTTATAAAATGGCCTAGATTTAGCCATGTTCACATTGGGCATTGATTTATTTTGTTATTTTCAGGAGTTTTACATGTCCTCCTTTACATTTTATTCATCAACATGAAGTGCAAAACAAATCAAGGAAAAATAGAATATTCCCATTATCTTGGGCTAATTGGGAATATTAGATACACAGGCTAAGCCAAGATTATGCTCCAATACCACTGTAATATTCCCAAATGGGAAAAGTAGGAATAAAGTGCATAAAGCTAGAAATATGCAGAAATATAATAGATAAAAGCATGCGACAATAGTATATCCATTCCATTATGATTATAACAGCAAAATAGGTACAAGATCTTGAGGAAAAATATCACTCAAGTGGGGCAAACAAGCATCCCATGAAAGCATACACCTAGATCTAAAATGTTGTTAATACATAAAGTACAGGAATGCAGAAAAATGCATTGTCTAAGAGAGAATAGCAGCTGAAGGATATAAAAATATATTGTTGCTGATATAATGCTCCAAAAATGCTATGGCTAGAGATCCATGCTCCAAAACAGAATTCCAGGACAACCCAGGAAAGGTTTCCGGAAATACACACTATACAACATATAGCAAATTTGGCCCTAGGGTTGAATAATCTCTGCAAATAAATCATTGATGAGAGATGGTTGATCTGATATAAAATTTTGCTGATCCTCCTCCAACAAATTTCCTATATGAAGGGTTGATCCCTACACAAGAAAACCAAACACCCCAAACAGGGTAATAAACCCATTGTTGCAGCTGCTCTCCAAAATAACGCAGTCCTTGCAGGAAAATGCATTGTAGTTGATGACTTCTACTTGGCCTGGTGCAAAAATATGTATTGAAGCCCTGAAGTCTTCCTCAGAAGCCTTCGGATGAAAGGATGATCCCTCCCATGGAAAAATAGATCAGAAATTGGAGATTTATCTCCTCCACTACTACACCCCTGCAACATAACCCGACTCTAAACAGAACTATGTTGTACATGAGACTGAAGCTTGGCCAAAATGACAGAATGTGGAAGTATAGTGAAAAATTCTCCAAGAGCTTCTCAATGGAAGAGGTGGGATTCTCGATCAGGAACACCCAATGCTGAACAACACATGCAATATTAGCTAAACAACTGAAGAAATCTATGTCTAAATAGACCATATATCAAAATATCAAATATACCAAGATGCATAATATGGCTACCATCCTCTTCCTTTTATAAGATATGAACTTCCAAACCCTAAGCCCCATTCATTAATGACACTAATTCCATGCAATGTGTCTCCATCTAAAACTGCGCTATCCCTCCATTAATGTCCACTCCTCCATGACAACGTTGTTGATTTGGTCAAAGTTGACCTAGTCCACATGTTTAAGCCCCTGTTCACACCTTAGGGTGCTTTATTAAGCTAAAAGGGTGATCCACTTTCACATGAGAAGTGGTTTTATTCTTCATAAAGAGATGTATGGGTCTCCCTACCCATTTATTCACCTATCTAAGTGACAAAAAAAAACTTTAATATTCCAATTAGCTGCAAGCTAATTTAGGAATATTACAGACTGGGACGTGCACATCCTTTCTATTTTATGGGATTATAGGACTACATGCAAGAATTTGACATGTAAAAAACCATTCAAGATGGTTTATGGCCAAGAAGTAATCATGCCAATGGAATACATTGTCCCAAGCCTATGCATCACAAAATTCACTAATATGGCTGAACCAAACATCATGGAGGAACGTCTATCACAATTGGTTGCATTATAGGAGGATCGATTTATTGCTAACTTTCATCAGAAAATGTAGAAGGCACACGAAAAATCCTGGCATGATAGGCACATTCGGTAGAAGGAATTCAAAGAAGAATATTTGGTTTTATTGTATGACAGTTAGTTTGCGCACCACCCAGGGAAGCTCAGAAAGCATTGGTTGGGGCCGTATTTTGTGAAGGAGATCACTAATGGAGGTGTGGTGCGCTTGGCCATGTTGCACAACGAGATTCTTCCTGGGTACATCAACAAAAGTTGATTGAAGTCATATAGGGATAACCCTATGCCTACCTAATGAATATATGGTCAGAGAAACAAAATCTACTTGTCTGCACGCTGCGTAGAGGACATACGTAGACAGGTGCGACATGAGTGCAGAGGGTGGGCACAGTGGGAAAAACTAGCCATTGGAACAATAAATCTAGGTGAAAATTTGATTTTATCATTGGATGGAATGAGTTTTCTGCAATTAATGAGGAGATCTTACAGGATTTTTGACCATTTTTACAGGGATAATTTTCCATTAATGAAGTTCTGACCATTTTTACCATGCATTTCCTATAAAAGTAAGGAAGCGAATCACATTCTGTTCCTTTTTTGTTTGAGTGAATTGCACCCTGAAATTATCACTGTGAACTGTATGTATATCCATGCGACCTCAACATCCAATGTGAGGAAACTTGGGTTTAACTTCAAGCCTATAATGACGGCCACTAACCCTGCTACTGAGAGTGCATACTCTGAGGAGCACTTTGTACCACTTATGACATCTACTGAGCTAGGATCTGATGAAATACATGAATTTGTCCCTGAAGTGCTTGAAGTCATGTCCACACTTGCCAAAGGAAAGGGAAAGGTGACCAAGGGGTTGGTGTCAAAGAAATAGACATCGCCTATACAGATCACGTCCCTGCACCAGGCATCAAAGGATAGGTCTCCTATAGGTGACCCGAAAAAGAGACCCAGGACCGCGACCGAGGAGGCTACACTCTTTGTCGAGCCCATCTAGTGGCTCCCAAAGTATGTGATGTCACGTAGATCCTCTATGAAGGCACCAAAGGATTTTTACATGGTGCACGATTACCTGCAAGTGACCTTGATCCCAGTTTCGGTCACGTTGGAGGGGGATATGTTTGGGAAGATCCTTGCAGTAAAGTTTGATGACTATAACTTGGAAAACAAGAAGACATTCCCCAAATTGGCGCTAGAATTCTACCTTGAGCGTGTTGTGTACGCTGGAGTCGTGAAAGTAGAGCCCATTTCCTTGGGCATGTGGGTTGAGTAATGCTGGAATTCTCAATTTGTTGAGGATTCCACACTTTGACAGGTATCCCATCACAGATATATGTGTGCACCACCTGCTGGCATTGGTGCACGATGGGTGCCTTTGGATCAAGAGCATAGTTCCAATCGATGTTGCGTTGATCCACCAGATCACCGACCTACCAAAGAAGGGACCCAACCCCATGGCTAATTATGGCAAGAGCCAGGAGTTGAAAGTAGCTATGAAATTCAAGAAGGACTACAAGGTGGGATGTGATACCAGGGGCTTCCTGGTGCAATAGATCGATGACCCAACGGTGTGCCTTGGAACTTTAGTCCTAGGGTGTAAGATGATGCGCAAATGCCAGCCTAAGGTGGTTCCTATGCATGTCATTGCACTGGCACGACAGTGCAAGAAGGGCGTCAGCTAAAATTGGTCCCACTACTTATGCATAGAGTTCTTTGAGAACGTGCACGAAGCACAGGAAGAATGGATAAAATTTTGTTATTAATGGTTACTCTTGCTCATCGCTCTGGTTGCGTGGGAAACACTAGAGTATGCAGTCCTTGTGGATGTGGAGCCTGATATATTTGAAGGGGCATGCTACACCAATTTGTGGGACTCAATAGAACCAAAGCACGTAATGGATATTAAGGTATTTTGGGTCTTATTCGAAGGAGAATTTTCCACAACTATCCACTCGCGGCCCCGGTTGTCCCCTGCTATGCACGAAAAGTAAAAATCCATTTCCAACTTCAAGGTGTCGATGCAAAACATTCAGATTCATGTGCATAAATATCATGTGTGGTACAACTTGCCTTACATGGTGACAGAGGCCAAAATTTACCAGGTCATTGCGACTTGGTTCGATGCCTAGAAGACTCCGCTAGGCTCCACCCAACCTGTTATGACCTCAACATCCGACAAAGAGACAAAATATGCTACCAAGGAGAAAGAAACCAAGAAGGGAGTTGACAAAGAACAAGAGAACGAAGCAGAGAATGAAGTTGAGCCAGAGCTAGACGTGGATCTCAGTGGTGTAGATGGCACTGAAGCAGAGTCCCCTAGAGGTAGAAAGTGTGGAACTGAAAAATCTAAGGGTGCGCACAAGAAATGGAAAGGCTTGAAGATGGGAGGCATAGAGGAAGTCACCCTCATGGAGGATGACTTGGAAAAAATATCAGATGTGATTACATCTACCTTCAAGGATCTATGGAATGTGGTCAAGGGTCAGTACAAAGACACAAAAGAGGTAATGCAGACCGGGTTGCAGACCCTTCAGTTAAAAACCAAAAGCATTCAAGTGAGTGTGACTCAGGTGATGCTGGATCAAGTGAGCATGAGCACCAGCATGATTATCAGCACAACAGATAGCCACATCTGCCCATTCCCTGGAGCTACGGTGATGATGGATCAACCTGCCTTGCACGCATAGGTCCAAACATGTTTAGAAGTTGTAATCAAACTATCTATGCCTCCCAGTGGGAAGCTGCACACTATACAGATGATCATTACAAATGAGATGTAGTGTCGCGAGGTGCGCATGAACCAACAACTCATAGTGGCCAAACAGAAGATTGCAACGTGGACAAAAGAGTCCCTACAAGCACAAACATCCCAGCAAGTAGTGGAGGCACAAAGCGCAAAATTGGAAATCTTGATTGATCACCTATGTGGTGACCTTCCCGAGGTTGCCATCCTTGCCTTTTTTGTGCCCGAGGCTAAGGTTGAAGGATTATTGGCTGCCATGAAGGCCTCCTACTTTGAAGTCCAAGTGGTAAAGAACGATTTTGAGCAACATATTGCAAAGTTGCAGGAAAAGCTTCAAACAAAGACTCCGCTAGAATTGCGAGCACAATGCACTACCTTAGTAAAGGATGATTCAACAATAATTTCAACAACAGTCACCAAGGGCACTGAACTCGTGGATTCAGCGATGGGCTTATTGATTTCAGTATAGACCGATCCACTTGTCAAGAAAATCTCGCAGGAGCTGTGCACCAAAGAGTAGACGTTTGATGAGCTTTAGGAGGTGCTGCCCACACTTGTGCCTGCTCAGAGAGTGGCACGATTTCAGATGAGCCAGGTGATACGTGACGAGGTTGAAGACATGCAGTGGAAGAAGAACCTATTGACCACACACATGAAGCCGTGGGAAGAAGAAGCAATGAATATATCACAGGACTTAGATGCTGCCATCAAGAACCCGAGCCAAACATACCAGAGTATCAGTCTTGCAACATAAGGGCTTACCTCTCAAAATTTGGTGGACACGGCTTAGAGTGCTGCTGATTAGAGGGCGAGCATCCTTGCACCCTTTTTTGTCACCATCGAGGAGCTGAAGACAAAGATGAAGACCCCAATGCCTCTGTGACTTGGGACGAGTCAAAAGATTGTGTTGGGGGACTGTTGGAGCAGGGTCCCTTAGGAATGAATTTTTGGGAGTAATAATAGTATTTATGTAATTTTGAGTCGTGCACGCTAAGCGATGCAGAGTCAAGGGGCTTTGGGGTGGGTCAAAGCCCCTTCATGAGTTGTAATTGGGCTAAAGGGTAAATCTAGGAGTTTCAGACCACGGTTTGAGGACCTTAGTATCAGTGTAGGCTAAGGTATAAGTAGAAGTCTATATCAAGTTGGATAAGGAAGTTTTTAGTAAGTTTTATGTAAGTATTGATGAATGGTTGAGCTCTGAAGAGAATCTATGTAAGCTTCTGTGTCTAAAAGGCTCCTGCTAGCCGTGTGCACAGAGACTTTAGTCCGGCTATGTGTGGACCACATTGATTGTGTGCATGGGTAGATCTGAAGGATTGTAAGGGTTTTTGCGAACTTTTGATGAATAAAGACCTGTTTTGATAACTGTGAACTGAATGCATTTGTGGCTAGCTTTATGATCTATTTCTACATATGCTTTTTGTTTACCGCATATGAGTTATATTATCTATTATTGGATCAGTTGCGTACCTATTTTACTCTTGAAATAAATGTTAACTGCATAGATCTAGTACTGTAAGGGATGAATATCATATTATCAGAATAGTTAGGGATGAATATCATATTATTAGAAATTTAAAGGAATTTCAAATCTTTTGTCTGTGCACGAACATAGGATTAACAGATGGTAATTAACCTAGGGTTTCTGGTGTAGTAAAATAGATATGAGGACGCCCAATTCATTTAATTATCTCTCAGGGCGTGGAAACCTAGTTCCAACACCCCCCCACACTACTTTGGGTGAGACTTTGGGCTACACAAGCATGTCATTGCCAAAAGGGCCAATAGTAAGAGGGTTTTGTTGGTAATGTGCTAACTCTGAACCTAGGTCAGGACCCCTCAAGCCAACAACTACTGAGGAGGGAACGTGTGTGTTCCTTCAAGGATAGGTTTCTGTTCTGCAAATTTTGGGAAATTTCAGAAAGATCATATCCACAACAACAAGTCAAGGTCTCCAAAATCAAGGAAAATCATCGGTTTTCATGAAAAGCTCAAAATGTCGCATTCAAGCTATTTTCAGTGGATAAAAAATCAAAGGGTGAGGGAGCTGAGCCCTTATCTATTTACTGACAGATAAAGAGATTTTCATGGCCGAAAAGCTTCCAGTGGGGAGGAATGATTCGATGCATCAAATTTGTGCTCAAAATTAAAATTTACCATAATGGAATGAAACCAATGTGCTTGTGTATATCTCGTTATTTTGAATCTGGCAAAATTCATTTCTCACAAAACCGACACTGTATGATCCTGTAATCGCGATACGAAGTTTTGGTCAAATATGCAATTTTTTTGCAGATATGCTAACTGGGCAGCTGGTTGTGCAATCTGCACAGGTGACTTCATTCTGACGTGAGCGTGATTACTAGGCTCCTTTGGTAAATGGATGGTCGCCACTTGTCACATCTAGATTTGTTATGATATGGTGATTTTTATTGGTTGTTTGGTAGACCAATTAGAGGCTGCCATGTGGCGCCTCCCCGATGGCTATATGTAAGGTTCAAGTTGAGGTCAGCGAGGGTTGAACCCATGACCTCCCATCAGAAATCCACATGACTTACCATTATGCCATTGTTTTATTCTTAACATATATAGTTCGAAAAGTTTATGTAAACGTTAATGCGCCGAATGGTGTAATATTCCTACATTAGCAAGCAGCTAATGGGAATATTAATTTTTTAATTTTGCACTTAGTAGATGAATAATGTAGGTTTTAACCTTGAACAGAAATTATCTACACACGAATCTTATAATAGAAAATAAACAATAACGAGAGCATAAAACATAAAATAGATAAACACAGAGATTTTCCCCTAGATCCCAAATTGGGACGACCAACTTGATTTTTCATTATATTCCTTTTAGTGTTAAAACACACATATATACATGCCGAAGCATACATAAACCCCAATCCATAAACCCTGGATTAGAACATCACCATAGTTCCCTTGACCAGATCTACAAAATACCAGGGGCCGAAAACCATCGTACCCCAAAACCATGTGCAAAACCATGCACAAAACCATGGGCACAGACTACCCACCGGAAATTAAGGACCAAAAACTTTTCGCCGGGGCGCTACCCCGGACCCCAACAGGGGGGGCTATTGCCCCCCATATTACCCCCCCACGCGTGCTTAGTCATGGAAAGAATATAACACATACCCAAAATTCTCCCACTTGTTGTTTTCTTTTCGCAGGGGGCCACAAGAGAGCTTAGTCATTGGCCCAATTCTTCAACACCCATTGTTTCTCTACACCAAGAGAACTTCTGAGTGCTCACAGACTTCGTCAATGCATCTGCAACATTCTTCAAAGTGTCCACCTTTACCAGCAACACCCTTTTAGCCTCAACCATATGTCTAACAAAGTGATATTAAACATCAATGTGCTTTGTTTTTGAATGATAAGCAGAGTTCTTAGCCAAGAAAATTGCACTTTGGCTATCACAGTATATCCTTATAGCTTGCTGTACCAACCCCATACTTGAACACAATCTCTGAAACCAAACTGTTTCCTTGCTTGCATGAGTGGCTGCTATGTATTCTGCCTCTATAGTTGAAAGAGCCACTACAGACTGTCTTTTACTCATCCAACTGACTGCGCCTCAAAATAGGCTAAACATATACCCACTTGTAGATCTTCTTTGGTCCAGATCTCCAACCCAGTTTGCATCAAAAAAACCATGAATGTCCAACATTCTTTCCAATCTTGGTCTTCCTTGGTAGCACAAGCCATAATCACTAGTGCCACGTAAATATCTGAAAACCCGCTTCACTGTTGTCCAGTGCTCCTTTCCTGGGTTTGACATAAACCTGCTCAATACTCCCACTGAATGTGCAATGTCTGGTCTAGTACAGACCATTGCATACATCAGGCTACCCACTGCACTTGCATATGGAACACGGGACATATACTCCTCTTCTTCTTGTGTCTTGGGACACTGTTCAACAGACAGCTTTACACCTATAGGAATAGGAACATTCACCGCTTTACTATCCTGCATATTGAACCTCTGCAATATAGTCTCGACATACTTCCTCTGGTTTAACCAGAGCTTCCTCTTTGCCCGATCTCTCTTAATTTCCATGCCCAAAATATAGTTTGCAGCACCCAGATCCTTCATGTCGAATTTGGAGAACAGTTGGGTCTTCAAATCTTGGATAATTTCTTTGTCATTTCCGATCAACAACATATCATCCACATACAAGACCAAATAAATAACACGGTCACCAATTAATTTAAAATAAACACAGTGATCCTCCTTGCTTCTGGTGAAGCCAAGTCCCCGTATATAGGTATCAAATTTCTGATACAACATCCTTGGTGACTGTTTTAACCCATACAGAGACTTCTTCAACCTGCATACCAGTTCTTTCTTACCCTTCACCATAAAGCCTTCAGGTTGCTTCATGTAGATCTCCTCCTCTAGATCCCCGTGAAGAAATTTTGTCTTCACATCCATCTATTCTATCTCAAAATCAATTGCAGCAGCAACAGATAAAAGTAATCTAATAGAAGTAACTTTTGCAACAAGAGAAAAAATATCACCAAAATCAATTCCCGGCACCTGGGAATAACCTTTTGCTACCAACCGAGATTTGTATTTCTCCACCTTGCCTTCTACATTCATCTTATTTTTAAACACCCATTTGCTCCCGATGGGCTTCCTTCCAGTCGGAAACTCCACCAGATCCCATGCCTCATTTTTGTGCAAGGATGCCATTTCATCAACCATGGCCTCCTTCCAGAGCTTTCCATCCTCTGAATCTACTGCCTCCGTGACAATTCTGGGATCATCATCAGTTATAGTTAAGGCAAAACCTGAACAGAAAGCAGATGGACTATACCTTTCTGGTTGCCTTATTTCTTTTTAAGCCCCTATATTAATAGTGTAGCCCCTTATTATGTTAGTGTAGCCCCCCTTATTGTTATCATTGTACCCCTGTAACCCCCATATTGTTATTATTGTGCCCTTACATTATTATTGTTAGGTCGGCTAGGATTACATTGTGGCCCACTAGGATTACATTGTGGCCCCATGGACTCCTATATATAGAAAGGAGGTTTTTCCATTTGTATCATCCAAGAATTGTTCATTTATGTAATGTATTGGAGGTTTCCCCCTCGAAGTGGCTTATTTCTAAGGCGTTGATATCTCTTTTCTTCTATTTTTGGAGCTGGTTACACAACATTTGGTATGAGAGCTTTGGATTCTAGGGTTTCGCTGCTCCAAACAGGTCATCGTGGAATTTTCGCTATAACTTTTTTTCTACGAAGCTTCAGAAGCTGAAATTTTTAGGGTGCGAAGCTAAAATCCTGAGGAAAATTTTCTAAAAATTTTAGAGCTTGGTTCGCAATATTTTCGGAGATATGATCTGTGGAAGTTAGGTATTTGTTCAGGCTCCTAAACAGGTCATCGTGGAATTTGTGCTATAACTTGTTTTCTACGAAGGTTCATAATCTGAAATTCGTATGGTGCGAAGCTGAAATCCTGAGGAAATTCATCAAAAAATTTCAGATCTTGGTTCGTAATATTTTTTTAGATATGATCTGTGGAAGGTAGTGCTTTTTAAGGCTCCTGAATTTCATCTCAAAGAGGTGATCGTGGGAAAAGTTCAATAACTCTCTCTCTGGGCAGTGGATTTGAGTGCCGTAAAAAGTGGTCGCAAGTACACGGACTGTAGTTTCTTGGCTATCAATTTCAAAGACAAAGGATGAAACAATGACACTTGGCAAGTCCTACAAGTTAGCTCTACTGAACCAGTCCAGAATTAGGTCATTGTGGGAGATTGGACACAACTTTGTCTTGGAGAATCAAAATCAGGTCAGACCTGTGGCATTAAAAAGATAATTCAGAGGGATAATTCAGTGCAGAATTTAAAAGATTTAGGGGCTGAAATCACAGAGATAATCCAATTTCAATATCGAGCTCCTAAAAAGCAAGAAAAAGGTGTGTATTGTTTTTTCCGAATTGCATAAGTCTTGTTTGAAGAATCAAGTTGAATTGATTCCAAGGGAATATTGAAGAATTTTTGTCTGTAATGGGTTCTATTATGCCTCAAAAAAATAATTCCACACCCATTAAGCCCTCAGAAAGCTATACTATGACACATGAGGAGGAAGAATTGCAATATGAGATATCAAAATTACTGTACCAAGTGCAACAAATTTCGATCTTACGAAGAGCAACTGAAGATGACATAGATGGTTTAAAAGAAGAAATGGAGGCTAAGTTGGATGTTTTGAAGGATAAAATAATAGCTAATATGGATGATAAATTAGTGGAAGATGACATCGAACATCAACAACAAGTTCTCCAACTCTTAAAGGATAACCTGAATTTGGCACAAAATCGAATGAAACAACAGGCAGATCAACATCGCAGCGAGAGAAGTTTTGATGTAGGAGATTGGGTATTTTTACGGCTACAACCATACAAACAAATGTCCCTCAAGCAAGCTAAGAATGATAATAAATTATCGCCAAAGTACTATGGTCCTTACAAGGTGTTGCAAAAGATTGGTACTATGGCATACAAATTGGAGCTTCCCGCTTCTTCGCGAGTACATCCAGTTTTCCATGTTTCATGCTTAAAGAAGGTTATAGGTGAAAATCTTCCAATTCAAACAATATTGCCAGAACTTGATGAGGAAGGAAAAATCATATTGGAACCAGAAGCAGTCATGGAAACAAGAACTCGACAACTACGGAACCGATCAATTTCAGAGTATCTCATCAAGTGGAAGAACTTACCCACTGAAGATTCTACATGGGAGGATGAGAATTTTATACAGAAGCACCCAAAGCTACTCAAGCGTTGAGGACAACACTTTTTTGAAGGAGAGGGGCATGTTAAGTCCTTATATTACTAGTATAGTCCCTTATTGTTGTTAGTGTAACCCCCTTATTGTTATTATTGTACCCTTGTAACCCCCATATTGTTATTATTGTGCCCTTAAATTATTATTGTTAGGTCGACTAGGATTACATTGTGGCCCACTAGAATTACATTATGGCCCCATGGACTCCTATATATAGAAAGGAGGTTTTGTAAATTGTATCATCCAAGAATTGTTCATTTATGCAATGTATTGGAGGTTTCCCCCTCGAAGTGGCTCATTTCTAAGGCGTTGATATCTCTTTTCTTCTCTTTTTGGAGCTGGTTACACAACATTTCTTGAGCCAATCTTCTCACAGCTGGAGTTTGTGGCTCTTCCTCTTATGAGTCTTCTTCTGTTGTAGAGTCTGATTCATCCTCCTTTAGCTCAAACTCTATCTTCTCAGGTTCCTTCAGTAGGACATCATTTTTAACAACATCTTTCAACTCTCTAAACACCACATATCGACTATACACTACCTTAATTGTTTCTGGGTTTCAAAGCTTGTAACCTTTTAAACCATCCTTATACCTAATAAAGATGCACCTTTTATATTTATTATCCAACTTGATCCTTTTATCCTTTGGAACATGTACATATGCATCACATCCAAATACCCTTAGATGTGAAAGAGAGGGTTTCTTACCAGTCCATACCTCATGTGGAGTCTTATCCTCCAAAACTGATGAAGGTGATCTGTTAACCAGATAGCATGCAGTCTCCACTACCTCTGCCCAGAATTCTTGTCCTAACCCGGTACCACTGAGCATGCTTCTTGCCTTTTCCATCAGTGTTTTTTTCATTCTTTCTGCAACTCCATTTTGCTGAGGTGTGTATGGAGTAGTCTTCTACCGTGCTATACCACACTTCTTATAGAACTCTTCAAATTCCTTCTTACAGAACTCCCCACCATTATCTATCCTCAGCGCCTTTATCTTCTTCTCTATTTGGTTTTCCACCAGAGCCTTAAATTATTTAAATCTATCAAATACTTCAGATTTATTCCTCAAGAAATATATCCATGTATTCCTTGAGAAGTCATCTATGAATGAAACATGGTACACAGACTTTCCCAGTGAAGCAACTGACATAGGTCCAAACACATCACTGTGCACAAGTTCTAATATCTTGTTCACCCTCTTAGCACCAGAAGGAAAACTCACTCGATTTTTCTTCCCATATACACAATGTTCACAGAAATCTAAATCCAGAGAGAAATTATACATACCTTCTACCATACTATTTCTATGCAATATCTGAAGGCCCTTCTCTCCAATATGTCCAAGCCTTTGATGCCATAGCATGGTATTTTGTCCAGAGACAACTAGGCTTTCCGTTCCACTTTCAGGAACCACAAAACTGTTACACCCATCAATAACAGTGCTACCTTGTAGTTTGTACCGAGTTCCCATCCGAACTCCCCGCATTAATACCAGTGCTCCCAAACCATCTTGCAAGCATCTTTCTTGAACACTGTTTTTACACCTGCATCATCCATCTTGCTTATAGAAATCAAATTTCTGGCCAATGTAGGAATATGTAGAACACCAGGAAGTGTTCTAATCCTTCCACCTTATAGCTTCAGCTTGACCTTTCCACGTCCAACTATTCTGGCCTTCCTATCATCCCCTAGGAATACATCGCCGCCATCATATTTCTCATACTCGTAGAACCACTCCCTATGGGGAGTGAAGTGAAAGGATGCACCCGAGTCAATCAACCATGACTCATGATCTACATGTATATTTGAAGAAGAAGCCAAATACACATCCCCACCTTCATCCGAGGTGGTTTTTGCCTCTGTAGAAGGAGAATCATCAGATCCCTTTCCTTTCTCGGGAGCTTTAGATCTGCAATCCTTTTTGTAGTGCCCTTCCTTTCCACATTTATAGCACACCTTTACAAACTTTCCAGGAGATTTAGATCTCCCTCTAGATTTGGATCTCCCACTCGAAACCTTATTCTTGTTTATGTTTTGGGACCTTCCTCGTATAGATAAGGCATCTCCATTCTGGCTCTCCATATTTCTCCGTCTCATTTCCTCCGACAACAAGGCTGAGACAATGTCATCAAAATTCAAGGTAGTTGTATTGCTACCTATTGAAATAACCAGACTGTCCCACAAATCTGGTAGAGAACACAACAAACTGATGCACTTATCTTCCTTTGAGATTTTAATATCAATAGATGATAGCTAACTTACCACAGTATTGAAGGTGTTCAGATGCTCTGTCACCAAGCCTCCATCCTTCATCCTCAGGTTATACAGCTTTTTCCAAAAGAACAACTTATTCACTAGAGACTTAGATTGGTACAAAGTCCCAAGTTTTTCCCACAAATTCTTCACTGTAGCTTCCCCAGATACATTTAACAATACTGAATCTGAGACACACAACTGTATTGTGCTCTTAGCCTTCCAATCCAGTTTCTTCCAATCTTCATCTGACATTGCCGTTGGTTTAGTACCTGGATCTACCGCTATCCACTGATCTTTATCCACCAGCAGATCCTCCATCTTGAGCTTCCACAACTCAAAAATCTAACCATTAAATTTCTCGATCTCTATCTTTCCGCCGCTCACCATCTTCTTTCACCGCAAGAATCGATCCTGTAAATCTCCCACTGAGCAGGGTCTACCTCAGGCTCGAGCAAAAAACCCTTATCAGCAAAGGCATCCCCTTGAAGCCGAAAAAACTCTGACACCAAATGTAGGTTTTAACCCTGATTAGAAATTATCTATACACGAATCTTATAACAGGAAATAAACAATAACGAGAGCATAAAAGATAAAACAGATAAACACAGAGATTTTCCCCTGGATCCCAAATTGGGACGACCAGCTTGATTTTTCATTATATTCCTTTTAGTGTTACAACACATATATATACATGCCAAAGCATACATAAACCCCAATCCATAAACATTGGATTAGAACATAACCATAGTTCCCTTGATCGGATCTACAAAATACCAGGGGCCGAAAACCATCGTACCCCAAAACCATGTGCAAAACCATGCACAAAACCATGGGCACGGACTACCCACCGGAAATTAAGGACCAAAATTTTTTTTTCCGGGGTGCTACCCCGGACCTCGACAGGGGGGGATACCGCCCCCCCTGTGACCCCCCCGTTGCGCCCAGCGCAAAGGGGGGGCTATCACCCCCCCTCTTACCCCCCTGCGCGTGCTTAGTCGTGGAAAGAATATAACACATACCCAAAAAATAAATGGGGGAGGAGACCCATATTTAACTCAAATCAGCATATAAACCCTCTTGGTGTGAAAGGGGATCATTCTAGTAGCTGAAATTCACACCCTCATGTGTGAACAAGGACTTTTGCATGTGGACAAATTCAAGTTTGACCAAGTCAAAAACATGCATGAAGAGGAATGGAATCACCTATGAAATAGCTCAATGTGAACAAGGATAAGCTTAGACAGACATATGGAAGCTGGATTGAAGGAACTTAGTTGTGAATAGGGATAAAGTGGGTTGAAGAGGTGAACCTTGACCAAATCAAACAGCGTGATTTTGGACGAGTGGCCTTCATGGAGACACAACGCAATTTTTGAGGAGATTGATCATGTGCATGTAGAAACCCTTATGGGTGGGACCCAAGGTGAGGAGCCTCAAAAAGCTTATAAGGAAGGGGATGGCAACCATTTGAGGTTAGCTTGTGGATTATTGATTTTGGTCTGCTTAGACTATTGAGAACTCTTCAACTGTTGAGTTGAGTATGCAGTGTTGTTTAGCACAACACATTCCTACTTAGGGAATCCTTCTCCTTCCTTGAGAGGCCTCTTAGAGGAGCATTGTACTTCATTTTTACACATTCAAGCTTGAGGCCAAGCATCCTCCTTCAGCTACAACATTATTCTTGTAGCAACAAACGTTTTGTTGCAGGGTGTTGCAGTGGAAAGATCACAACACCACTTTCTGAGCTTATCTTTCAGAAGAGGGAGCTTCCCTTTATTTGCAAGATCTGTAAGGAAGATATTGGAGCATATTTTACATCTTGGCATGTGGCCAAATAATTTTGTATCTTCTACAGCGTAGTCATTTGCAGAAACTGCATCCTTTTTCAGAGTGTTGCAATAGCAGGGTTTGAACCCTTGCTTGTGAGCTTATTCATTGGAGGAAGGGCCAACCCTTCTACCGGAAAGCTTTGTACATCTAAGTTACCTATATTCAGAGCTATAGTAAAACTACATTTTCCAGATCTAGATCTACAGATCTGCATACTTTGTCATTTTATACATGTACTTTCATGAAGCCCTTGTCGGGTTGTCTTTTGCTGTATAAAAAGGGTTGAATCCCAATTTTTATTCAATCTTGCATAATATAAACTCCAGATCTCTTTAGGACCATTATTGTTTTCAGAAACCCTCACTGAATCACACTTCCCCTTGCTTTAGTCATTTTGTATGCTAAAAGTCATGGGATTTGGGCCTTTTTTACCCATATCGGGACTGGGAGACCTGTTTAACTTAGCTAGAGTGATTTTTTTTTCTCCCATTTGGTATGTAAGTCCAATATGACATAATATAAGGTATCCCACCATTATTTTCCTTTTTTATTACGCAAATATCTGGGAATAACGTTTTTGGGGCTTATTTTTCCACTTTTCCCCAACTTTTGGATCATAAAATGAAGTATAAGTTGCTGCTGTAGCTTTAATTGATGGATATGTGTTTTTAAAACATCATATGAGTCTATTCATCATTTAACATCCATTATTTTTTCATGTATTTCTGAAGCTCCAACTTGGGAACATCTTAAGGTGTTCTCATTGTTGTAGATTTTCCCTATTTTGGGATATTACAGTGGTATCAGAGCTTCTTTCTTGGCTCAGCCTGTGAGTTATAGCTATCATAAGGAGAAATATTAGAATTATGGAGAGGATGAGTTTTCTCTCATCACTTTTCAGATCTAGAAAAAACCTCTCCCATGAGGTTAAGTAGATGAAGGAGAGAGATGCCAAGAAACTCCTAGAGGGTTTCAAGAAGAGGAAGAGCCATGCACTTCCTATTCTCATGAAGAAGAAGAAAAAAGGCATGGAGGACACTTGGATCACAAGATCCTAAGTGAATACCTTTTTTAGTACAAGACTCAACCTAGAACCTTCAAGGAGACTCTAGCCTTCCCATAATTCATTAAAATAGAGGAAGAAAGGAGACCTTGCAGCACAAGAATAATGAAGGGAAATAGGTTTCTATTGTCTAATTTTGATGGATGCTCTTCAGAAAGGGATTGGGAAAGAAGACTCGAAGCATTATTCCCACTACATCCACTGGTAGAAAGAGAAGCAATAGAGATTGCAACGTTGCACATGATGTTAAGTCCCTATATTAATAGTGTAGTCCCTTATTATGTTAGTGTAGCCCTACTTATTGTTATTGTTGTACCCCTGTAACCCCCATATTGTTATTATTTTTCCCTTACATTATTATTGTTAGGTCGGCTAGTATTACATTGTGGCCCCACTAGGATTATATTGTGGCCCCATGGACTCCTATATATAGAAGGAGGTTTTGTTCATTTGTATCATCCAAGAATTGTTCATTTATGCAATGTATTGGAGGTTGCCCCCTCGAAGTGGCTCATTTCTAAGGCATTGATATCTCTTTTCTTCTCTTTTTGGAGCTGGTTACACAACATTTGGTATCAGAGCTTTGGATTCTAGGGTTTCGCTGCTCCAAACAGGTCATCGTGGAATTTTCGCTATAAATTTTTTTCTACGAAGCTTCAGAAGCTAAAATTTTTAGGGTGCGAAGCTGAAATCTTGAGGAAGTTTTTCTAAAAATTTTAGAGCTTTGTTCGCAATATTTTCAGAGATATGATCTGTGGAAGTTAGGTCTTTTTTCAGGCTCCTAAACAGGTCATCGTGGAAGTTTCTCTATAAAACAATTTCTACAAAGGTTCAGAATCTGAAATTCATATGGTGTAAAGATAAAATCTTGAGGAAATTCGTCAAAAAATTTCAGAGCTTGGTTCGCAATATTTTTGGAGATATGATCTGTGGAAGGTAGTGATTTTTCAGGCTCCTAAATTTCATCTCAAAGAGGTGATCGTGGGAAAAGTTCAATAACTCTCTCTCTGGGCATCAGATTGGAGTGCCGTAAAAATTGGTTGCAAGTACACTGACTGCGGTTTCTTGGCTATCAATTTCAGAGACGAAGGACAAAAAAATGACACGTGGAAATTCGTACAAGTTCGCTCTACTGAACCAATCCATAATTAGGTCATTGTGGGAGATTGGACACAACTTTGTCTTGGAGAATCCAAATCAGGTCAGACCTGTGGCATTCAAAAGAGAATTTAGAAAGATAATTCAGTGATGAATTTCAGATATAGAAGAGCCACAATCGTAGAGATAATACAATTTCAATATCGAGCTCCTCAAAAGCAAGTAAAAGGTGTGTATTGTTTTTCCCGAATTGCATAAATCTTGTTTGAAAAATCAGTTTGAAGTGATTCCAAGGGCCTATTGAGCATATATTTCAGTATTTCGTTATGAAATGCCTCCTAAAAAGAATTCAACACCCATTAAGCCCTCAGAAATCTATACTATGATGCATGAAGTGGAAGAATTGCAGTATGAGATATCAAAATTATGGTACCAAGTGCAAGAAGTTTCGATCTTACGAAGAGCAATTGAAGATGAAATAGATGGTTTAAAAGTAGAAATGGAGGTTAATTTGGATCGTTTGAAGGATCAAATAATAGAAAATATGGATGATAAATTAGTGGAATATCACATCAAGCATCAACAACAAGTTCTCCAACTCTCAAAGGATAACCCAACTTTGGTGCAGAATCTAATGAAACAACAGGAAGATCAACATGACATCAAAAGAAGTTATGAAGCAGTCATAGAAACAAGAACTCGACAAGTAAAATCAATTTCAAAGTGTCTCAGCAAGTGGAAGAACTTTCCTGTAGAATATTTCACATGGGAGGATGAGAATTTTATACATAAGCATCAAGAAATAATCAAGCGTTGAGGACACATTCCCCATGGGAACATTCAGTTGTTAGCTTCATTCAGGAAGCCATGGAGGAAGAGATGTCAAAGGGTAGACATCTTGAGATGAGAAAATTTTTCTCTTATCTAGATGACACTCTCTCAATGAGCATGCCACAGCTCAAAGAGAGACTTCTACTTGCAGCAAATCCAAGACCTCATTGGTTTTGGAAGGCCATGCATGAGGAGGAGGTATTATCAGGAGATCCCATTGGAGGTGCACTTCAACATTCCATGAGGTGAAAAGTTCTTCAAAGATTTGAGGAGGTGGGTGTCCTACCATGGGAGGAGACCAAGTATTTGCAGAGTGAGATCCATCACCCACATTGGGATGAATGGATGGCAGTATGGAGCAAGAGGTTTCCAAACCCCTTGCAGATCTATGACATAAGTCAGCAAGAAGCATGGCTACGCTGGTTGCTTTTGTGTGAGTATGGCCCCTACCAAAAGGTTCATATTTCCTTATCTCATGCCTTATGTCTTAATGATAGGATGCATAAGAAGAAGGCATGGTTGTTTTGGCTATTAAGAAGAGAGCTTAGACATCATATGTCAAATCTTATGTCCATGTATTTACCTTTGTTTGAGATATGTCTCATGTATTCACATGTATTTATGTTTGAGATGTATTTCATGTATGTACATTTTTTTTGGAGGAAGGATAAATCCCCCATGATGTATAAGGGAGCTGGTTTGTGCTCTGTTGATGAGACATCTCACATGTCAATCATTGTATTATTGCTCCATGATCTGTATTTTGATAATGCAAGAAGGAACCAAGAGTCCTTGTTGCTGTGGTTATTATTGGGAGAGTATGGGCTGAAATTTCTCCATAATCATCATGATATTTCAGGAGGAATGTATGGCACATTAAAGGTGCAAAGAGGCTACCCTTTAGCATTGGAGGACAAGGAGAGGCTTCCACATAGGAGGAAGAGCTTCTCACATAGCAGCATATTGGTGGATGGCTTTGGCATGTGGGATGTCAAAGAGAGAAGTCATGGAGTGAGAAGAGACTTAACACTAAGGCCAACAACGCTGTCACTTGGGAGTAAGTATCTTTTGATGGAGCATTCCAAGGGGAATATGCATCCTTCCCTTTTGCAGATTTTCATGAGGAGATTCTCATGGGAGGACTCATCCATGGACCTCACTTTCAGTTTACTCACTATGCATGTGTTTGGTCAATTTAGTGTGTCTTAAATTGCTACATTAATTTGTCAATCCGGGATTCGTAAGCTGACGAAGTGTGGCGCACTATATGTGCAAGATAACCTATTTCTTACTTTTT
The DNA here is from genome assembly GCA_034641835.2 of Pinus albicaulis. NCBI lineage: Eukaryota > Viridiplantae > Streptophyta > Pinopsida > Pinales > Pinaceae > Pinus > Pinus albicaulis. Next base: position 1,085,436,016 of record CM076579.1, on the reverse strand, counting down.
GTCGTTTTTGGTTTTTTTTTTTTTTAAGAAATTGGCTACCTAGTTACACTTCCCCGGCAACGGCGCCAAAATGTTTGGTCAATTAGTGTGTCCTAAATTGCTACATTAATTTGTCAATCTGGGATTCGTAAATTGACGAAGTGTGGCACACTATATGTGCAAGATAACCTATCTCTTAATTTTTTGTCGTTTTTGGTTTTTTTTCTTTTTATCTTGGTTGGTTTCCTAATGAAAATTCTAAAAGGAAAGTATGGTTATGATTGTTCAAGGAAATGATGTCCTTTACAATGATTTACCAAACTTCAAACTTCAAAAGGATTTTGAAACATACAATGAGAAAATTAGTTCCTAAAAGGAAATGAAAATGTGCTACTATCCTAGTTAAACAAACAGTGAACTATTGATCATGAAAACCATTACCCTTGCTGCTATCTAAACACAAAAGAAACTGTTACTCAAAGAAAAGATTGCAACTAAAGTAAAACTAAAATCAAATTACATCAACTCATATTCTGACCCCTCACCATTAGTCTCCCTATGGCTTTCAGAGGTAATCATAAACAACTTGAGCAATCTGATATCTAATTTGTAGAAAAATAAACTAATATCAAATTGCACACTCATACTTCAATCCTTCACCATTAGTCTCGCTATGGCTTTCGGAGGTAACTGAAAATGACATGAACAGTTTAATATCTAACTTGCAGAAAAGTAAACTAATATCAAACTACACATTCATACTTCAATCCCTCACCAGTAGTCTCGCTATGGCTTTCGGAGGTAACTGAAAATGACATGAACAGTTTAATATCTAATTTAACTACTAAAGCAAATGTGCAAGACTGAAATAAACAAAACAGTGCTGGAATTAAACAAAAAATAAGAAAAAGAAATCAACAGAAGGACAATATTGATTCCATGTCATTAGTCATTATAAAAAGATGTGCAAATGCCTGGGCTGCCTATTGTAATCTAAAACAAGAGCACTGATCAGTTAACAACAACATAAAACATAAAAGATGATGGACAGAAGTAAAATATAAAACATGAAAGATTATGGACAAAGATGAAATGTAAATACCATGAAAGATGTAATCTATATACACGTCAATGATTATGGCACAATGAACATAAAGAAATGAAGCATGAAACTATACAGTAATACACAAAACCTTAGCATGTGCAGGGGCCCTCTGCACAGACCTCGGGGAGCAGCTTTCAAATACGAATTACGCTTATGAACAAAGTCTTCTCATATATTAAAATGCAGTCATAACAGAGAGATAATGTCACAGCACAATGGCGATGCAATTACATTACAGAGCTTAAGAAGCTCTCTAACTATTATGCGTATGAGAACGCATTATTTATAACAGAGGGAGATATAACTAATTCCCTAAATTCTGCGCTGATAGAAGACACGTGAACTATCACGTCCAGAGATCTAGCGTTATGGCCGCCGTGAGGATTAAATCTATGGAGAGTGGCTGTTGGATTCGGCTTATGAAGCCGTTTACAGGTGTTGATGTGTCTCCCGTGATCTAGAAATTGCCACGCAAATCTCCATGTGATGAGAAACAGAGTTCTGTCACCATGGGACTCTACGGTTGACCACCACTTGGCCACCTTTGACCACCTTTGACCACAGCCTTCTTAGGTGAATTCGGCTGAGCCAATAGGACACGATCCATGTCCACGTCATTTCTAACTTGCCCATGTGGCTCGATTTGCCTAAAGATACCTGCAACATAGACTTTAACAAAATGGTCGCAGAAAGTTGCAGCAGCTGCGGAAAGTGACAAGATTCCGCAGCTAAATGAGCAAAAATCTAAATCAAACAGCAGACACAAAACATATTTAAAAACCATTTTAGATGCTCTTTTACAATTAATATGCAATGATATTGATGACTTAGAAGGTCCAGATGAATGAAAAAGGTCTAGAAAGGTGTATAAGAAAGATGCAGATTTGCTCAGAGAATCATGAGACCAAGGATTGTCCTTCAATTCTTGGACTCAAAGCTGTCTTTCAAGAAGACCCAAATTCAGTAGAATCTCTCTGTTTTGTTGCAAGAAGACCTTGGCAGGGGCAACAAACTCAAGGGTTTAACAACCGTATGAATCTTCAAACCCCACCAAATTGGAATCCTTGGCAACAACCTTGGCCCCAACATCAAAATCTATATCAACCATGGGTACAAGGTATGCAAAATCCTTATGGGATATTTGCTCAATTTTATCAATATCCTCCATCTTTTCAAAATCAACAAGCTCCACAACTTCCAAACCCAAATCCACAACTTTCATTGCCATTTCCACAAAAAAAACCTTCTCAACAAAATCCAAATCCTCAACTCATGCTTCCATACCAACAAAAGATAAATCAACTTCCAGCTCAGCCATTGCCAAATCCTAACAATAAAAATCCTCAGAATACTTACATGATAGAAGGACAACAATTTCCTACCTATATGATTGTTCCTCTTAATGATGTACAACTCAGATCTGGTAGAGTTTTAGAGGTGGAAGGCATCTTGTGGGACAATGCAGTGAAAGAGGAGGGCAGCTTCTAGAGGAAGGAAACCCTAATGAGTGGGGTCCATGGAGAGGGAGCTGACATTGTTTAAAAGGAGGACAAGGCAGCCATTGTTTCTCATGTTGAGTATTATTCATCTTTGGTCTTTTAGACTGCAATCTCTTGTTGTTTAGCAAGAATTGCCAGGGAATTATTGTTTATGATTTCCTCTCCTTCTTGAGTAGCTCTTGGAGGATTGCACTCCATCCCCCATATTCAGACATTGAGTTCAAGCCTCATCCTTCTTCATCAGTGCAGTTTCAGCTAGAGATTGTGCAGTGTTGCTGGGTATTGCTGGGGAGGTTTTCTACAACACCATCCTTGGCTAGTTTTTCAGAGGAGGGAGCTTCCATCCATTTGGGAGATCAGCAAAGGAGGTTCGTGAGATTATTCCACTATCTTTGGCATCAGGCCAACCACTTTCCATCATTAGTAGCACAGTCCCTCTCTTAGACAACGTTATTCTTGGAGAGTATTTGCTGTGAGGGATTAGCAGACACTTTGGAGGGTGAGATATTTGGTGAAGGGATCAGCCTTTCAATTCAAATTTCCATTGGAGGAGGGTTATTAATTTGATGCAGCCATTTCAGCCTTCTCCATATATTTCCAGTTTTTGAGTTGCAGCTGCTACTGCAACTCCGACATTTATGTACTTTGCCAATTTTGAGTAGATTCCAACCAATCCTTCTAGAGGATTGATGTATTGTATTCTCAGGGGTTGAGATCATGCTCCCCCTCTTTATTTGAGATTCATATTTTCATATCATTGTAATGTTATCATTTTTCAGTAGTTCTCTATAAAATAGTACGTAGTCATAGCCTACAGTTTCTTATCTATAGTAGTGTGCTTCATATTTATCATGCATGTAGTGTGAGGCTTGTATTGTATTGATTGAATGACTGTTTCCTCAAGTCATTGCATTCCTTTTACTACTGTAATCATATATGTTGGCTATTTACATCTCCTCATGAGTAATCTCTTGAAAATAATTTTGAGAATCCATTGTATGTTCATTCATTGTTGCAGCCCCATTCCTTGGGCAATTTCTGAAGGGAACTAAGTGTGGGAGGCTTGTTTGACCACCCTAGAAGAATTTATTTGGCCCAAAATCTTGGATTTTGGTCTTAGACACATTGGTCAAAGGGATCCAGGTCTTTGTATCAAATCCTGCTGCCTCCATTTCGGGAAAATTCGTTTTCCAGCCATGGATTGCTAGCAATTCCTTAAAAAGGAATATTACAGTGGTATCAAAGCATCGAACTTAGCACAACCTGTGAGTTCAATATCAAAAGGAGATGATGAATAATATGAGCTTGCTCTTATCTATTTTTATAACAAAGAAGAGCCTCCCCAAGGAGGAGAAGTAAAGAGAAGAAGAGGAAGGTCCATGCACTTCCTATTCTTATGAAGGCAAGGAAGATAGGCATGGAGGATACTTGGATCATCTAATCTTAAGTAAGTACCTGGGTGAATATAAATCTCACTCTAGATCATTCAGGGGAACTAAAATGTTCCCATAGTTTATTTAGCAGAATGAGGAGAGAAGGCCCTACAATAGAAAGGAAATTAGAGGCAATAGGTTCCTATTATCTACATTTGATGGGGATACTTCAGCAAGAGCTTGGGTGAGGAAGCTGGAGGCATTTTTTCTGCTACATCCAGTGGTAGAGAAAGAAGCAGTGGAGATTGCAACACTGCACATGGAAGATGAAGCCTTTTTTTGGTGGTTCAAACCCTTGTTCCATTCAGGGGTGAGTTCTTTTGCAAAATTTTCTCAAAGGTTAATCAAAACCTTTGATGGAGAGAGGACAAAGGAGGAAAGGCTCACGCCACCATGGGAGGAGGATTGCACCAACGTTGCTTCAGCTTTGGGGGAGCAGCCTTCTATATATATAGAGGAGACAACCATTGCATCAGGAGGAAAAGCCATTGCAGCCACACAAGAACATCCCAAGATCCACCAAGGTATGAGTAAAGTTCCACTTTCCATTTCAACAAATCATTTAAAAGATTGTGGAAATTCTTAAAGGTCCAAGAATCTACACATTTTGCTATTCTAGAGAACCATGATTTCACAACGTTGTGAAAATGGTTTAAGGAGGATATGAACCCTCATCCTCATGCAATTTTGATGAGTCTCATTCAACCCTTGAGGTTGGGGTGTGAACCATTGGAGGATGAAACAAACCATGGCACCTTCATGATAAACAAAGAAATATACTTTGAACCAGAGGTTGAAACAACTACTACACCATTGGAGGAATTAGCAGCGCTGTTAAACATGGGTGGAAAGGAGATATTACCTCCATCAAATTTAGGTCCTCATGGATCCACATAGTCATGGGTGAGAGATCTTTTCTAAGATGTCTCCAAGGAGCTGCATTTCAAACTTCCATGAAATGTAAAGTGGAAGGTATGGCTTGGGAGAATGGTGATCCTCATGAGAGGGAAACCAATGGAGGAAAGAGGAGAAGACATCCACAAGGAGTTGAGTGGGTGTGGATGAGGAGCAAGAGGCTAATTAGCCACTTGCAAATATATGATACCGGGTAGCAGGAGGCTTGGCTGCGTTGGCTCCTCTTGAAGGAGTTTGGCCATCACTTGGTGTATCCTCTTTTCAAGAGGATGGGAGTGGAGAAGAGGTGGCATGATGTTTACATCATTGAGCAATAGAGAGTAGGGATACATGGAGCTGATATGGTATATATATCAGTCATGATACCTTAATCACATGAGTTACATGATGTGAGCATGAGGATGTAGCAAACACTTGGATTGCTTGAACTATCTTGGAGAGAGCACAAGCATATTTGCTCTCATATGATGTATGGTGTTGTAGGAGTAGAGGAGGGCACTATCATAGTGCAAAGGGATTACTCCTTGGCTTGGACTGATCAAGAGGCATTTCCATCTTGAGAGAAGCTTCATATTTGCAGCAACATCACTAGAGGTGTTCTTGACAAGGAGCATGTCAAGAGACAAAGATTGGCATGGACAAGAGCCTTTTTGCATGAGCTCACAGCGCTGACACTTGGGAGCAGGGTCACATACATGAATCCATATATCATCTTACTTCTAGTTTATGGTAATATCCTTGTGTTTACATTTGCTGATTTACATACTCTTATCATTATGTTGTGGTGCATGGCTCCTCAAAGGGGCAGATTTTTCATGTTGCTGCACGAGAAAAGTTGGGCCAAACCATGTGATGGAGATAGACATCTTTTAGATGGCCTTGGGAAAATGTTTTTCCATTCTACAAATGTTCAAATAATTCATATTATTAGCATTTTATTTCAAAACATTTTGCCTTGTACATCTCTAAAGTAGCAGTTTGCAAAACTGTGTTATGCACCCATGGGAGACTGTTGGTACTTTCCAACACCATATGAAACCATTAGTAATCCCCCTATTTTATTGTTGATCATGATTATATTTGCTGTTATGTCTCATATTATTGTTGGAATCATGATCAAAAGATTGACACATGAATTTGGTGTGTCCCTGAGGGAAGATGATTCCCACAGTTCATGCATGGCATGTTCTAAGGGGAACATGAGGAGAGACATGGCCACCACAACCACTTATTTTCCTTATTTTTAGGTGGGCCATGAGTTTGATGATGATATCCATCCATTTTATATGTATGGGCATGTATTTGATCTTGTATTACTGATTCATTCATCTATTTACTATTCAGTAGTAGAGGTGATATTTTCTGTACAATACTTGCCATGTTATTTTCTGTAGCTGCAGTGGATGAGGTTGCGTTGTAGCCCTATGAGACATTGTTTGTACCTTGCTGCACATGGTATAACCTACAACAAACATTTAATTGGGGTGTTCTATGATGATCATGTCCTACTCATCATGGATGAAATATCTTGGGCCAGCCGGATTATCATTGATGGAGGAGAGATCCTTGGAGGATTGCTCTTCATTTTGCCACTTGAGGGCAATAATTTTGCAGCCCATGATCAGAAAACATGCTAAACTTATCACAAGTGGAGAGAAGGAAAGCATGGGGCAAGATATGAGACTTTCCATATTCATATTTTCAGCCCACCTTCATTTCCGGAGCTCAAGGTGGAGGGAGATTTCTATGAGTTGCCATGTTGGGAGGCAGCTTATGTTGTATGGATGATTGCTTGGGGATGGGAGATTCATATGGGGATGATGAGTCTCATTATATATCAGATCTCATGCCTCAAGGAGGCCCTTATACAACCCATTGTTTCCCTCATGGATATTTGTTTCTACATGATAGCTATTTGGGGATGTTCACCAATAGCTAGATTGCATAAGTTGGAGGGACAAATTGGACACTTGATTGATGATATGGCATCCTTTTCTTGGAGAAGTTATCATGCATGGATGCTATATGGAAAGTAAGGGGAAATAAATCATTCTATCCTTGTACTTTTTTGAGGACAAGCAAACTTTGAGAGGGGAGGACTGTAATATTCCAATATTTTTGGAATATTAAATTTTTCCATTTTCACCTAGGAGATGAATAAAATGGGTAGGAGACCCATTCATTTCATGAGTAGGGAATAAAAATACTCTTAGTGTGAAAGAGGATCACTTATAGAGCTGGATTTCACACCTCCATGTGTGAAAAGAGACTTTTGTATAAGGACTAGGTCAAGTTTGACCAAGTCAAACTGTGCAGTGGTAGGAGGTGGAAGGCATCTTGTGGTACAATGCAGTGAAAGAGGAGGGAAGCTTCTAGAGGAAGGAAACCCTAATGAGTGGGGTCCATGGAAAGGGAGCTCACATTGTTTAAAAGGAGGACAAGGCAACCATTGTTTCTCATGTTGAGTATTATTCATCTTTGGTCTTTTAGACTTGTTGCATTCTCTTGCTGTTTAGCAAGAATTGCCAGGGAATTCATGTTTAGGATTTCCTATCCTTCTTGAGTAGCTCTTGGAGGATTTCAATCCATCCCCCATATTCAGACATTGAGGTCAAGCCTCATCCTTTTTCATCAGCGTAGTTTCAGCTGGAGATTGTGCAGTGTTGCTGGGTGTTGTTGGGGAGGTTTTCTACAACACCATCCTTGGCTAGTTTTTCAGAGGAGGGAGATTCCATCCATTTGGGAGATCAGAAAAGGAGCTTCATCAGCTTATTCCACTATATTTGGCATCATTCCAACCACTTGCCATCATTAGCAGCGCAATCCCTCTCTTAGACAGTGTTATTCTTGGAGAGTATTTTCTGTGAGGGATTAGCAGACACTTTGGAGGGTGAGATCTTTGGTGAAGGGATCAACCTTTCACTTCAGATTTCCATTGGAGGAGGGTTCTTCATTTGATGTAGAAATTTCAATCTTCTCCATCTATTTCCAGTTCTTGAGTTGCAGTTGCTACTGCAACTCCGGAATTTATGTACTTTTCCAATTTTGAGTAGATTCCAGCCAAAACTTCTAGAGGATTGATGTATTGTATTCTCAGGGGTTGAGATCATGATCCCCCTCTTTATTTGAGCTTCATATTTTCATATTATTGTAATGTTATCATTTTGTAGTAGTTCTCTATAAACGATTGCGCGGTCATAACCTGCAGTTTCTTATCTATAGCAGTGTGCTTCATATTTATCATGCATGTAGTGTGAGGCTTGTATTGTATTGATTGAATGCCTGATTCCTCAAGTCATTGCATTCCTTTTACTGTTGTAATCATATATGTTGGCTATTTATCTCCTCATGAGTAAGATCATGAAAAGAACACTGGGAATCCATTGTATGTTCATTCATTGTTGCAGCCCCATTCCTTGGGCAATTTCTGAAGGGAACTAAGTGTGGGAGGCTTGTTTGACCACCCTAGAAGAATTTCTTTGGCCCCAAATCTTGGATTTCGGTCTTAGACACATTGGTCTAAGGGATCCAGGTCTTGGTATCAAATCCTGTTGCCTCCATTTCCAGAAAATGCGTTTTCCAACCATGGATTGCTAGCAATTCCTGAAAAATGAATATTACAAGAGGTCAACCTTGACCAAATCAAACAACGTGATTTTGGAGGAGTAGCCTTCATGGAGACAAAAAGCAGTTTTGGAGGGAGACTGATCATGTGCATGTGGAAACCCTAATGGGTGGGACCCAAGGTGAGGAGCCTCACAAAGCTTATAAGGAAGGGGATGGTAGCCATTTGAGGTTAGCTTGTGGATTATTGATTTTGGCCTACTTAGACTATTGAGCATTCTTCAACTGTTGAGTTGAGTATGCAGTGCTGTTTAGCACAAGGCATTACTGCTTAGGGATTCCTTCTCCTTCCTTGAGAGGCCTCTTGGAAGAGCATTGTAATTCATTTTTCCACATTCAGGCTTGAGGCCAAGCATACTCCTTCAGCTACAATGTTATTCTTGTAGCAGGAAACATTGTGTTGCAGGGTGTTGCAGTGGAAAGATCACAATACCACTTTCTGAGCTTATCTTTCAGAGGAGGGAGCTTACCTTTCTTTGAAATATCTATAAGGAAGATCTTGGAGAATATTTTACATATTGGCATGTGGCCAAAGCATTTCCTATCTTCTACAGCACAGTAATTTGTGGAAACTGCATCCTTTTTTATAGTGTTGCAGTAGCAGGGTTTGAACCCTTGCTTGTGAGCTTATTCATTGGAGGAAGGGCCAACCCTTCTCCCGGAAAGCTTTGTACATCATTTTTCTTCTGTTCTTTGTACATCTCAGTTACCTTTATTCAAATCTGCAGTAAAAATACATTTTCCAAATCTAGATCTGTAGATCTGCATGCTTTGTCATTTTATACATGTACTTTCATGAAGCCCTTGTCGGGTTGTCTTTTTCTGTATAAAAAGGGTTGAATCCCCATTTTTATTCAATCTTGCACAATATAAAATCCATATCTATTGAGGACTATTATTTTTTCAGAAACCCTCATTGAATCACGCTGCCCCTTGCTTCAGTCATTTTGTATGCTAAAAGTCATGGGATTTAGGCCTTTTTAAGCCATATCAGGACCAGGAGATCTGTTTAACTTAGCTAGAGTGATTTGTTTTTGCTCCCATTTTGTATGTAAGTCCCATATGAAATAATATAAGGGATCCCACCATTATTTTCCTCTTTTATTATGCAAATAGCTGGGAATAACATTTTTGGGGCTTATTTTTTTGCTTTTCCCCAACTTTTGGATCATAAAATGAAGTATAAATTGCTATTGTAGCTTTAATTGATGGATATGTGTTTTTAACACATCATATGAGTCTATTCATCATTGAACATCCATTATTGTGTTCATGTATTTCTGAAGCTCCAAATTTGGAACATCTTAAGGTGTTCTTATTGTTGTAGATTTTCCCTATTTTGGGATATTACAAATGGTTTAGGATGGGGGAAGGGCTTAGTCCCTAGCCCCTGATCATATTAAATGTCATATGACCACTAGCAAGGGAGGATCCGACACTCACATATATTTAATTAAAATATTTGGTCTATATTCATTATTGGGAAAATTAATGAACTAACGATTTGCGCTGACAGTTGGAGAGTACGTTGCCCTGTTAGCAATTTTTGTGGAAAATTTGTAGGGTAGTTTGGAGGCAGGGCGAAATTGTAGGACGAATAGTTGAAGAACTTGGGAGGCTCATAAATTCTTTAGTTTATATCCTTTTTTGGAGAAGAAAAAGGCTAGAAAAGGGTTTTTAAGTGCTATGAAGCCATTGGAGGTATCAAGACATTCATTTGAGCACTGTAAATGTATGTAGAGACAATTTTTTTGAGCATGATGAAAGATGCCCAACCATTGGAAGCTAGACCAGGAGATGTAGCACAGTAGGGGTGAAATCCTTCATCGATTTTTGTTGTGTGTTTAATGTTATGGTCATATTGGCTTATGTTTTTTTTGAAAAAGCTCACTTTAAATTTCATTTTTATGTGTTTAATAATTTGACAAAAGAGGCTTAATCCCCTAATTGAATCACTTGCAAAATTTCCATAATAGTCAAGCAAATTCACATACAGATCATTACTGCTATAAATTTTGCTTGCTTTTCCTTTAATTTGTGTTTTTTTCATGTTATCTTTGTTGTACATTGGGTTCAATACTCCTTGTGTGTTTCACGACATGGACTAACCGCCTCTTGTGGATCCTAACTCTGGTGATTGTAGCGGAGACTAATGCCTGTGGGTTTTGGTCTAATGACAATCATGATTCCAACAAGTGGTATTAGAGTGACAGGTATCGAGTTCGAAACTCACCCAACTCGCATTGGGGGGGAGATTGTTGGACATTGGGTTCAATGCTCCCCGTGTGTTACAATTTCCAGAGTTGGGTTCAATGGATCCTAACTCTGGAAATTGTAGCAGAGACTAACGCCTGCGAGTTTTGGTCTAACGAAAATCGTGATTCTAACAATCTTCACCCTGACATGTGTTGTTTTCACCATCGTTTGTATATCGCAAGTGTCATTCACACTTTTGTTTTCATATAGAAAGTGTTGTCACTACTACATTTGGCGGAAATTCTGACACTTGGTTCCGACGCTTTTGACCAAATGTCGGAAATTTCCCCAATTTTTTTCCATCCTGCCCGAAACCGTTGCTATACCAACGTTTATAGAAAAGTGTCACAATACCGACACTTAGAAAAGTGTCGCCATTGCGACGTTTGGCGGAAGACGTCGCACTGGCGACACTATGGCCCAACGCGTCACTATTGTGACGACTGCAAGTGCGACACAATGTCTAAGTGTCGTAATTGCGACGTTTGGAGGCCTTCGTTGCAATAGCGACGCCTTTTCTGCCGTCGGTATAATGACACTTATATGCGCACTAAATACAAATACGAAACTTATATGCACGCTACATAAAAATGATTTTATTGTTTCGTATCCGTCGCAATAGCTATATTAACGTCTGATATCATGTGCGCATCCGCCCTCCGCTCTTGCAGAACAGCATTCGCCCTCAGCTCTTGCAGAACAAAATTTTCCCTCAGCATTCGCCCTCAACGTTCGCCCTCAGCTCTTGCAGAACAACATTCACCCTGAGCTCTTGCAAAATGGTAAGTTCTTACTGCAGGCCCTTCCTCCTATAGTAGGGTTGACTCTATTTGGGTTTTTTTGGTCAATTCCATTGGATTGTGTTAGGCTGTAGGGTTCTCTAGATGTCAAGAATCAAGATTCAATACCCTCTATTATCTTCATCACCCAATACAAGATTTAAATTTTTCCCAAAGAAACGCTTATTAATTTGGCAGCCATTATTTCTCCTTGCTTTAAAAACCCTACATTTAAATGAAAACAAGCATTGCATTCCAACTACAAAAATCTAGTAGTGTTCAAATGTACATGTGTGCTACATTAACGTCTGATATCACGCGCGCATTCGCCCTCCGCTCTTTCATAACAGCATTCGCCCTCAGCATTCGCCCTCAGCTCTTGCAGAACAGCATTCGCCCTCAGCTCTTGCAAAATGGTAAGTTCTTACTGCAGGCCCTTCCTCCTATAGAGGGTTGACCCTACAGCCTAACCAAATAGCTCCACTTGAGAAAAATTTTCATAATCTTGGGGCTGGATATACTGCAGAGCAAACAATTGTAGTTATCATTTGTGCTCCAATATATTAATATACTTTTTACATTGAACTGAAGAAAGGGAAACAAGCAAATGCTAGCCATCATACAATGCTTTGACATAAGAGTTTTGAGTGACATACTTGAAAAAAATAACTCATCCATTGATATTTATAATCATTTGAGTTATTCAAGTTAAACATAATGTCAAGAATCAAGATTCAATACCCTCTATTATCTTCATCACCCAATACAAGATTTAAATTTTTCCCAAAGAAACGCTTATTAAATTGGCAGCCATTATTTCTCCCTGCTTTAAAAACCCTACATTTAAATGAAAACAAGCATTGCATTTCAACTACAAAAATATAGTAGTGTTCAAGTGTACATGTGTGCATCACTTGTGTAGGGTATTCCTTTTCCACTTTCACATTATCCAAGAATGTGTGCAGTATAGTTCATATTTTTTGTGATTTAGATTATCTTGAAAAAGGAAAGGTAAATTATCTCCCATGGAAAAAGAAGGTTTTACCTTTTTACTACTGGAAATGGTACAAAAAAGTTCCATTTCTACCTGAAACTCCTATGAAACAGGAACCAAATAAAGGCCATGTCCTCAATGGACATCATTTGGCTTTGAAAATGGCCATTGCACCGTGTTGTTTCTTATATTACAGCGCGATAGTTTCTTAGGTCATTTCTTGTTTCTTGAGATGAAAAACAACCAAAGAAATCATGAAGATCCTTTTAAGAAATAAATGACCATTTCTCAATCATATCTCAACTATTTTTTATTTTATTCAATGGTTTCTTACTTTGAGAGAAATTTGACACTTTTATAAGGAATATAACATAAAAACACAAAATGGGAAGGAATTGATGAGGTAGATGACCTTTAGTTGTTGTCAATTAAGAATTGATAATACACGATGCATGTTCTGTGCTACAAACTAGATTCCTTCCTGGAGTTAGGACACAGAGTATTGAATCAAAGTTGTAGTTTCTAACTTCTTGTATTGGTTCATCAATCTTGAAATTCAGACATTGCATCTCTTCATTGCTTCATGTTTGAATAATTTGCATCATATCGTACAATAGGAAATTAGGAATTATGATTATTATTACTTTATGGATCTGTTAAGTTACTTTTAAGTTTGCATGGTTTAGTGTGAAATTATTCTAGTCCCCAAACACATATAATCAAGGAATTATAACGCGATTTCAAACATTAAATATCAACAAAATCATTTAAAGGATATTGAAAGGAAAAAGGTGATGGAAGATAGAAAGTGCCTTACTTAAATGCTCTAAGGATTTTTCAATAGTTGCTCCAAAAGCTTCACTTCAAGGCCCTTCAAGATCATCTCCAACAATGCTATACCATCAACTTCAACAATGTTGCTCCAAAAATGTCCTCAAGGTATTCACAACAAGTTTACTAGAAGTTTCTCCAACAATATATTCAATAAGGTCTTCATTTTCAACTCGTCTCTTGTTTGGGTGCCTTAATGTGCAATGACATGTTTCCAGGACTGAATTCAATGCAAGGCATATTTGAAACTCTAACTCTGTCTTCCGGTGTCTTATTAGAAATTATTTCAGTTTTCATTTTGTGTTTTAAAGTTAGATATTGTTTTCAAGTTTTTACATTTATAATTTTATTGCAATGTGGCAGACTGATCAGAGCAGTGCAGGAACAACCCCGAGACAGGATGATCGCGGAAAGAGGCCAGCGGAAGAACATGTAAAGTGCCGGCATTGCTCTATCTTTAGGTATTTTAGTTATTTACATAATTGAAATAATATTAATTTTGTTCAAATATGCAGACACCTAGCCATGGTACGCTTGATGATTCCCTCTTTGAGGAAGAGCTTTCTTCATCCCTATCTCCAGTGTTCTTGTTGCAAAAAAAGGCACGAAATGCAAGGTCGGAATTTAATACTTTGATAGACGTGCCTCAAACACCTGAAACAGAAGAGAAGATAAAACAACTTATGAGCCAGCTAGAAAGATATCAGGTAATAATAAAAAGTCAAAAGGATATTTTTTTTGTTCTGTATGAGATGAATTGTGATAGTTTGATTTTTAATTTTTACATTGACTAAACTAACAAAAAGTTCTTTTGTATGTAGCGTTTTCTGGCATTTGCTGAACCCGGTGTTGGTGGTAGTGGGACACAAGGGCAAGAGATTTCCCAACAACCCTCTTGTACACCTTCTACTCCTTTAGGTGCTAGCCAAGAAACACACCCTGCCCAAGCAGACACCCAGCCAACCGCTGAACGTGTTGGCAATGATGAGGCTAAGATGGCCAACTACATTATTGCGTTTCCTGGAGCTACACGTGTCAGCTCCACGGGGACCATTAATGGCACGTTTTTGGTGAACGATGAAGGTGTCCCTATAAAGCACGTACAACTCCCAGGTAAATTTTAATATTTTAACTATTTCATGTACTTTATCTAAAACATATTTATCATGATTTTTATTTTTAAATTAATGATAATATCTTTTCTTTTTTTCTGTGTAGGAAACAATGAGTTCTACAGGTATCTAGAGAGCCATGTGTTGGTAATTTTTGGCCCAACCATACGCACAGGGTGGAATTCCCAGAGTTCCAACCTGAAAAAAGAACTTCTAGATTATCTAGAAACCCTTTTTGGGGTCGGCATATTTGACAGAACAGCGGTGGCTCGGGTAGCCGGCAAATATTTGAAATATACCAGGGACACCTATAGGATGAAATTGCAATTTAACCCTAGATATGAGCGTCCTCTCACAGTTCTAGAGAGTGAGTGGAGAGCACTCATCCATGACGGAAAAGAGAAAAGGGCAAAGAAAGAAGGAAAAATGCCAACTGGACCCGCAAGGTAAATTACAACTTTAATTCAATAGCTTTAATTTTCTCCATGTCTAAAATAAAAGTGTGCTACGTCATATCTGACTTCAATATTTTGATGCTAGGTTGCCTGACACCTCAAAGGCAACCAAAGCTAGGATTGAAAAAAGGGCCATCACAAGCTAGGCCAGGGCGGCTACTTGAAATTAGCCGCAAGAATTGTAATTAAGTAGCTAAACATCTTATAATTAATTGTATCGCCTTCCAACGTTTTTGTAATCCTATCAAATATGATTAAAAATACACAGACATATGTAATGTAGGGTGATGACTTCGGAACAGAAACAACAGAGGAAGATAAAAATATTGCTTTCCATTTCGGCTATCAAGTCGTAGTTGAACGTCGCATAAGCTTGGGGCAGGTCCCAAGATCCAGAATGCCTGATAAGGTAAAACATTAACCTTTCAATATGTTTGTTTTCATCAATAAATTTAATGTCTAACAACTTTGTTTAAATCAGGGGAGCAACACTACCGACGACGCAAATAACCCAGTTTTAGAGCCAAATGTAGATGATCCTCACGTGCAACCTGATCATTGTAGTAGGGACCAGGCCGACAATGCTACTATCATTGAGGGCCGTGACGGTAATTAATTTCCACTTATAATTTTTTCTAATTATACCTTGATGGTTGTCCTTATAACGTTTTTTGTTTAAATGACAGAGAATGTTTCCCTTGAGGATCTTACCACCAGAGAGGAAGACAGGGCAACAGTCCCAACGGCGACAACTGGTGCACCAGGTAAATAATCTCATTGCAATTTTTTTTGTTAATATTACCGAACTAGTTCAATGATATTTAAAAACTGACAATTAAAATTTAATATTATCTGTTTTTGTAGGCGATGCCCCGTCACTGGATGAGACCAGACATCGTGACTACGCAACTAGGTCAGCGGCGACAACTGGTGCACCAGGTAAATAATCTCATTGCAATTTTTTATTAATATTACCGAACTAGTTCAATGATATTTAAAAACTGACAATTAAAATTTAATATTATCTGTTTTTGTAGGCGATGCCCCGTCACTGGATGAGACCAGACATCGTGACTACGCAACTAGGTCAGCGGCGACAACTAGTGCACCAGGTAAATAATCTCATTGCAATTTTTTTTTTATTAATATTACCGAACTAGTTCAATGATATTTAAAAACTGACAATTAAAATTTAATATTATTTGTTTTTGTAGGCGATGCATCGTCACTGGATGAGACCAGACATCGTGACTACGCAACTAGGTCAGCAGTGCGGGTCGAAAGGCACGAAACAGGAGCAGAGCATGATGATATTGATGATGTAATTAGGAGCTTTAAAAATAGGAAGAAGAAAAAAAAAATCGATAATGTAAAATATTGTATTATTATAAGACAAACGTTACCAATGACCATACTTGGAACGTTTTTTGCGTTATATAAAAAACTCATTTATCATACTATTTTTATGTCAAGCATTAATTGCAATGTTTCCTTGTGTACTTTTTGTTGAATTGTTTTTTTATTAGTTATTGAATATTTTTTTTTATCCTCATGAAAGTAAAAAATGAAATATAGATTGGGTATTGGGGAATTGAGAGTGATGTGAGGGGGGGGGGGAGGGGCCATAAGAGCTTCCACCTTCACATGGTTGGCCCTGTTTAGTAGAGAATAATTTATTGGAGCGATTTAATTTTGGAGCAAACCTCCCTCGATCCAGTGTAGCAACAAAAAAGTCACTGTTGACTTAGTTGCTACTCTTTCAGATCGTGGGAGGCTTGTTCCAAGTTCATGCGACTCCAATAAATTGTTCTTGAAACGAAGAGGAGCTTATTCCGGTATGTTTTGACATTTTCAACATATGTTCTAACATTATCATAAGAATGCATCTTAGAGTAAAAAATACTACATCAATTACTTGTATTTATTGTATAGATAATGATGGATTTTGATTGACTTGGCAGTGCAAGTACAAATCCTCTTGCATCTTGAGCAATACAACTTGTCAACCAGGGTCATGTCCAGGATATTTTTGCTTGTGCGCTTGACCAGGTTCGTAATGTCACATTTTGTAAGTTCCTTTACAGTTCATAATTCAATATTAAGCTTGTTCATGATTATTATCTAGGTTTTGTGTATGTGTTTTTTCATCTATTTGATTGTAAGAAACTCTGCATGTTTCCTGTTGTTCACTATGATTTCTCCCATTACCACTCCCAGGATGAATCCGAATTTATTGTTGCATAGGTTACTTTATTGTTACTATGATTTCTCCATTTACGATTTCATAGGTTACATCATGTAAAGTTGTCAATCTCAGGTTGGTGATGAGCTTTAGTTCTCCAGATTTGGGGCTTTTCTGATATTTTCTCCCTCATGTCATTCTTGCATCACCTCGTTGTTTGAACATGCCAATTGTCTACCACTTGTACCAATTGGCACATGTCAATCTCTGAGTGGTGCCACATTTCACCTATTTTCAGTGAGAGTTTAGGGTTTCTCTAACATGGCTTCAGAAATCCGATTCAGTGCCTGCTTGAATATCGTCACATAATACTCATGGTTTGGATTGATGAGCATGTTCTGAATGGTTGGTTGATTCATAAGAACCACCCATATAGTCATCTTGAGATATTTCAGAAGTTTTCTCGGGTTTCCTTTTTCACAGTTTCTAGTGGGTGGGATGGTGTGGGGTGATCCATCAATACTGGTGCTCTTGTAGTAGGGAATTTTTTTTTGGGGATATAAAGGAGCATTTGATGTAGATATCCCATTGGATGCATTCATAGATGGGCACGAGAGGTCTAGAATTTAAATTAAATATATGCAACCTCTAGCATGGCAACCTGAAGGCTGCGAGAGACACTGGTTAAAGATTGTTTTGTGGTGGCCTTAATATAGTCGTGATTTCTTTCTATTATCTTAATGCAAATATATAGTCCGGTCTCATTAAAATGAGGATTGTGGTTGTATTTCTCTTTGGTTGTTTCTCTCTTAATGCTCCGGAAGTTGCCAAAAGTTGCGATAGTTGTTTAGTTTGCCTGTTACAACTTAAAAGTGGTTTTTAGCAATGGGAGTCATGTTTTTTAAGGTTCATACTAATATGAAGATCTTGTAATTCTATATTCAGGATAAGAGAAGATGGTCTCTGCTTTGGGAAGTATGACAACAATTGCCACATCTACCTCATTGGGTAACAATGGAAAGGGGAAGAAGTTGGGTGCAATGTTTGATAATTATGGCAGACAATTGTCTTCTCTTTCAGTTTTTTCACCCATTTCCTTTAATCGCTCAAGCAGAAGAGGGAATCTGAGATTACATGATAAAGAGAAGGTATTTAATACAAGAGCTATGGAAAAGGAGTTGTACTTCAACAAGGATGGCTCAGTGACAAAAAAATTGCAGGTCAGAGAAAAAATTATGTTTAAAGGAAGGTCACCTGCACGTGAAACTTCACTGCGGTGGATCTTTCCTTGTCCACTTATATTCGATTTTAATGTGTTATTTTAATTTTTCATGGAGGGTTGTTATTTTATATGTGTGCTCTGGTTTTATTTTTAACGTTGTATTAGTTCCCCCTCTTAAATGTCTTAAATTTGGTAGGCATAATTTGAAAACTCAAAGGTGAAAGGAAACACATTTGTTACCCAGTGGTCTAAAAGGAAAGGGTTATGGCTGAGTCAAATTTTATTGTTATTGACAGTGTAATGAAATTTATCTCAATGCTATGGTTTTGGCCTTTTTATTGGTTGAATTAGAGGACCCAGTTGAAAATATTGGGGCCAAGTAGGTTGGTTTTCCTTTTTGCTGATGGTTTGCTGTATCTAATTGAATTAATTTCCTAAGGTATTTTTGTTTGCAAACTCCTTTTCATTTTTCATACAGTATTGGCCTTGTGGAATACATTTGATTGTGTGGTCTTGTTAGATCTACAACATTTGTAGTTGTTTAGTCTTATGGCCGAGGTGCACTTTTATTATGGAAATAATTGATGCAATATTGTCATTTAATCCTTACTGCAGGGTAGCATGTTGAGAAGTTTCTTGTGAAACATTTGGTATTCAAAATGACACTTGATCCTATACAGCATCAAGCACTTGACTTCAAAATTCATATTCAAAGTGTGCCAGACAATTCTTGCAAAATTTCAAATATTTATGTTGTTTTAAACCATTATTTTTTTCATGTATTGGATGTTGAAAATGTGAAAAAAGACTTTGGTATGAAACCAACTGGTGAATAATTTCCAGCAAAACAACCACTTCCAAGACATGATTTAGAAGTAGAACATATGTACTTATGAAGCATAGAAAGATATTCTTGATGCATTGTCAATGTTTGGCTAGGGTTATTTTTGGAGAAAATAACTCCTTTTCCCTAGAATAGTGATCTTCAATACAAGTAAATGCCAGAGAAGAGAGATCATCGTGTGACGCAACAAAGCTGAAATTGGACCCCTAAGGAGAGCTGGTGTGTCTACAATCGCTCTGTCAGCATTTTCCCTTGGTTTACCCCATTCTTTTCCTCCAGCCTGAGTCTTAATTGACTTCTTCTTTCTTCGAGTTTATTTATCAAATTCGTAGAATTTGATAAATAAATACCATCCACAATGGTTGGAATTTAATTTATATTCCTGACTTTATATTATCTCCAAGCCTTATAACCAATGTTTAACTTTCAACACTTTGTATTTATACTCCACGTTTCTTTTTAAATAAATAACTTGTAATGAACTTTTGGCTCTATATTTCACCACCCAGCCTTACAACAATCACGCTCCAGACTTATGCTAATTATCCGCCAATCATTTAATTAAACAATTTCATTATACTCCAGCCCCACCTATATATATCAATAACCAATCAAACACTCGTATCGTACCTGTCTATCCTCCGCACACCTTAGTTAACCTCCGGGCAAGTTCAACGTGCGACCACCGTCCGATGGCCCTTCTCCAAATCAACGACTCTTGGCAATTTCGCTCGGCTTCCAACGTCGGGCTTTAACGTGCGATGGCGCAGGTTAAACTGTGGTTTTCTGAGGGTCACTTCGCCACGTGTCGCTTTCCCTATGGAATCGCTTGCGAATAGGAAATACCGCCTACTCCGCAAAAGCGGTGCGATATGGGCAACCCGCTTTTGTGATTCCGCTCGTGGTTTTGGTACAGGGCTTGACCACGGGTGCAAGTCTAGTTCCGCTATCCTTTTGTTTGTTAACTCATGTCCAATCCTCGGGTCAGGTTCCGAAAGCACAACAATCTTGTCTCTTTATTAAGCGGGATTTTTATATTTGAACAGTGTTCACGACCCCGGTTCTCTACACAGACCTCGCCTTTGGGTGGGGTGAGTTCACAGGGTTATCCAACAATTTACAGGAATTCAAAGACAGAAGAATGGAATTATCAGTACCCAATCGCCTCACAGTTAAACAATTATTCACAATTAGCAGTTCGAGATAATTCAATGGAAACTATGCTTGGAAATCATTGAACTAGAAACAATTGTTCACACACAGAGGTTTATTGCAGAAATCCCCTCTCTACTCTCCTCTTCCCTCTCTACTTTTATTCATCCGAGGAATTACAATTTATATACATAACATATGGCTCTTAGGTTCCTCTGAGAGGACCATTCTAGAAATCAAAAGGTCTAATTATAATAATTCAACTAATTGAAACTGTTCGACTCCTACAACTCTAACTAGTCTAAGTAATACAGTCAGCTGAGGTATTGACACCTAGCTGTTACAACTCAAATTTTTTCAAACCCTCCTAGCCACAACATGTGGAAAAAACCTCCTACATTGCTGGCTAGTGCCTAATGCTCCTGCATCATCGTGTGACATAAACCTATTAACAAAAGTGAACAGGGAATGATTATTAATTATGGCATACTAAGTTGTCAGTGATTTTGACTATTTGTCTCTAACATGTAAAAATGTTAAATTCCAAACTTACATCATCATGGTATTTTAGTAGATGTGTGATAGGTAGTATGATAGTATCATATTACCATTCTTCCTTGAGGAACACACTTCATCCATTAAGATTGCTTTTCTAAAGAGTAACATTGTAGATAACCTTAAAAACATTTGTTAACTATTTTTGTTTGACCATTTGATTGTGTTTGATATGTAGAACTCATGGTAGCTAGTGTTTCTCCACTCATATTAAATAATTATTTCCAAAAGTTTCTTGTTACTATTACTTTAGGAAAACCATGAAGACGATGAATTTCTTTCACGGACACTTCTGCCACTTGGCTTATTGTTTATGTACTTTGAGCTCTACAAAAAAAATCTACAAATTTGTCTATATAAATGACCACAAAAATGTAATACTTACCTTTATATTTCAGTAACCCTGTAATAAAGTCTATTGATATATATTCTAGTCTTTGAATATGTATGTGGAATGGTTGAAGTAACCCTAGAGATTTTACTATCTCTCTTTTATTTATTATGCAAACCTGACCTTCTCTTACAAAATTTTGAATATCTTTCTTCATTCCTTCCAAAAATATATTTTTTGATCCTTTGAGATGTTTAAAGGAACCCTGCGTCCTACCATCAGAGAGACATGGGACTCCCTTAATATTTTTTTATTCAAATATGCTTGCGTGCATAAAAATATTCTACATTTGCACCAAAGTATGTCTCTCTTTCACTCCCAATGCTCCATAGAGTTCATCCCATCCTTTATAAATTTTAGTTTTTGTTTAGTACTATTGTCATTTTTCCATTATGGCAAGCTTCTTCTAGCCACTAGGAATAGAAAATGTAATTGGATATAAATTTGAGGCCTCTTCTATTTTAGAAAGAGCATCATGTACTAAATTTTCCTTACCCTTTTTGCAGATTATCTCAAAATTAAAAATTTGCATTTTTTCTCCTCATTTTTGTTAATCTTCCAACGAAATCCATAGCTTCAAAAAATACTTTATGCTATCATGGTATATCTTGACTTTAAAGTACCTCCCAGTGATATACTATCCCCATTTTTATTGCATGTAATATTGCTTCCATTTATTTTTCATACGTAGATTTCACCAAATATTTTCTTTGAATTCCTTGCTTTTAAAAGCCAATGATATTCCTTATTGTGTTAATGTTACGTAAATTCCTTGTCCTAGTGCCTCACACTCTACTATGAATGTTTTACCAAAATTAGGTGCAACCGATGTTGGTGTAGAAGACATGGCATCCATTAAAAGAGAGAATGCCAAAGTAGCCTCATCATTCCATATAAATGATATTTTCTTAAAGAGATTGTGAGTGGACTTGAAATGCATGCATAATTCTTAACAAATGATCAATAATATCATGTAAGTCTAAAAAATCTTCTAAGAACCTTGATTTTCTTAGGAATAGGTCATTTTGTAATTTCTTGCATCTTTTGAGGCTCCATCTTCACTCCTTCCTTTAAAACAATATGAACCAAATACTCGAATTCTTATTTCCCAAAAGCACATTTGGATATTTTCACATAAAAATGATTGTTCTCAATAATTTCTATAACTTTTCCACATGTTTACTAGTGTGGTATTCCCATGATTTATTATAAATATGTGTATTATCAAAGAAAACCAACACAAATTTTATAAGATGGGATCAAACAAAATTGTTCTTAAGTCGAGCCCGCCGGACTTCAAACGGAGATAAACCATAATTCAAACCAAATTCGCGTTCCAAAATAGCCTGCTGACGTCGGCCAATTTTGTGACGTGAAAACCAAATGAATTCCGCCCTAATCTTTTTCGGGTCCGAAGTTGGCTGGCGTACGGAGGGAGAGTTGTGACGCGAATTTCTTATCAAATTCGCCCTAATATTTTTCGGGTCCGGATTTCCACTGCACGAGCGGCCCAACCAAATATCCGCTCCTATCCCTCTGTGACGAAACCATCGTACATGTTGACGTCATCAATCAAAACCCGCCACCCTTTTGACTTTGTAAATAAAACAAATTGCGTCTGCGTCATTTTCATTATTCCGTGCGCTAGCCAGTCTTCCATGCAACAAAATTCAAAAACCAACTGCTAACGCTTGTTGACCGTTACCTTGCTGAAGAGAATTGAAGCCGAGTATTTCTGGGTTCTTCTATCATAACCAGCGCCTGTTTAAACACATTTCATTTCCCGTAAACAGTTATTTATTCCAATTCCCCGCTAAACTCTGTAAAAAATCCTGGTTTTAGTTTTAATTCTACACTAAGGTCTGAAAAGAAGTTCAGTTTGGTATTTTTCGCTCCCAGAACTGCAATTATATTCCCAAAACTGGTAATTGTGCCCATTTTCCACAAAAACCCCGAAATTCCATTTCTGAATCCACAAGAACCAGAAATGGAAGTTCCTGTAGCTCTGAATGTCGTGCCCATCAATGCCCCTCACAAGGACTTGGATTATTTGCCTTTAGCCGATATGGATTTTCAAATTAAGGACTTGCGTCTAGGTGAGAATCCTCTTCGAATATTTTGCCGCTGCAGAGACAATTATTTGAATGGTTCTAACATCTTTGGACTTTGGGAATCAAATCTTCCTATGTACCTTCTCCCCTCAGTCCATATTTTTCCTAAGTTAATCCATTATTGCTACGCAAATTATGATCCCAACCAACGAGCAGTTTTATCCCCAAGTGAAAACGTCCTTTTCCCAATAACTGCTCAGTCCATAAATGAAATGCTACAATTCCAACCTGGTCAAGCTCTTACTCCCCTGTCCATGGTTGAAATACTTGAGAAATCTACTAAGTTATCCCATGAAGAGTTAAGCCGCCTATGCCAAACCTTCATGTTACCAGAGCATTAGCCTAAAAACCCTCCCCCTTATGGTTATACTTTCTTTACTGATGAGGGTAGAGTTATTTTAAACATGATATCTTCCATAATGGGCTTCAATACTAGTGAGTATGTTGATCAGTTAACCCTAGTATTGTTATCCATTTTTACCCCTGGACAGCCTCCTGCTGTCAAGTACGATTTTGCATCTTATATTGCTGACAAAATCCATGATCGGTTCATGAGATTTGAGAATGAGAGAGTATTTAAGTATTCTTCTGTCATATATCATCTCATGATTTACTTTTAGTTAGAAAATTTCCCTTTTTATGTTAAGAAACTTGATGCCAAAGGGAATCCTAGGTCAGTCATCTTTTGGTCTGCCATTACTCACAATTCCTCTGATTCTCCTTATTCCTATAATGAGTTTTTCGACCTTTTTGTTCATCCTGCAACTACCTTGTTGATAGGAGTCTCTCCTCCTATAATTAACAATGAAATCAAGAAAATCCTTCAGCTCTCAAAGCATTACAAGATAGGTGACTGGTACCTATATCAAAACTACACAGAGATCAGGATATATGGATGTGAATTATGCCCATTCAAACTGCCCCAGTATGTCCCAATGAGACTCTTTGCATTAGAATATTTCAGGCAGATGAATAATTCAGATATAATTCATTTTTGCAATGCAAAGAAAAAGGCTCAACTCAGGATCAAGAGCCAATTAGTTCCCTTCATTTGTAACTCTAGGGAAGCTGGAAAGGAAGCCGAAAGGATTTTAGAAGACTATCTCAGACTACAAAAGAGTTTCTACTGGGTGCCTTATGATCCAAACAACTTTATCTGTGATAGAAGAATGAAAAATAAACAGTCACCATACATCCATCAAAGAATCCTAGAAATAGAACAATATGCTAATATGGATGAATGGATAGAAGGGACATTGGTTGAAAATGATAGTGAGCAGGTCAATGTTGAAAATGTAATGAAAGATATTGAAAAGATACTTGACCTAGAATCTTTTGGACAGGTGCAGGGATCTTCTTCAGCCAGGACTTTACAACAAAATTTGCAGGAGATTAGTACAGTAGCAGTAGAATCTAAAGGAAAAGAAAAGGAGCCCGATATACAAATAATTGAAAAATTCATAATGACAGCGCAACCAGAGACTTCTAAAGAACAAGGTCAAGGAAAAATTCCTCCTACTCAGATCAGTGAGCCAGAAATTTCTATTTTACAAACTCCTCTGAATATAGAAAAGGGAAAAAAGAGAGAGGCTGAAACAACTACTCTTATTGGTGGCTCTTCTGAACAGCAATATGTTAAAAGGCAGAAATTAACTCCCCTTCCAGAAGATGAATCATTTCAGGAAATCCCTGAAAGCTAGGGAAGAGAAGACAGTCAGAAAATAGGTACAGGTAGTGGGACATCCACTAATTTTCAAAAACCGGAAATACAGAGGCAACAAAGTGCAGAAATATCTTCTTTCAAACCTCCAGTAAAAACTTCCTAGGACATCAAAAGAACATTCATCAATATAAAGGCCAGGAACGATCCACTTAGACTTCAAGTGTACAACCAATATTTGAAGATGGCTCCAAAAAATCAAGAAAGATTGATGTCAGCTTATGACATCCAACAGGGTAAGATGTTAATGAGCCATTTGAAGCCCAAGGTGCAGCAGCCTCAGACAGCTGCAGATTACGTTAGGAATAATTTTGAAGTCTTAGCAAAGGATATCCATCCTTTAGATCAAATTGAGCTACACAAGCAAACATGTGAGATGATTTATTCTACTCTGACGGATAAATCAATGATGACCCATAAGTTGCAGGATTCTTTGGATAATACTAATACACAGTTGCAGCTTGAAAAAGCCTCCTCCCAAGCTAAGGATAATAGAATCAAAACTTTAGAGGAAATAATCATTGGTTTGGGTCATAATCCTAAATATGTGAAAGGTATTGAAGCTTTGATCAAGAGAAAAGATGATGATATTGCAGCTCTGAGAAAACAATTAAAGTTACCGACCTCAAGACATCCACAAACTGCAGAAATCATCAAACAAAATTCTGAGGAAAAACTAATGGATTTTCTCTTAAAATTGAATGAGCAACTTACTACAACTGGAAAAGAGCTTGAGAATGCATTAAAAGATAAACAGGCAAATATTCTAGTATCTACAGCAGGAGTAGTGACAGGTACAGCAACAACAGGTCAGCCAGCAGAATTGTCACAGAGCAACACTGCAAATTTGAACACTGATGAATTAACAAAGTCAATGGAAGATATGAACATTCAGGCCATAGAGCTTCATAAAACAAAGGAATAATTGGCCACTCTAGAACATAAATATGATCTTTCAAAAATTAGTGTTGCTGATAAAACAAGAGAAGTGAACAAATTAGAAAAAACAGTCAAAGCATTGGAAAAGGATCTCACATTGGAGAAACCTTTAAAATAAATAAATGAAATTCTTTAGGATAATATCATTCAATCAATAAAGGATGTTTGGTCCTCAATTCAAATAATGGATGAACAAAATAACTTAGTTAAATTGGCTCTGGATGAGATTGAGAGATCAAGACAAGAGTTGGGAAATATGCCAAAAGAGGCCAATAGACTTATACATTTTTTGAATACTCAAACTAAGAATCAAATTGCAGAAATTGGTATTCAGGATAGGACCAAAACAATTCTAGAAATAAAGAGAGTTTTTACTAAAAGAACTCTGGTACAGAATTTAGAACGAAGGTGCTCAGATATGCAAGAAGAAATCATTGCCTTCAGAGAAAGATTGAATATTTTGTTAAATAGAAGATTGCCCAGTCCTATAGTTGCAGAAGATAAGCTAATGGACCTTGATAGTTATGTTGAAAAATTGGACAAATATGTTGATAATCAAGCTAGTTCTTCAACCAGTTCATCAACAGCAGCATTGCCTACAGGGAAAAACCTTCATGACAGATTGGAGAATTTATTTTATCTTTAGCATGAAGTAAATCATTTATTCCCAAATCAGCCTAATTTCTTCAGATATACTGAGGCTGATGAAACACTAAGAAATTTGCAAAGGACCAGAGTGCCAGAAGTTCAATGGTGGGAAGAAATGATGGAACTTTTGTAAAAAATTATCCTTACATAAATTTTTTCCTATTTACCACAGTATATCATGATAAAAAAGGATAAAAGGATGAACAAAGGTCAAAGAGTATCAGAGCAGTTAAAGAGTATCGATTAAGAGGTCAAGGAAGTGAGTTAAAGGTATTAGATTTGTTGATAATCTCCATGTGGACCGTTACTGAGTTTAATATCAAGTCCCTGTATGTGACATGGGGTATTTTTCTATCACTGTCTGGGGTGGGACTTCCACTTTTCTGGATGGATATTTGGGTTCCAATCTTCAGATGTGAAAATGTAATAACTTCATGGACTGTTTTACTTCATGTAATATATTCAAAACAACGTTTTTTCTCTTGTGAAAAAAAATGATTAATGTTTATCACTCTGCCTTCAAAACTAGCTATGCTGGTCTATGTTGTTGGTTTATTGATATGGTCTGATGGTCTTTTTATATTTTGGACATATCACACTCCTCACATGATTAGAGTTTTTCTCTGTTCAAGGATTTTGGGTACTTTAATTTGTATTTGGAACAATGGACGTCGGTACTCTATCTGTTGCTTTACTATTCTACATACTGCTATTTCACTTTCTTATAGATGCCTCGAGCATATTTGGATGCTTTCTCAGATTGTCGATAATCTCCATGTGGATCGTTACTGGGTTTTATATCATGTCCCTGTATGTGACATGGGGTATTTTTCTATCATTTTCTGGGGTGGGACTTCCACTTTTCTAGATGGATATTTGGGTTCAAATCTTCAGATGTGAAAATGTAATGACTTCATGTACTGTTTTACTTCATATAATATATTCAAAACATCGTTTTTCCTCCTTTAAAGTTTCATTTTTTTTTTAAAATTGAACCTTCCGTCGCAATTCCGACGTCTTGTAAGCGTCGGAATTGTGACATATTAGAAACGTCGGAAGAGTGACCTTCAAAACGTCGGACCACATTTCGTCGTAATTGTGACAGTTTACAGACGTCGGAAGAGCGACGTTCAAAACGTCGGACCACATTTCGTCGTAATTGTGACAGTTTACAGACGTCGGAAGAGAGACGTTCAAAACGTCGGACCACATTTCGTTGTAATTGTGACAGTTTAGAGACGTCGGAAGAGCGACGTTCTAAACGTCGGACCACATTTCGTCGGAAGTGCGACAATTTATAGCGGTCAGAAGTGCGACGGATTGGGAAACATCAGAAGAGTGACGCTTGTTTGGAAGCGACGGAAAAGTGTCGATACTGCGACACTTTTTAGTTGTGTCGGAACTGCGACGGTATGGTAAACCATGGTTTTCCCACCCTCTAACTATCGCTCTTGCGACGACAATGTGTCGGAATAGCGACAATTTGGCCGTCGGAATTTCCGCAAATGTTCTAGTGTGTCTTTTGGCGTGGGAATTGCCACTCATCATGTAAAGTGGAGTTTTTGTTTGTTTCAAGTGGAAATATTTGTGATAATGAGTTTTTCTCATAATTTAGGCATGTTTCACACTCACTTCCAAAGTTTCATGCATTTTCGCACAAATTCCATCATTGTCATCGTAAAATGTTTATGTAGTGTCACACTTGTCGTAAGCTATTGCAAAGGTTGTATCAATAAGGGAAGTATGTGTTAATGTGTTCCAGATTATCTATGTTATGTCATGAAGTGTCTAAGTGCATGATCACAGTAAATTCCTATCACTGTTCACATCACTTTCACTGATCCCTCACTTAGCCAAAATTTTGGAAAATTCCCAGCAACTTAGCCTCATCTAGGCTTCCTGAACTACATATTACGCGATTCTAGCCCTCAAGGTACAACCTTGAATCTTAAAACTATGTAATGTGAAGTTTCTCCCTCCCAATACTATGCATTATGCAGTTTCAATGCTCAAGCCCGAGCCTTGGCCTCCAAAATTGTGCAATTCATCACTCTAACCTGGCCCCAACTATGCACTGTGAAATATATGAGATCAAGCTCAAACCCTGAGCTCTTGAATTGTACAACTAATTAATCATCAAGCCTAATTTGATTCTTAAAAATATGCATTTAAATGAAACAGTGAAAAATCTCTCATCCTGGCTCACTAACTCCAAAAAATATGCAATTTGTCTCTCCTACCCAGTCAATACTGTGCATTGCATAGTCTCAAGGCTCACGCTTCAGCTTAAAGCTCTTGAAATGCATAATTGTACAATCACCTGGGCTCCTCTATCCTCCAGAATTGTGCAATTGGATGATCCAGTTCCCATCCCCTCAGCCTATCACACTGAGCTCCCATATTGCACAATTTTCTTCCTCAGTCCAGCCTGAAATGTGCATTGTAGAGTCTCAAGGCTCAATATTCACTCGTGACTGCTTGAGCTGCATAATTGCACAGTCATTGAGCCTCTTTCCTAGCTTTTCACCTGGTTCCAGCTCAACTAGTGGATCAATAAGCACTATCTTAAACTAGGGCTTTATCAGATTGATACCATCTTGTCATGAGTGGATTGTAGATGCAGGGACCCTATCATGTTATGGCATGATGATAAAGAAGGAGATGGAGCAGGAGGACATGATAGAATACACCTAAGGAGATGAAGAGATAAGATGATCATCGAGAAAGAAGATGAAGGAACACTGGAATATAACATAAGATGAAAGATCAATACCACCTGGAATACTCCTTATCTTCAATTCATATGAAGGAGGAAGAAGAAGAACATACACCACCTTTTCAAGAATATAGAAAGAAACCAACAACAAAACACGACTTGACATTTCCATGTCATCATGCAGTCTATGTCATCAGTTTCATGTCATGTCATGTCATGAGTCATCATGTGCCACATCATTATTGTGGATTATGTAATTATCTATTCAAAATGTATTGTAAATTAGAAGTAGAAAGGACACATACAAAATATGAAGAGTCATGTAAAGTCAAAAAGTCATAGGAAGTAAAAAAATTATGAGGGTATTCAAAGAGTCACAAGTAGGTGAAGCATCACCTCTTGGATATATATACACCCTCATTGTATGAGTAAAGAAATTTTCACATTGGATTATCCTGCAAGGAAATAAAGAGATAATCTAGTTCTTTTGAAAAGCAAGGAGTGACTCCAACGCAACACTACTGGAGCTATGACGTTAATTGTATACATGTGTCTTGGAGCTTTTACTTAATAAAAAATAATTCATGGCCAACACATTATTCATGCATGGATTATGAATATTTGTAAGACTATTTTGTGGATATTTTTATTTCATGCTTGATTTCATCTGTGCTAAAGTACAATGAACTATTTCAGTTATTTTAGTACTTATCATATTAAGAATGTGTTGTAATTTTTTCTATTGTTGTCCCATCCTTTTGGACTATTCTCAAGATACTAGAAAAACATTTCTTATTGATTTTTTGTAATGACCGTCACATATTCTATGGACTATTCCGCTGGATGTTAGACATATAACTCTTGGTTGTGTGTGTCTCTACTAGGGTGGTACTATTACCTCTCTCTTAGAGGCTCAATTATTTCTCTCCCTCCGCAGTAGAAGAACCTTGGAACACCTACAACCGAACATTAACAAGGCATACTTAGTTGCATTTGAAAGGCACATATGCATCCCTCTTTCTTGATGTCTGTTAGAGCCAAAGCAAAGCTTCAAGAACATGTGGTATCCACGATGATATCTCATATGTGACTCCAATTCCAAAAAGTGTGAGGTATAATTGGGACTTCACATCAGGGAGACTCCCTTGGTTGAAAAATTTCCATCATCGTCAAAAAAATGGTGCTAGAAAGAGGGAAAAATGACAATATGTTCCTGTTGAATCTATTTTAAGTCTCTTATCCTAAATGGCTCATCCTAAAATCATACTCTCGGGGTGTTTTTGTAACATGTCTCCTGATAAAATTTCAATATTTGATGAACCTCTTTATCATTTGTATCAATTTAAGTTTGATGTTGAGGATGGAACGTCCATAATTGATCATATTTATTATTTTCGTAAATTTTGTGAATATAATGAAATAAATGATGAAAATTTCACTTGTGTGGCTCTCTTCCTCACCCTTGAAGGTCATGTTAATCGATGGTGTCATACCTTACCACCTGTTTCCATCCATTATTTTCATCATTTCCTCCAGGAACTTTATCAAGCCTTCAATGGGTATGATTACCAGGATGTTTTTAAAAGATTTAATCAACTAAGAATGAATCCTAATGAATCAGTTGAGGATTTATCTGATTGATTTCTTCACCTTTGTTATGAATTTCTTGAAGAAGATGCAGATTGTATTTCTTTAAGAACACGTTTGAAAGTTTTTGTTCACGTCCCTTTCCACGTTGAACCTGAACCCCATGATTTTATACTTCCCTAACTCTTGCAAATCATGAGACACCTCTAATATGAAAGGAGGAAACTGCTATTCCTTTTGTTCCCTATCCTCCTACTTTTCCAGTTTCGATGAGGTTTCCTCCTTGTGATGATAATAAATTTGGGAGATATTCTAATCAAATTCCTAATCCATCTTCTCATTCTTCTTTCTCTTTTCATGACTGAGATTCAATGGAGGAAATCCAAGAATGACTCATGAAGCCCATGGTGAATGCTAACTCCTCCATTCTATAAGAGGATGTTGTTATTTTTAACTCTAATCTCGAATATGATCTGGATTTATGTTATCCTCTATCATCTACGTGCCATGACTCTTTGTACCATGATCCACCCAATCAATCTACTCCACCAACTATTTTTTCACAGTCTCTTGATTCTCCAGTTGCTGGTTCAAATTGCGATCAAATATAAGGCAACCACATTACATAGGTAGAGGAGTAGGAAGGTGAAGATGATTTCAATATTTCTTCTTTTTTTCAAAATAATCCATGTTAAAACAATGCGCTTCCATTCTTGGACGATTATCAATTTTCTAATATCAGTAGTGAATAAAATGCAATCAATTATTTCAATCAATCCGTAGCCTTGGGAAACAATCATTCTGATGATGATGAATTTTTTGATGTATGCGATCACAAATGTCCAGGTGTATCATATGATTCAGTCAAAGAATATGTGCTTATTGAAACTTCCTCTTCATCTCGCTATCCCTTGTGATCTACCATTTGTGATGCATCTATTTGTGACAAGGATACTCCATGCTCTTCAATTCCTTCATCTCATGAGTTAAATTCTTAATTGGCACAAGGTGGTGAGATTATCCATGATTTAATTGAAAACAATAAAATCATTGAGTACCCTTTCTATCCCTCATCATCTCCTCTTGCATGAAGAAAACTCTTCAAATAATCCTGATCACGAAATTTCCCTAATTCATTCATCTTCAAATTTGCGATCAGAAGAATCTTTTGACTTGAGTAATTTGGTTGTTTAATTTGAAAAATATGGTCAAATCAGTGATAGATATGGATGCCATATGGTGAGCAGTAGTATTATTGAAACCATTAATAGTAGATATCCTCACACCATGCAAAATCTAGTTCAATCTTCAAAATGCTATTTTGAAATCTTTAAAAATTTTGGGACTTGTCAACAAGTTGAGGCACCTCAATTTCCATTGATGGTTATTTTAGGATCTCGCGACTCTAGTAAGCTCCTCAAACTAAGTCAAATCTAGATTCTCTCGCACAATCCTTCTCTTTTCATGGCTTTACTCGATGTAAATTTCTTTTTGAAAGATGTTTGGTATTTCAGATGCAATTTTTCAAACTTTCAAGTTTCTACCTATGATCGAATTAAAGAATCTTCTTTAGTTGATTCATCTTCATGTTTGGAATATGCATCTCTCATAAAGTCATGGAACTATGAATCTGATCACCTCAAATATCATTTTTAGCCGAAGGAATCATATCTATCAAATTTATTTCATGATGAGAAGCTCCTAGTTTTCCATGTGAATATCATATCACAAATCTTGTTCTTCATCACACCTGAAAGACTCTTGAGTGCATGCATGAGTTATTCTGCAAATAAAATTGTTCTTCATTCACTATATCTTGACTGGTTTCATGTGTTTTCTGTACTAGCATTCCTTGTCACTTCTTCTGATGATTATGATGCTAGTGTAGTGGTATACTAGTTACAAAGAAATAGTTTGTTACATTGATCACACGAGGAATATGATTATATTATTCAGATAATTTGTGAAACTATTCAAACTAATTTATCTTTCTTGATTAAAAACTAGGAATATGATGATTTAATAAAACCATTTGATGATGTTTCTGCCTCTGATGACTATCATTCAAATTACTAATTTCCCATCAACACATCCAATGACAACTGTTTTACACCCTTTTATTTTTATGGTTTAACTTATCACTATCCGGGTACTTGGAAATAAGTTGAGGTACTTCCGTACTCGCTGCTGATTATCTCAAATCCTCACCATATTTGCATGCCTACTAAATATTATCATATCCATTTTCCCTCATAATATTCTCATCGTAATCCCGTGTCTCTAATTCAAAATTCATCTTTTCAAGGATTTTGGGGTTTTCAAGAGGATTTTTTTGAGTTTCACAATCCAATCTATCATTGCTTAGAAGAATATTACTTAGCAATCCATTTTGCTAATAACAAGTTTAGGTATTTTTTCATGCTTTCTATAGGGGATGGCACAGATGAAGGTTCATTTACAATAATTTTCCAAGGTTTTTTTAGTTGTGATCTTCAACAAAAAGGTAAGAATGTGAATTGGTTAAAAATAGTAATTATGACGTATATTTCTGCTGACAGGAAAAAACTTCAGTTTTTTGTGCAACTTATATAAGCTATTATCTTTTCCATTGCACCTTTTTTTATATTGATTTTAATCAATCACATCTTTGTGATTGCAGGTTGGGAATAATTACTGTAGCTACATTGGAAATTCCATTATACGTGACCCTGACCTTCTGGTTGGTTAGGTTAGGAGTAGGTCTAGTTGCATTTTAGTTTACTTGCACATTCGTCCTGCATTCATTTCCTGTGGTTTCTGTGTGTTTTCTGGTTATGGTTTCACATCATGTTTGGTTTAGCCACTTTCTGTCTTATCTTCTAGTTTTTTTTTTCTTGTTCAATGTTGTCTCTCCTTTCGTTATATTAGACCTTGTTGAAGATGTTCTGTTGGATCAAAAGGGAACGTGGAAAATAGAAAAGGATTTTGTGACACTACAATATTTGGCTAACTCTTTGTCCTTATTCCTTGTCTTTGTTACATATTTTGGTATATTATTTTCTGACATAAAATAGGATCCTTGCATTAAGAAATACTTATGTCAAACCATGATCTCCATTTCTATTCTGGAAGCCTCATTCCCACACTCTATTTTTTATTTTTGGTGTTTCTAGGCTGATCTAATCAAGTAGAGAAGGAAAAGAGGAAAATTTAAATGAGAAAAACAATATCATAGGTCTTATATATGATTCTTTGAAGGGAAAACCTATCCCTCTCTCAATAAATTGGGATCCATCTTCCATCCATGAAATAAATAAGTGCCAATGCACAATCCTATATAAAATAAATAAATAAAGGTTAAAGAAGAGAAAGGTTTCATGTGCAGAGAGGTGAATCAAGCAACTCCTTTGGGGTACTATCCAGGCCTATTGGTAGCAGAGAAATGTTTGTGTCCCTAAAGTGACTCCGCCGAGGTACTATCCAAACATGTTGGCAGTAGAGAAACATCAAATATGGAAAACTATACTCTGAAAATATAAAGCTCGCAAATTTCACTACCCTATCCTTATTCAAAAAATTGTGTGATCACTAAAATAATGTTTGTGTTTAACCAAGTAAAGGAATGAAGGGTACTATTTTTATGCATGGGGTAAGTGGGGAAGCCACGGTAATATCAATGATGAATTGATACTTCCTAAATAACTAGACCCTGCATGAAATAATTGACCAAGGAATAGATGTTGGAGTTATACCAGTGTGTCACCAAGTGTTGTCTCTGTGACATGCACCCTCCAAAATTTTGTGTACACTCAAATTTTTGAGTCTACTATGGATATTGCGATCGATAATTCCGTACTCATTTCTTTGTCAGATGATGCTTTTTTATCTCCCTCCTTGGATTAGAAGTGTCAAAATCACTTGCTCACACGTTCAATATACGACAAGTCCACGAGGGCATTATTTTATGCAAGATTTCATAAGGCTGTGTCTATGCAATGTCCAATCCATGTCAACAATTAGTGCGCACTAACATCGACATTTCTTCACTTTGTTTGCGATCATACCTCTATTCTGGTGAGTTCCTCCAACTGTTTCTTTGGTGCACTTTTACCATCACAAGTGTTGCTTTTATGTTTATGACTGTCTTTTTCACTTGATTTTCCTTTAATTGTTTTCATTTCAATGTTCTCATCACCTTGAAATTTATTGTTTTCACCTTAGTTCGCATATCGCAAGTTTCGTTTTCACTTTTGTTTTCATATAGTAAGTGTCATATTTTGGTGTGGGAATTTCCGCTCATCATATAAGTGAAGTTCTGGTTTGTTTCGAGGGGAAATATTTGTGATAATGAGTTGTTCTCATCATGTTTCACACTCATTTCCAAAGTTTCACACATTGGTGCATAAGTGTTTTCGTTGTCATCGTAAAGTTTTTATTTAGTGTCGCACTTGTCATAAGCCATCACACTAAGGGAGGTATGCATTCATGTGTTATGGATGATCTATGTTGCATCGTAAAGTGTCTAAGTGAGTGATCACAGTCGAATCCTATCACTGTTCACATCAGTTTCACTAATTCCATACTTATCCAAAATTTTGGAAAATTTCGAGCAACTTAGTGTCATCCAACCTTCCTGAAATATGAAATGCGCACTCCCAACCATAAAGTTGCAACCTTGCCTCTTGACATTGTGAAATGCACATTTTCTGCCTCCCTGTACTATGCACTAACCAGTTTCAGTACTCAATATCAAGCCTTAACCTAAAAAATTACGCAATTCAACCTTTCAACCTGGCCCCAACTACACACTGCGCAATCTATGAGCTCAAGCTCAAAGCCTAAGAGCTTGAACTACATAGAAACGCAATCACCAGGCCTACTTTTCCTCCTAGAACTGAATATTTTTCTGAAATGATGCAAAATCCCTCAGCCTGGGTCATTGAATCCAAAAACTATGTAGTTTCTCTCTCCTTCCTTGTTATTACTGCACATTCCATAGTATTAAGGCTCAATATTCACCCATTATTGCCTGATTTGTGCACTTGAACAAGCACCTAAGATCCCTTGTCCTCCAGAACTACATAATAGGCTGATCCAATGCCCATCCCCTCAACCTGTCACATTGAGCTCCCAGATTGCGTAATTTTCTTCCTTAGTCCATCTTGAACTATGCATTGCGCAGTATTAAGGCTCAAGATTCACCCCTGATCACCTAAGCTGCACAATTACGTAGTCACTGAGCTTGTTTCCTAGCTTTTCACCTAGTTTCGACTCAGTCAATGGATCAATATGCGCAATCTTAGACCAGGGGTTTATCAGACTGATGTTGCCTTGTCATGAATGGATTCTAGATGCAGGAACCCTATCATGTTATGGTAAGATGATAAATAAGGAGATGGAGCAGGAGGACATGATATAAGAAACCTAAGAAGTTGAGGAATGAAGATGAAGGAACACTATAATGTAAAAAATATATATGAAAGATGAAGACCACCTGGAAGACACCTTATCTTCAAGTCATAAGGAGGAGGAAGAAGAAAAACATGCACCATATTTTCAAGAAAACACAAAGAAAGTAGCAAAAAAATGTGACTTGACATTTCCATGTCTCCATGTAGTCCATGTCATCAATGTCATGTCACGTTGTGTCATGAGTCATCATGTGCCACATCGTTATTGCGGATTATGTAATTATCTATTCAAAATGTATTGTAAAGTAGAAGTCCAAAGGACACAGACAAAATATAAAGAGTCATCTATAGTGGAAAAGTCATTGGAATTAAAAGCGTCATGAGGGTATTCAAGGAGTCACAAGGAGGTGAAGCATCACCTATTGGTTATATATACACTCTCATTGTATGAGTAAAGTAATTTTCACCTTGGATCCTACCGCAAGGAAATCGAGAGATAAGCTAGTTATTTTGAGGAGTAAGGAGTGGCTCTAACGCTCCACTACTGGATTTAGTGGTGTTCATTGTATACACGTGTCTTTGAACTTTTACTTAATAATATAAGCCTTCATTGCCAACACATTCTTCATGCATGGATTATGAATATTTGTAAGACTATTTTGCGGATGTTTGTATTTCATGTTTACTTTAATATGCTCTAAATTAGTTGAACTATTTCAATTATTTTAGTACTTATCATATTGAGAATGTGTTGTAATGGTTGCTATTTCTGTCCCATCCTTGTGGACTATTCCACAAGATACTAGAAAAATATTTCTTGTTGATTTGTTGTAATGACCGTCACATCTTCTGTGAACCATTCTGCTGGATGTTAGAGGGATACCTCTTGGTTGTGTGTGTCTCTACTATGGTGGTTCTATTACCTCTCTCTTAGAGGTTCACTTCTTTCTCTCCCTTCGTAGTAGAAGAACCTTAACACACCTACAACTGAAAACTCACCAGGTACACTTACTTATTTTTCGTAGGCACATGTGCATTCCTATTTCTTGCTGGCAATTAGATCCAAGGAAAATATTCAAGAACATATGGCGGCTAGGCCAATATCCCAGATGGGGCTCCTATTCCAAACGATGTGAGGTCTAATTGGGACTTCACATCAGGGATACCCCCTTGGTTGACAGATTTCCACCAATGTAAACAACTCCTTATGCATGCTTTCATTAATTTGATGAATAGAGTTGTATTACAATTTCTAGCTCAATATGAGCTCGAAATGCAAGTGATAACCTATCTCTCTTCTCATTGAGTATCTATGACCCAGGCTAAGTCAATTTTTTCCTCTACTTGAGACCCTATTTCCTTGCACAAATCCGAAGGAATTAGCTCCCTATTATTTAATATTTTACCTCTAATTTATAATGAAACTCCCAAGGTTTATCATCTAACTGTATGCAACACCTGTACACTCAAAAATATTCTACAAATGATGTTACACTACCTTGGAATCTCCACCACAGCTAGGGAAATCAAATTCTCTGCATGCACTAGCTATTTTGGGATGATTGATCAGTTAAATAGATGATCACAGAGTTAGACTTCTGTCCCACTACACAACTAACCTTCCACTAGTTCATCCAATAGTTAGAACTAGTTTAACTGAAAATAAATTGAAATAAATGACCTTGATTTCTACAAATTAATAATAAAACTTGCTTAACTAAACTCAAAATCCTCTAACTCAAATTTACTGATCTAACTGAGTGACAAGAGACATGTCACAAAATTTAACTACATCCAAGTTGTCTGCTGATGTGGAAATTTGAATTTTCTCAATTTGACCAAGGCAAAGTTAAAATGAGACTCTCTTGCTGCATTTTTCAATAGAGGGATGACTTGACAACTTTGGAGCCAAAAATTCAAAATTTTCTCTTTTGAAACAAACATGAAGAACATGCCTTATATTAATAGAATGAAGATTTCCACAGTTATTCATATTTGAAGAAAATTTCCATATGGAACTGTGTATAGGATTTATATCTAGTCCAACGTTTCAGGTGGACACTCCACCCATCTTTAGGGACCAGAGAACAAATAACGATGACAAGCAAGTGCTAATGGCCTTAAATAACATAAAATCAATTAGCCATTAGGGGTATAAATAATAACTAAATAAATGTAGCCGTTAAATTCAAAGTCAAAGTGGGATAAAAATAACAATAATCAAATCAAATTAGTCGTTAAATGTCAATTCAAAAGGGGTGGGGGGGTTAAAAAATAGGATAAAATGGGGAATTAAACAAATAACTATTTTTTTCTTTAAATATTAAAATAATAACTAAATTAAGGAAGGAATACAATATTAAAAACAGGAAAAGGGGGAGGGGGAATAAAGGAAAAAATATAAATATAAATATAGGGGCTCAAGGATTAAGATAAGAACCAAACAAGTATGAAAATTAAATAAGGAGAAAGAAACAAATAGTAAAAGGGGGAAGACAAGATTAAATTAGAAAGGAAAAAATGTTTAGTTAGACAAAAATGAAGGAGAAGAATTAACATAAGATCGAAACAAACGGATAATAAATAAGGAAATGAAAGAAAAATAAAGGAGATGAAAAGAGAAGGAATTGGGGTTGGGGGAGGGGGGGGGCACAGGGGGGACGAATACAATTTATTGAGAAAGGTGATGGATAACATGATTCTAGGATTGTCTTAATTTAAAACAATATTCTCTATTTAAATTATTGGGATGCTTCTCAATTTATAGACCTTCTTGGATGATGCGAGTGTTGTTTCGACCAGATGTTCCTATCAACCAATGACAAGTCTAACCACATGCTATGCTCAGGGTTTTACTAAATTCCATGTTCATGTGGGAAGTCTTATATTGGCCATATGGGTCATCCCTTCAAATCTCACTTGAATGAGAATATATCGGATACCAACCATCTTCGTTTATCTATGTCATCCATTGTCGAGAACTCATTTAATTATAATCACCTTATTTTTTTTGATCAATCCAAAATATTTCCTCGTGATTTAGATGTGCTAGTGATTCATATGTGCTGAACAATGAATTTTCAGTTGATATGAAGGTCAAGTTCGAGATGCAATTCTTGGAGATATTTCATACTTCCTTGGATTGTAGATTGTGTAGACTCCTAAAGGAATTTTTATTTCTCAAAGCAAGTATCTCCAAGAAGTGTTGAAGAAATTTGGCATGGAAGAATGCTCTTTAGTGAGCGCTGCAATGGTGAAAGGTTGCAAACTTAGCAAGATGGATAAATCTCCACCAGTGGACGAGACTTTGTATAGATCCATTATTGGAAGGATCTTATATTTGAAAACATCAAGACCAAACATAATGCATGATGTTGGTATTATTGGATGATTCCAAGTAGCTCCTAGACAAAGTAATCTACTAGAATCTAAGAGGATTCTTAGATATCTTAGAGAAACAATGGTTTATGGAATTTGGTACGCCAATGGTAAAGACTTTTCATTAAATATTTATACTGATGCCTATTGGGTAGGTGATGTAGATGATCGAAATAACACAAGTGGTGGTGATTTCTTTCTTGGATAATGTATATTTTCGTGGTTGAGTAAGAAGCAATAATCCATTTCCTTATATACAACTGAAGCAGAGTATATTGCAGCAACTTCTTGTTGTATTAAAATTCTGTGGATGAATCTAACCTTGCAGGTTGTACAAGTGTTTTATGATAAAAATATTCCCATTATTTGGGACAACAAAAGTGCAATAAGCATGCCAAATGTTCCAAATTTTCACTCCAATACAAAGCATATTCCAATCAGGTATCATTTCTTGAGAGATCAAGTTGCCAATCATATTGTGAATTTTGAGTATATGGCTACAAAAGAGTAGGTTACTGATATTTTCACCAAGCCACTTCCTAGAGAGTAGTTTGAGTATTTGACGCAAATATTGGAATTTTTTCCTCTCGCCTCCCTACACAAGATCTTCCTTTAAGAGGAAGAAAGACAACTATTGTATTTTCATCATATCAAGATGAAGTTTCTAGGTCCAAAATATGAACATAACAGATAAAAATTGTTGACAAAATGTGCATGGTGATAGGGGGAACGTGTTGGTTTATTTTCCTTTGATGTCAAAGGGGGAGAGAGAAATAGTGATTAGACAACAAAATAAATAAGGTGAGAGATAATATATACATGGTGATGAAACAAAATAATTCAAAAGGGAAGTACTTGGTGAAGGAGAGGTGTTAGTGAACAATAAAAAAAAAAGAACAACAACATGAAAGAATACCAACAACATCACAACAACATAAGAAACAAAGCATAAGAGAAGTGCATCTAAAGGGAAGAAATACTCAAAAGAGACGTTCATATTTGATGATGATGTTTTTTTGACCTTGGCATTGCCATCAATTCCAAAGGGGAAGAATCTTGGAAATATTTTGTCAATGATGGAAACAAGGTGTCAATTGATGTCAACATCTGGCACAAATGTTAGAGAATGACATGAGGTGATTGCACGAGGAGTAGAATATTATTGAGGCAATTAGAATGTGACAAGAATTTGGAGCTATTTCTTATGCTCAATATCATTTAAAATGAATGTGGAACCCACAAATACAGGAAGAGATATGGAAAATATTTCCAGTGATATGTGGAAGTCTGAAAATGGCCTCTTGGACCAAAAGAAAGAGACAGTCAAAGTTGGTGACCCCAAAAGTCAAAATAGAAAAGTTAGAAGTTGGATGGATGAGCTTTGGTGCACAACCAAGATTTTGAAAGCAACAAAACTGGGTGGAAAAGTTAGCGGATCTCATCTGACATCCTGGCCCGACGATAATACCCCAGCGGACATACCTTGATGCAAATTGATAGAGCATTCAAATGGACAGAGATGG
This sequence comes from Pinus albicaulis, assembly GCA_034641835.2. Classification (NCBI taxonomy): domain Eukaryota; kingdom Viridiplantae; phylum Streptophyta; class Pinopsida; order Pinales; family Pinaceae; genus Pinus; species Pinus albicaulis. The sequence goes on along the minus strand of CM076579.1, from coordinate 1,085,394,676 downwards.
ATGACACAAGCAGCATGGTTAAATTGTAGCAAATTCAAACAAAGGTTTAGGTGCCACATGTCCCCAACAAGCGCAACATAGGAATTACATAGGGGTCCATAGGTTGACCATTGACCAAATCCACAATTTCTGAGATCAAGGAGGGAATCACTCCTATTTTTAAGGGAGCTTCTATCAACTACCCTTTTGTATAAATAAACAATATGAAAATCTCATTAAGATTCAAATTTTTGATTCATCTAGTAGTATCTATTGAGCCTAGGGATTGACATTGCCATTGTTAACTTTCACGTGATGCATGAGACTACTAATTTTTGATAATGAGAAGTTGGTTATTAAGCTACATATGAGCTAGTTTCAGAGGGCTGAGACCCTTGGGTTTAGGCCCAACCTAGAGGCTTTGGTACCTCTTTTGTATTTCTATTTTTTCCTTAGTTTCAAGAATTCCACATCTTTCTTTCATTGCAGTAGAGGCTAAGCTATAAAAAGTTCTCATTGCATGCCTCCCTATCACCTCTCTTGTGGGTGAATGGTTTGAAATATTTACAATCTCAGTCCAAAAACATTGTGTTTATGATTTATTGGAAATATATAGACGTTAGATGTCCTTATTCATATTTAATTTATATAACTTATGAGTCAGTTCAATGATCAAAATAGTGTTGTGGCATAGAATAAATTCTATTCAAATTCAACTCATTTTTTCCATCATAATTTATATGACTATGTTAATTATCAATGGATATATGTATATGGCTGGTTGTGGGGTTGTGGTGATATGAAAGGGAGGTAACACCTTTCATCTCCATTTTTAATTCTCCATCTTCTCTTTCCACCCCTTAATTCTTCTCCCAAAAATATGTTTCCACAGTCACTCTGCCTAGGAAATTAAGGACACCATGGGCATTCATCTTGGTGCAAGACAAACCTATGAGTGGTCATGGGCTTGGATAGGAGGATCCCCAAACCTCAATTCACTCCATCCTACCTTCATCCACCTCTTCTTTCCCTCAATACACCATCTCCACCCTAAAAAGGCTCTTGGAACCCCTCCTGTAGCATTACAGTTCCTCCTGTAGCAATACATGACCTCCTATAGTAGCACTTGTAGTAGGCCTGTAGAGCCATTTTCCTTCACTTGTTTTTCTCCCCACTTCAACCTTAGCTCAGTAAAGATGAATAATGATCACAATTTTTGATTTTATGATCAAGAGAAGCTCCTAGAACACTCCAACCACCTATTTTCCTCATTGCAAAACATAATAGAATTATTTTTTTTAAATCACAAGCATGATACAAGTTAGAATTCTAATTTTTAAGAAAGTGTGAAGTAGATAAATGATACATTAAAATAGGTTAATGATTTTATGAATTATGCAAGATAGAGTAGCTTTAATTTTGCAAGTATATTAGCCCTTCCTTTTTCATGTAAAGTTACTTAGCATATACAAGTTGAACGAATGATATTTTCACTTTCATAGTTAGAATCCATTTTTCAATTGTGCTTCCATTATCAAGATTTCACTATAGTTAATGGTATATGAACACCTTGATCAAATGTCATGACTGAGGGTGGCATGAGTATAATCTAACCTAATATGCATATAGAATTGTCAAATTCTAAGTTTGTACGAAACCCAAGTTGATAATTTGAGTTTAGGAGCCCTTGGGAGTTGAAACACTCTTGGTGTAATACTAGGGTAACCACTTTTTGGTGCCGTTGCTGAGGAGGTGTCTAAGTAGGTGTTGTTTCTTCTTAAGCATTTTTTATTTTTTCTTCAGTCTTGTTTCTTTGAAAAAAAAGTTAAAACTATTTTTTATTTTACTTTTATGCCTCATAGGAGTAGGTATAACCAAGGAAAATTCTTACCAAAAACCCCCACACCCTCAAGCAGTTAACCTTCACTCTTCTTCGGTGACTATGAACTTCCCTCTCTAACTGCAGCGGAGTTAGAATACCCTCTAGGTGAGCAACCTGAAAATTTTGAAGAACCTATTGTGGAAGAAGAATAACCCACTTCACCTACCCAAACTATGGCTGAAAACAGGAACAATCAGATTTTCCCCATGAGATAAACCAATGGAGAGGCTAGAATGAAGAATATAAGCCCTACTTCCCTTCCACACTTCCATAGACTAACCTCTAAGGATCTTGAAACCTTCATGTTTTATTTTTTGTTGTATGCATAACCTATGACTATGCCTCTGATGAAAAAAAATGAAGTTGTTTCCTTCTACCCTTAAAGATGCAGGCTTGTGTTATTTTAGGTGTTTACCTAGAGGTATCATCACTACCTGGGCCCAAATGCAATAGAACTTCAATATCAAGTACATGCACTACTGTAGGTCCAAGGAAACCAATGAATAAATATTTAGGATGAAACTTGGACTTGATGAATCCCTAAAGAACTATGAGGAAATATTTCAACTCAATTATAGGAGGGAAAACCGCACCCTTGATCCTGAGTCACTCAAGCTCTTCCTTCTTCGAGGGATCAAGGAATAAGTGATGAAACCCTAAACATGCTATGGAGTATACATCTACCAAATAACTTATGATGACATCAAAAATGTATTCAAGAATCACTCTAGGGTTGCTAGGAAAAAGGGTAGGCCTAGCCAAAGCTTGGTCAACTCCTCTCCCTCCACAACATCCATCAAGAATGAGATAGGGAATATGTTGGAGGATTTCAAGAGGGAAATGATACATACCTTTTCCTTGCAAATGGATACTATGTAAATCAAAATAAATCAAGAGGAAGCGAAAAGATATTTGGCTATCTTTTTCCCTAGATGTACTAAAAGACATCCTAGGAATGAATTCCCACTAAATGTATTAAAAGTCTGCTCTGTCTATGAATAAAACCATGCAAATGATAAATTTCCCTCTCTTCTAGGGTATATGAAGGGGCAGAAGGTGGGTCATAGAAACTTTGCTTCAATAATCAAAGAAGGCCTCAAGGATCTCGACCATATCAACATGACATGCAAGGTGCACATTACTCTTATTACAATCCATATCATAATGCATCTTTATGGCCTTAGTACCCTTCCACTCATCCATCATGGTACACACCTCCTTCTTTGCCTTATGCTCCTCCATATCCTCCTCATCCTCTCAACCATCCTTTTCAGTTGTATTCTCCCCAATCTTCTCAATGGGGCAACCCATCACGAGGGTGGAAGCCTCAAACCAACCAACCTCCTGATTTACTTCCTTCACCCATACCTCAACCATATCTCACTCATCCTACTTCACCTAAGCAACCTCAAATTCATGCTCAACCTAATCCTACTCCATATACTCCTCAGAGTATCCTACTAATTTCGCAGTTCTCCAGCCCAAAACCAAGTTTAAAGGATATCCTCTCATTTTAGGAAGACCTTGGTTGGCCTCTGCTAATGCCTACATTAGTTGTATGGATGGGAACATTACTATTAAGAATTTTCATTTATAAAAAAAAATGGTATTTTGTCCTCTTGCTCAACCTTCTATTGAACATGACTTACCCTTGTGGTTAGAGGACGAGGAAGAGGATGTATTTTATCACAAAACCCCCTACCCAATATGCACTATAGATACTATTATAGGAGGGGGGGAACCTGATGAAGATGACCTCATTAACCATATATTACAAAACCAACCTCTCACTTCCATGCCAATTGATGAGTTGCTGAAAGAATATGGGAGTAGTCCTTGGATTTAATTATGCTCGGTTGAATAAAGTCTAAAAAATTTCAATACTATATATTTTTACCCATCCAAAAATTTAAATATTAACCCCTCTCTCTCAGCCAAACAAGAAGAAAATTTTTGCAATATACCGAGGAAACACCTAGATGCTTTTGTTTTTGATGATAAAGAAATGAAAGGTGTGCATTCCTCGGTTTGTAGTCATCATATTTACATCAAAGAGGGATGCAACCTGTGCGCTAACATCAAAGGAGGATGCCCAAATATTAAGGACATTGTAAAGGAAGAATTAGAAAAGGGTTCATATACCCCATTTTAGATAGTGAGTGGTTGTCCCCTATAGTTTTAGTCCCAAAGAAGAATGAAAAGTGGAGGATATATGTTGACTCTAGAGAATTTAACAAGGCCATAAAGAAAGACCATTTTCCCTTACCCTTCATTGACAAAGTCCTAGATAGTCTTAGAGGAAAGAAATTATTTTCCTTCTTGGATGGATTTAGTGAATACAATCAGATCCACATCAACCCTAAAGACCAAGACAAGGCCACATTTACATGCCCTTGGGGTAATTTTACCTATATAGTTCTTCCATTTGGTTTGTGTAATGCCCTTGCTACTTTTCAGAGGGAAGTTTTAAGTATATTTGCTAAACTTGTTCATGACTATGTTGAGATATACATGGATGATTTCACTCCTTATGGGTGTGACTTCCAGGAGGCTCTCTCTAATATGTGCAAAGTATTGAAATAAATATCTCATTGAGCCCTAACAAATGTGAATTTTTGATGAATGTAGGGATTTCCCTTAGCCATTCCATATCCAAGGAAGGGATACATGTTGACCCAAACAAGATTTCCATCATCAAAAGGGTCCCTATACCTCAAAATAAAAGACATTTTAGGAGTTTATTGGGATTAGATGGGTATTATAGAAGTTTCATAAAATATTTTAGTGAAGTAGCTTCTCCTTTGTTTGGATTATTGGCTAAGGATTCAAATTTTTGTTGGAAAATCAACTGTTAAGAGGCCCTTGAAGTGTTGAAAGAAAATTTTACCACTGCACCCATCCTTAGGGGCCCCAACTGGGCATTTTCTTTCTATATCCACACCTATGCATTAGATAAAGCTGTGGGGGAAGCCTTAGGATAAGTAGAAGATAAATTTCCTTATTGTATCTATTTCATTAGTAAGAATCTGTCTAAAGTTGAGTTGAATTATACTATCACTAAAAAAGAAATCTTAGCTATAGTACATTCTTTAAACAAATTTAGGCACTATATCGCTGGGTATCAAATTTTTTTTCATATTTATCATGCAACCATTAAGTTTTTAATGAATATTCATGATGTCAATGCCAGGATAATTAGATGGTTTTTATTATTACAACAATTTGATTTGACTATTATTGACAAACCAGGGAAAGAAAATGTGGTTGCAGATTTCTTGTTAAGACTAACATTGCATGACAAAGAATAAGGACATGGTGGATGGACAAATTCCATATGAACACCTATTTTCCATATCGGTGCTTTCCCCTTGGTTCGAGGCGAGGAGAGGGAATTCACGTTGTTAGTAGGTGTGAGAATAGCGATTGAGCCAGAGCGGGTGGAACCAAACGATAGGAGGGAAGTATACTTACTGCCAGACCATTAGAAAAGGAACACATCGTGACATAGACAACTACTTGGTTACTGGGAGGATCCCTCCTAATCTTCCATCCAAGGAGAAAATCTATATTGTAAGGAAAAATGATCCTTTCACTTGGATTGGGGAAAATATTTTGAGATTGGGACCATATCATTTCTTGAGGATATGTGTAATGGAAGAATAAGTATTTGAAATCCTCTCGGCATGCCATGATGGACCTTGTGGGGGTCATTTTTCTGATAAGAGGACAACCTTTAAAGTTTTACAGTCTGGTTGTTAGTATGAATCTTTCGTCGTAAAAGATCACTTTAGCTATGCATAAAAAATATCCCTAACATCAATTATGGCTGCAAAACATCTTTAAATTGGAAATTAGATGATCTAAATAATGTTTCAAAAATCTAGATCTAAGCATGAAAGACATTAAGCAGATAAAGTAAAATATGGCTCTATGCATCCAATAGACAAGACAACAACAGTGTATTTGAAAGAATTTTTGTATTATATAAAAAGGGGGCACCTGAGAGGAAAACAAGAAAGGTGTTTTCCGGTTCTCCTCAATGGGATGGGTTCTTGAAATTCCTCATTGTTTCAGATCTAAAATTCCTCTCTCTTATTGTGGTAGAAAACCCAAACAAACATAGAACTCAATGGGAGCTCACAAGGCAAAAATGGAAAAATGGTGACCAAGAGTAGATCCAGAGTGATCTAATGCAATGAAGGTGACTAATGAATGGGGAAAACCCCCCTATTTATAACAAAATATTAGGGTTATCTAGAACTTGGCGCATGAATAAACATTATTAATCGAATTCTAGAACCACCCTTTAGGAATATTTTATTATATTTGTTGGAGGGAAAAGGTCTTTTGACTTGGGTCAATTCCTTTATTTATAAACAATAAATAAATAAATGATTTATTTATTATTTTAGGGAGAAATAATGATTTATTTAATTATTTAAAAATGATTTAGTCAAATTTAACTAGGAATATTATTTAAATGATGATTTAAATAACTTATTCCTAGGAAATAATAAAATAAATAATGATTTACTTAATTAATTTCCTTGTTTTGGGTTAAATGCGACCGGGAAATATAAACAAATGTTATTTCACATGGTGAAAGCGATTTTACTTAGGGTAAAATTGGTCTTACATGGTGTACTTGGGTTCATCTAATGATAATAGGTTAGATGACCAAAAAAATGGTGTAACAGATTTCCCCCCAACATACGAGTGTTAGGAGAAAATCGTATGACCGAAGTATGTTGTAAGAACTCAATCACTATACATCAAGAGGGAAGTGAGAGAGAGAAATGTAAGGTTGTCTAATGTGCTAAAGGACTAGACCCTGAGGAGACAAGACTTACAGGTGCAACAAGTCTCTAGTTTATGAAGTGGTACCTGTGCTAAAGGTGGCGGGGGAGGCATACCTATGGCCGCCGAGACAAAGTACAAAGAATAGGAAGTCCAGTAAACAAGGAACCGAACCATGAAGAATATGTTGGCTTAAATAGGAGCCAGAAAAATAGAATGATGGATCCCACATACATACTATGCCTGGAATAACCTTTAGGACTTATACAATAAGATTTTAGTACATGAGATACAAATACACCCAAATTCCCCCTACACACGGGGAAGGGCTCGCAAAATCTGACTGATACATGAAAATCGAAGAAGCGCTGCAAGCGGCTGAGGCCAATATCATCAAATGGCAAGAGATGCATCAAGGGCTGAAGTGAAGAAGTCATCCGGGCATGTGGGGGGCTACCGGCAGAGCCACCCCCTCATGAGGGTTGAGACATCTCACACACACCCGGGAATCACCAATAGCTGTTGCTACATCACTGGAATGTCAAGTGTATAGATCACGATCATGCTGAAAAGAGCTCGAACCAAGGTACACTGCCCCCCAGACATGGCTTCTAGAGTAAATGAGCTGATGTCGACAGAAGTAGGTCCAACATAGGTGAGGTGATAAGGGAACCCCAACTAAGGCACGGGAGAAAATAATAGAGTGAATAATAGACAGACACTAATGATGATGATGAAACGGGGGAAACTGAGTAGCGGATGGACGACTTCCCTTGTTAGAGCATAAAGGGCATGAATGGCTTGGCAGCGACTGACACAATATCATGAGGGATAGGGGATAGTGGGATTGAAGGCCATAATGTGAGACAAGAGAGAGGGACCAAGCAATGAAGGATGGAGGGCTATAGCGGGATACAAAGGGACTCGAGATAGATTCCATGAATGTGATGATGACTCAACTCGGATGCCCTAAACAAGGGCGACTCAATGGTGCTGCCACACAGTAATGGTCCAATGGGGGACCATAAAAACATGAGTACAATAGGGTATCTCATGACGAAAATCAACATGAACAAGGACAAGTAAGCAGGCAAAGTGGTGCCCCAAGTACAAGTGTTGTAAGTGAGGAAATTCGATTTGGAGGAGAGGTGAATAGACACTTCATGGACACAATGGGTCCTCGTGAAGTATCAAGGTACTAAAAACTAACAGGTACCTAGAGCTCATGAACAGGCCAGGTCGCACTTTTTGGGGTCTGTGCTGCGACCTGGGTAGCAGGTACTGGGAAGAAAACTGCGACCTGTCCCCGGAAATGACCTGAAAAGTGCGACCTGTCAGAGAAAGGGGGTTTCAGTGCTGTTTTTGGCTGAGATCTAGGATTTGTATGGTTGAGGGGCCTAGGTGCCCCCAAGCATGTTGTGGTCATGCCAAAATGTATTTAGGACAAGGGGGATCTAAACACATTTTAATGATGTGGTGCGCCATTTGTTTTCATTATGGTTATGTAGCTTGAGAAAGGAAATGGAGGATTACCAATCTCTTTTAGTACTGCATATATGAATCAAATGGACTTTAAGTTTTTGGGTTGGCATACCTAGTGTCACTATCCCAAAGAGAGGATTTGGAGATAATGAACTGGTGCTCTCCTAGAAAACCTATAGGTTGGTCAACAACAATGTCTAAAAGACTGGGTTGTGAATGTAAAATGAAGGAACGATAAGGGATATCATCCGGAGAGTGATCTGAAGTGGTATGGGACTCTAGAGGTTCTTCTAAGTGTGGAAGAATAATGGTACTAGTGTTGACATGACCAGATACACTAGGAGAGTTGTGGAGAATTACTTCTCCTGGTCTCTTAAATATGGGTGCCCCCTTACCCAAACATTGGGTTGCAATGTAATGGCCATAAGGTGTATGTGGTCCAAATTCATGGTTTCGATATAAGGGGGAATAGAGAAAGTCAGGGGAGATGATTCCTTCCATAATGTCATCATCGTGATAGAAGATGGGGTGAATAGTGGAAGAAAGACCACCGAACGCGGCGAAGCTACCTAACTCATCATTATGAGAAGAGAGGTTCACATGTGCATTGTCACCAGAAGTGACCGAAGAGTAAGCAGATAAAGGATCTACCGATGTTGAGCCCAAGGTGATCGCTGAAGGAAGGTCAAGAGAAACAACAGGGGAGGATTCAGAGGGAATGTTCCCCGAGAGTCTCATGGATGATGATAGGTAAAAAATGGCGGACGAAGGCTCCCTCATCTTGACATCAGGAGGGGGAATGTCAATGGGAGCAGTCATGTCTAGTAGTTCTACCGAAGAAAAACGCGCAAATAGGGGAGAGGTGGACTTGTTGCGCTTGGCCTCGAATTGGCGGACCGCATCTAGAGAGGTGCAGAAGTCCTCAAGGCGGGGACAAAGGTGGGTGTAATGGCCATGGAGATCACACAAAGCACAAGGGTGGTTGGTGTGAATAGTCTTGGGGTTCTTGGTCGCGGTCGTGGAAGGAACAAAGGCTTCCGGGACCGTGGACTCAGGGAACGCGACAGTAACCATGGGCTTGAGATGAGGCAATTCAGGACAGGTATGGGTAGCGTGACTGACAACATCACACAAGGCACATTGGATGGTATGCTTTGGAGGCCGAGGAGGGGCAGGTTTTGTCAGGGCAGCCTTGTCCTTTGATGCCCCCTTGCAAGCTTTTCCCTTCTTACCCGAAGCGGTCGCAACAGGAGGTGGTTCTTGTTGAGGTGACTGAGGCACTGTTGCAGCGGGAGAAGTCATGGGGACCGATTGAACCGGGGTCAAAGCAAGATAAGGTTTGGGTTGACCAGGCGGGGTAGTGGCTAGAGGGTCAAGGTACCAGATGGGTATGCTCAAGGTCAAATTGGGGAGGAAGAGGGCGGCCATGATGGGAACCGAAGAGACTCCGGGAGGGGGAGCAAGGAAAGGTATTTGACCAGTGGGGTAATGGCCAGGAGGGACCGCTCCAAGATGGTTGAGACTTGGTGGAACCGAACCAGGAGGATAGAGGGGCGCATGGGTACCAGCTGTAGGAGAAGGGCCAGAAAGAAGAGGTCTGGCTGGCTGAGGTGAAGGGCTAGGAGCAGGTTGCGGCGGGCGAGGTTGAGGTTGAGTTTGCTGACTAGCCGAAGTGGGCCGTTTAAGGTCAGCTCGAGACGATTGCATCATGCAAATATTCGCTAAGTTGGGATTAGAGACAGGAGGAGGAGGAATACCAGGGAAAGTTCCAAGCAAGGAGGAGTCTTTGTAGACGCCGGGGGAGACACTATTCAAAGAATCGATGGTTTGCGTATTGGCTATAGAAGAGATGGTCGACTCAGGGGAGGGATGAGATTTTGGCTCATGATATGTCAACTGGTCAATGGTGACTATATTTCCATTATGAGGGAAAAAAATCTTGCGATGGACCGCGGATGGGACAACATACATGGCATAGGTGTAGCTACGCCCCAAAATAATGTTATAATAAAGAGGGGCGTTGATGACTTCAATGTCAACGCAAATAGTCTTGCCCGCAAGAGTGATAGGATAGTTGCGGAAAAGGCTAATGGGATGGGAGGCGTGGCCATCCCATGCTCGAAGAGTGATCATGGGAGGGGCCAACTCAGGATATCCGAGTTGTTTCCAAACCGAAGCGGACATCACACAGGTGGATGACCCCTCATCAATGATGCACCGGGAAATGTTAGCATTTCGTATTTTGACTGGGATTTGGAAAGCTATGAAAGCAGGAAGAGGAGGAGACTCTGATTGATGGGTGTCGAAAACAATCAATTGGTCATCTACGGGATCTACAGCACCTAGGGCAGATAGTAGAGCTTTTCTTTGAGAGGGGCACGACTGGAGGAGTTTGAGCATTGAAATGGCAGCAGGAGATTGGGCCAGCTCATCTACTATGCTATATGAATGGGCAGCTCGGTCAGAAGCAGCATTTCGTCGTAATTGTCCCTTAGGAATCGTGGTATGAACCTCGGCTTTGGGCTAAGGGATATGCAAGGGACCATTAATTGTCGAAAGAGGCTCTATAGAACCTGAAGAAGGTGACTCAGGGACAGATGGAGCAAGAGGCTGAGGGTACGGATGGGACTGAGTTTGAAGGTTGAGGTCGAAGGTGACAGGTTGGTCAGAGTTCATCATGAGGATTTGGTAATCAGAGGTACCCGATGGAGGAGGTTGAGTGGTGATGGGTCCGTGAGGTGGTTGGGTAGCCACAAATCCCTGCTGTGCATCTACCTTCTCTTGAGGGGGCGGTGACTGCTGTTGCGGGGGTTGAGAAGACAAGGGAGGTAGGGGTGCGAATGCTAGAGGAGTTGGAGCACTAGGCTATGGATATGGATGAGAATGAGGTTGGGTAACAGTGTGGTAAACCGGAGGTTGGGCAGAAAGAGGAGGCATGCCGGATCCTAGATGCGTGCTACCAGGAGGGGGAGAAGTGCAGGGGGAGGTGCCCCCTCCCCCGGGAAAACCATAGTTCATGGGAGGTTGAGCGGATGGATGAGAGAGAGCTCCAACAATATCATCGACGGCATGAGGTGCCCCCGATGCATTAGTGCCACCGGGTCTGGGGAGGTCGAGAAGGACGGTATAATCATAACCAGATTGAGCATAGATCAGGTCATATTTCAAGGCTATTTGGAGGGCAGCTTCTTTGGTTTGAGGGAAGTGGGATGCGACATCTTTTCCAATGGGAGGTAAGAGAGAGCGAAGGAACCATTCCATATAGACACGGTCTTTGAAGGTAGGGGCTTGACATATGCTCTTTCTTCTCCACCATTCTTTAACATGATCGAATAAGCGGGTCACAGACGATTGATGGAAAGAAGTCAAAATTTCGATACCGGTGTCATAACGAGGGGGAAGCTGGAAATAAGATAAGAAGGCGCAGGCAAGGGTCGCAAAGGTGGTATGGGAAGAGGTGGGATGGTCAACATACCACTTAGAAGCTTCGCCAGTAAGCGTGCATTGGAACAACCGAAGATGGATGGAATCATCGGTAATGGAATTGGAGGAACACCACATATGAAAAGATCGGATATGGTTGGAGGGATCTTCACTAGCACGGCCTTCGAACTTGGGAATGTCGGAGGGGAGCTTGGTTGGCATAGTAGGCCAACTAACATCTTGGCAGATAGGATCATTGATCAGCTGATTGAAGTCGGGGAGACTAAGGCCAGCCATATAAGGGAGCAATGGGGCAGTCGAGGTAAGTCCTATAGTGGTTCCACTGGAAACGGACCCAGCAGTAGAACTGGGGTTGCCGCTGGCGCTAGGCCCTGAACTAGACATGGTGAAGGTAACAGGGGGAGAACCAGGAGTAGGGGGAGAACCCGAACAATCAGAAGAAGAGTCAGAGTGCGGAATTGGGGGAGGACTTAATCAATGACGATGGGAAAGAGGAATTCAACCAACCAGAAATTGAGGGTGAAGGCCAAGAAGTCTCCGAGAGAAGCGCCTTGGGGGTGCAATGATGATGGGAAGAAGAAAAACCGACAAGGGCAGGGAGGGAAAAAATCAAGTGAGGTCAAGGGCAGAGAGGTGCAGTGACAATTGATTTTAAAGTCTTTTCCAGGCGGTGATAACCAGGCTCTTCTTCGCTTAGGGTCAGTGTGTGGCATGCGTTAATTTTAATTTGTTTAAACCCATACGTTTTGAGAGTAAAATAAAAAGTGTGTTGCGTAATTGAAAATAAATTTGCAGTAAATAAGACTGGAAGAACAAAAAATTACTAGCTAACAATGCATCAATCTAACCCAAGAAGGCGGGTCTCTCAAAACTAGTCTATAAGAGGGAAAAAACTAAGAAAAGCACGTGAAAAAGAGGCCAATAGATCTAAGGTCGGGAGGGACAGGGATCTAAAGGAGAAATCTGCTGAAAATAGGTGCAGAGAACAACAAAGAGGCAGAGGCAAGGTTGCTGCTAAAAAGGAGGGGATCAGCTAAAAATAGAAGGGGCAAGGAGGTGGCCCTAGAAATGAACCCAAACAAAACTATATGAGGTGATTTGAAAGGGAGAAGAGCTAATCTAAAGGGATCTGAAAAGGAGGTAGCAGATCTGAAAGAAATAAGGCTGAAACTTTGGAAATTCAGACTTCTGAAACAGAAAAAAAAATCTCCCACAAAAAGTGGAGGGTACTAGAGCCCTAAGGAGAAATATTCCCACTTAGTTGAGTGAAACAAATCAGAAATAGGTCGAAACGAGCGGAGACAGAGGCTGGAAAACCTGACAGAAGCTTCAGACAAACCCAGAAAAAGTGCTGGAAAATTGCAGAAAAAAGTGCAGGTCGCAGGTTCTGACCTGTTTTTAGTCCAGGTCATAGATTTGGGGTAGAAAAGTGCGACCTCAAGGCCAGGTCATAGTTTTTGGTCCGATAAGTGCGACCTGTAGATCCGGGTCTCTCGGCAGCTGATTTCAGAAAAAAAATTCGTCTCAGCTGCGGCTAATGTCTGTCACCTGCGCAATAGGGCCAGAAACACACGGAAGTTAAAAATTTTAATGTTTGAGGTTTTAGAGGTGAAAAGCACCATAAAAATAGGAAAAACAGAAAATGGAAGAGAAACCCTAGGGTCTGAAACAGCAGGATATGTAGGAATATATAAAATGACAGTGGTCGCAAAAGAAAACCCGTGTGGAGTAGCCAATTGTTAGTATGAATCTTTCGTCGTAAAATATCAGTTTAGCTACACATAAAAAATAGCCCTAACATCAATTATGGCTGCAAAACATCTTTAAATCTGTAATTAGATGATCTAAATAATGTTGCACAAATCCAGATCTAAGCATGAAAGACATTAAGCAGATAAAGTAAAATCTCCATGCATCCAATAGACAAGACAAGAACAATGTATTTGAAAGAATTTGTGTATTATATAAAAAGGGGGCACCTGAGAGGAAAACAAGAAAGGTGTTTTCCGGTTCTCCTCAATGGGATGGGTTTTTGAAAGTCCTCAGCGTTTCAGATCTAAAATTCCTCTCTCTTATTGTGGTAGAAAACCCAAACAAACATAGAACTCAATGGGAGCTCACAAGGAAAAAATGGAAAAATGGTGACCAAGAGTAGATCCAGAGTGATCTAATGCAATGGAGGTGACTAATGAATGGGGAAAACCCTTCTATTTATAACAAAATATTAGGGTTATCTAGAACTTGATGCATGAATAAAATATTATTAATCAAATTCTAGAACCACCCTTTAGGAATATTTTATTATATTTGTTGGAGGGAAAAGGTCTTTTGACTTGGGTCAATTCCTTTATTTATAAACAATAAATAAATAAATGATTTATTTATTATTTTAGGGAGAAATAATGATTTATTTAATTATTTAAAAATGATTTAGTCAAATTTAACTAGGAATATTATTTAAATGATGATTTAAATAACTTATTCCTAGGAAATAATCAAATAAATAATGATTTATTTAATTAATTTCCTTGTTTTGGGTTAAATATGACCGGGAAATATAAACAAATGTTTTTTTGTTTTTTTGTTTTTTGAATAAGACTAATTCTATTAAGTAAAAATATGGTACAAACTGAAGTTACAATCAAGAGAAGCAAGAGAGCGGGGAAGCCGGAAATGATAAACTATCAACCTTGGTCCCGAAAGTAAACAAGTGATAAGCAGAAGAACCAGAGGTGTGACAAGAGAGTGAAAAGAGATAATAAATGGAATCTACCCAGAAATATAAACAAATGTTATTTCACATGGTGAAAGCAATTTTACTTAGGGTAAAATTGGTCTTACATGGTGTACTTGGGTTCATCTAATGATAATAGGTTAGATGACCAAAAAAATGGTGTAACACTGGTTACTATTAGCTCAATTTACATCAAGATGCAAGGAAAAACACCATCAATTGTGATCAATGCAAAAGGATGGGAAAAATCACACCCAAGGATGAAATCCCCTTACAACCTCAAGTGGCCTTAGAGCCATTTGATAAGTTGGACATGGATTTCATTGGGCCTATTGATCCACCATCGGGACAAAAGAAATATATCATTGTGTGCACTGATTAATTGGAAAAGTGGGCTAAGACAAAGGAAATTAAAGAAATAAATGAGAAAAAGGTAGTTGAGTTTTTAAGGGAAAACATATTCTACAATTTTGGGTATCCAAGGGAGGTATTCATCGATCAAGGAGCACAATTCACATCAAATCTGATTGAAGATCTCATGAGGCAACACCATATCAAGCACATGACATCCACTGCCTATAACCCTCAAGAAAATGGACAAGTAGAGGTCAAAAATAGAGCATTGGAAATCATTACTATCAAGGTTGTTAGAAGAAACATGAAATATTGGGAATATAAAATAGTGGAGGCCACTCGGGCCTACAACGCCACTTGGAAAACCACCACCAGGTTCACTCCATATGACTTGATTTATGGGAATAATTCTTTTCTTTCTATTGAGTTGGAATATAACACTTTGAGGATGGAACTAAGTTGGAATTAATGGCTTAGATGAGTTTAGGATGCAAACTCTCCTACACACTAAGGTCATACAATTGAAAAGAAAGATCTGGCATGACAAGCATATAAGGGAAAATACTTTTGAAGAAGGAGATTGGGAAATGTTATATGATTATAGGTTCAAATATTTCAAGGGGGAACTAATAACAATATGGCTTGGTCCATATATAGTAGAGAAGTGTCATGAAAATGGATCTGTCTAGATCAGAAACATTAATGAGAAAGGTATTCCCCTACTTGTAAATGATTATAGTTTGAAGGTATATAGAATATCTCTGTTCAAGGAATAATTTTTCAGTTCAGTCAACAAAGAATTAAATGTGATTGGAAGGTTCATAACTTCCAGTCCACAATATTCCTAAAAAAATGAAAAAATAAAAAATAAGAAGGTCTAGATGAAAACCTCTATGAGGCATCTAAGGCCAACTCCAAGGTTGAAAACCTCCATGAGGCAGCCAAGGAGCAAAAAAAAAAAAAACGGAAAAAGAGAAAAATAAAAGATCCCTAGGTGAAAACCTCCTCTGAGGCACGTAGGGCAGGAATGCAAGTTGGAAACCTCTATAGATGCAGCTTTCTTATCTCAAGAAAAAATAGAAAAAACAAAAAAATAAAATGAAAGAGAAAATAGGAGCACAAGGAGGGATCTCTTACACCATTTCTGCTAACATTATTCTTCTTTTGTGGGACTACACACAATTGGAATATTTATGGTTACAAAAAAAAATCTACAAGTCTCCCTCATTCTTCTATCCATAAATCTTCATTTATGGTTACAAAAAAATCAATCACATCCACACTCTCCACTCACATACCCATCTATCTCCACCATTCAATCAACAAGAAACTCCAATTTTACCTCCTCGTTGTGATGCTACAAGAGGTCCTATAATGGTACAGGAGGGGCATGTGAGGCTACAGGAGGGGTATATAATGGGAAAAATAGATCAAAAGGCCATATTGTCTCTAGGAAATGATAAATGGGGGTACACCAATGTTAACTCCATCACCCATCCAATCCATTTAGCCAAAAATTGCTGAAAATTTCCACTCTGTCACACCTCTAAAAACACATAAAACCCTGTTTTTTATTCCTCCAATATCTACACTACTTCCTCATGATTATAATCCTATCCTAATTCTTGTCATCACTTCCCCTAAACACTAACATGCAATATTATGAATTCAAGGGAGGATTAAATTACTGCTACAGGGAGAAAACTCCTCTTATAGCAGCCTATGGAGTCACAATAGAAATCCCTAAGATTTTTTTTTTTCCACCCACAGAAAGTATGATGGAGCCATGTCTGCAATATATAAGGGACACATCTTCCTCAATAATGCATTCCACTAGTAACAACAACTTAGACATGAGGGAGGCACCTACACACACACAACAAAGTTATCATCAAGGGTATGATTAAGTTATGAAGACATGCACAAGACATAAGAAAAAGATTCAACTCCATCTGCGATCATGATGTTATAAGGCCCAACTCTAGCATGCAACCATCTCCAAAAATTAGATCCACATGTACTCTTAGGTATGAAAACCCTCATCTCTTCCCTAAGCATAGAATTACTAAAATGTGTAATGGTCAAGAAAGGAGTGTAGTAGGCTAGAGGTGGCTAGTGAACTTGGCCACCCTCTGCTAGTAAATTTAAGTTGTATTAGTCACCCATTCAACATGGAGATGTCAACTCAAAGTAAGGTGGTGTTAATGAGAAGTGGGGTGATAATAACGAGGAGAGGGGAAGTGATTGCAAAGACCGGGGACAATGATCCAAAAAATGAAACTCATGTATATGCCATGTCACCAAAGCACTCTGAGCCTTTACCACAATGAGAATATTATGTACTGGGATCGAATTAATTTGCAACATCACTCATTTCCAAAAAATAATTTATAGGAAGGACGAGCTATTGCCATCAAACCAACTAGGATGCCATCGAGAAGTTTCAGACCCTATATGTAGGTGCTACAAGAGGAAGCTACAAGAGTGTTTGAGATGCTATAGGAGGGTTGAGAAGAAGCTACAAGAGGAATTTTAAGGTGAAAAAGGAGCCACAATGCCCCAAAATTCTCTCCAAACCCTCATGCACATAAAAATTTGTTTTGAAAATAAGTAAGTGACGCCCCCCTTCCTTGTTTTTCCATCCACTTGCATGAGAATTTTGCCTAAAATTGATAGCTTGTAATAGAAAATTAAGCAGTAGAGGTATTTTTGGAGATTTTTGTGGCTAGAAGCAAAGAAAAAGACTTTGTTTGATATAAATTCTAGCATCCTTCTCCCTCGTTGATACCAAGGATTTTAATACTGTTTCCACCACTGAGATTGATTTACAAAAAAATCGAATTCCACAACTCAGTAACACCAAGGAGGGGAAGTAGATGAAATGGGGGGAGGATTTAATAGAAGATAACCCATAGACAACAAGAGGATTCACTAACACGCTCTTGTAGTGAACATATTCATAATACATCAATGGTTGGTTTTATTTTAATTGATAAAACGGTAATGATGATATCACTCATGAATTTTCCATGGAATTACTGTCTCTAGGAGAAACCTGTAGAAGATAAGAATGGAGTAAGAAGAGAAAGCCTACCTTACCCCTAGGATGAGGTGGATTATCATATCATAAAATATATATCTTGTGAAGGGATATTTAGTGTTGTATATGCCTACCATTTCTGACTACTCCATGAGTTAAGATCCAAGGAATAATTTCCTCTCCATCAAAGACTTAGTTTTCCCCATTTTCTCCTAAAGTCAATCATTGAGATGAACCAAAAGGCGAGGGAAGGAAAGAACCAACACATAGCTCACCATGGACTCATTAAGTTAATTGTGATGGATTATTTGATCCACTTAAGGAACACCATCTTATGGACTGATTTTATTCACATAGACAGGGAAAATTTCATTGAAACGCAAGCCATCACACCTAGAGGAACACCAGCCTCTAACATTGGAGGTAAGGGATGAAAAAAAGAGGAAGAACAGGGAGGAAAAACAAAGCAAGAGGAGGCAGGAGAAACATAGGAAGGAGAAGAAAAAATTAAATAAGAAGAGGCGAAGAAACAAGTAGAAGGAATAATAAGTCCCGAGGTTACTTCTAAACCCCAATAATAAGAGAAAAAACCACATCAGACAAGTCTCTCTCTAGGGGATACTGAGCAAGAACTAGCTACAAAATTGGCGACATTGGGCACACCTATCAAGCCTAAGAGGAGGAAACCAAGGAAATGTCACCTATATTTCAAAAAAAGGAAGAGCACCTTAATTAGGAAAGGGAAACTAGAAACTCCTACAAGGCTCCCTATCATTATCGATGAGTCACCAAGTAAAAAGGAAGAAGTAGGACCCAATGAGGGAAAGATTGAGGAGGTCACTTATCCTAAGACCAAAACCAAGTCACCTATATCATTTGCGGGTAGGCCCACCACTAGGGCAGTGAAATTCAAGAAACCCAAGACACAAGTTGTCTTTTAGCAAGAAGAAAACGACAAGTTATAGGAGAAATAAGGGTTGCTACAGGAGGAATAGGGGATGCTACAGGAGTAGAAAAATGAGCTACAGGAAGAAGGAACAACCTCAAAATCAGCTTAAAAATGCCTCCAAGAGCTTAAAAATCTTAATACACAACCCAAATTGGATTCATACTACAAATTTGTTGAAGGAGAAAGGATTATCCCTGAAAAAAGTGCAGTCCCACTCCTTTATGAGCTAGATATAGAGAGAGGCATAACACATAGGTGGACAAAAATTTCCAAATACAAGAATGTAGAAGATGAGGGACTCATGGAGGATAATTCAATGAAATGGGCAAGGAATTTGAGTGATTTGAGACTAAGGGAGTCTATTATGAAGGAGAAAGTATAAACATAAAATACAAGGTTGAGAGAGAAACTGCATGAGAAAGAAACAAAACTTGACACCATGGCAAGTATATGTATGGAAGCCCTACAATGTAGGAAACCATCAAAATCCTATGCTCTCTTTCTCAAGGAATAATGGTTGTAGTTCCAAATAAAACCTCTAGCACAATATGGGTATTTGAAATTTCAAGACTACATGTATTTTATTGAGTTTTGAAAACAAACTAGTATGGAAGACAAGGCAAAGATATCTGAATTCAATATACACAATTTCATTCTGACAGATCTGAATTTATGGGATCCCAATTCAAGATTGGGAGACATGAAAAAAATGGATTTAACACCTTGGTTGACTAATGAAGAGGAAAGGGACGAGGAAGTGAAAAAGGTATCAGAAAAAGAAGAGAAGGAGGCCTTGTATATTAGAGCAGAGCTAGTGAGTCCTAAGGCTGTCATTAGCAATCATAACCGCATCTCCTCTAATGCTACTTTAGCACCCAATTGCATTAGAACCTAGGAGAAAACTATTCTGCTCTTTCATGACACTTTTAGAATGTTGGGAACATAAAGTTTGCAAGCTTGTCGTAGAATATGGCATGCCTTACCATACAATCTACGAGTCAGAGTGTATCACTCTCCTTAAAGGCTAAGGAATACCCCAGAGAGAAAACAATTATATAAGAGAGTCATGTAGAGGATGAAGATCATTTGGATAAGGCTCAAATTCAGTCCACCCTTCCTTCTAATATTACAAGAAGGAAGAAACCAAACATAAGAGCATAAGGTATGGACCAAGGTAGAGACAAATGTAAATTTTACCCATCAAAAGGTACACCATCTGATGTGCCTTGGGATACTAGAGAGGACACCAGGGCCATGAATGATATTCACATGGATGACTAAATTTCTTAGAGCAGGAGCAACACCTTCAACGGGGGGTTGATGTTGAGTCCCATCAATAGGAATATCTTGAAGATCATTATGTTATACTCCAACCTTAAAACTATCATTTTCTCACATTAATTCACATTTTTGGCTATAAAATTATTAGCAAGAAGACTAAAAGGTGTTTTTAATAGTATGTGTCCTAATGTGGTTTAATTTAAGGAAAAATAAGCATTTTTTAGGAATTTACTATGCAGGGGATTGATGGAGACAACCACGAGAGAATCTAGGGGGGTTTGTCCACCTCCTTAACTCCTTAACTCGACTTGAGATCACAACATACTCTCTCACAAGTTTGAATTAATTGACAATCGAGTAGCTCCAAGTTCAAGTGAAGCTAAAGAGGGACCAATTCCACAATTTTTGAGATCAATAAGGGAATCACTCCTATTTTCAAAGGAGCTGCTATCATCTAACCTTTTTTATAAATAAACAAGTTGAAAAGCTCATTAGGATTCGGAGTTTTGATTCATCTAGGAGTAGCTATTGATCCCAGGGCTTGACATTGTCATTTTTAAATTTCATGTGATGTATGAGACTACTATTTTCTAATAATGAGAAATTGTTGGTTATTAAGCTACAAATGAGCTAGTTTTAGAGGGATGATATCCTTGGGTTTGGGCCTAACCCAGAGGCCTTGGTCCCTCTTTTGTATTTTCGTTTTGTTCTTAGTTTCAAGAATTTCATAGCTTTCTTTCATTTCAGTAGAGGTTAAGCAATAAAAACATATGATTGAAAGCTTCCCTATCACCTCTCTTGTGGGAGAATGGTTGGAAGGATTTACAATCTTAGTCCAAAAACATTGTGTTTGTGATTTATTGGAAATAGGTAGATGTTAGTTTTCCTTCTTAATATTTCTTTCTCTAACTTAAGAGTCAGTTCAGTGACCATAATAGTGTTTTAGTATAGAATATATGTTATTCAAATTCAACTCATCTTTTCCATCATAGTTTATATCACTGTGTTAATGATCAATGGATGTATGTATGTGGCCAGTTGCAGGGTTGTGTTGATCTGTAGGGGAGGGAAAATCTTTAATATCCATTTGGAATTCTCCATATTCTCTTTCCACCCCTTAATTATGCTCCCAAAACTTTGTTTCTACTGTCACTCTACTTAGGAAATTAAGGACACCGTGGACATTCATCTTGGTGCAAAAAAAACCTATGAGAGGTCCTATGTTTGGATAGTAGGCTTCCTCAACCTTCATTCACTCCCTCCTACCTTCATCCACTTATTCCTGCCCTTAAGGCATCATATCCACCCTAAAAAGGCTCTCAAAACCCATCTTGTAGCATTACAAGTCCTCCTATATCAATCCAGGACGTCCTATAGCAACACCTGCAGCAGGCATGTAGCGCCATTTTCCTTCACTTGTTTTGATCCCCACTTCAACCTTATATCGGTAAAGATGAATAATGACCCAAAGTTGTGATTTGATGATAAATCTATACTCCTATACCACTCAAACCACCTCTTTTCCTCATTGCAAAACAAGGTATAATTAGTGGTTTTTAATCACAAACATGGTACAAGTTAAACTTCTGATTTTCAAGTAAGTGTGAAGTAGATAAGTGATACATGAAAATAGATTATTGATTTGATGAATTATGCAAGATAGAGTATATTTACTTCTTCAAGTAGATTAGCCCTTCTTCTTTCATGTAATGTTAATTAAATTATACAAGTTGAACAAATGGCATTTTCACATTCATAGTTAGAATCAATTTTCAATTGTGCTTCCATCAACAAGATTTCACTATAGTTAAGTTGGAGGAATATTATTTGAACACCTTGATATAATGTCATGATTGAGGGTGGCATGATATGAACTTTCCCTGCAATAAAATAAATATATAAAGATAAAAATAGAAATTCATGGAAATAAAACTTCATTTCATTAATGTCAAAGAACTGAAATATGCTTAGATACAAAATGGAAATAAACTAGCTCAGGCGATGGTAGCTTGTCTCTGAGAAGAGATGTGAGGGCTACATGCCTCTGAACAGTGTTACAATGAGCCTCGATGGCCTTTTTATCATTGAGAAACAATGAGAAGCCCTAAAATCCCAAAAACCTAACACTAGGAGATGAAGCGCCAAAAGCTTGTGGGTCTCGTTGGGGTAAGTTGGAATGTCTAATTCCTAGGGTCGTAACTTTGGGATACAATCTCTGTTTGGCTATCATAATACCTCATTTCAAAGACCTAGAAGAGGAGGACAAAAAAAATTGGTGAATCAATTTAGTACTTTTCTAGTCTCTCTGTTTTTCCTAAAAACGTATTTTAGCCCCTCAAAATGGCTCTGGAAGTTTAGGACCCAAAAAAATTACAAAAATATTAAATTGTGCTACAATTAAGGAAATTGAAAACTGAAAGAAAGAGTGGTGGGGGTACAAGTGGAATAGGAGGATGGCCCCTGATATCCAACTAGATCATGGCATGAGTAGAATCTAACCTATTATGTACATATCACTATGACCTCTAAGTTTGTACGAACCCCAGGTTAATAATTTGAGTTGAGGAGCCCTTGGGAGTCACAACACTCGTGGTGCAATGCCAATGATCACCACAATGTTCCATTAAACTTCAATGACCAATGGTGTTGAGGTTTTTGTAAAGGAAATTACACCCTTGTAGGCCCAAACAAGCTACGTCCTGAAGGCTTAGTCAGCCATAAGAGGAAGTAGTTATATGGAAGAAAATAATTAAAGGGCCAACACAAAAGGGGCATAAGCCAAATTTGGCGGAACTTTCATTTTTGGAATCACATTTGGCAGGTAATCCAAATTTAAAAGGAAAAAAATGATAAAATAAGAAAATAAACTCTGTTTAACTTGCAGGAAAGGTTGGTTGAAGTCAATCAGAGGACAACCTGTGAACAAGACAAAAGAAAAAATATGAATTCATGCAACAATACAAGAAAATAAAAGAGGCAAAAAATTACAAGACAAAATTCTATATAACCATGCTTGAAAAATTAGGTGAAACAGAACTCTTTGTGTTGAGAATTTTGTGAAAGGTGAAACTACTAGTGTTCTTAGTAATCAAATATTGCCGAAGGCATTAGTGATTAAGGAAGAAATTGTTTTATTTTTAAGACAAAATTGGCATTCATGGATCTAGTATGAAAATGGATGAAAGATGAACTAGTGAGTGTCAAGCAAGTTGTAGCTTGAAAATTAGGGTTTGGTGATACTTCCAGTGGGTGATGGTAAATATTTGTGGTTGTAGCTCATAAATGAAGGAGTTGTAGCTTCTTGCTGGTTGTAGCCAAAGAATTGTAACAAGAAGTTGTATCTTTCCTTATGAAGCAATTAAAGAGTACTTGTGAAGAATTTTTTTTTTTTGTGTGTTCCATTGTGATTTTTGATATTGTTTCTTATCATGTTTAGTTAAATTAATTTCTAAAGTACTTAATGGTGTCCTAGTGTTCTTGCACAGGTGAAAGTTTTTTTTTTTTAATTGGTAAAATTCCTACAATACTAATTCATCTCCCTCCTAGTATTGTCCTAGTTTCCAAAAATATTCCATTCCTTGATGGATTTAATTTTTTTAGGGTTTGTCTTAAAACCCTCATGGGATACAATATGACCCAAATATTCTGTAATATCCCAAAAGGGAGAATGCAGTAGTAAAAAAACACAATATTTGAAACACAAAATATGTACACATAAGTGATTAAAAACACATAAATATACATAATAGGTGATCCATTTTATTAATATGGAGGTGGATAAACCAGTACAACAGCGTACAAAATCGAGGTACTCTAGCCAAAGGAGATGGCCTAGAATGACCCTAAAAACATGCCAAGGCAGGCACTGTGTCACTGGATAGCTGCTGGAGAAAATATTGCATTGTCCCTTCAGTAGAGAATGGACATATGACTGTTGGATGAAAGGGAAATGCAAATCTGAAGAAATCTGGAGCTCTTATGATGCTAAGATTTGAAATTCACCCTCATAGGGTTTGATCCCTTGACTACTGGGTTATGCAAATCTGAAGCTAGATTTGAATGTAATATAGCTGAACTGAAGTACAAATCAGATCTATACCTTGAGGGCTGATCCCTCCTTCATATCTCTAAGCTAGAAGCTTGAGATATTGCTTCTTCTTCCTCCTCCTTCAAGATGCAGCAACTGAATATGTAACAGCTGGAAAAACTGCACTGTAAGGGAGGGATATGCTCAAGCCTGATGTAAAATGTAGAAAATAAGCTCAAGGATGATGAAAATAGTGATCCCAAAGTGAGGGGATGATCCATCACGGGATTCCTAGCTGAAATGCTAGAAACTTCCCTTCTCCCTTGGATTTGCAAGACTGGACTGTGTAATTCCTAATGGAAATGTTGCTTCTAGGAGATGTATGATGGGTAGCCTAATTTATGATATATATCTGAAGCACTGGAAGGTTTATCTTGAAGCTCAGGGTGATAAGGTGAATCCTTCACCAGTTCCTCAGCTGAAACACTGAAGGACGACCTCCTCCTCTCAAACCCTAATGCAGAAATGCGTTATTTTTGAAGATGTGTGGGCTGGAGAAAGTAGGAACATTATGGAACCAATGCCTGATGATGAATGGAAACTCAGAATAACCTTCCCAGATTAGGCACTTGAATTACCTTGTGGGTAAGGGTGGGATTTCTGCTCGGAAACACCCTGTGCTAAATAGCACTGCAGACTTAGCTAAACAACATAAGCATGCATAGAAATGTCACATGACAAATCTAGATCTAAAAAGATAATAATAAATAATCTAAAGACCGCCTCTAATGTTTCCTTCACCTTCATTATATAGTTTGTAAACCTTCTCATGCCTTGGCCCACCTCATAACTGTGTTGTACATGTGGACATGGGTCTCCATGTTGACTGCGTTGTCTCTCCATGATCTCCATCACATATGCATGTAATGATCACCCTCTCCATCATGTGTGCATTAAATTCACTACTTCATCCATCATCTCATCATGAATGCTCTATGATCTTACATTTGATTCCCTCCACGATCTTAGTTGATTGCTTCAACCTCCATGATATTTCTCATTAATGAGACATGATCTCCACTCCTTTCACATTAAGAAGCTACTCCACTACTCCATAATGTAGATATAGGTCTGAAATATCCACATACACACATCAAAAGTGGATTTTATTCATCTATGGAGTTTTTGGGTCCCTCCACCCTCTTATTTACTTAATTAATTATGAAAATTAAGAACTCTAGTATTCCAATTACCTTATGAAAAATTGGGAATATTACCATCCTCCCTGGAAAAATGTTGCTTGTCCTCAAGCAACTAAAAAAGTGGATCCTACAACAAACATTCTCCCTCCAAATGGCATCCTCATATGGAAGGCCTTCCCATCTGTCACAATGTGTCATGCATGCCCAACTCCAAAGCTGCCTCTCTAGAATGTCTAGAATGGCTTCCAACTGAAAAGTTAGATACCCATCCTCATCAATGAATCTCCAAGTGGCAACCATATGATGTCTAAAGGTCTCCCCTATACATGAGATACATGAAATAAAGTGGTTTCTTCCCAAAGTGGAAATTCCCAACTCATGAAATATCTCTCCAACCCATGATACATAGAGTAGATTTCTTTTATCAATGCTCTTGTCATTAGCCCAGTTGGCTATGTAGGATCTAAACGTCACATCAACATAGTGAAAAATAAGAAGTAGAGACACATGGATGAACATGAACAATGTCAAACCATATTATCCCAATAATAACCACCGCAACAAAGCCTTTTGCTGCCATGCTAGATCATCATGAAAACAAGTAAGAGAGACATACACTCTCAATAGAAGCCACCACAACAATGCTTCTTGTTGCATGCAAAATATTCATCAATATAAATGTGAGAGACATACTCTCTCAATAGAATCCACCGTAGAAATGCATCTTGCTGCCACCCCACATCATCATTGTACCAAATGTAGTGGCCATATTCTCTCAAGAGAAGTCACCGTAGTAAGGGATCCTGATGCCCCATCACATCATCATTATACCAAGTAAAATGACCATAATTCCCCCACAGAAGCCAAAGTTGTAAGGCCTCCTGTTGCCATCCTCTATCTTCATCATGCAATGTATGGGAAGAAATCAGCCCATACTCTCCCAATAGAAACCAAAGCAACAAGGAATCTTTCTGCCATCTTACATAATCATGATGCAAGTCATGGAGGAAAACATACTAATGGACATGTGGAATGTCTCATCAGAACAATACAAATAAGCTCGTTGATGTCACATCATATGAGAGTTATGCTTTCTCCCAAACCCAAGTACATACATGATAATGAGATCTATCCCAAATAGAAATACATGTAAAGACATGAGACATATCCCAAACAAAAATAAATACAAGGACATAAGATATATCATGTGATGTCCAAACTCTCTCATCAATAACCAGTGTAGCCATGCCTCTTGCTGCTACATGTCATCGGTGATATATATGGCATGGATCCTGGAAATGTGAGATGTTGGGTAATATCCATACTCACCCAAAAGCAACCAGCGTAACCATGCTTCTTTCTTCCTAGTATCACAGATCTACATGAAGGTAGGCAACCTTCTACTCTTCATCCGGATCCATTCATCCCAATGTGGATGATGAATCATGCCAATCTCAATCTTGGTATCCTCCCATTGTAGAATACCAACATCCTCCATGTGAATAGCTTTGCACTCCATGAAATGTTGAAGTGCACCTCTATTGAGGTCTCTCCATGATATCCTCTCATCATTGGCCCTCCAAAACCCATAAGGTTCTGAATATGTTGTAGGTAGAAGTATCTCTTTGAGCTGTGAGATGTTCAATGATAAAGTGTCAAATTGAAAGGGGAAAATACTACCCATCTCAAGATGTCTACCATCTATCATATTTTTCTCCATTTCTTCATGAGTGAAGCTTCCATTGGATTTCTCCCATAAGGAATGGGTCCTCTTCTCATCATTGCTGCTCATAGCCAGTGTTGCTGATCTCCATGTTGGTGCATCTGATATCTCATGGCAAGGTACAATGTAGAACTCATGTCCTGGCATTGTTTTGAATAGGATCAAGCTCATCCCATCTTCTGAAAATCCACATTTCAACTCAAAGGGTTGAATGTAGCTAAAAAATTATGAATTGGGATATCTCTTCATCTCCTCCTTGATCAAATCAAGGGTCCTATGCGAAGTGATATCTTGCTACTTCAAATCAACATTTTGTTCTAATCCTTGGTCATGCAATGACCCTGATGGCATGTTATCACAAGTTTCAATATGAGGTACTGAAACAATATGAGATGAAAGTGGATGCATACCTTGGATCAACTGATACTCAGAAACATCTTTCAAAGTTACAAGATTTTCTTCAATCGATGCAATGGTATTCCCAACTGATGGTAAGAGAGACGGCTACTCTTCTATAAGTATACAAGCGCTGGAAAATTTCTCCTCTTCTTCATGCATCTCTTGAATAATGCATGGGACTCTATATGTCAAGAGTCTAAGTCTACCTTGCAGAGATGTAAATGTCTTACCTCCTGATGTGAGTACTTCTACAACTAGTGGTGAATGTAGTGAATCTTTGTGGAATGTTTATGATTTTCTCCTATCAAATTCCTTCCATAACATTCGAAAGAAATTTGAATACTTAGTCACCTTTGCATGATCCATGTGACCAAACTACCATTCATTTGTTTCACCTTGAAGATGAAGTGTTGCAATCCAAACATCCTCTCTTTCAACTATAGGATGTAGCCGAAAGAATGTATCTAACTCCTTCCTCCAATCCTTGGTAGTGCTTGAGGAAGATCCATCAAATGTAGGAAAATAGAATCTATTGTGCCTCTTTCTTCTATTACTGCTATATGATCTTCTTTCTTCTTTGAGTTTGAAAATCTGCTAGAGAGTTAGACTCTCCTTGAATGCTCTAGACTGTGCTTTGTACTCTTCAAGATATAAGCTGAGAGTCTCATGAGTCTCAGGCTCCATGCTTCTTCTCTATTCATCTCTATACCATTCACCTCCTTCAAAGAAAGTGGTAATAGTAGATTTTTGTGGAGCTTTATGCATCTCTGGTCTTCTTTGCTGCTGATAGGAAGTGCTTGGACCTTCCTCATTCTGAAACCTTCTAGAGGTTTCTCTTTGCCTTTCTCTCCTCATTGCATTGATCTCCTTAGAGAGATCCTTCATAATTCTAAAGAGAGATGTGAAAAAACTTAATCCCTCCATAGTATATCTCTACTATTTTTTTTCTTATGATGTCAATCATGTCCACAAGCTGAGTCAAAGATCATGCTCTGATACCACTATAATATCCCAAAAGGGAGAATGCAGTAATAAACAAACACAATATTTGAAACACAGAATATGTACACATAAGTGATTAACAACAAAAAAATATACAGAATAGGTGCACCATTTTATTAATATGGAGGTGGATAAACCAATACAACAATGTAAAAAATGGAGGTACTCTAGCCAAAGGAGATGGCCTAGAATGATCCTAAAAACATGCCAAGGAAGACACTGCGTAACTGGAGAGCTATTGGAGAAAATACTGCGCTGCCCCTTCAACAGATAATGGAAATATGACTGTTGGTTGAAAGGGAAATTCATATCCGTGGAAATATGGAGCTCTAATGATGCCAAGATTCTAGATATGGGAACTATGATGGAAACCAAAGATAACCCAGGAAGGAAATTCCAGATCTATGAGATTAGAAATTCACCCTCCTAGGGTTTGATCCCTTGAATGCTGGGTTATGCAGTTTTGAAGCTAGATTTCAATGTAGGATGGCTGAACTGAAGTACAAATCAAATCTATGCCTTGAGGGCTGATCCATCCTTCAGATCTCTAAGATAAAATATTGAGATCTTGCTTCTTCTTCCTCCTCCTTCAAGATGCTCCAATTGAATATGCAACTGCTGGAAAAATTGCGCTGTAAGGGAGGGAGATGCTCAAGCCTGATGTAATATCTAGAAAATAATCTCAAGGCTGATGAAAACAATGATCCCAAAGTGAAGGGATGATCCCTCACAAGATTCCTAGCTGAAATTCTAGAAACTTCCCTTCTCCCTTGGATCTGCAAGACTTGACTGCGCAATTCCTGATGGAACTGCTACTGTTGGGAGATGTATGATGGATGGCCTGATGTATGATATAGATCTAAAGCACTAGAAGGCTGATCTTGAAGCTCAAGGTGATAGGGTGAATCCTTCAATTGTTCCTCAGCTGAAATACTAAAGGACAACCTCCTCCTCTCAAACCCTGATGAAGAAATGTGTTATTTATGAAGATGTGGGGCCTGCAAAAAGTAGGAACAATATGGCACCAATGCCTGATGATGAATGGAAACTCATAATAACCTTCCCAAAGTAGGCACTCAAAGTCCCTCGTGGGTAAGGGTGGGATTTCCGCTCGGAAACACCTTGTGGTAAACAACACTACAGACTTAGCTAAACAACATAAGTGTGAATAGAAATGTCACATGAAAAATATAGGTCTAAATAGATCAATAATCAATAATCTAAAGCCTGCCTCTAATGTTGCCTTCACCTTCATTATATATTTTTTGAACCTTCTCATGCCTTGGCCCACCTCATAACTACGTTTTACATGTGGACATGGGTCTCCATGTTGACTATGTTGTCTCTCCATGATCTGCATCACATATGCATGTATATATTACCCTCTCCATTATGTGTGCATTAAATGCACTACTTCCTCCATCATCTCATCATGAATGCTCTATGATCTTACATTTGATTCCCTCCATGATCTTAGTTGACTGCTTCAACCTCCATGATATTTCTCATTAATGAGACATGATCTCCACTCCTTTCACATTAAGAAGCTGCTCCACTACTCCATAGTGTAGATCTAAGTCTGAAATATCCACATACACACATCAAAAGTGGATTTTATTCATCTATGGGGTTTGTGTATCCCTCCACCCTCTTATTTACTTAATTAATTATGAAAATTAAGAACTCTAATATTCCAATTATCTTATGGAAAATTGGGAATATTACATATTCTACTTCCTATATTCCAAAGAAAGTGTTGGAGGATTTTTCATACAATTGTTTCTCCTCCAATTAACTTGATATTTCCAAGACTTGATATAGATTAGTTTATCATCAAAAATATTAACAAAAATTTTCTAAGGAAGGGTTTGAAAGTGGAATTCATTAAACCCTGAAATGTGGAAGGTGCATTAGTAAGGCCAAAATGCATGACCAAAAATTCATAATGACCTTAATGACTTCTAAATGATATTTTCAGAATTTCTTCTATCTTCTTTCTAATTTGATGATATCCTGAAAAAAGATCCAAATTTTTGAATTAAATTACTCCATTTAGTTCATCCAACTATTCATCAATGAGAGGAATGGGAAACTTATATTTAATAGTGATTTTTTTGAGCCCTCTATAATCCAGACACATACACCATGATCCATCCTTCTTATGCACCAATACTACTTGAGAAGAGAAATAACTTTGGTTAGGTGAATTATACCTGCCTCTAACATCTCTGCAACCTTAAACTCAATTTCAATCTTCTGGCCATACATATATCTATAAGGTATAAATTTTGGAGGAACACTTCCTAGAATCAAGTGAATATCATGATCATTACTGCGAATAGGTCGGATACCTTTGGGAGTCTCAAATACCTTGGAATGAGTGTCAAGGAATATTTTATTATCTGGAGAAACATATGACTTAGACATTTGAACATATAGTGAACATAATTGTGCGATTACCCCTATTGTTCCTTCTTCAAAATATTTGTAATTCCATTCAAGATAATTATATTCCTAATTTTCCCTACGATACCCATTAATTTTTTCCTTTCCTTCCGAGAAAAAATTCAAGAAAAGTTCTTGAAATTTAAAATCTATCATCCCCAAAGATTATAACCATTGAAATCATAATACAACATTGACACCATCCATTAGAATGGAAAGCATTGGACTATTCAATACATATTCCCCCATATTTATATTGAAATTATGGCACTTCCCTAAGATTATAGTTACTCCATTTGCAACCATCACTTGATACGTTAGTGATGGGTATAGAAAGAAATTCAAATCCTTGGCTATCTTATAATGAATTAAATTATAAGTACTACTTGAATCAATCAACACAATTAACTTTTTCTTCTTGATATATCCTTCTATCTTGATATTTTGATGAGTGGTAATTCCCACCAATGTATTACAAGATATGGTTGCACTAATTTCTTATTTTTTAGCCCCTGAGGTTCGTTTTGGTGTATATATTCTTCTTTTTATGTTTCTTGTTCCTTTTCTTACTCCTCTTCATAATTTTTGTAAAACAATTGCTTCTCAGCACACTTGACATTTAGTGTATTTTCTATTACAGTTGTAACAAATCCCATTTTCTCTTTTTTCCTCTAGTTGTTGTGGTGTCAAACGTGTAGTTTGCAGGAATCTAGGAATAACAACACTTCCATCTTTATAGTTGTGAGTGGTAGACCCCCTTGTTTAGATAAATTTTCTTTCAAATTTTCTTGCCACCCTGAATGCATTCTCCAATGACTTAGGTTACCAACGACAAAAATCATGTTGGATGCTATCCTTTAAAGTCCCTATGAAGACATCAATCAAATGCTCCCTTGGAATATCAGCTACCTCAATATTCAATATCTGGAAGTCCTTAATGTGCTCCCTAACTAAACCCTTTTGTTTGAGATTTATCATTTGGCTAAAGAAGATATTTCTCTTTGTATCCTCATAATGTGTTATAAATTCCTCCATAAAAGATATCCAAGTGACTAGTGCTTTACGAGAACAAATCCATCAATACCATACAAATTTTCTGGGTTATAAATATAAATATGCAATGTGTACCTTTTGTATGTGTTGCATCGTGTAGATCAAAGAACTGATCCATCTATAGTATACATGTTGTTGGATCTTTGCCATCAAACTTCCTCATATCGATATTCCGAATTTGGTTAGTCTTAAACCCACTGATGGAGTTTCTAAAATCATAATTCAAATTCCTTATGTCCTCATCCTTATTTTCATGGAATATTTTGTCACCACTAGGAAGATTTTATTGCAACAAAATTGTCAAACCTTCCTTCAAACCTTCCATCTTAACATTCATAATTTATTCCACGTCTACTTTTTAACCATCACTGCACCCTTTTAAACCATTAATATTAAAATTCATGATTTCTTCCAATTCAATTTTGGTTCCTCTTTGCGAGAGAAAATTTTGTTGCACTTGGTCTTGTAATTTTGATATATCATGTTGCATTTCTTCCTCTTCTTCATGCATTGTTGTAGAGATTTCATTTGGCTTAATGGGTGTATATTTTTTTTTTTTTTGAGGAATTTTAGAACCAAATAATGATATCTATGCTTCAATATGACCTTTGAATCACTTCAAACTGATTTTTCAAAAAAAAGTTTTGCAAATTTAGAAAAATACATAACTTTTTCTTGCTTTCAAGAGCTTGATATTGAAACTATTGTATAATTCTAATTTCAGATTCCCAAGGTCTAAAATTTCCTTCTAAGGTATCCCTAGGTGTCTTCTTTCCAACCCCACCAATTACACCAATATTGGATTCTTCAACTTGAAGTTATGTCAAATATCCCATGATACTCTGAAAATGGCTATTTTAGTAGAGAGAATTTGTACAGTATGCCACATGTCATTGTTTTAAAAATTGGCCCTAAAAATTATACAAGAAAAACTAAAGCCCATGGAATTTCTATACATTTTTATGAAATTCAAATCCAATGCTTGAAGTGAAAGTTAAGACGATTTTCCTTGGAACACTTGTTTGAGATTGAATTCTGGAGCATGCAAAAACCCTAACTTCCTTGGATCATATATTTGAAAATATAACGAACCAAGGTCTGGAATTTTTATAGGATGTTCATAAAGAGTTTAAATACACATGGTGATAATTCAAGATTTTTAATTCATGTAGAAAACAAGTTATAGTGAAAATTCCAAGATGTCTAGTTTGAATTAGTAAAACTCTAGCATCCATAACAAAAATACAAAATTTTATGTAACCAGATCAGAAAAATGAATAAAAGATAGATCAAGGACTTGAAAATAATCGCCTTATAGGGGGAAACCTCCATTTAAATCACATAAATCAATAATTATTGGATAGTTATGTTGGTGTCAAAACAAAATTCCTTTTAGAAGTCCCCATAGAAGCATCATTGGTTGGACTGTCGTTTTCATCATCTGTCTCCACCATGATTTTTAGTGCCAAAAACCACTGCGATAAAAATGAAAAGCTATTCCTATTAGATGTGACATCACGCCTCCAACCTGGATGTCAGGCACTAGAATATGTAATCGAGTGTGAGTGTGATGGGCCACCATGAGCCGAGCTGGAGGTAGAAGGGTATAGGCAGAACTTTTGTGCTTTCCAGATCTAATGATTGACACACAATCTCATCCGACGACCGAAATTATTTGGTGCCCCTAAGATGCACACTTGATAGTTACATAAGGTCATACAAAGTTGGCCATGTGTCAGTAGCACAAGCCTCTTTCATGACCTTGTGTCTCTGGTTTTATGCCCTCTACCCAGCGTGAAACACCACCATGTGTCCTGCCGTATTAGTTGTGGACTACCACCACATCGAGCCATCCTCCTCCACTTTTCGATGTTATGTCCTCCCTTATGTCACTTCCTATGACATTCCACCCTCCATGTTCCATGCCATGCTAACCTCCATTCATCGTACTCCGCCCACTTGCTGCCCCACATGTATCCATTGAATACAAGGGAATCTGCACCAGGAAGATGTTTGGTAGATAGGAAAACTAAGTGTTGCGGAGATTGGAATTTGGATACTCACCGTCCCTTAGGCTTGACCTCCAAGCCTTCCATGGCTAAGATCTTAGCCATGCGGAAAGGGAACACATGTCTGTATAATGGTGATCAATACCTCTATGCCATAAGCCAGATGCACTACATCCAACATGTCATTGATGCCAACCTAACACCACCAAAACTTATTGCCAATTAGACCCTGACACACATCATTGGAAAATTACTATAAAGGGGAGCGTAAAAATATTATTATTGTCAAATTTTCCTTTGGAATCATTTGTGCCAACCCGTATCCTTTGAAATTCTTGCATATTGCCAAATTTGGGGGATATGTACCCTGTATGCACACTAATGAAGTCAGAAGCACCGTTTTCCTTATGAATACCCTAAAAACGCCCTCATTTGGAAGGTATATGCAAAAATATTTGACCATAAAGGTTGAGATATTTGTTTTCCACAAACCACTCCTCTCACTCTCAAGAATTCTCCTGACATTCCAAAGGTTCTTATAGATTAGTGGGATTGTGGATGTAATAACGGGATTAAGGAAACATCGCCTTTTAAATGGCTAAGAGTAGACCCCTTGAGGCTTACAACTTTTGATCTAATTCACACGTGGAACCCATTCCAGGAACCTTGTATTTGAGGAAATACATCACACCTAGTCATCCTCATCCCACAAACAGAACCTCGTTTTGTGTCGAGCTAGGTTTCTCACAGTCTACACACAAGCATATCTCTAGGTTCATCATCACATCATATGGCCTATTCATCTAGTGAAGGTGGTATGGGCGTGAAAGAGAAGGGAAAGGAAACAAGTCGGTGTGAAAAATTCATGTATGATCATGACCCACTTGCGACAAACATGGGGCTAAGGAAGTCAATTTGGGTGAAATTCTAAACGTGGGTGACTCTTAGTATCAAGTCTTGTATCAAGGACAAGAATTGCAGTCGTGTAAGGCTGAACTCCTTCAGGAAATGTATTCCATTTGGAAAATCAAATCTGAGTTGGCGTTGTTAAATATGAATGCCTCTCACAAACCATATTTTAGAATGCTTAAAAGAGTAATATAGGGATGCATGATTAAGGTGCTAGAAAATTACTGGGAGCATCTGGAATTCATTCAAGAAATGATAGAAATTGTGAAGAGAGCACGAAGAGAGATAGAAGTTATTGAAATCACCATTGGGGATTTGTCCATCAAAATTTGAGATCATAATATATTTCCAAAACCAAGTGTCAAAGGAGGAGCTTGCAAAGATAAAATTAGACCGATATGAATGGGTAACCAAATCAAATCAGGTAATAAAGCGCAGTGAATTGGTAAATATGGATAAAGAAAAAATGAAGGACCTGGAAGAAGAAGTAGCTTCGTTCAAAGAAAAGTGTGAATTACTTCGACACAAAGGCTTCCAAGTTTTATTTAATAAGGAAGGTTGCATTTTTCCCAAAGGATCCTTCATGAAACTCTTGAACAAAGTCAATATAGGACATAGAGACCCAGAAATAGAAAAATATACCCAATCAAGAAAACAGATCATGAAATTATACAATGAGCAATTTGAAATGTTTTTCTTGTTAAACAATTCCTTTAGAAAGTGAAGAATAATAAAATACAATGGTATCACCAACATCGAAAGAAATATCATTGAGGCTTGGTCCTGTGACATCCCATGTGGAGAGGAGTCGATAATCCTGATGTATTTATATGAGTGGGTTTCTCAATACGCGTTTGCATCAAGACCTCAAACTCAGGCATACCTAAATTCCTATGCAGTAAGCTTAATGTGTCAATAAAATCTTCATTAGACCACACATACCTCAACGCTCGCTTCACTTCCAATCTCTTTATCAACAATCATCACAACACCATCAACATCATCGAAAACATGCCCACCATAGTGCATGACCCAATCAATGCCAAGGGAAGGAAGGAATGCTACACCCAATTGTTGAAGTTCAATAAGAAATTTCAACACCCACACTAGTGTGGGACCAGGAGGTACAAGCAACAACTACACTAGTGTGGAAGCATAGGTTCTAGAAAAACCTACACTGGTGTGGGCTAAATTTGGTTCATTTCTATTTTAGTTATCCCATAATTAAGATGGAAAATAAAATGTAATCTAATCTCAAAATAGCTTGTAATAGTTAAATGAGTGTGATAAACTTAGTTAGCTCATGAATTTCAAGTTAGAGGTAGTTGGTGAGGCATGTAGAGTAATTCTAGTTGTAACAGAGCTCAAAGTGTAGTGGTGCATTAGTTAATGCATGTTGTAATCAGTTTAACTCGGTTAAGTGAGTTAAACTCAGTTGTGCTAGTTTTAACTGTTAGATACACTAGTGAGAGATCAAGTGAATTAAATATTATTTAATTCACAATCAATGATCTCACATGCAACTGAATATTTACTATTATTAGTTGTATGCATGTCAGATCCAGTAGAGACCCAGTTGAGATATAGGTGAAATGGAAGTTGACTATCAGTTGTAGGATTATTGGGTTGCACCCATGCAACCAAACACCCATTGGAGTTCTCATGATACTTGAATAGTCAAGGAAGGAAAAAATTCCTAAATAATAGGGATTGCATTCATCAGGGATTGTGCAAGCAAGGAAGGTTCTCTAGAGGCATTAAATTGGGTAAGTATTGGTCATTTTTATCTGAGACAGTGTGAGACAATTAGCTGAGTACAAGAGGGCT
Organism: Pinus albicaulis; assembly: GCA_034641835.2. Classification (NCBI taxonomy): domain Eukaryota; kingdom Viridiplantae; phylum Streptophyta; class Pinopsida; order Pinales; family Pinaceae; genus Pinus; species Pinus albicaulis. The sequence continues at coordinate 1,085,358,138 of CM076579.1, read as the reverse complement.
ATTGTGAGAAGAGTTATATGTAATTGTTTCATGATTCCATGTTGAATATATAATAGAAGGTAGTGGGGTTTTGAGCAACAAGCTTTCACTGGGAAATTATCTGTGTTGTGGCTTGATTGATTCTTCTTTGCTTCATGTGGTTGGCAATTGTGTTTTTAATTCCACAATTGATTTGTAGAAGCGATTCAGTATTTAATTTTAGTACATTGTTAGATCAAATTGAATCCATGATATACATGCTTTTTGTATAATTTCTACACCAACAAGGAGGGAGACTAGTGAACTCAAGGCTAAATATATAGGGGCCTACTCTACAACTAACAAATTTCCAAAGGAAGCTTCTAGAAGAAGTTAGTTATAATACAACTGGCAGTTTTGTAACAAACTTAAGTAGTTTTCATATACCACTATTAATTTAGAGTAAGGCCAAGCTCTTGGAGTGCCTATATGTAAGCCTCATTTTTAAATGTAAAAGGGGGAAAATATTGGTTGTTGGGGAAACTCTTCCAATTTTTTTGGGTGAGTTGCTAGGATGTCTTGAAGCAATTTTGGGGAAGAATTATGAAGTAACATTTATGCCATCTATCGCTTCTCATCATGGATGTTTTCATGTCACCTTTTATTTTGAAGTTTACAACCAATATGAAGCAAGTTTATCCAACTTCCATGGCATTTTGAGTTGTGAACCTGATTTGTTATGTAAATTGTCTAGAATTGTTTTAAGATCTTGGTTGAATGAATTTTGGAATTAGTATTATGGTTTGTTTAATTTTTTCAATATCTTTCAAGCTAGATTGAAGAGTGTCTTCGATTTCTTGATATCTATTGCAAGGGTTTTAAAGGAAGAAGTAAATTTCAGAATTATATGTTTTCTAATGGTTGAATTCTTAATTTCTTAGTCATCTACTAGGGTTTATTTGGCCTAAAGGAATTCTTAATTTCTCCTTTAATTTGGGTAAAACTTTATTCTCCATTTTTATCCACCTTTTAATTTGAACATTTTCATGTCAAACCCAAGGGTTATGAATGCTCCTACCCAAGATGAGTAGAAATGTGGCTCAACAAAAGAACTAATGTAAATGGTGCTCCCCCCAACCTTGATCCCAAACCACTCTCAAAATTAAAAGCGATTTAAAAAAAAAATAACAAAAAATGAAAGACCTACAATGTGCACCACGTGCTCATGAAGAACGTTCAAGGAAAGTACATGGGAATGATTTTTGGTATCATGTATAATTCAATTATGTTGACAGCCTGATCATAACTAATCAGTTAAAGGAAAAAATTTACATTCACATAGGGTTTTGATGTTATGGCTATGATCAAAATTCGACATGTTATTTATTTTCTTGTGACATTTAAAGGGTAAAATGAAATGTGTGGGACTTAAATTTATAATGTGTTTTTTTTTGGAAAACTTTTAAGTTCGAATTTCACAGTCATATATGATTCTCAGAGAATAGTTAATATATGGTTTGGTTATTTTCTGTAATGTCATCTTACATAAATTGTTAATGGTACAAAGAATAAAATGCAATCAAAGTCATGGCAGTGCCTAGCACATATTATATTACTAGAAGTGAGATGATTTAAATTAAAACTAGAATTTGAATTCTCATGCTGATCATACAACAAATAGAGCCCATATAGATGTTCCTAGGCTCTGAACCACAACACAACATGGTGTGACTCTTGGGAGCCAAAAAATTCAAATTCAAATACTTATTTTCTATATATATATGAGTTTAAGGGGTCAAAATATAATTACGGCCTACATAACAATAATAATGCAAGGGCACAATAATAACGATAGTGGGTTTATATGGGGAACAATAGTAATACTATGGGGGATACACTAGTATTATAGGGACCTAACAATGCACCTACGATCCTCCACCTCCATGGCAGCTACCAGGTAGTGAATGTGCAATGGTATATCCTCATCAAACTTCCCTTCTTATTGGCCATGCTAGGGAGGGAGAGGTGGAAACCCACACCCTTTTCCACCACTCCTTAGTGTGGCCCATTCTCTGACCATAGCTTCTTTTCTGTGGAGGTGTGTTGTTCTGATATTTCTGTGTCAAATATTCTTCATTCTATATCCCTCAACCTTTCCACCCCTGCTGGATCCAAAGACTTGCAAAGCAGAATGTTTGAGGGAATGTGTGAATTGTTGTAGAATTGCGATAAAGATGAATATCTTATTCCAAATATGGAGTAATAGTTCAAGATGCTATCATGCATCCTTCTATGAGAAATAATGAATTATACTAGTGATCCATGGCCACTACCTACCCTCAACTTTTAAATATTGGTGCTTAAATGGTATGAGGAATCTAACAAGTGTATTAAAACCCAAATTCAAGATCTACGATTAATATATTAGTAGTTAATTATTTATAAATATATATTTTTAATATAAAAATCCTTTCCAAAAACTATAACTTTTTTGGAATTCAAGTAATTTATTGTTCTTAAACTTGCATTTGATGGCTTATTAGTGATACTTTTATAATATTAGAAACCATGCTTCAAAAGACTAACATATGTGGAATTTAAGGAATTTAATATATTGCTATTTAATATTGCATGAATTTTGATTCTTTTAGGAATTGTACGGTTTTTTACTTGAAAGTTGATTGTATACTTTCCCATGAGGGTACTTTATCAAGTTAGAGTTGTTTTTGATTGTATATTATTTTAGTTAATTGTTTTGACACGATTTATACACACTTGTAGGGTAACCGTAAAGTTATTTCGTTTCGACACTTCACTTCACTTATATAAATTGTGTTCTAAACATACGTGTAGGAGTAGAGAATTTTTGAGCTTCGGAAATAAAATGAAGTTCAATGTATTAATATTAAAGATAAAATATGTTTAAATACAAGTGCACTACACAAGAAATATATAATTACATAAAACAAAATCCCAATAAAAAAAATGTTAAAGATATAGGTAAATTTAAGCATAAAACATATTATAAGAGCAAAATATAAAATCACAAATAGAGGTGATACAAACGAGCACTTGAATTGTGTATAAATACACAACTTAAGTAAGGTGTCACATCAAGGGTGTAGGTTTTCCTTCGAGAGGGGGTTATGTACACACATCTCAATAAAGTTATTGAATATGTATATCATGTTCGTTTAGGTCAACTTTAAGTCTAGATGTGCTGTGGCTATATGTAAAAATTACATTTCTAATTCCAAAAACTAACACAACACCCCCCACTCATATGCAAATTGCAAATTGTTATGATTATCATAATATATGTATAATATCTTATTGAACATTATAATCTAACAATTAGTTTACACCATCTCTTAACTATCAATCTACTAACTACACCAAGTTTATCTTAATTTCAAGACCCAAGATTGGGTGAGATGCATGTTGTATGTGTTGGGAAAAATACTAAGAGGGGGGGTGAATAAGTATTTAGAGCAGAATGAAAACTTTTCACCTTTTCTTTTTCTTAAAAACCATACGCTACTTTAATGAACCCAACTCGCGTATACACGTGGATATCCTTAAGAAAACTTGAGTATGTCCAGAGATCTTATTATGCATTTAATACTTTACTTAGATCATTGCATCATTCATTCATCAGATGTTTAGTAAGCAGTAAGCATGTGCAGTAATAAAAGAATAAACCATCACACATAAGCAACACACATGAACACCAGTATTTAAGGTGGAAACCCAATTTGGGAGAAAACCACCGCTGCTGTCATCTCTGTCTTCAATATTTATTATAAAGAAAAATTATTACAATTTTGTACTGGTGCAGACTTATACTAGTACACAGGCACCCACCTGCAGAAGGCAGCCTTCTCTCGTTCTCCAGCCACTACTGGAAGGGAGCTCCAACCCCCTCACTGAAGGCTTCGACCCTCAGCACCACCATGGACCACGTTTCATCAATTTTCATACTGGATCCAACCACTTCCACACAACATACCTTGTAGGCCACTTTTCATTAGATTTTCAGACTGGACCCACTCCATACATCAAACTAAAACTTATAACTCCATCAACCAATCAAGCAACAACTTGATCTTCAATCAACATAATTAGCAGCATATTCAACATTCAAACAACCCAAAACTATATGAATACATCATTGACAGATAGCAGTAAAACAACAAAACAGATCAGACATTTCATTCCACACACTTCAGCAAAACCCTAGATTCCATACACGCGTTTACTTCACTGAACCTGCGTATATACGCGCTTTCACAGAGACAAACCTGCGTATACGCGCTTTTTATGAAACGAACCTGCGTATATACGTGCTTTCGCTGAGAGGAACATGCGTATAGATCCGTAACTTTTCAGAACTATGCAGCTCTTCAGAACAAATAACTCAGATTTTATCCTTTACTTCAGCAAAGATTCGCCAGATCACAGATCTAAACATTCCATAACCAGATCTAGAAAATACATAGTCATTTCAGATCTAGAGATCCTTCTTCATCATTTTCTTCATAGGTACATTATTAATTCAGATCAATCAATAAACTGTTACCCATTTCATGCAGAAATACTTCAGAGTGAAGTATTCATTAAAACCCAGACTTTAGAATAGATATGCAGATACAAACTCAAGCCTGAACAGACATTGATTCAAATAGCATATGCTACTTTTATTCACTGAAGCTGTGTACATATGCGCTTTCCTGCACATCAACCCGCGTATACTTCTGTGTATTTTATTCTTCAAAAACCCTAACTGCCATACACTCTTTTCATGAAGAGAACCCGCATATATACGCGCTTTTATTGAAACCAACTAGCGTATAGATCTGTAAAAAGTAAATTTTGCAGAACAGACCAGATCTATAAGACTTACCTATATTTATTCAATTTATTCAGCAGACTTGCGCCAGTTCTTCATCATTCCTTCAGTAGGTCATTCTGGAGATTCATCATCATCAGAACTAGAGATCTTGAACCATCATTATATCCATGGGTGCATCATAGATTCAGATCTATCAATTAAGATCAGAGTTCATCCATGCAGATATTCCTTAGAGAAATTTATTCATTAACAACCCTTACACATGCACACCCTTGCACTATGATATTCTTCTCCTTATTTAGATTTAGCCTTTGTCAATACCATGAGTCAAAACCACTCAACCATTGATGGTATTCCTGGACGGGATCAAATAGATAATCCAGCGCTCAATACAGCAAGCCAATACCATGGTAATGTCCCCTGGTTTTATAAATTTAGAGCGAAAATAGGCATACGCTACTTTGTACATACTTTTTCGCATACATACGCTACTTTTCCTTTACAAACCCGCATATGCTTTGTGACATATCTTATTTTGGCACTTACTGGACTTCTTTTCTCTGTCACATTTGAACTACTCTGTAGATACATCATCCTTACATATTTAACACATAGGTTGCTTATCGTAGGCAACTCATTAAGTAGGTTTCCATCAAGGACAACTTCATCAAGTAGGTTGCCATTAAGGACAACACATTGCATCATATTGCCAACAGTATGTTCCTTTGTGGTATAGTGATGTAGTTCAATAGATCCATCCTCTACAAGAACTATGATGAAGTGGCAATGCATCTCAAAATGTTTGGTATACTCATGGAAAATTTAATTCTTGGCTAAGTTTAGCACCCTATGATTGTCATTGAGTAGGGGTATTGGATTTTTTTACTACCTTATCATGTATGAAATCATCCTATTAAGCCATATTTACTCACATGCTCCTTCCATTTCTCCTTCATATTATGCTTTTGTTGAGGAAATGGCCATTGCATGTTGCTTCTTGTTGGTTTGCGTGACTACACTTGTGCCAATGTTGAATACATAACCAAAATTTAACTTCCTATCATATGCACAATTTACCAACTTCGAATCCATATATGTGCACAACCTAGTGTCTCTACTTTTGCTGTATAAAATGCCAAAGTTAGGTGTATCTTTCACATATCTCAACATCTTCATTGATACAGTGCAATGCTATACCTTTAGTGCTATCATGAATATGGAAATGAAGTTGACATTGTAGTTCAAACTAGACCTAGTGGTTATAAGGTTTATCAAGTTCCTCATTAGTATAATTTTCCTTCACAAGCATAGTCATTTTATCTTACATGAATATTCCCTCATATGTAGAGTCATTTTCTATCACAAGCATAATATGTAATACCATGGGAAAATTATATGGGTTTCCAAAACCATGGGAAAATTCCATGGGTTTCCAAAACCATGGGCTCATAAATGACCATTGAAAAATTCCACTTTTATCTTAGATAGATTCCATTTTCTAGGAATAATTGAAATTTTGAGGAGTTACATTGTTAAGCCCCATATAAGCTCCATGCTAACCCTAAAAGTCGTTATTAAGTTCTAGATATTGAGTGGCTACATTTATATGGCTATATAATTATGTAGGTTGTGTTAGGAAGAATACTGGGGGGCGGTTGTGAATGAATATTTTTACTTCTCCTCACATTCAAAATTATGTGCACTATTGTTATTTAGACAAATCGCATGTGTATCGCCCTATGTGAGTAAAAAAAACATATATCCAGATTAATTATTTTTATTAACTTCCATAAGATGTTTAGCTTAACCATTTCATTATTAATTCATTATCCATTTAACATGCGGTAAAGTGCAGATAAATCATAACACATAAGAAAAAAATCAACACATAAGGACACTGAGATTTCAGGTGGAAACCCAATGTGGGAGAAAACCACTATTGTTTTCGTATATTTATTATTATTTTATTATAAAGATAACTCTTCTTACATTTTTTTTTACTGGCGCAGACTCTTAATAACACACGTGATCCTATCCGTAGGAGGCTACAACCTCCACTCATTTTCCAACACCCACTAGAAGGGAGCTACAACCCCCTAATCTCGTTTACCAGCTCCAACTAGAAGGGTGCTCCTACCCCCTCACTAAAGGCTGCAAACCTCAACACCTCATGGACCACGTTTCATAATATTTCATACTGGATCCACCTAACTCAAAACAATAAACATGCAAGCCACCTTTCATAATATTTTCAAATTGGGCCCACACCCAACAATATGCTCAATACCAAGATACCAATCAACCAATCACTAATACAAATAATCCAAACATATTGACATAGATACATAAATAATCTAAAATCATTATAAACCATGATCAAATCTACCTTAGAATATATACCTGACTGTTCTGAATTATATCCACGTATACACGTGCTTCTTGTGCATAAAACCTATGTAAATATCTCAAATTAGTGGATAGTAAACCATTGACTAACTGAATCATTGTACCACTGAACCAACCACTGAATCACTTAAACACTGAATCACAACAACAACTAATCACAAATATACCAATACTGAATCACTGAATACCTAATCAAAATTCATCACCACTGATCAATACGCCAAGCCATAAGAAAATAGATCCAATATACGTTGTCAAATACATACCATTCTAATCCAGAAATCATTGAAGAACAACATTAAATAATACAGACTTCATAATCTTTCATCATCAAGAAACAAATACAAACCATAGAACCCATACATGGATTTAATTGAACATATCTACGTATATATGCTCTTTCCATATAAAACTTGCATACATATTTTAAAATACCAAATACCAAAATATATTATCTCAAATTTCATACACGACTAATTAGAAACAGATCCGTGTATGTACATGACATTACTTAAGAAAATATGCATATAGGTCTTAAATCATGGTGTTAGTCATCATTATTTTTTGCCTTCATAGATGACTAAATGATTTCCCTAGATTTCTAGAAACAAAGTTCATAAACATTGTGATTTGTAGAAATCTCACTGCCTTCATCATCCTTAAAGATAGTTTTTCACTATTTCATCTTTCCATCATGTCCAGCTCTGCTTACCAGTCTCAGAAAACCCATTATGGGCTCATGTAATCCATTTTGTCTATATCTTGTAACCTTTGACCCAAATCCTCTGTTTTTTTTTGCCTAAAAACCCCCCACTGCTACCTAAGCCCACCAATCAAACAACTTTGTTGTATTTCCAAAAATACTCCCAAACACTGATGGTATCAAACTATCTCTGTAGGCTCTTTAAGATAAATCAAGTACATTGGATTTTGGATCTTCAATACATTAGTTTAGCATAAACTCTATCTTGCATTTAATGATCACAAATTGTAGGTCTCGGTCCAAAAGCCAAGTCCTAGAAAGCTTCCACTAGGTCACTTAGGGTTTCACAAAGTCATAGGGTGGATTTGGTGCCCTACAAACTCTGTTTTTCCTGTATGAAGAAACTGCATTCAAAGAAAGAAAAGGACAGGTGATCTTTTCCAAACTAATCAAAAAGGTTATTCAAGGAAGGCTTTTTGGCCTAAAGCATGAATCTTGCAAGGATACATCTGCCCTTTGCTCACATTTCTGCAAGAGGATCAAATAGCCATCAGACTAGCAATGGGTAAGGTAAGAGAGAAAATTATCATAAGAATACCATTTGTAGCAAGAAGAAAGCAACAAGCATATGTTTGATAATAATCAGGGTTTGTGACAGCTTTGGCCAAACAAGGAATCAATACTAGGGTTACAAGGGCAAAGGCCACCTCAAATATTTCAAGTACACATTGAAGATTTCTAGAAATAATTAATGAGTTTTGAGAAGTTTTTGAGAACTTAGAAGACAACACTATTTACTTTTTCTAAGCAGCCCTAAAACCCAGGAGTTTGGGAAAGTGACAAAACAGGTCAAATGATGATAAAGAGCCTCCTTCATAAGAGTAGATGGCATGTCAAGGGTTTCAAGCTGCCCTCTAGGGTTTGGCAAAGAGGCACTAACTCCACCTCATCAAAAGGTAAAATCAGAGGTCTTAAAGGGATGAAAGGATGCAAACATAAAAGCCAATACTCCACTACACCAAAGGAAGAAAGATGATAAAGGGTATCCACAAAAGGGCCAGAAATATCAGTGCAAGGGTTTCACTTCTCAAAAGAACAGTCAGAGGCATTTTCAAAATGGTCCAAGGAGGCAAGCATGAGGTAAAAATGCCCAAAAAAAGTTAATTATGATAAACATGGTTTCACTATTGAGGAGGAAAGGTGTTAAACTCCAAAAGATAGTAATCAAGGGCAGAGAACTTGTGTAGGCACCTGCAAGAACATAAGTGGCCAGGAAAGACAAAAAAATGGACTATTACAAAGGGTTACCTACAGGAAAATTGGTAAGGACAAACAAACCCAAATGTATCTCATAATGGTGGCACACATGAAAACTAAAGGAGTCATTGACATCACCTGCTAGGGTTTTCACATTAAGAAGCTTTTCCATTGATTCACAGTGAGACACATGACAAAGTGACAGTCAAAGGAAAATATGGAAATAATCACAAATCTGTTGTTTTCAAATGTTAAAACATCATGAAGAGGTTCATATTTACAAATAAGAGTAAAGAGTCATTTTGAGCTGGTTGAAGAGTTTGTGAGAAAAAGAAGAACATTAAGAAGTTTCCAGCAAGGCAAAAAACCACTTCTTCTGAGACTCTACCCCCTACAGGACCAAAAAGGCCAAAAATCACAGTGAAAAAGGTAAGAAGGAAATAAACATTAGGAAAGTGGGTTTTGGCATGAAATGAATTTTCAAAAATATTATAAGGGTCTCCTTGACCTCTTCCCCACTTCATATTCGTCATTGCAAAAAGGAAGAAAATTGTTGAAAGAAAGTTTTGAAGGTTTTTCTGCAAGCTGGGTAAAAAAACTCAGGCACTACGCACCGACGGAGGCACTACACACCTGGTTGTTGGTGCTGTGCACAAATGAGGTGGCCGTAGTGTAAATTTACATTGCATTACACACAGGGAGGGCGGCGCTACGCACCTGTGCAGGCACTATGCACAGGCCCAAAATGGCCCGACTGCCACCTTTGCATGTCAGCGCTACGCTCTGATGGGACCGATAGGCCCATTTAACCACCCAACTCGCCCAATGAAGGCCTCAGGCGCTGCGCACAGGCCTGCTAGCCCAACCCGACCTGAACGTGCAGTCGGGTGGCACTACGCACCAATAGTCTTTGGTCCAAATGCTCAAAAGGGCCTAAAATTCAAGTTTTTTTGCCTCCAAATCTCCTGCAATCAGTCCAGCAAGGTTGGTTGTCCTTTTCCTTACCTTCTAAGCAGTCTTTTTCATAAAAAAGGAGGACATTTAAAACTTAATGTTACCAAACCCTAATCTACATGAAACTCAAATTATTTACCTTCTAGGGCAGGGTTTTCATTAGGGGAGTTGACATTAGCCTAAAGACACTCAAATGCAAGCAAAACTCCTCCTAAAAATATGAATTTTTCCTAGACCTACCTCATTTTTCCTTCATTTGCCTTCATTTACCCTCACATCATTCATTTTCCCTCCCTACACCTAAAATCTCTCATCAAGCAACAAACCACTTTATTCAAGGTTATAATCAGCCACCATGTCTGAGGAAGAGATCAATACAAGCAATGATGAAGGCCAAAGGCCTATCAAGCCAAAACACAAGGGAGGAAGGGTTAATAGGTTTGAGCCCTTAGACACCATTCAAATCACATATTCTCCCATGATCCTTGCATGTTTTCAAGATGTTGGATGTTATCAGTTTTGTGAGAGGGTTAAACAAGTCCAAAGCCACTCAGACTTGACTAGGTTGTTCATTCTTAGCCTACAAAACCACCAAGTCAAGCTAGCAGGAGTGAATTTTGAACTCTCATCTGAATCCATTTCTAAAGAAACAGGAATACCAGATATTGGTGAGAGAAGGTTTAAATAGAATAAATTGGACTTGAGATATTATGAGCCCTACCTCAAACCTAGCTATCAACAAGGTTGCAAGGCTGTTTTCCCCTTCTCCCACCTGTTAGAGAGGTATGCCCTACTGATGAGGTAGATTATCAAGTACTTTACCTGTGAGGGGAGATACTCCAGCGTTTATTCTTATCACATAAGGCTTCTAATGCACTTCACTAGGGTTAAATTGCTAAACCTACCATACTATCTCTATCGGAGCATTGAAAAAATGGCTTCAGTGGTCAAGAAGAGGAGTTATGACCACTAAATGCAGGGCCTTTTTCACCACTCCTTGGTTAAGATGATTGTTTTACACCAGCTGGAGAAGAAAGGTATCCCTTGGGAAGTTTTTATCTCACATGATGTATTTGAAAATCCCCAAGCCTTCATTCAACAAAATTTTCCTTCCACTTCACACCCACCTACCTCCACTCCTCCACCATCTCCACCTATGCCTTCTCCACAAGGAAACTTACCTCTTGTTTCTCCTCCTGATGCATCAGATGAAGGTGATAACAATGACACTGATGGAAAAAAAGATGACAGTGGATAGGAAAAGGACAGTGAGGTAGAAACAGAGTTAAATGAAGAAAAAGAAGATGACAATAGTACAAAGGAAGAAGATGATGGCAGTAGCCATGAAGAACAAACAAATAGCAGTGGAGAAAAGCAAGACAGTGAGGCAAAGACATAATCTAGTGAGGAAGAATAAGAAGATGATGATGACATGGAGGAGAAATATGAACACAACAGTAAAAATGAGGAAAACAGTGAGGCAAGTATAGAGCTTAATCAAGAAAATGAAAGTGATGAAAATGATAAAGGCAGTGGGGAAGAAATAGAGCCTAATAAAGAAGAAGAAGATGATAATGACACGAAGGAGAGTGATGAAAATGGCAGTCAAAAAGAGGAAGACAATGAGAAATTGGAGCAAAATAGTGATAATAATGACATCACTAAATCAATCTCAAGTACAGAAAAGAGGGTTGATGATGAACAAGATAAAGACCAAGAGGATTATGAAGAAAACAATGAAGGTGACAGTCAGCAAGAGAGTGCACAAGACAACCAAGAGGAAGATGTGTTTAAGCATGGTAGTGAGCATAATGATAGTGAAAACAATGCTGAAATGAATGAAGACAATGAAAATGAAGAAACAGAGGGACAGGATGAAGAAATTAAAGACCAATAGCAGGCAGATTATGAGGCTGAAACAGAGTTTGAAGATGAAGACAGTGACCAAGGCAGTGGCACAAATGAGATAGCTAATGATGAGCAAGGAAATAGTCATGACAGTCATGATAGCTATCATGACTGTCATGACACAAATCAGCCTCTGAATGACCAAGAAATCCAAAGTGAAAGTGTAGAAAGTGACAGAGAAGAAGACCTTTATGAAAAACAGAGCCAAAAGGAGGCAAGTGAGGAGAGTAGTGATTAGTTTGAAGGCCAAAAAGATAGTATGGAAAAAAGTGAGGGAAATTAATATGATAATGAAGCTCAGGATCAAGTAATTAGTGACCCAATGGAGCATGAAGTGACTCATGAGAGCCATGACAAAGATGAAAAGGCTTGTGACTTCACCAAATATCAAAGCACCCTCATCACTCCCCTCACATACACTTACCACAGAGGCAAAAGAGATGTGTTTGCTGCCTCAAAAAGGCAAAGGGCCATCTCTCCTCCAACAATAAAACACAAAGACAAAGGGAAGGAAAATATGGACAAAGGTGAGAAACATGTAAAGGTAAGGAGAAGCAAAAGGATCAAGAAGACTTATCAAGAGCCTCAATTCATTGATCTAGACAATGACAATGAGGACAAGGAGATGACCACTAGATTGCTTCTCTTGGATAAATATGCACAGCTTCAGGAGGGGGAAAGAGACTTTGACATGGCACAAGGTGTCATTTAGTATTACAAGGAGGAGCCCAAGCATTTCAAGAAGGTGAAAAGGGACCTTTCTCTACAAAAGAAAATGACCAAGTATTATGCAAGGAAAAACATGCTTGCTTGTACCAAACTAAAGGAGGCCCTTATGGAGCTAGAAAACCTAAAAAGGGAAAAAGTGCATGAAAAACTTGGATTTTTGGTTGAAGCTTCGCAGCAGGTGTCTAAGACCTCTTGAGGGACCTCTTCGCCAAGTTTGAGGCAATTTGAACAAAATTTTGTCTTTTTCAAATTTTGACCCCTCTGTGCACAACACCCTAGGCGCTACCCACAAAATTGGTGCATACTCAGCACTCAAATTTTGCATTTTTGGATTTCTCACATCACCAACAGTCTGCTCACCAATTTTCAGATCATTTGGAGCATTTTTTACCCCCCAGAAGGTCAAAAAACATAAAAAATTTGACCTTTCTGCCTCATTTTTCAGACTAGGTGTTGCACACAGATCAGTGTTGGGAGATTTTATTTTTGGATATTTAAATGGAATCCAATTAGTACAAATCAAGAACTTTTGGAAAGTAGACTCATCAGGCTTTCCAACGAGCCGTCACGGAGCCAAATCTGGTGTTAGGAAGGGGTCCAAAACTCAGCTGCAAGAGACCCTATTTTCTGCTGAAGTGGCACTACACACAGAGGCTGCCTAGTGTGTTTTGGACCAAAAGTAAAAAAAACACACTCATTTATTGCAAATAGATATTTTTTAGTTTTTTGGGGAAAATTAATCTATAATTAGGTGCAAATAGTTATTTTAGCATTTATTTCTTAGGATATTATGTGCCTTGGGCCTTGCATGGTCTCTTGGCCATAAATGATATTTATGACTATATTTGACATTTTCCTACCACATTTACGGTTTTAGTCCTCATTTGATCCATAAATAGAGCATGAGGCCCCTATGTATTTTGTTGGAATTTGATGAGCTTGAAGAGAAATATACATGGTTTCATGAGCTTGGAAAATAAATTGGTTTTGTGAAGTAGATGAATGGATTGTTTGGCTTGATGATGGAGAAGCTTGTTTGCAGGATTCCGTAGATAGGTGAATGGTGATTTATTCCTAATTTGTCTATTGCTTCCTTTGTTATCATTATGTTTCATGTTTCTTGGCTGCTATAAAAGAGAAAAGTATAGGTTGAGACATGTTCTTTGAGGCACCTCAGTCCTCCTGTTTGTTACATTTTTGATGTTTTCTCTTTGGGCCATCTTAAGGAATTATTGATTGCTCCTTAGGTCCACCAAAATTTGATTTTGTTTCATGTATGGTTAGTATGCTAGATTACAAGTATGATTCATGGTATGCCCTGCTTATTTGAAGTTTTCAAAACCCTATCTTGAAGCCTTTCTGTGAAATATTGGTTGTTAGGTTAAGTCAAAGAGGTATCGTTTAATCTTTCCCTTTTTCCATGCTTACAAAATTGTTTCAGAGTTCCCAATAACTTTATATATGCTATTTATGAGTTCCCTCTCCATAAATTGAGTTATTTGTATTGTCTTATGTGTTTTCCCAAAATCTGAAGGTGAATTTCTAAAGTTAGAAGCTCTTATGATTTATATGTTTCACTGGAATGTTTCTCTTAGATGTTTATTAGTTTAGAGTATTTTTTATTGAGCTTAATGGTTTTCCCTACCTCAAGAATTGTAACTTTTAAACTATATATGTTTAAGACCTCTTAGTCTTTCCCAAACTTAATTTTCACTACACCTCATACATCACCTTAAGGATCCATTAACCTTGCTAAATCGGCCCTACAACACACTATGTTTCATCATTTAGACACTCTTGACTTCATTTGACTCCATAGCCCAATGGCTTTGACAGACCCTCACTCCACCTATTCCACTTGACCATCTTACCCAACCAAAACAATCAACAAACCCTACACCTAATAACTAGCCTAATATCAAAACCCTAGAGCAAAAAGAATACATCCTTTACACCCAATAGAGAGATCCCTCTCTGAGTCCAGGAAGGCTAGGTCCTAGGAATCCAAAGCTTGGTTCCATGTTACCCTATCATTTGGTCTACCAATCTGCCAAATCATGGGACCCTAACATTCTAGCGATAACGGTGGGAATTTTTGAGTATATAGTTGCTTAGAAAACTCCTATAGACTCATTTAAACTTTCAATTAAGCTTAGAAAATTGATTGATAGTATCTGGTGCTTTATCTGCTACCTCATCACCACATTAACATAATGGCGATCACGGTGGGACCTTCTGAGTCAGTGACAAACTAAGTACCCATTAGGACTTCAGATACACTTATCAGATCATAGAAAACTCAAACTATCAGCCATAGAGTAGACTCTAGTTGTTTCACCATCCTAGCAAAATGATGAATCAGTTATAGAACACTCTTGCAAACCTTAGGACTACCTATAGAAACTAAGAAAAACCCAAAACACCCTTAGATTGGTTTTTTGTCAGTTATTGGTGGTGGATCATAAACATCCACTCTTAAAACAAAAAAAAATATGCACCTAGCGACTCCACTAGCCTCCAGTAGGCCTATTACTTGATTAGCACTCATTTGACTTCCTAGAATTGTTTCACACCAACCCTAAGAAGCTTATGAACCCATTCATATACTGTAATAAGTACCAAGCATTAAGAGAGGTCAGCCTTCAGAAACAATCCTAAACACTTTCAACCTCTCTGAATTTTGAAAACTTGAAATCTGGCTTCACATAGGATCAGTACCAGATCTCATCCGGACCCAAACCCTCTCAACATAGTTGATGACCCAGAGAATATTTTGTGGAAAAATTCTAGATCTGGAAACTTAACCACCGTTAGGACCGTCCATAGAACAAGCTTTGTACCTAAACATCTTACAGCTTTGCAAGATCCCCAATTTGACTTGCACCATACCAGGAACCTCTTCAGAAACAGGTCTCAAACTGATATTGACCAAATTGACCTTGAACCCTTATATTTGCACCAGAGTTTGAGTAGAGAATCCTATCCTTCCACACCACCTAACTTTCAGCTTCTCCATCACTTCAACTCTTTCCATACCAAGTCTACTCAAAATCAGTTTTTTGGTCCAAGTACTTCCACCACACCCATCCATACCACCACTGTGCAAACCACTCCACTTCATCATACACCCCATATCACAAACCCACCTCTTGTAAATCCTCCATTAGCTCCCATCATGGCAGCTTGGTATGCACCTTTGGCCTTATCTCAACCCCTAATACCTTTTCAAAATGACTATCAGTCTAAGATCCCTCATTTCACAGGGGTTGAATCCATCACTGCCCAACAACATGTAGATAGAATCAATGACACTTTTGATTACATGGAGATAGAGGAAGAAACCATTAAGATGAGAATATTTCCACAAAGCTTAGGAGGAGAGGCCAAAAAATGGTTCAAAGCATTAACCCCTAATTCAATACATGACCTCCCTTCCCTCTACCAAAATTTTATAAACAAATGGGAAATCAAGAAAAACCCCCTCCAAATCTTGTCTGAATATAACAACCTTAAAAGGAATGTAGGGGAAAGTGTGAAAGACTATTGCACTAGGATTAACAGCGTGTATAATGCCCTCTCACCTCACATGAAACCCCCACAAGGCCTAGCACTAGTGAAATTCCTTGAAGGTTTTGACCCAAACATGACTTTCCAATTGAGAGAAAGAGACCCTAAAACTTTAGAAGAAATGAAAAAAGTAGCAATTAGTGCACAAGTAAACTTAATTGAAAAGAGATCTAGGTTGAAATCAGAGAAGAGAGTAACCTATAAGGATGAAACCATGCCCTCAACCTCCTCCTCTGATTCTAAATTGGACAACCTAATGAGAATTATGGAGAGAATGACTGAGAAGATAAACTTAAATGAAAGGATACCTCCTAGGGACAACCAAGCCAACACCCAAAACTGAATAGAACTCAAAACTTCAGAAGAGATACCCCTCAAATCAAGAAAAGGGAAAATGACCAACAAATCAGACCTCCCTTTCAACAAAACTATGTAGATGAGGAAGGAGGAGAAATTATAGAACCTGAGGAAAACCATATAAATCTAATTGGTTTTGATAATGAAGAATATGTTTTTCTCACTGAAGAAGAACAAGACTTATTTTCCTCAGATAAAACTGACACAAACTATGAGGATTCTGAAGACTACCGCTTGGGATTTGAAAATTCCATCATGGAAATCCATAAGCAGTATGATCTTAGGAGTAAAAAATACCCAGATTCAGCCAAAAAAGACCAAATAGATGCTTCTTTTCGGAAAGTACCTGAAAACACCTCTAAGAAAACAACAGAAAATGTCAACACTATGGTTAAGAAAGCTAAAGAAAACAAAGGAAAAATCAGCCTGCCAAGCAAAGACCTTAGTTGTCCTAGTACCTCCATTAGTGACCCTAAGAAAACCATTTTGACCAAAACTCCAAATCAGGATCAACAAATTAAGAATGTAGAAAATATCATGGTTGATAAAGCTGATGTTAATATGTCCAAAACACTAGTGCCTTTCAGTTTTGAGGGAAATATTGCCAAAATCAAGATAAATATTCCCCTCACTGAACAAGTTACTCAACCCATATATAGGTCTCAGATGTTGAAGTTACTAAACATAGGAAATGATGCTGACACTTTGCACTTGGCTGATGACACACCTGAGTTGTTGTTTGGACCCAAAATAGAAGGAAAGTATCAGGAAGGAGCCATTCCTCCTTTCTATATCAGCCTAAACATACATGACAAAATCTTACATAATGCCATGCTGGATTCCGGTGCCTCTCACAATCTCATGCCCAAAGTTGTGATGGAGAGATTAGGCCTAGAAATAACTAAACCTTACAAAGACTCGTACTCCTTCGATTCCAGTAGGGTCAAAAGTTTGGGCCTTATCAAGGACCTTTGTGTCAACCTGGCACAAGTACCTTCTAAGAATCTAGTCATGGACATAGTAGTGGTAGATATTCCTCCCAAGTATGGCATGCTCTTATCCAGATCTTGGGGAGCCCAACTTTAGGGGAACCTTCAACTAGATATGTCCTATGCAACCATCCTTGTTTTCAATTAGATAAGGATATTATACCGAGAGTCACATATGAAGTATATGGTTAGCAGTCAGGACAAACCAGACAACACTCCTCTTTATTCTATTCACTCAGATATTGATTCTTTCATATTATATAATGAGGAAGATAATGATAAGCAGGTATATGAAGTTGAAACACATTAAGTCACACTGCAATAGGCAAACCAATATTTGCATGAAGAACTTAGTATTCAGAACTTTAGCAATCTTGAACAAACACATTATGACAAAATCACACTTGACTCTCTACAAACTAACAATGAAGCCTCAAAACTAATGGTCAGTTTGACATATGAATCAGGTTGCTCAAAGGGAGGAAAAATATCAGAAACACAACCCTTCCCTTTTATCTATTCGAAAATACTAGCATGCCCTCATAGAACAAAAAACTTGGGTGGTCTAAATCAAAGGAGTCTTATGTTCTTACCTTATCTAGAGACCTCATTATAAGAGAGTCTTGTTCCCCCAGAAAAGCTGTTGACTCTCATTGATGTTACTATCAATCCTAAAGGGATGTCTGTTGAAGCTAATATAGAGGGATACAATATAGGCAGCCTAAGAAGACCCAAGGTGATTAACTTATCCAAATCCTTGTCATTACACACAAAACTCAAATACTTGAGGTTATGCAAGAAATACCAGGATGCTCTTATTTATAGAAGTAAAAGCTCAAAGCCTGATGACATAGACATTGTTCAAAAGAGACCTTTTTCCAAGGAGAACTATGAAACCTTTGGGAAAATTTTATTACTAACAAAGAAAGCCAAAGGATATGTTATCACTATTAAAATTTTCTAAACTTGGTCAGTTTATACTTGCTCCTAAGTCATGATGTTTTATAGGGTCTAATCCATAGGTTACAAGTCTCATTTCATCACCAAATAAAGTTCATAAACCTTGATTTACTCTTTAGAAGTCTCATACCACATTTTGAAAACCATATTTTAAGTCTTTTTAATTTTTTTTTTGAATAAGCCACAAAACCACATTTTCGTAGCACGCTTAGTGTAAAAAACTGCTTCTGCGCTACGAAAACGTTGGTCTTTTCATAGCGCAAAATTACGAAATCAAATTACCAGCGCTATGAAATCGAGGATTCGAAATTTTTTGGTTTAGCTGTCACATCCATCAATTTTGGTTAAATTTTCATGATTAGGTGTCAGTCCACGAATCCTCTCTCACGTATGCAACCATCCAAAGCAATTATGAAATCGTTATGAGATTTGTTAGGGGTCATTTTTCATTGGTCCTTTTCAAATTTGAAAAAGGGTTGGTTATCATCGATTTTGTCTCATACAAAGAAAACACTGCATGCATATCTATTGTTTGAAAGAGAAGCTCATGATAAGAAACCAAAGCTTTCCTTAAGTTTTCAAGCGAGGAAGAATTTCAATCAAGTGAGGCTGAACCCAATTAATGTTATGTCAGCAGTTTCAATACTTGCTAATCAAGTGAGTTTGAAAATAATTTATGGCTGAAGCAGGATTTCTAATCAAGCGAGGCTGAACCAAATTTTCAAGCGAGCCAGTTCATCCAACAAGGAGGTCTATTATAGGTTTGCTGAAGACACATGGTTTTCAGGAGGAAGATGACAGAATAAAAAGAAATCACTGGTCTGGTCACTGTCTGAGAACAAAACCTGAAGGTTTAGAAGCTCTCTCAAGAGATAAATCTGTTGAAGAAACCTTCAAGAAGTTAGGGTGCTGGAGGTTCTGCAAAAAGCTTCAAGGAGGGCATAATCAGGTTACCAAATAATTTTCTATTAACTTCACAGGGTCAAACAAAAAGGTTGGTTTTCTCAATTTACCAATTTCTCCTGAAGTTATATCAACAGTCATAGAAATTCCAAGGGGGGAAGATAAATGGTTCAAGAATTTTAGGTTTGAAATGCAACCCTGCAAAATATTTTTGAAACCAGAGTTTATGGATACTGATTTGAACAAAGTTGTGCCAAGAAGTTATATCAAGGATGCATTCGCCAATCTGCTTTACAACATCCAAAGGTAATTCACCTGTGAAGGGAGATACCACAAGGTGTACACTTACCACTTTAAACTCTTATTGCATTTCACAATAATAATCTCTCTATAATTACTTTTCTTTCTATTTCGAAGTCTGGCCAAGATGGTAGACAAAGTACAGATGAAAAATCAGGCATGTGAAACCTCATTATTTCATCATGGTATAGTCAAGTTAATAGTTTTTCATGAGCTTCAGAAAGTGAATAGAGAATGGTCTACATTTCTCTTTTTGAGTGGAATAGGGGTTGAAGGAATAGGTGCTAGCCCTCAAGTCAGAGAAACATCTCCATCAAAGACTACTGAACCTACAGAAATAAAATCAAGGAGGTTTGTCAAGCTTAAGCCGAGGAAACAGGTTAAGGAACCAATGATAAACACATCACTGAATATCCAAAGGACTCCTCAATCTGCAGAGAAGAAGAGAACTCATGTCAAAGAGACAATTCAGGAACAGTCAACTAGTAAAACAACTCAGAAGGAGTTGACTAGGAGTCAAAGGTCAAAGGAGAAGGGTAAGGCTATGGTCACAGATGAAAAACTAGAATTAAGAGGTAACTTGAATGATATATTACAAGATATTGACATTGAAGAGTCTCCCCTGGTTCAAGCAGATTTCATCAAACTGGATGCAAGTGGCAAATCAAAGTAATTGAAAACATCCAAAAAATTAGATTTTGAGGATGAAGTGTCAGAGTTTGTTTTTAAGCCTAGAAAACCCTTGACTAGGCAGTCTAAGAAATTGCAGTAGCCAGACATGGAGATAGACCAAACAGGAGGTGAAGATGCAATTTCTTTTGAAGAACCCATAAATATATCATCTCCAATGCTTGAAGAAGACAGAAACAAAGTTTTTAATACTCAGAGAGAAAAGAGTAGTTATGAGGAGGTTAAAGACAAACTTAGACTTGCAAACATTGAAATTGATAAATTGAAAAATAAAGTGAGAATGCATGCTGTAGAAAGGTCAAACTTTGAGAGGTTGAAAGGTCTATTGGAGCTAGAAAAGGTTTCAGACATTGAGTCAATCAGCAGTCAAGACCAATTCTACATATGGACCGTCCCTGCAATCAAGGAAGAAAAGTTCATAAGGATGGTTAATACCAAAATAAGAGCTAATAATAGAAGGCTTAAAAGGCAGGTTTAAGATCTTGAAATACAACTAGCAAAGCCTGAAGATCAACCACAACAAAAATGAATGTAAACAGTAAGTGACATCTCCTAACACATTTTTGGGGTTATGTGGAAAGATTTCATTTTTGAAAGTAGTTCAGAGTTTATTTTTGTTGATTATGAGAGCTTATATATAACTGGAAGGATGGAAGTAAAGGTTTCAAACTTAAAATTTTTGGAAAAAAGCTGTGAAAATATAGACACAGCAGTTTCATAGCGCGCTACGAAACTACTGTAGGATGCAGTTTGAACAATTTTGCACGGTTTCAAACAGTGAAAAGGATTGTTTTTTAAACCTTTATGCTACTGAAGAATGTATAAAGATCACAAGTGAAGATCCAATGTCAAAACACAGAAAAATGAAGGTTCCAAGTGAAGTTTTCAAAGGTAAAGTTCTGCGTTATGAAAACAGCAGACACTTTCGTAGTGCATCAATGTTAACAGTTTTGGCACGCCTTCAAAAGTTTGGTTTGGGCACAGTTGGAAGGGCGAAGTCACATGAGTTTAATAAGACATTGACACATGTTTTTGAGCACAAATTAGTCAGCAGATGGTTTGAAGAAACATAAATGAAGCACTATAGATATTTTACAGGGAGCATGTTCCTATCTTTCAGGGCAGATAAGAAGCAAATCAATACAGTCTAACAGCAAGGAGATGGACATCATCAAGGTCGAAATTTAGGAGGAGAAATTGTCAAATAGAATATTTAATGTTTAGATAAATTTGTTAAGTTATAATAAAGAGTTTTAATCCTAGTTGTATTAGGACTTTAGAACAGACAGTTTAACTGTCAGATGTAATTAGAAGTTTGTTTTAGCAGTTGATAGGTGTCAAGCTAGAAAATTCGAATTTTTCTAAAGTGTTTGGAGAGAATCCAAGAATGTAATGATGAATCTATAAGAGACAAGAAGTCGAATTGCATAGGGCTGGAAATTTTCATTAACAAGCATACTGTTTTGTTGTAGAAAAAACTGTTTTTTTATATTAATACAGAGATATTGGTTTCATCACTCAGGATTCAAAAAGGGTTATTGTTGTTTGATATTCTCATGGTTTTCCTCTTTCAATTACTTGCAGTGGCATGAATGTATGTTACTTATAATTCACTGAAGGTGCTCTAACTTCCTTCATATGTTCCTGAACTGTGTTTATTTTTTGTCCTACTGTTCTGTTGATGCATCTAAACCCTGAAATGCCCTGACTTCCATATGAAGCTGATATTAATGTTTTGTGAAAACAAATTTGACTCCATAAGCCCAATAGATGTTTGTTTATTAGCATTACAACCAATTATCCATTTTTATCCATTTTACTCATAGATTTATCCATCTAATCCTTATTTGAAAATCATAAAACTATTGAGAGAGCCCTCTCAGGTTGAGGAGGCTAAGCCTCAACTAAAAGTCTGGTTTGAAATAGTTAATCAGAGTCTTCTTGATTAGCAGCCTATCAGGGTCTGATTTTGAGATATGTATGGACTTTAGACACTTAGGCAAAGCCTCCATGGAGTCCAAACACCCCTTTCCCAAGATAAATAATCACATGCCAAAAATAGGAATTTCTAGCAAGGTGACTTTGATTGGTAGTGTTTCAAGTTTTCATGAGATAATACCATTTCAAATCAATCAACACAAAGACATTTTCAAAGTTCCTTGGGATGACTACATACTTGAAATTTTTTTTCCTGGAATAAGGAATGCTGAAGACACCTTCCAAGAGACCATGGCACCTGTTACCAACTTTCTCACTATGATATATATTGATGACCTTCTCATTTGTTTAGGAGATGATAAAGAATGCATTTTTCACCTGGACAGTTTCTTTCACAGAAACAAGGTTTGGAAACAAAACTCAAAGAAGGAATGTAAAGGAGAACTTGGCATGTTTGAAAATTCTTGGCAGAAATATTGCACCATGCCCTCAAAAATAGATAGTCATGTTCCTTATCTGAAAGAACTAAATGAAAAAGGGTTGGTATATGATCCTGTGGAAGACAGGGTAATCAAATACCATGTCCATTTAGAGTCTTAGTTAGAATTTATCATTCATTATACATATCACTGTTTGATGGAAAGGTATTGAGAGAAATCACAAAAAAAAAAAAAAATAGAAAAGAGGGTAGATTTGAAAAGAGGTAAAGCCCCATACCCAAAAAATAGAACTACTGAAAGTGGGTAAGCCTAAATACCACTAATAGTGCATAAAGAAGTCGTGTTTCAGTTTCTAGCCTAATCATGGCTGAAGCATGTTTTAAATTTATTATTGATAAGTTAGTGAAAAATAGTTGGTCAAATTATTCAAGATTGACTGGTCAAAAGATAGATTAGGTAGAAAGATAATGGTTCCACATGCTCAAAACAGAACCAAAGAGAAAAACATGGATGAATAGAAAAAAATGTATCCTAGCCCTAATTTTTCTGGTCTTATTTTGTACAAAAATAACATTTGTGTGCAACTTGTTTTTATGCCACAAACCCATGGTAAATCATATTATCTAATCCTAATTTAGCCATGTTTTCAATTTCATGTTTTTGGCTTAGTGAGTAAATCCTGTCAGACATTTTAACCTTGATAGTTGAATAGTATAGGTAGAGAATCAAAGGAGCTCATCAACATAATATAAGTTCCAGGAAGACATAATGTAGAAGTAGATAGTTAATTTTTATTTAAGAAAAATATCAAGGTTGCTAGTCCAAATGCACCTAAAGAAGAAAAAATGTTACGCAAGTAGGTCGGGTAGGTAGAGATGAAGTTGAGCTAATCATGTCTTTCAGATTGTTGAGATCATAGCTTCAAGCAAGCATCAACAAATGAAAAGAGGTAAAAATATGCCCAATGGATGAGGCACTGGTTTCCATAAAGCCAGAGATTTGAAGTTCTGGACACCTCCTAAAAATGAGCTGCCCTCCCTAAGTGAGCCACTGTTAGTCATCAATAATTTTTGCCTTCATAGATGACTAAATGATTTCCCTAGATTTCTAGAAACAAAGTTCATGAACATTGTGAGTTCTAGAAATATCACTGCCTTTATCATCCTTAAAGATACTTTTTCACTATTTCATCTTTCCATCATGTCCAGCTCTACTTACCAGTCTTAGAAAACCCATTGGGGGCTCATGTCATCCATTTTTTCTATATCTTGTAACCTTTGACCCAAATCCTTTGTTTGTTTTTCCTAAAAACCCCCCACTACTACCTAAGCCCACCAATCAAACAACTTTGTTGTATCTCGCAAAATACTCCCAAACACTGATGGTCTCAAACTATATCTGTAGGCTCTTTAAGATAAATCAAGTACATTGGATTTTGGATCTTCAATACATTAGTTTAGCATAAAGTCTATCTTACGCTTGATGATCACAAATTCTAGGTCTCAGTCCAAAAGCCAAGTCTTAGAAAGCTTCCACTAGGTCACCTAGGGTTTCACAAAGTCATAGGGTGGATTTGGTGCCCTACAAACTCTGTTTTTCCTGTATGAAGAAACTACATTCAAAGAAAGAAAAGGACAGGTGATCTTGTCCAAACTAATCAAAAAGGTTATTCAAGGAAGGCTTTTTGGCCTAAAGCATGAATCTTTCAAGGGGATACCTGCCCTTTGCTCACATTTCTACAAGAGGATCAAATAGCCATCAGACTAGCAATGGGTAAGGTAAGAGAGAAAATTATCATAAGAAGACCATTCATAGCAAGAAGAAAGCAGCAAGCATATGTTTGATAAGAATCAGGGTTTGTGATAGCTTTGACCAAACAAGGAATCAGTACTAGGGTTACAAAGGCAAAGGCCACCTCAAATATTTCAAGTGCACAACTAAGACTTTTACAGATAATTAATGAGTTTTGAGAAGTTTTTGAGAACTTAGAAGACAACACTATTTAATTTTTCTAAGTAGCCCTAAAACCTAGGAGTTTGGGAAAGTGACAAAAAAGGTCAAATGATATTAAAGAGCCTCCTTCATAATAGTAGATGACATGTCAAGGGTTTCAAGCTACCCTCTAGGGTTTGGCAAAGAGGCACTAACTCCACCTCATAAAAAGGTAAAATCAGAGGTCTTAAAGTGATCAAAGGAGGCAAACATAAAAACCAATACTCCACTACACCAAAGGAAGAAACATGATAAAGTGTATCAGCAAAAGGGCCGGAAATATCAATGCAAGGGTTTCACTTCTCAAAATAACAGTCAGAGGCATTTTCAAATGGTCCAAGGAGGCAAGCATGAGGTAAAAATGCCCAAAAAAAGTTAATTATGATAAACATGGTTTTCAATATTGAGGAGGAAAGGTGTTAAACTCCAAAAGATAGTAATCAAGGGAAGAGAAGTTGTGTAGGCACCTGCAAGAACATAAGTGGCCAAGAAAGACACAAAAATGGACTGTTACAAAGGGTTACCTACAAGAAAATTGGTGAGGACAAACAAACCCAAATGTATCTCATAATGGTGGCACACATGAAAA
The DNA here is from genome assembly GCA_034641835.2 of Pinus albicaulis. Lineage (NCBI taxonomy): Eukaryota > Viridiplantae > Streptophyta > Pinopsida > Pinales > Pinaceae > Pinus > Pinus albicaulis. The sequence goes on along the minus strand of CM076579.1, from coordinate 1,085,332,646 downwards.
CTAAAGGAGTCATTGACATCACCTGCTAGGGTTTTCACATTAAGAATTTTTTCCACTGATTCATAGTGAGACACATGACAGAGTGACAGTCAAAGGAAAATATGGAAAATAATCACAAATCTGTAGTTTGCAAATTTTAAAAGATCATGAAGAGGTTCATATTTACAAATAAGAGTAAAGATTCATTTTGAGCTGGTTGAAGGGTTTGTGAGCAAAAGAAGAACATTAAGAAGTTTCTAGCAAGGCAAAAAACCACTTTTTCTGAGACTCTGCCCCCTACAGGACCAGAAAGGCCAAAAAGAACAGTGAAAAAGGTAAGAAGGAAATAAACATTAGGAAAGTGGGTTTTGGCACGAAATCATTTTTCAAAAAGATTATAAGGGTCTCCTTGACCTCTTCCCCACTTCATATTTGTCATTGCAAAAAGGAAGAAAACGGTTGAAAGCAATTATTGAAGTTTTTTTGTAAGCTGGGTCAAAAAACTCAGGCACTACGAATCGACGGAGGCGCTACGCACCTGGCCGTTGGTGCTTCGCATAGACGAGGTGGTCGCAGTGTAAATTTACACTATGCTGCGCACTGGGAGGGCGGCACTACGCCCCTGTGCAGGCACTACACACAGGCCTAGAATGGCCTGACTGCTACCTTTGCACGCTGGTGCTGCGCCTCGATGGGCCCGACAGACCCATTTCACCACCCGACTCGCCCACTGAAGGCCTCAGGCGCTGCACACAGGCCTGCCAACTTGACCCGACCTGAACGTGCAGTCGGGTGGTGCTACACATCGACTGTATTTGGTCCAAATTGCTCAAAAGGGCCTAAAATTCAAGTTTTTTGCCTCCAAATCTCCTGCAATCAGTCAAGAAAGGTTGGTGGCTCTTTTCCTTACCTTCCAAGTAGTGTTTTTCATAAACATTGAGGACATTTAAAGCCTAATGTGACCAAACCATAATCTGCATGAAACTCAAATTATTCACCTTCTAGGGCAGGGTTTGCATTAGGGGAGTTAACATTAGCCTAAAGACACTCAAATGCAAGCAAACCTCCTCCTAAAAATCTGAATTTTTCCTAGACCTACCTCATTTTGCCTTCATTTTCCAAAATTTTCCCTCACATTATTCATTTGCCCTCCCTACACCTAAAAGCCCTCATCAAACAAAAAACCACTTTATTCAAGGTTATAATCAACCACCATGTCTGAGGAAGAGATCAGTTCAAGCAATGATGAAGACCAAAGGCCTATTAAGCCAAAACACAAGGGATGAAGGGTTAATAGGTTTGAGCCCTTAGACACCATTCAAATCACATCTTCTCCCATGATCCTTGCATGTTTTCAAGATGTTGGATGTTATCAGTTTTGTGAGAGGGTTAAACAAGTCCAAAGCCACTCAGACTTGACTAGGTTGTTCATTCTCAGCCTACAAAACCACCAAGTCAACCTAGCAGGAGTGAATTTTGAACTCTCGTCTGAATCCATTGCTAAAGAAACAAGAATACCATATATTGGTGAGAGAAGGTTTAACAAAATAAATTGGACTTCAGCTATTATGAGCCCTACCTCAAACCTAGCTTTCAACAAGGCTGCAAGGTTGTTTTCCCCTTCTCCCACCTGTTAGAGAGGTATGCCCTACTGATGAGGCAGATTATCAAGTACTTTACCTGTGAGGGGAGATACTCTAGGGTTTATTCTTATCACATAAGGCTTCTAATGCACTTCACTATGGTTAAACTTACCTTCATTCAACAAAATTTTCCTTCCACTTCACACCCACCTACCTCCACTCCTCCATCATCTCCACCTATGCCTTCTCCACAAGGAAACTTACCTCCTGTTTGTCCTCCTAATGCATCAGATGAAGGTGATAACAATGGCACTGATGGAAAAACAGATGACAGTGGAGAGGAAAAGGACAGTGAGGTAAAAACATAGTTAAATGAAAAAAAAGAAGATGATAGTAGTAGAGAGGAAGAAGATGATGGCAGTAGCCATGAAGAACAAAAAAATAGCAATGGAGAAAAGGAAGACAGTGAGGCAAAGACAAAATATATTGAGGAAGAACAAGAAGATGATGATGACATGGAGGAGAAATATGAACACAACAGTGAAAATGAGGAAAACAATGAGGCAAGTACAGAGCTTAATCAAGAAAAATGAAAGTGATGAAAATGATAAAGACAGTGGGGAAGATTCAAAGCCTAATAAAGAAGAAGAAGATGATAATGACATGGAGGATAGTGATGAAAATGGAAGTCAGAAAGAGGAAGAAAATGAGCAATTGGAGCAAAACAGTGATAACAATGACATCACTAAATCAATATCAAGTGCAGAAAAGAGTGTTGATGATGAACAAGATAAAGACCAAGAGGATTATGAAGAAAAAAATGAAGCTGACAGTCAGCAAGAGAGTGCACAAGACAACCATGAGGAAGATGTGTTTAAGAATGACAGTGAGCACAATGATAGTGAAAAAAGTGTTGAAATGAATAAAGAAAATGAAAATGAAGAAACAGAGGGAGAGGATGAAGTTATTGAAGAGGAAGAGCAGGCAAATTATGAGGCTAAAACAGAGTTTGAAGATGAAGACAATGACCAAGGCAGTGGCACAAATGAGATAGCTAGTGATGAGCAAGGAAATAGTCATGACAACTGTCATGACTGTCATGACACAAATAAGCCTTTGAATGACCAAGAAATCCAAAGTGACAGTGAAGAAAGTGACAGAGAAGAATACCTTTATGAAAAATAGAGCCAAAATGAGGCAAGTGAGGATATTAGTGATCAGTTTGAAGGCCAAAAAGATAGTATGGAAAAAAGTGAGGGAAATGAAGATGATAATGAAGCTTAAGATCAAGAAATCAGTGACCTAATGGAGCATGAAGTGACTCATGAAAGCCATGACAAAGATGAAAAGGCTTGTGACTTCACCAAAGATCAAGGCACCCTCATCACTCCCCTCGCATGCACCTACCACAGAGGCAAAAGAGATGCGTTTGCTACCTAAAAAAGGCAAAGGGCCATCTCTACTCTAGCTATCAAGCACAAAGACAAAGGCAAGGAAAAGATGGAAAAATGTGAGCAACAAGTAAAGGTAAGGAGAAGCAAAAGGATCAAGAAGACTTCTTAAGAGCCTCAATTCATTGATCTAGGCAGTGTGTAATATACCCAAAAGGGACTGCTTAGCAAGACATGCCTGAAAAATGCATTTTTCAGGAATGTGTGCTTTAGAAACCAAGCTTAGCCCTTGGATTCCTTGGATTTGATAATCTAAGACCCAAATCCAAGAGGAGATCAGAAACCAATCAGACTAGGTGAGGCAAACAAGCCTCCCACACCTAGTATGGCTTGATAGATGCCCAACGAGGGGATGCAGCAATATATAAAAACAATAATGGATATGCAGTGTTAAATAAGCTCACATGATGTGTTAAAAACGCATAACCTTCAATCAAAGCTACAACAACAACTTATATTCTGATTCATAATCCAACAGATGGGGAAAAGCATCCCTTTAAGCCCTAAAAAGGTTAATTTCAGAGATTTGCATAAAATTAAGGGAAAATGATGGTGGGATCGCTTATCTTAGGTAATGTGGGACTCACATACAAAATTTTAGCAAAAAAAATGACTCTAGCTAAGTTAAATAGATCTCTCGGTACCGATACAGCTCAAAACACTGAAATCCCATAAATTAACTCAACAGAAATTTACTGAAGCACATATTGCATGATTTTCTAAAGGTTTTAGGCACAATATGGTATAACATCAGATCTAGAGTTTATTACATCAGAATATGGAAGAAAATGGAGATCAAGCTCCCTTTTACATATCAGAAAGGTGACCCGACAAGGGTTCCATGGAAGCACAATATACACAATAGTAGATCTGCATATCTAGATCTGGAAAATGAAGTTTACTGTAGCTCTGAATACATGTAGCTGAAAAATACAAGAATCAGAAGAAGAATGAAATACAAAGCTTCCCGGGAGAAGGGTTGGCCCTTCCTCCAAGGAACAAGCTCAAAAGAAAGGGTATAAACCCTGCTACTGCAACACTTAATAGAATAACGTAGTCCCTGCAAATAACTACACTAGAAGAGATGGAGGATATATTGGCCACATGCCAAGATTTGAATATCAGCCCAAAGTGCTAATACACTCTTCCAGGAGGATAAAAGACTCACTCACTGAGAAGAGGCACTAGTATTGTCTAGATCTGAATAGATCGAGTCTCCACTTGTTGCAGCTCATTGAAACAAGTAAACCCCAACAAGATTTATGTTGTCTAAGGGAGATGGAGCTTGGCCATATGCTTGATATTGGAAGTGAAGTGCAATTCCCTCCAAGAGCTACTCAATGGAAGGAGAGAGAATCCCTAAACAGGAAATCCTCACAAGTCTCTACTAAACAGCCAAGAGAACTCGAATTGTCTAAACATACATCAAAATCAAATATCATGAACGACCTTCTCTTGAGCCTTCCCCATCCTTTTATAAGATGAGAGCTTGAGAAACCCTAAACAACCTTTAAAAATCTAGCTCCTTTCACATGAAGATCCTCCATCTAAAACTATGCTGATCAACAAGGAGGTTCAATGCATCTGGACAGTGCTGTGATTTGGTCCTGTTGACCCAGTGAATCTCCCCAATCCTTTTTCACATACAAGGGTATTTTATTGAGACAGCCCTGATTTTCCTCTGTTCACATTGGGCATTTTTGATGCTTTTAGGAGTTTACATGTCATCCTTTACATTTTATTCATAAATTAAGAAAATCAAAATAAAATGAAATATCCTATTAGCTTGGGCTAATTAGGAATATTACACAGTGACAATGACGACAAGGAGATGACCACTAGATTGCTTCTCTTGGAAAAATATGCACAACTTCAGGAGTGGTAAAGAGTCTTTGACATGGCACAAGGTTTCATTCATTATTACAAGGAGGAGCACAAGCATTTCAAGAAGGTGAAAAGGGACCTTTCTCTACAAATGAAAATGACCAAGCATTATGTAAGGAAAAACATGCTTGCTTGTGCCAAACTGAAGGAGGCCCTTACGAAGCTAGAAAACCTAAAAAGGGAAAAAGTTCATGACAGACTTGGAGTTTTAGCTAAAGCTTCTCAACAGGTGTCCAAGACCTCTTGAGGGGCCTCTCCACCAAGTTTGAGGCAATTTGAACAAAGTTTTGTCTTTTTCAAATTTTGACCCCTCTGTGCACAGCACCCTAGGTGCTATGCACAACATTGGTGCATCCTCAGCATTAAAATTTTGCATTTTTGGATTTATCACATCACCAGCAGGCTGATCACCAATTTTCAAATCATTTGGAGAATTGTTGACTCCCTAAAAGGTCAAAAAACATAAAAAATTTGACCTTTCTGCCTCATTTTTAGACGAGGCGTTGCGCACAGATCAGTGTTGGGAGATTTGATTTTTGTATAGGTAAATCAAATCAAATCAACACAACTCAAGAATTTCTGGAAATTAGACTCATTAGGCTTTCCAACGAGCCATCATTGAGCCAAATCTGGTGTCAGGAAGGGGTCCAAAACTCAGCTGCAAGAGACCCTTTTTTTTGCTAAAGTGGCGCTACGCACAGAGGCTGCCTAGTGTGTTTTGGACCAAAAGTCAACAAAACACACTCATTTAATGCAAATAGATATTTTTTAGCTTTTTGAGGAGAATTAATCTAGAATTAGGTGCAAATAGTTATTTTAGCATTTATTTCTTAGGATATTATGTGCCTTGGGCTTTACATGGTCTCTTGGCCATAAATGATATTTATGACTATATTTGACATTTTCCTACCAAATTTAGGGTTTTAGTCCTCATTTTCTCCATAAAAAGATCATAAGGCCCGTATTTATTTTTTTGGAATTTGATGAGCTTGAAGAAAAATATACATGGTGTTGGGAAAAATACTGAGAGGGGGGGGGGGGGGGGGGGGGTGAATCAGTATTTAGTGCAGAATGAAAATTTTTACTTTTCTTTCTCTAAAACCCATAAGCTACTTTAATGAACCCAAGTCACGTATACACGCGGATATCCTTAATGAAACTTGTGTATTACCAGAGATATCATTATGCAGATAATTCTTTACTTAGATCATTGCATCATTCATTCATTAGATGTTTAGTAAGCAGTAAACATGTGTAGTAAGAATAGAATAAATCATCACACATAAGAAACACACATGAACACCAGGATTTAAGGTGGAAACCTAATTCGAGAGAAAACCACCGCTGCTGTCATCTTAGTTTTCAATATTTATTATAAAGAAAACATCTTACAACCATGCACTGGCGCAGACCAGCACGCAGGCACCCACCTGTAGAAGGCTACAACCTTCTCTCGTTTACCATCCTCTCCTGGAAGGGAGCTCCAACCCCCTGCTCTCATTTACCAACCTCTCCTGGAAGGGAGCTATTACCGCCTGCTCTCATTTACCAGCTACCACTGGAAGGGAGCTACAACCCCTTGACTGAAGGCTTCGACCCTCAACACCATTATGGACCACGTTTCATCAATTTTCATACTGGATCCAACTCCACACATTTAAGCTCAACATACATCAAACTGAAACTTATAACTCCATCAATTCATTCATTGAATCATCAACCAATCAACCAACAACTTGATCTTTGATCAACATAATCAGCAGCATAATCAACATTCAAACAACCCAGATCTGTGTGAATACATCATTGACAGATAGCAGTAAAACAACAAAATAGATCAGACATTTCATTCCACATACTTCAGCAAAACCCTATATTTCATACACGCTTTTACTTCACTGAACCTACGTATATACGCACTTTCACAGAGACAAACTTGCGTATACATCTGCACATATCTCAGAACTGATTTCACATACCATACGCGCTTTCTCTTCCACGAACCTGCGTATAGATCTTCAAACTTTGTAGGGCTGCGCAACTCTTCAGAACAAATAAATAGCTCAGATATTACCCTTTACTTCAGGAAATATTTGCCTCATCTCAGATCTAAACATTCTATAAACAGATCTAGAAAATACATAGTCATTTCAAATCTAGAGATCCCTCTTCATCATTTTCTTCATAGGTGCATTATTAATTCAGATCAATCAACAAAATGTTACCCATTCCATGCATATATACTTCAGAGTGAAGTATTCATTGAAAACCCAGACTCATGCACACCTTGCACTATGATCTTCTCCTTATATAGATTTAGCATTTGTCAATACCATGAGTTAAAACCACTCAACTACTAATGGTATTCCTAGACGGGATCAAATAGATATTCTAGCGCTCAATAAAATGGGCCAATACCATGGTAAATTCCCTTGGTTTTATTAATTTAGAGCGCAAATAGGCATATGCTACTTGGTACATACTTTTCCACGTACATACGCTACTTCGCCTTTACAAAACTGCGTATGCTTTGTGACATATCATTTTTATCATTATTCTGGCACTTACTGGAATTTCTTTCTCTGTTACTTCTGAGCTGCTTTGTAAATACATCAGATTTGCATCATTAATAACCTCATCAAGTCAGTTTCCATCAAGGACAACTTTATCAAGCAGGTTTCCATCAACTTTATCAAGTAGGTTGCCATCAAGGACAACACTCTACATCATATTGCCAACAATCTCCCCCTTTGGACTTGATGGCAACCATGATGGTGTTTGATCACCACAACAAATAGATACATTGAATATAACCATTATTCAAACACCATGATACTCTCCCCCTTTGACATCAAGGGCAAAGGGCGGATCAAAACCAAAACAAGGTTTTTCTTCTCATGTAGAAATAAGAGCTCTGTAGATCTGATGTGCACTGAAGTTATCATGCTCCCCCTAAGTTCACACTGAATCTTCAATCATATTTTTCAATGAAGTACATGACTCTATGACCTTTCCTATCACCAAGGACTTTAGACTTACATCAATTATCCAACCAAGTGGATTTACATATGTGACTCAAGTACCCAACCAAGTGGGTTTACACTTTTTAACAAGTCCTTTCATGACTGAATATAAAAATTTACATCATGGGTCTCAACATGACCTTTTCATAAAATTACAAATATGTCTTTTTATGACCAATACCAAAAATACCTCAAGAGAGAGATCATATTTTAGAACCATCATAATGCCAACAATGCATTCTTTCCACCTGTCCAATGCTCCCCCTTAGCTTGTGCATCCTGAACACTTTCAACAACAAATCATCAAGGCATCTTCATCAAATATCAGAGAATGAAACAAAAATATGAGAGCTGAAACATCACCAAAGATACCCAACAACACCACAACAGTGCTGAAGAATGCTAACCCAAAAAAAAATTGTCGGCAACCACCCATATGCGGTTTTCTGTGTATAAACTCGTGTATATGCGCGAATGTCTTTCAGGAAATCCGCGTATCCACTACTCCCAGCTTCTGTCTAAGATATTCGAATGCTTTCCTTCAGGCTCTTTGCAGCATCAACATATTCTTCAAGAGGAATTATCATACCAGAACAATCTTCTTCAATATACAATATGTATCAAGCAATCATCCATGTGATCTGTTACCATCAAGATCTTCATGATTTATTTATTTCATAATCATGATGTAACATGTGTAGGAATTATGTATAAAAGGTCTCAACCATGTCAAAAGTCATCAGCAACAAACTCTGCATGATCTATCCTTATCTTTGAATCATAGGACTTCCATCTCATCCAGGTGTAAAAACAAAAGATACTCTTCAAAAAAAACAATCAGGGCTCATCCATAATCTCATTATAAGAAACCATGTATCATGTCACCATCATTTGAGCATGAGTATTATGAGAACTAAGGAATAAGCAGATACAATGACAACAATGGAATCATTAGTAGTTAGACTGATGCTCCCCCTGAACCTGTGCTCCTATTCTTGAGTCATCTCACTGTTTTCCTTAACTGAAAAAGCATACACTTCTGTCTTCATTGGAACTCGTGTGTATACGCGGCTTTAGTTCATGAAACCTGTGTATGGAAAGTGAAATATAGAAAAAAAAATTCACAAGTCCATCTCCCCCTGAACTTGTACCACTTGTACCTGTCTTCTTCACATCAGATGCACTTTCAGAAATAAACATAACCAGAATTACCAGAACAACCATGGGAATCACCATACATTGCTCCCCCTGTGATGATACATTACTAATCCCTATAATGTATCTCACATCACTCCTACAGTAATTATGAGAAGTAAGCTCTAGAAGCGGATGATTGCAGTAGGGTCAATATTCCCTACGTTTCTGACCGGTCCTCCTTCTTTTTCCAGCTTTGCTTGAAATTTCTTATTGTGTGCTGGAAATTATCCAATTTCTCAGATCCATTCATCCTGCATTCTTTTTCTACATGTACATACTTGTTATAAGCATAACATCTTGCGTGACCAGAAAAGTAAGCATAGGGATCATAGTGTGTTTTTCTATTCTTTCTTCTATTGCAATCAGCTGCTTTATGACCAAACTTGCTGCATGAAAAACAATATCCCTTAAAGAAACCTGAGTACCTTTCTGTGTAGAATCTGTTTCGTTTGTGACCGAAACAATATTCCTATAGATTTCTTACCGCAACATGCCCATAATTATGACATTTAAAGCATTCAACATTATTGATCAAAGGAGGGAATGATTTCTTTGAGAGTTCATGATTTTCATTGACCTTTTGTTTCTTTCAACACTTCAAAGTTTTGTATTGATATACTTTGAATCTTAGTACTTCCTTGTCAACTAGATTCTCCTTTAACAAAGTATGAAAACCAAGACCAAATTTACTGAAGGAGACCTTTGAATACTAAGAATATTGTCCAGAATCTTAGTAATATATTGAAACCTCAAGAGTTTATCTTTTTCTTCTAATTTACCTTTTAAAATATTGAACTCAACCTCCAATCTTTGGCATTGCTTCTTCATACTTTCTTCAACCCTTCTTCCTTCTTCTACTTGATCATTCAATTTTAAAATCTCTTCTTTCAACTCATTTTCTTGTTCTTCAAATGTTTGTAGAAGTTATTCATTCTTCTTATTTGATTTTTCCAGATCTGTTTTGAGCGAGATGATTTTTGCTTCACGTCCTTCTTTTTCAAATAGAAGTTCTTCATTCTTCTTATTTGATTTTTCCAGATTTGTTTTGAGAAAGATGATTTTTGCTTCAATTCTTTTACTTTGATAGGTTGCTTTATCCTGCAGTTTTTGATACATTTCTATCTATCCATTCATTATAGAGATCATCTCTTTGTAGATAGATTCTCTCTTATTAAATGATCTTTGTTGATCTTCTAATTTGATCTTGAGAGCTGCTTCTAGATCCATAGCATTACTTTCACTATCTTCACCATTGCATGCACAAGACTGTGAATCATAAGAAAAACAATCAATACCTGTTTCATCTTCTTCATTTTCTGTTGCACATGTTTTCTGAGGTATCTCCTTTTGAGTAGCCTTCTTCTTTTGCTTCCTTCCCATTGTGATGAATCTCCTTCAAGCGATCAAGATTCTGTAGAAGAACCTGCTCCGATACCAATTGTTGGGAAAAATACTGAGAGGGGGGGGGGGGGGGGGGGTGAATCAGTATTTAGTGCAGACTGAAATTTTTTTACTTTTTTCTTTCTCTAAAATCCATACGCTACTTTAATGAACCCAATTTGCGTATACACGTGGATATCCTTAATGAAACTTGCGTATTACCAGAGATCTCATTATGCAGATAATTCTTTACTTAGATCATTGCATCATTCATTCATTATATGTTTAGTAAGTAGTAAACATGTGCAGTAAGAACAGAATAAATCATCACAAATAAGCAACACACATGAACACCAGGATTTAAGGTGGAAACCCAATTCGGGAGAAAACCACTGCTGCCGTCATCTCAGTTTTCAATATTTATTATAAAGAAAACATCTTACAACCATGTACTGGCGTAGACTCATACCAGCACACAGGCACCCACCTGCAGAAGGCTACAAACTTCTCTCGTTTACCAGCCTCTCCTGGAAGGGAGCTCTAACCCCCTGCTCTCATTTACCAGCCTCTCCTGGAAGGGAGCTACTACCCCCTGCTCTCATTTACCAGCTACCACTGGGAGGGAGCTACAACCCCCTGACTGAAGGCTTCGACCCTCAGCACCATTGCGGACCACGTTTCATCAATTTTCATACTGGATCCAACTCCACACATTTAAGCTCAACATACATCAAACTAAAACTTATAACTCCATCAATTCATTCATTGAATCATCAACCAATCAACCAATAACTTGATCTTTGATCAACATAATCAACAGCATAATCAACATTCAAACAACCCAGATCTGTGTGAATACATCATTGAAAGATAGCAGTAAAACAACAAAACAGATCAGACATTTCATTCCACATACTTCATCAAAACCCTAGATTTCATACGCGCTTTTACTTCACTGAACCTACGTATATACGCGCTTTCACAGAGACAAACTTGCGTATACATCTGCACATATTTCAGAACTGATTTCACATACCATACGCACTTTTGCTGAATCCAACTCGTGTATATACACACTTTCTCTTCCACGAACCTGCGTATAGATCTTCAAACTTTGTAGGGCTGCGCAACTCTTCAGAACAAATAAATAGCTCAGATCATACCCTTTACTTTAGGAAATATTCACCTCATCTCAGATCTAAACATTCTATAAACAGATCTATAAAATACATAGTCATTTCAAATCTAGAGATCCCTCTTCATCATTTTCTTCATAGGTGCATTATTAATTCAGATCAATCAACAAACTGTTACCCATTCCATGCAGATATACTTCAGAGTGAAGTATTCATTGAAAACCCAGACTCATGCACACCTTGCACTATGATCTTCTTCTCCTTATATAGATTTAGCCTTTGTCAATACCATGAGTCAAAACCACTCAACTATTAATGGTATTCCTGGACGGGATCAAATAGATATTCCAGCGCTCAATACAATGGGATAATACCATGGTAAATTCCCTTGGTTTTATGAATTTAGAGTGCAAATAGGCATACGCTACTTGGTACGTACTTTTTCTCATACATACGCTACTCTGCCTTTACAAAACCGCGTATGCTTTGTGACATATCATTTTTATCATTATTCTGGCACTTACTGGAATTTATTTCTCTGTTACTTTTGAGCTGCTCTGTAAATACATCAGATTTACATCATTAATAACCTCATCAAGTCAGTTTCCATCAAGGACAACACTCTGCATCATATTGCCAACACATGGTTTGATGAGCTTGGAGAAGAAATTGGTTTTGTGAAGTGGATGAATGGCTTGTTTGGCTTGATGACGGAGAAGCTTGTTTGCATGATTCCATAGCTTGGTGAATGGTGATGTATTCCTAATTTTTCTATTGTTTCCTTTGTTATCATTATGTTTTATGTTTCTTGGCTTCTATAAAACATAAAAGTATAGGTTGAGACATGTTATTTGAGGCACCTGAGTCCTCCCGTTTGTTATAGTTTTGATGTTTTCTATTTTGGCCATCTTAAGGAATTATTGATTGCTTCTTAGGTCCACCAAAATTTGTTTTTTTTTCATGTACGGTTAGTATGCTAGCTTACAAGTATGATTCATGGTATGCCCTACTTATCTGAAGTTTTCAAAACCCTATCTTGAAGCCTTTCTGTGAAATATTGATTGTTAGGTTAAGTCAAAGAGGTCTCGTTTGATCTCGCCCTTTGTCCATGCTTAAAAAATTGTTTAAGAGTTCCCAGTAACTTGATATATGCTGTTGAGGAGTTCCCTCTCCATAAATTGAGTTATTTTTATTGTCTTATGTGTTTTCCCAAAATTTGAAGGTGAGTTTCTAACGTTAGAAGTTCTTATTCTTTCTATGTTTCACTAGAATGTTTCTCTTGGATGTTTATTAGTTTAGAGTACTTTTTATTGAGCTTAATGGTTTGCCCTACCTCATGAATTGTAAATTTTAAACTATATATGTTTAAGACCTCTTAGTCTTTCCCAAACTTAATGTTCACTACACCTCATACATCACCTTAAGGATCCATTAACCTTGCTAAATCGGCCATGCAACACAATCTGTTTCAATATTTAGACACCCTTGACTTCATTTGACTCCATAACCCAATGGCTTTGACAGACCCTCACTTCACCTATTCCACTTGACCATTTTACCCAACCAAAAAAATCAACAAACCCTACACCTAATAACTAGCCTAAGATCAAAACCATAGAGCAAAAAGAACACATCCTTTGCACCCAATAGAGAGATCCATCTCTGAGTCCAAGAAGGCTAGGTCCTAGGACTTCAAAGCTTGGTTCCATGTTACCCTGTCATTTGGTCTACTAATCTGCCAAATCACGGGACCCTAACACACGGAATCAAATCATCTCTACAGACACAACACACATTCCACATATTACACTACCAAAATCACAAACCTATGCACACATATTGATATCATATCCCTACTATAACCATAGATCTTGCATTGTTATCAATTCAAACATTATGCAACAATAAAATCAATCAAGCATATATTCAATCCGTCTTCAAATATTTCATAGCTAAGCCATCTCTTTGCTCCTTGGTGCACACATATTCCATATTATATCGCACATGAATAATCCATTACTTGCACACTTATCTCCTTTATCTCCTTCTCCTTATATATTTTTTTCCTTGCAAATACCATAGGCAAATAATTTGGTAATGTATTTAGTATTCATTAGACATGATCAAATAGACTTTGACAACACAATACTATGGGGAATTACTATGGTAATGGATCCTGGTTTCCTTTTTTCCATGGTTTGGATTATGTATGTGACTTTTGTTCAGAAAACCTGTGTATATACATGACTCTTATTCATAGGGTTCACATGTACTTTTTCAACCTTCACAATTTTCATTCATTCTGTAACTAAGCTTCCAATTCTATTTCATATCCTTTGTAATATTTGTACCATCAAACATGTCATATACAATAGTTCCATAATCATGATATTATAACCAAGTTAACATCAAGGACATATTTTTCAAGAAAGCTTCCATCAAGGAAAACAAATTAGCCATAATTCCAACAAGTTAGAACCTTTCATGGTCTGATTTTATTATAATTGTGCCCTTTGTATCCTATATATATACTAAGGAAACCTAGTTTTAGGACCCTGAATTACTATCATGTACATTGTTTTCATTGTAAAAGGAGGTTTCCCTCTTGAATATAACTCTAACTATTGGTTTTTTATCATTTTAAGGCACAATGTTCATAACATTTGGTATCATAGCATACACAACTAAGGTTTTTATACTTCAAACATGCCATCTCAAGATTTTTGCAATTTTTTTTTTTTTATGGGAGGTTTTATATGGTGGAACTTGGAGAATGTTGAGGAGCATAAGATTCTAATTTTATATCTTGGTTTGCAATAATTTCAGATATATTGTCTAATGAAGTTAGGATTCTTGAATGTTTTTGTACTAAGTTTCAAACATGTCAGTTTGGAATTTTGCATATAAATTTTTTTTTGGGAGACAAAATATGGTGAAACTTGGAGAATATTAGGGATAAATATTGAGGAAAATCTCGTTCAAACTTAGAATATTTTTTTTCTATGCTTTTAGATATATTCTCTAAAGAAGTTAGGATTCCCGAATGATCTTGAAATCAATTTCACACCATTCAGTTTTGAATTTCACTGTAACTATTTTTATGGGGTGTTTCAAATTGTGAATCTTTGAACATATTGAGGAGAGATAGGAATATCTTGTTTAAATTTCAGAGTGTTTCTTTATACTTTCAACGATATACTTTTTGGAATTTAGGGTTTGTGAAGTATCTTGAAATCAATTTAAAATATGTAAACTTGGTATTTTTTATATAACTTATTTTCTAGGACATTTTAGATTATGAAATATTCAAGGATATTAGGAAACACACATAAGTACCTCAGGTCATAATTTCAAAATTAAGTTTGAACAATTGGACACTTGGCATGCTATACAATATTGCTCGTAGGGAGAGGCAAAAAATAAGCAAGTTTTGGGAAAGTTACCTTAAATTTCACTTAGCACATCAAATTATAGTTAAACTTATGAAATTGTAGCCTAAGATATATCAAAGTATTATAGACCAAAAATTTGATTCATAAGGGCTCAAATATCAAATATATATCAAGAAAATGTCATCCATTTAAATATTCTCCAACTTAAGGTTTTAAAACGTACATAACTTACAAGTGACATAATGTTTGTTTAGAAGATACATTTTTTTTGGAGAATAAAAGTTGTGATAAAGAGGAGTAATATTATTATCATGCCTCCAAAGAAATCTACTGCACCAGTTAAACCTCCCGAAGGCTCATCTTGGACTCCTGAAGAAAGTGAAGATTTAGAATTTAGGTTCCCCCAATTAGATAATAATGTTAATCAAATTATTTGGATGGTAGTATGTTGAAAAAGGTGGATTTATCATATTCTCAAGAAAAGTTTAAAAGGTAAATTATGGATGAAATTCAAAAGGAGATGAATGAAAATATGTAAGAAATGAAAAATGTCAAGGAATAAATATAAAAATCCATGAATACCATGTAAAATCTTCTCTTGGAGAAGCTTCCTAAAAGGGGTGTTGAGATCCAAGGAAATCATGAAAATAAGGAGAACAATTGTGTTAGAACTCAATCACCTATGGGGAGTATTTTATCAAAATTGGAGAGAAAATATATTGGTTCACAGAACCATAAGCATGATTCTTCAATCTAATATCCACATCATCAGGTCTTCAAGTTAGCACCAAGGAACTACTAAATTTATAAATATAAATATGAGGAATTTTGAGGGTAATGATCCTATATTATGGATATTTTAGATGGGGAAATACTTTGATATACACCAATTAGAAGCCTTACAAAAGGTAAATATTGCATCCATGTTTTTAGAACAATATCAACATGTATGGTATTAATTGGTTTATGGAAAGAAAATGGATTACATTTTATCTTGGTTCATTTTTACAGAGGAACTGATAGCACATTATGAGGAAATTAAGAGAAATACATTCTTTAGTCAATTGTGTTGTAGGAAAACCTACAAGGAGTTGTTTCCCCATGACCTAGTGTCTTTTAGATCACCAGAAAAGACAAGCATAGTCAAGAAGACATCCTAGATTCCAAATCCATTATGGTCCACAAGAAGTCATGCAATCATTTAGTGCTATGAAGAAGAAGAAGCTACCTTGCCTCCTCGCAGGTAGGGGACAGATCTTGAGTTCGATGCTGATATGTTGTGCTCCAAACGAGTGATCTATCTGATCTGCCTACAATATCAACATCTACACACAATCATAGTCATACAAACACATCAAGTTGTATTCCTCAAAATATCATTAGATGAACGATATCATAAAATAATTGCAAGATTTGAACATACAATCATATACATGAAGGGATCATATATCTTCATTAATATAAAATGACACTTCGATACCTTAGTTCTAGCTTCTCCTCTCCATAATTCGATAGAGTTTCTCCATTTGATGAGAGTATGAAAAGCACTCTCCTATAACATGATACCTCTCAAGCTCTCAAGATAATGACAAGATAGAAATAGGGTGTCAAGATCTCAGTAAAAAAATGGCTCTCTCTGGAACTAAAATTACGATTAGCCTAACCCTTCAAATGATCTAGCATAAATAGGTGAATGGTAGGTCTCTAGAGGATGAATGTAGATGCTCAGTATGACAGGAAGTTAAGGAAACTTCTAGTGGATCAGTCCTGGAGGACTCAAATCAGTGAGTAATTGAGCTCATCTCCCAGGAACTCAACGAATTTAGAAGGTTCCCTTGGCTACTGACTGTAATATTCCTAAATTAGCTTGCAGCTAATTGGAATATTAAAATTTTTTTTTGTCACTTAGATAGGTGAATAAGTGGGTAGGGAGACCCATAAATCTCCTTATGAAGAATAAAACCACTTCTCATGTGAGAGTGGATCATCTTTCCAGCTCAATAACGCACCCTAAGGTGTGAACAGGGGCTAGAACATGTGGACTGAGTCAACTTTGACCAAATCAACAATGCTGTCATGGAGGAGTGGACATTAACGAAGGGACAACATAGTTTTAGATAGAGACACATTGCATGGAAGTAGTATCATTAATAGATGGGTCTTAGGGTTTGGAAGCTCATATCTTATAAAAGGAAGAGGATGACAGCCATACTATTCATCTTGGTATATTTTATATTTTGATATATGGTCTATTTATACATATAGCTTTCTTCAGCTATTTAGCTAAGATTGCATGTGATGTTTAGCACTGGGTGTTCTTGATTGGGAATCCCACCTCTTCCATTGAGGAGCTCTTGGAAGAGTTTGCACTATACTTCCACATTCAGGAATTTTTGCCAAGCTTTAGTCTCATGTACAACACAGTTCTATTTAGAGTTGGGTTGTGTTGTAGGGGTGTAGCAGTGGAGGAGATAAATCTCCATTTTCTGAGCTAGTTTTCCCTTAGAGGGATAATCCTTTCATATGGAGGCTTGTGAGGAAGACTTCAGGGCTTCAAGTCATATTTTGGCACTAGGCCAAGTAGAAGTCATGTTACACTAAAATTTTCACCATGATGTTTTACTGTTTGTATGGGTTCATCATTACTCATACAATACTCCCTTAGAAGTCTACAAACATCAAGTTCCTAAAACCAAGCCTTGAAATTGAGAGAAAAGCTTATAAAATTCATAAAAATACTTGTACCACACTTTCTCTTAGTATTACCTATGGTGCCACATCTGTTTGTTCTAGAACATGCGGAACCGACCGCACTTTTTCTTCATTAAAGGTGCAGATTCCTGTAAAAGGTAAATTGAAGGCGGAAATAAAATTTGGAAGCCCAGCTGGTTGAATCTGGAAGCTTCTGGAAGCAATTATTCAGTGGAAAGTTCGTCATGTACATTCATCCCTCCATTAAAGGAGCCTACCCCTTGGTATGTGGAACTTAATCCCTTTGAAAGAGGATTCTATCCCCTCTTATTTGGAGCTGCAAACTATTCTCTTTTGCTATAAATTGAGGCCATAGTTCAGCCTTAAGGGGAGTTAGGCTTTGAGATTTTTTGAGGAGAATTGATAGAAAAAATCAGACTCTCTTAACTGATTATCATATGGGAATGATTACACACTCATGTGTATGTTAGTCGAGAGAGTGCAAAGACTTGTCAAAGTAGAGGAAATGCTTGTTTCGGACCCCAAAAGGACCTATACGACATCAAGGTGAACACGATTGTAAGGCTCCCTTTTTCATTAAAGATAATACAAATGGATCCTGTTTTCTCAATGAGTTGTTTATTTAAATGGATTATTTCTTGAATTCCTTTATCATCAAGATAGATTTATGGTTTATGAATTAGTCTATATTATGCAGGTGCTTCTAATTATTTCATGTTTTTTATTGCAGATCTCGAAAGGATACGTATTCAAAGTGACAGGAAAGAAGACTACGATCAGCGCTGGCCTACAGGTAAGTCCTAAATCCTTCATTATAGATAATTCTAGATCAAATATAATCTAGAGAAAGTAGTTTACATCTTTTTGTTTGTTGCTAGTTATCCATAGGATACTAGGGAGATCTGTCTTGTCTGCAAGAACGATTTATCCGTCCAACAAAATGGCGACTCCACTGGGGAATGGATCTTGAACTTAGTTTTCTTTTATTCTTGACTTGTGAAACTATTTTTTTTATTTTGATTGATTGATACTGGCTTGGGTAATTTATTCCTACAGAATCCCTGAAAAGTGCTTTAGAGTTTTTTTTATTTTTCTTTAATTTTTTTGGTCTCTGCACTTTGTATTTAGGCACAGTGTGGTCATCTTCGTTGTTTTCCTGTATAAATAGTGCGGCACCACACCTGTTTACACTGAAACCTGTGGACCCTGAGATATTTTTTGAAAAAATTAAGATTCTCTTTTCTGGAACTAGCTTACATGATTCTCTGTATTTACCCAGACTTGTATTTTTTGTCAAAAGCCTTGTGTGAATTTCTTTCAGAAACTCTTACACTCTCATCAGTCTCTGTTAATTTAATTGGGTGTTTTGAATATTATTTTGGGGAAATTCTTAATTTGATTTCCTTTGGTCGTTACTTTGAGGTTTGTCTCAGTATCTTAACAATTTTGCATCTTTTTTCTTTTGTTTTAAATTGTGTTTGAGTGTTAATCACCTTTGAGTGTTTTTATTTTTTGATCTTTGGAACTCTCACCCAATTTTCTTTACTTACACTTGATTGGTTCTTTAGATTACATTAGAATCATCTTGTGTTTGAGAATTATCTTGCATATATCACATTTGCATAATTAGAATTCTCATTTTCAGAATATGAATGAAAAATGTGCATAGATTACATTTGCAAAGTTTTCATGTGAATTGTGCATAGATTACAACTGCATAGTTTACATTCTGAAAAATCAATCATAGATTTAGATCAGTTTCTTTGATTTGAATTTACATGTTTTTATGCTTGTTTTAAAAACATAAAAATAAAAAATTTGGAATTTATTAGCATTAGTTTTTCTTGATGAAATTAGTACATTAGAAAATTTGTTATATTTTCTCTTATTGATCAATTTTTGCATTATTGGAAGTGAATGGAAACTCTCTCCTTACTTTCATTAGGATTCATCGAATTGAAAATATTAAATTATCATATTCGATTGAATTGAGTTTTGGGCCGGGTCATAACACCATTGGTTTCATATCCATTTACCCTTTGAGTAATAACCGCCTAAATAACGCAACACTTAATAAAATTCATATAGTAATTTTTACATTTTTAGGGCTCTTTCCACCAATCTAGCTCAGGATTAGTGCTTTGGAATAGGTCACAGTTAACTTTCCAAAGAAACTAAACAAACAGTAGCATCTTGCGTTAGGAAAAATTCCAATTGTTGCATGTATGCTCTGGGAAGCTCCTCCTAAAGGAGTCAAGCATGAGATCATATCCGAACTATTGAGGTAATCAATCCTTCCTCATTGGGAAGGATAGAAGATATACACATATTAACAATGGTAAACCTTGGATTGACCATTGTCGAGGAGCCTGGGGTCACTTTTCGGTAAAACTTGGATTATGTCAAGGAGCCTTCAAGGGGATTAAGCTTTGTTACTCTACCCTTGCGTGTGTATCAGATCGTAGAATGTTCCCCCAGGTATATTTTTTCCTGTTGGTGACCTTAGTGGCCATAAAATTTAGGATTATTTCCCAAGGTGACTGTGGAGGGAAGATCCCACTATACCTAGAGCAGACGTCGACTAGACTCACTTGGACTCTCCGGAGGGTTCTCTTCACTCGAGATGGAATAGTGGAGAAACTTGCATTGGTCTGTTTCATTAAGCAGGTTGTCAGGGTAATTGTTCCAACCACCATTTATGCATTAAAATTCTACGATGTTGGATTTCATCACCAACTAGTGTTTTTAGTGCGGGAATCTACTGTTTGTGTGTGGTTTGACTCCTATATTTGATAGCGTGTGTTCATTTGTTTGTTTTTACTTTTTAGAGACCTTAGGTGTGAATTGTGAATTTTAATTGTCAGGTGTAAATTGTTAATTTTAGTTTTAAATTGTTAATAAAATTTACTGAAGTTGAATCTAATGGAAACTGTTCCGGAATTTACCAACCAAGGAACCCCTCTTAATGAGAATCCTAGTACTTTTCCTTGCTTTGGAAATGTTATTCCTCCTTATATGGCTACTTTTTCATTACCTGGATTTACAATAGGTTTACCGATATGGTTATTTTCAACTTCGTTGGCCCTGAATACTCCAATTGTGCCACCTCAACTGAGTTCACCATCTCAACATCACCAACCTCATGTTGACCCTTTACCTTCTTCACCCAATATTTCTTCCTCTTAACTTGGTAAAAGCCTTGAATCTATTAACTAGGTGGCTAAGAAGAAGAAGAAAGGGAAGAAGAAGAAGAAGCAAGATAAGAAAGAAGTCAACCAACCAACCATGGCTGCAAGTGTTAGTAGTGTTGAAGAAAACTCCAACATGCATCGTAAACCAAAATACCCTTGCAAGCTTTGTAAGGGTGACCACTTCCTTATCAATTTTCCAGGTATTCCAAAGGTCTTGGAAGTATGGTCAGAACAATCTCATCAACTTACCGTTGATCCATCAACTAGTGATAGTCAGGTTCCTGGGAAAAGGGTAAAGTTAGGTTTCCTTGTAGGTTATGCAAAGGGAGTCATCAAAATCACATTTTACCTCACATGGATGAAGCCTCAAAATTGTTGGAAAACCATCCTGTTCCATAGCAAAAACTTCCAACCGGTTACCGTCAACTTTCTCCCAACCTACCGTCAACTGACAGAGTGATTGATCTAATATCAAGTACACTCAATCCCACTCTTCCATCAAAGAGTGAAACTGATATCACTCAGGTTGATGATCCATTAGTTGATCAAGTGGTCGACTCGATTTCACATTCGGTCGATCCGGATCTTCCTAAAGAGAGTGAAATTCATACCGCTCAGGTTCTTCTTGTTACATCAGATTCTTTCACGCCAGGGGGCATTTCACCTGTTCCTACAGAACCCCCTCCAAGTACCGAGGTCTTTTCTTTTGATTGGAATAGACTGACAGAACCTCGTCTTCCTTCCTCCATCCCTTTCCAAATATTTGTGAAGGCTTGTGGTATGAATGTACGCCACACACATGTAGATGAAGGTGCTTGTGTTAGTATTTTATCCTCAATTGCTTGGAAAGCTTTGGGTTCCCCTCAGCTTGTGCCTATTACACAGAATTTGTCAGCTTTTAATAGAACCATTAGTGAACCTTTAGGGATCCTTCCTAAGTTTTCTATTACTTTGGAAGGTAAAATTGTCTGTATTGATCTTATGGTAGTTTGAGGCCCCTTGGATTTCAATTTACTCCTTGGGCGAGACTATGTCTATGTAATGAAAGCTGTCGTATCGACACTTTTTCGCATGATGTCTTTCCCTCACAATGGAAACATTGTGACTGTTGACCAACTTTCATTCACTAGTCTTGATTCGACTACCAATAGTTTGACACCCCTAAATGTTCCTTATACTAAGGTGGTATCTACCCCGCCACGGGTTAATTATGTGGCAACCAGTCCCATGTTTTCAGTTATTGATGCAAGCAAGCTCATTGTTTGCTCGACTTCCTTTGACTTAGATCCGGTAATTGACATGGAAAAATCTATGGGATTATTTGAACACGATGTTCCTATCTTTTGAGTCCCTTGACATGTGTTCCTTCCAGAGAATTGTTCTTCCATCTAATGAAGACCTTTTGGAAGCCATGATCGAGGAGTGTCCCTTGACATGTCTTTCTTCCTGTTGGAAGCCATGACAAGGTCACCATGAGGATAGTTCCTTTTACTGTGTCAACCTCATTAAAAAATGAATCAGTTGGTCTGAGGAAAGTTCCTTTTATTGTGTCAACCTCGTTAAAAAATGAATCAGTGGGTCATGAGGATAGTTCCTTTTACTGTGTCAACCTCATTAAAAAATGAATCAATTTCTAATGAGGATAGTTCTTTTACTATGTCAACCTCGTTAAAAAATGAAACAGACCCATGAGGACAGTTCTTTTCCTGTGTCAACCTCATTTAAAAATAAATCAGTAGGTTATGTAGTTAGATTGTATAGAGTAGCTTAATAGATTCCATGAGGATGGTTCTTCTCCTGTGTCAACCTCGTTAAAAAATGAAACATATACCAAGAGGAAAGTTCCTTTTACTGTGTCAACCTCGTTAAAAAATGAATCAGTGAGTAATGAGGAGAGTTCCTTTTACTGTGTCAACCTCATTAAAAAATGAACATATCTATGAGGATAGTTCCTTTTACTGTGTCAACCTATTTAAAAAATGAAACAGGCCCTTTTAAGGAATGTTCCTATTATTGTGTCAACCTCGTTAAAAAATGAAACCGGTCCCTGATGAGCATAGTTCTTTTCCTGTGTCAAGCTCATTTAAAAATGAAACAAATCCTCTCCTAGTCAAAGTCGAGTCTTTCATCTGATCTCGTAGATGCACCTTCATTCCATCTAGCTATTAGTAACTAGTAGTCTACTTAGTTGAATGCCATGAAACTTGGGGGGCATGTGCTCTAGGAAGTTATGCTTGGGGGGCATTAAAAATTATCTCAAGCACAATTTTCCTATGTTTCAAGCTTGTGTAAAAATGAAACCACTCTCAAGAACAATTTTCCTACGTTTCAAGCTTGTGTAAAAATGAAACCACTCTCAAGCACAGTTTTCCTACATTTCAAGCTTGTGTAAAAATGAAACCACTCTCAAGCACAGTTTTCTCTATTTCAAGCTTGTGTAAAAATGAAACAAACCTATCTGAAGCATAGTTTTTCTCTGTTTCAAGATTTTGTAAAAATGAAACCTATCTTGAGTCGATTTCGGTTATTATTTTCAAGACTCATTAAACTCATGAAAATCCCGAGATTATTTTGCTATCTTTCATTCTTTGTTTCAAGCTTTTGTAAAAATGAGACCTATCTTGATTCAATTTTGGTTATTATTTTCAAGACTTATTAAACTCATGAAAATAACTAGATTATTTTTCTATCTTTCATTCTCGTAAAACACATGAAAAATGCCGAGTTCTTTCCATCTTTTCTTGCTCATAAATTAAATTAAAATTCGGCCATATGAGTACATTTTTATCCCTTTTTTGAACTCGTTAAAACTTACGAAAAATAAAAAATGATGAGTATAATTTTATCACTTTTTCGGGCTCTTGAAAATTACGAAAAAGCGAGACCCTAGAGTTCTCTTTTAAGCCATTTTTAGACTCTCTGAACATGAAAAGATTGCCGAGTACTTCACTGTTCGAACTCGTTAAAGGAAATGAACAGTCATCCCTTTAGTATAAGTTTACCCCTTTTCCGGACTGAAACAGACTATTTACGAAAAATGTATACGTTGACTAATCATGGTCAATAGAGTTCTCTCTTGTATTATTTTATCCTTTTTCAGGCTTGAGAGACTAAATTTATGAAAAAGTACACCCACGGAGTTTCCTTAAGTTTTTCTTATGACTACCTAAAATTGAAAAACACCTAGTTTCTCCTATACTGGACTCGTTAAAATTTAACAGTAAAGGACCTGTCGATTACAAACAAAAACGGACCACTCCTTCTTAGGGTTTGATTTTAAACTAAGTTGGACTCATCTAAAGGATGAGCTTATATAACAAGCAAATGTTATCCTCCTCAAGCTTGTCAAAAATAAAGAGGTACTTGCTAGAAATGGTGGGGGAAAAAGAGAGAAACGAATCCATTTGTCACACTTTGTTTAAAAAGCAGTTTACCACTCTTGAACACGACACTTTTTGTCACACTTCTACCTGGGTTGGGAAAATCCTTTGCCTATCAGTTAATCAAACCATATTGAAAGTATTCAACAGGTTTCTGGGTATTAGCTTTAGGTCAATTGTTACCAAACCATCTGCAGTGTCATTATGTGTTCAAGAGGATAGTTCAAATAAACCATTCATTTGCAAACATATGTCTCCATTAACATTGACCATCCCTGAGTCAGTCATTGCAAAATATTTCTACAAAACTTGATCTAATGGTTTCGTGTCATGGGCTTTCCTACGAAGGATTACTTTCTATCAACGACAACTCATCATCTAGGAAGTTGATCTAGAATCCTTCAGTACCTTGGAATCTGCATGCCTTAATGGCAGGTTTCTCGCCTTCGATGACAGGTTGCATCATTGACCTTAGATCGAACGATTCCGTGAAATGTTCGACTTCAAATCATTTATTCACATTCCATGGATTGTACTGAGTACTTTGAGGGCCATTTTCATTATTGGTGGTTTCTCTCACACTTGTTAACAGTTCACATCATTGACTGGTAATCAAGTGGTTTCTACCATGTTCGACTTTGACACAATCAATCACATGGATAGAATCGTACAGGTTCGGGTAACGGAAATCAAGACCCTGGATCTATTTTCCACCATCTAGGCTGCGAGGAGTTTTATTATTCATTATGCAGTAGACTATTCATAATAGATGGCTGCGTCCATACTGTGTCTACATTATTGATGTTGTTGGTGTCCCGTAATTTGGCAGATTGGTAAACCAAATGACAGGGTAACATCAGACCAATCTTTGGAGTCCTAGGACCTAGTCTTTCTGGACTCAGAGAGGGCTCTCTCTATGGTGTGAAGGATGTGAACTTGTTCGCTTTGTATGTTTGATTTTAGGCTAGTTGTTAAGTATGTTTTGGTTTTTTTTGGTTTTGAGGTAAAAATGATCAAGTAGGACAAAATAGAAAGAGGGTTTATCAAATCAATAGGGCTAATAGAAAGAGGGTTTATCAAATCAACAGGGCTATGGGATCAGCTAAATTCAAGGATGTCTAAATGATGGACAAGGTGTACTGCAGGGCCGATTTAGCAAGGTCAATGGATCCTTTGGGTGAGGTATGAGGTGAAATGAACATTAAGTTTTTGAAAAACAAAGAAACCTTAAACATTTATAGTTTTAAAGCATATACTCATGAGGTAGGGCAAACCATAAATCTCTATGAATAATACTCAAACTGATAAACATGAAAGATAAACAATCTGGTGATACATAGAAGCATAAGAACTCCTAACTCTGGAAATTCACCTTCAGCTGTTGGGAAAACATATAAGATAAAAAAACAACTTAATATATAGAGAGGAATCTCCTAAACAACATATATCAAGCTATCAGGAACTCTGAAACCAGTTTGCAAGCATGGACAAAGGGCAAGATCGAAGGAGACCTCTTTGACTTAACTAAAACAATCAGTATTTCATAGAAAAGTTTCAGAAATGGAGTTTTGAGAAACTATAAGTAAGCAGGGCATACCTTAAATCATACTAGATAGCTAACATACTGACCATTAATGAAACAAGTAACAATTTCTTGATGGAACTAAGGAGTAGTTAAGAATTCCTTAAAAATGATCAAGAAGAAGAAAACATTAAAGCTGTAATATGCGGGAGGTTTGAGGTGCTTCCATGAGCATATCTCAACATATACCTTTCTGGTCTACAAAAAATAAGAAGTATGAAACATTAATGGAAACAAGAAGGCATAAAAAAATCAGGAAAACATCACCATTCACCAAGCTATGGAATCCTGCACATAATGCTCCTCCACCATCAAGCCAAGCAAGACATTCATCCACTTCATCAAACCAATATTTTCTTCAAGCTGATAAAACTATGTATTACTCTTAACATGTCAAGTTATGCCTGATTTTAGAATGAATCCTCATGTTTTATATAAGCCAAGAGGAGAAAAACTTACTAGAGCAGCTAGAAGGCCATTGGCCAAAGCAAAATATCTAAACTTGCCCTTGAGGCCTTACAAGGTCCAAGGCACAAAATATCTCTTCAAAATATCATTTTCAGACCAAAATAGAAAAAATATTGAATTTTAGGCTCTGATATACATGATAAAATTTCCTAACGCAAATTTGGCCCAGCCATCACAGAGGAATGCAGAAAACTGTCTCTGTTTTAGCAGAATTTCCAGGTGCGCAGCACCAAAAAAGGCCTTTTTGCAGCGAGGTTTTGGAGGCCTTCGTGATGTCGAAAAAGGTCCCATGATGGCCCGTTGGAAATCTATGGATGTCTAGTTTCCAAATATACATGATTAATTTCAATATGATCTCTATAATTCTATCAAAAAGTGGAAAAGGTGCAAAAACCCAGGAGCGCAACACCTGCTCAAAAATAGTGGCAAAAAGGGGAAAAGATGACTGTTTTTTGACCTTTTGAGGGACCAAAACAACTCCAAATGATCTGAAAATTTATGAGGATACTCCCCTAGTGCCAAGGAATCCAAAAATATAAACTTCCCCTATTGAAGATGCTCTGAGAAAAAGCACAGCGTCTAGGGTGTTGCGCTCCTAGGCTTGAAATTTCACAAAAAACAAAAAGGTGTCCAAATTTGCCCAAATTTGGTGACTGGATCCCTCAAGGGTCTTTAGAAACTTGTAATGAAGCTTGGGCCAAAAGTCTTAGTATAGCTTAGTCTTTTCCATATTTTCGTGCTAGGCGCCTCCTTTGGGCAAGGGCAACTTTGAGCCTTTTTCTAACAAATTGATTTAGCTTTTTATAATGTTGAGTCATCTTCCTTTGTAAGCCTAAATCCTTGTTTTATTTCTCCAATTTGGCCTCTAAATGCAAGTTTTCCCGTTCTAGCCAAGATTATTTGTCATTTTCAATTTCTAAGGAAAGTGGCTCTGTGAGAGGGAATTATTGTGCCCGGGCTGATTCTTCCTCTCTCTGCTTTTCTAATGCTCTCCTAAGGCCCATAGTCTTAGGCCTCTTCCTTATTTTCCCTTCCTCTTCATCATTTTCTTCATACTTGCCCATGTACTCTTCTAGCTTCACTTGTGATTTTTTAGCTTCTCTTTTGTACTTGAGCGCTCGGGCTTGTAAGAGGGATCTAAGAATCCTTGCCTCATTTTCTTCATCATCATTGTCCAAGTGTATTGGCTCAAACTCCCTCTCCTTTTCATGACTTATTTCTTGTTCTTCAATTTTCTCCTTGCCTTTGTCTTTTATGATTTTCTTCCCCTTGGCTTTCTTTGGAAACTCACTCTTATCCTTTTTTGGCAATTTACATCTGCTTCTCAATGCCCTAGTGACATTGCTTGCACTGTTTGTGTGGTTTTGCCTCTTACTGTTTTAATGGTTTTAGATTTCAATATTTTTGATGAAGGATGCATGGACCGTTGCCTTGGAGAGGCAGTAAACACATGCTCTTGACTTTGCTGATGAGAAATGGTAAGAGATGCCAATATTTGGGATTGTTCATTTTGTTCACTTATAGCCTTAGGGCTGTCCTTTTCTCCAAAAACACTTGTTGTTTGCATTTCTTTGTCATTTTGCTGTGGGAAACCTCCTTGATCATCAATGTCAATGTTTCAAATGATTTTATTACTAGGAGGATAATCAGGAAGATCTTGCTCCTTTTCTGTTTGATGAGAAATGCCTAGGTCTGATGCCTTTTCCTTTTCAGAGCTATCACTGTCTTTATCCATATTTCTACTGTTTTGATTGTTTTCATCACTATTTTCCCTTTTGCTGCCTTCATCATTTTGGTTGTTTTCACTATCTTCTTGTTGGATGCCTTCTTCCTCACTATCCTCCTTTTCTTCTTTATTAGTTTGTTCCTTGTCATCATCCATTTCCTCTTGATTGTTTTCTTTGGTAGCAATAGTGCTATTTTGAGGCTCAGCAGTACTTTTAGGGTCACTACTATTTTCTTCATCATCAGATTTTGTTTGGAGAAGGTGTTTGAAGAATGTTTTCTCTTGAAACTGATTCTCATAGCAAAATGCAACTTCTGGGCAAAATTTGGCAAACTCAGGCACTTTCTGCAACTTTCTAGGCGGTGATATGCTTTTCCTATGGGCGTGTAGCATCCATCTATAGGCGCACAGTGTCCTTAAGAAAATAACATAGGAGCAGACTGCAGGCGCGCAACATCCATCTATAGGCGCACAACGCAAAAATAAGCCTTTTTGTAGTAGTGTTTTGGAGGCCTTCCCGATGTCAGAATTGGGACCAAGATGGCTCGTTGGAAAGATATTGATGTCTATCTTCTAAATATTTTTGAGTCTTTTAATTTGGTGTAAATTTGGCTGTCCAAAAACTTATTCTCCCAACACTGGTCAAAAGTGGTGAATGATGGTGCAAAAATGCAGTTTACCTTCACCTTATGGCTTATCTGATAGATTTTTTTGTCCCTTTTTTACTTCCCTTCACCACTACCTTTAGCATTTGAACACATGATTAGGCTTATGATGGCATTTTTTCATTTTCAAGGTGAATTTAACAACTATGTTTTCCTCCACATTCTTTAAGTCAAGTCTGTGACTGCCCTTTGTGTAACACCTTATCTATCAAACTTGGATTTTTCTTTCCTCAGTGCAATGGTACTCAGTGCTTTAAAAATAAAATTTTCTCACCTTTTGAACTTCAAAATCACATATTTGATTTAAGGGATTTTTGTACCTTTTCACTTTATATTTGGAATGATAACATCAGGAAAAATTTTACACCCTCTTCTGTTAATGAAGGAGGTGTTTCAAGCTTGTTTACTTATCTCTTCAAGCTTCTGAAAATGTCTCTTAAATCATTCCACTGCTGTGAGGATAATCAAACAAATTGTACTTTTCAAAGTAAAACATACCTGTTGTTTTCTTCCTTTTAGTGTGACTGTCCTTATGCAACAGTTTATCATTCAAAAATTGATTTCCCTTTTCTTAGTGCAAAGGCACTCTCTGTTTTTTTGAAAACCATAAAATGTGATTTTTACTTGTCTTTCAAAAGATAGCTTAGTAATACAGAACCTTGCACCCGCTGCTTGTCTATGAAGGAGGTGTTGTTTTTTTTTGCTTCTTGATGCCCATTTACATATTCATCCAAATTTTATGAAAAATCCTGAAACATCTTTCCACTGTGGGGTTTAATAATAGAATTTTGTAAACAGTAAACCCATTTTTTCCTCTTTTCGTATAACTGTCCCTTTGTAGTAGTCTTAGTCTTCTCCACTGATGGCGCCTTTGATGATTTTTTTTTTGTCTGCAGGGGCATGGAAAAAGGCAGCTGTCCCTTTCCCATGATGTTTTAAGGCATAAAAACTATTCTAATGGCCTTTTTGCTAGAATTGGGCCATGTTTGTTCATATGCTACTGATTTTCTGAGTTTGGGCCCATAAACTTTTGAAAGAGAAGAAAATTACCTCCTGAAGTGACATAAAGTGCTTTGTAGTATCCTCCAATTTGTTGTGCTTATTTTCTATGATAGATGATTTTTTGACACTTTAGGCATCTTTGATTTATAGAGAAAAACTTGTGTCTCCTGTGTTCTCTAGCTCTCTGTTTCCTTTAGTTCAAACAATCAACTATTTTGACTGAATCTCTTCTTTGGTGTTTCCCTTTTTTCTAGGTCTTGATTAGGACCAGTCATCATGACATCCCTACAGAGATATTTTTGAGAAGGTGGCTTTTTTGGCAATTTTCACTGTTTGGATCAATGGGGGCTACCTTGGAGATTTCTTGAGTGCCTTTTGGAAATGCGACCATATTTGCCCTGTTTTCCCTGATTTCACCTTTGAGCTTTGCTGAAACAGAAGTATATGACAGATATGATGGTGCTTGACTTAGGTAGGACTAATAGGTTTGTTTGCATGATTTTTAGGAAAAGGGCATTTGACTAATAGTTAGAAAACAAAGTTTTTAACAAAACCCATGTTTTTTTAGATATTCATCCTAAGCACCATCACCTATAAACCTAGACACTTTGTCATTACTTTGAAGGATGTTCTATACATACTTAGGTCATCAAAAATTTTTTGGGTAGCACGAGGATTATAAGGAAAGACTTGACTTCTCATCGCTGGGTAATTTTTTGAAATAGGGAGATTTAGGCATTAAAGATAAGAAGCTGTAGACAGATGTGACAGTTTATGGACAAAGTAAAGCCTATTAGTCTAAGATGGCGTTTTGACAAGATGACCAATTCAATCACAGTAGGCAAGAGAGGGGGGAAAAGTGGAAATTTTTTACTGAGGGGATTTCTAGAGGAAAAAATGATTGTTTGAATTTGGTTTCTAGAAAACCTTGAAAAAGCATATAGTCATAAAAAAAGTTGAAAAATAATTATGACTAACAGTGGCTCCATTTGGGGAGGGTAGCTCCTTTTCAGGAGGTGTCCAGAATTGCAGATCTCTATCTTGTGAAGACCAGAGCCTCATCCATTGGGGGAAATTTCTCTTCTTATTTCTGCTTTTTCTAAAATGGTGTCTTTGACAAAACTGAAAGCATGATTAGCATCAACTTCATCTCTACTTACCCAACTTCTTTGCCTTACATTTTCTCTTCTCTGGGTGCACTTGAACTGGAAAAACCTTGACATGGTATTTTTGAAAGAGAAAAAACTATCTACTTCTACACTTATATCCTCCGGGAGTTTAGATTAAGCTAATGAACTCCTTTGATTCTCTACCTACACTAGATCAACTATCAAGATTAAGCTGTTTGACAGGATTTCATTCACTAGACTAAAAACATGAAATTGAAAAATGATCAAATCAGGATTAGACAGTCTGATTTGTCATGTGTTTGTGGCATAACAACAAGCCGCACAAAAATGTTATTTTTGTACAAAATGAGATTCAGAAAAATCAGGGCTAAGATACATAGTTTTATATTCATCCCTATTTTCCTCTTTGGTTTTGTTTTGAGCATGTGGAACCAGTATCTTTCTTTCCTAATCTACCTTCTTTGATAAGTAAAGCTTTCATAATTTGACAATAATTCTTTTGACTAACTTATCAGCAATCAATTTAAAACATGCTCAGTTATGATTAGGCTAGATAACTGAACAATACATCTTTTTGACACTAGTAGTGGCACTTAGACTTGCGCACTTTCAGTGTGATTATTTTCTGGGTATGGGGCTGTACCATTTCTTTAGAATCTGCCCTCTTTTTCTACTTTTCCTGTTTTTGTGTTTTCATTTTTCTTTAAAAAATTTGAAAGAAATATGCTCATGGGGCTGATCTTATTTTTCATGCCTATCTATCCTAATATAACCTATACATGATAGACATTTATGTGATGAACTCTCTTTTCCAATATAACAAGTCAAGTAGATGATTTCATGGGTGATCTTGGTTCAGATCTTTGATGGTGCTGAAGAAATCAAAAGGCCACTTGCACCTCACTTGTGTTTGAACAATAGTGCCTAAAATTTTCTTTAAACCTTGCATCAAACTATTCTTGGCAGAAAAAACTCCTCTTTTATATTTCTCAAGGAAAACAAAAAATGGATCTTGGAATGATACCTGATCTTGAGGACTTGAGACATAAGCTTCATTCAGGACTACTCCTTCTTCCACTTGCCTATGCTTGAGGCTCTCTTGGGAAAGAAACTCTTCTTCTTACTCATGATCACCTGAACTGTCAGACTCATCATATATTGCAGTGTAGTCCTCTTGCCAAGCTGATGTGTTCTGATTGAGTTGACTGAAATGTGTGTGAAGGTCATCATGTTGATGAGTAGGGATTCTCTTTGGCAGTAAATCCTCTTGAGAAGGTGGTGCAACAACTCTTATGTGATTATCAACTTCTATGCCTTCATCTTTAATTTGTAATTCAATGGAACTTGGTGGCTACAAATCTAGAGTTAAGGAGGGTTCCATGTCCCAAATGATTTCCTCAACCATTTCAGTAAAAGGATTCTTATTGAAAACTTGCTCAAGAAGTTCATCATCCTCCTTAACCTCAACATCAAAGCTGAAAAAATGTTGATTTCCAATCACATGAAAACTATTTCTGATGGACTGAAGTGAAGTAGAACAAAGAGTCAGAGACTCTTCACTTACTTCTAAACTTTCAAGGCTTTCCTCATCAGTGTCATAGGTGACCTGTCTTAGCTGATTACTGCTTTCAATCTGATGATAGTGAACTTCATCCCACAAATCAACTACTGATGGCCCCACAAGGTTAGCTTTTGCTTGGATATCATAATCATCAATATATTGATCAAACCTTTGAGAATCATTAATATAAGTAATGTCACCAGCCATACATGTTGGACTATCAGATTGTTCTTCTTTGAACTAATCTACAAGTTTACTTTTTGACTTATGGTAGATGGCATTAGTAGGAGGAGGAACATAAATGTTTTGTTCACATGAAGTTTTAGAGGCTGGCTGTGTGTTTATCATCTGATTTACTTCCTCTTCAGTTAAAGGAGGAGGAATTTTTCTCTTCCCTTGGACAATACTAAAATAGTTCTCTTTCTCTTGTGAAGGCTGGTTTTGAGGCTGAATGTTTTCTTGAGCCTCACTTAGAAGAGATGGTGAACCATCACTTGTGCCTTCAAAGAGATCCTGTGGGTTTTCTTCTATTTCTTGAATGGGTTCTTCCTCAACTAACTCCTCTAGGTTGTCATGGTAGCTACCTTGAGAATGAAATGCATGGATTTCTTCTAATAAATCTTTAGGATGCCAATTTCCTAAGTCTTCATCAATGTTTACAAGGTGTTGTATGAGGTCTTTAGATTGATCATAGCAATTTTCAGCCAATGACATAGATGGACAATGCCCTATATAGTGTTTATAAAATACTTTGTGGAAATCCTTTAAAGAAAACAAGATTCTGGGTTCTAGCTATTCATACCAATTTCTTTTCTTACCTTCTAATGTTGCCATAAAAATTTTCATAAGGCAGTCCTTGTGCCATTCAAACTTTAACCTCCATATGTGTATATGAAATTTGATGAGGTGTAACAAGTGGTCATCAACTTCATCTTGAAATATAGGAAGGTTTTTTATCCAATTTATTCCAGGTATTTTGTGTGGGAATCCAGGGATGTGATCTCTACTCATCGGAGCATATCTCTTTTGTATCCTTGGATCCATATTTGTTAATTAGAAAGGATCACTGTGTCTTTTCAACCAGTCTAGATTTCTCTACCAGTGGAGTCTTTAGGTCTATTGAGGGTTTTTGAGTCGCCAAGTGGAAGATTTGAACTTTTCTATCCACCATCAGCATGATTGGGGTTGCTTAATTCATTCCCAGGGGATTTTATAAGAACTAGTGGGGTAATAGGCCTACTGGAGGCTGGTGGAGTTGCCAGGTGGATATTTTTAGTTGTTTTGAATACAAGTGTCTATGGTCCACCACCAATACTGATAAAAAGACAATCTATAAATGTTTTGGGGTTTTATGATTTTTCTATATGCAGCCCTTGGGTTTGTGAGAGTGTTCTACATCTGAGTCATCATTTTGCTAGAATGGTGAAACAAAAAAATTCTACTCTTTTGACAATACTTCAGTCTTCTAAGTTTGACTAAGACTTTGAGAGTTCCTAAGGGATACCTAGGATGTTTTGACTCAATGTCCCACTGTGATCGCCATTATGTTGGAGCGAGCGGTGGGATAAATCCACAAGATAGTTTTCTTAAGGGCTGCTGAAATGTTTAGGGAAGTCTAAGTTTGTTTTTTACTCAGAGTCCCACCGTGATCACCATTATGTTGCTGTCCCATAATTTGGCAGATTGGTAAAACAAATGACAGGGTAACATCATACCAATATTTTGAGTCCTAGGACCTAGCCTTCCTAGACTCAGAGAGGGCTCTCTCTATGGTGCGAAGGATGTGAATTTGTTCGCTTTGTATGTTTGATTGTAGGCTAGTTGTTAAGTATTTTTTGGTTTTTTCTGTTTTTGAGGTAAAACTGATCAAGTAGGAAAAAATAGAAAGAGATTTTATCAAATCAACAGGGCTATGGGGTCAGCTAAAGTAAATGATGGACAAGGTGTACTGCAGGGCCGATTTAGCAAGGTCAATGGATCCTTTGGGTGAGGTATGCGGTGAAATGAACATTAAGTTTGTGAAAAACGAAGAAACCTTAAACATTTATAGTTTTAAAGTAGATACTCATGAGGTAGGGAAAACCATAAATCTCTATGAATAATACTCAAACTTATAAACATGAAAGATAAACAATCTGGTGATACATAGAAGCATAAGAACTCCTAACTCTAGAAATTCACTTTCAGCTGTTGCGAAAACATATAAGATAAAAAAACAACTTAATATATGGAGAGGTAACTCCTAAACAACATATATCAAGCTATCAGGAACTCTTAAACCAGTTTGCAAGCATGGACAAAGGGCAAGATTGAACGAGACCTCTTTGACTTAACTAAAACAATCAATATTTCATAGAAAAGTTTCAGAAATGGAGTTTTGAGAAACTATAAGTAAGTAGGGCATACATTAAATCATACTAATTAGTTAACATACTGACCATTAATGAAGCAAGTAACAATTTCTTGATGGACCTAAGGAGCAGTTAAGAATTCCTTAAAAATTACCAAGAAGAAGAAAACATCAAAGTTGTAATATGCAGGAGGTTTGAGGTGCTTCAATGAGCATATCTCAACATATAATTTTCTGGTCTACAGAAAATAAGAAGTATGAAACATTAATGGAAACAAGAAGACATAAACAAATTAGGAAAACATCACCATTCACCAAGCTATGGAATCCTGCACATAATGCTTCTCCACCATCAAGCCAAGCAAGATATTCATCCACTTCATAAAACCAATATATTTTTCAAGCTCATAAAAATATGTGTTTCTCTTAACATGTCAAGTTCTGCCTAATTTTACAATGAATCCTCATGGTTTACTAGAGCAACTAGAAGGCCATTGGCCAAAGCAAAATATCTAAAACTGCCCTTGAGGCCTTACAAGGTCCAAGGCACAAAATATCTCTTCAAAATATCCTTTTCAGACTAAAATAGAAAAAATATTGACTTTTAGCCTCTGACATAAATGATAAACTTTCCTAACGCACATTTGGCCCAGTCATCACACAGGAATGCAAAAAACTATCTCTATTTTAGCATAATTTCTAGGCACACAGCACCAAAAAAGGCCTTTTTTGCAGCGAGGTTTTGGAGGCCTTCTTTGTGTCGAAAAAGGTCCCGTGATGGTTCGTTGGAAATCTATGGATGTCTACTTTCCAAATATACTTGAATTATTTCAATATGATCTCTAGAAATCTGTCAAAAATTGGAAAAGGTGCAAAAATCGAGGAGCGCAACACCTGCTCAAAAGCAATTTGAGAAAGGTGAAAAAATGATTGTTTTTGGACCTTTTCAGGGACCAAAATAGATCCAAATGATCTAAAAATTTCTGAGCATACTCCCCTAGTGCCAAGGAACCCAAAAATATAAACTTCCACTGCTGAAGATTCTCTGCAAAAAAGCGCAGCGTCCAGGGTGCTGCGCTCCTAGGCTTGAAATTTCACAAAAAACAAAAGGGTGTCCAAATTTGCCCAAATTTGGTGAGTGGATCCCTCAAGGGTCTTTAGAAACTTGTAATGAAGCTTGGTCCAAAATTCTAATTCTAGCTTGGTCTTTTCCATATTTTCATGCTGGGCACCTCCTTTGGGCAAGGGCAACTTTGAGCCTTTTTCTAGCAAATTGATTTAGATTTTTATAATGTTGAGTCATCTTCCTTTGTAAGCCTAAATCCTTGTTTGCTTTCTCCAATTAGGCCTCTAAATGTAGGTTTTCCCGTTCTAGCCAAGATTCTTTATCATTTTAAATTTCTAAGGCAAGCAGCTCTGTGAGAGGGAATTGTTGTGCCCAGGCCAATTCTTCTTCTCTCTGCTTTTCTAATGCTCTCCTAAGACCCATAGTCTTAGGCCTCTTCCTTACTTGCCCTTCCTCTTCATCATTTTCTTCATACTTGCCCATGTACTCTTCTAGATTCACTTGTGATTTTTTAGCTTCTCTTTTGTACTTGAGCGCCCGGGCTTGTAAGAGGGATCTAAGAATCCTTGCCTCATTTTCTTCATCATCACTGTTCAAGTGTATTAGCTCAAACTCCCTCTCCTTTTCATGACTGCTTTCTTGTTCTTCAATTTTCTCCTTGCCTTGTCTTTTATGATTTTATTCCCCTTGGCTTTCTTTGGCAACTCATCTAAAAATGCAAATTCTGGGAAAAATTTTGTAAACTTGGGCACTTTCTGCAACTTTCTGGGTGGTTTTGCGCTTTTCCTATAGGCGTGCAGCGTCCTTAAGAAAATAACATAGGAGCAGACTACAGGCACGCAACATCCATCTATAGGCGTGCGACGCAAAAATAGGCCTTTTTCCAGCAGTGTTTTTGAGGCCTTCCCGATGTCACAATTTGGCCCAGGATGGCTCGTTGGAAAGCTATGGATGTCTACCTTCCAAATATCTTGATTTTTTTCAATTGGTGTCGATTTTTTTGTCCAAAAACTTATTCTCCCAACACTGGTAAAAAGTGGTGAATGTCGGTGCAGAAATACAGTTTACCTTCACCTTATGGCTTATCTGATAGATGTTTTTGTCCCTTTTTTGTTTCCCTTCACCACTACCTTTAGCATTTGAACACTTGATTAGGCTTATGATGGATTTTTTTCATTTTCAAGGCGAATTTAACAACTATGTTTGCCCCCACATTCTTTAAGTCAAGTCTGTGACTTCTCTTTGTGTAACACCTTATCTATCAAACTTGGATTTTTCTTTCCTCGGTGCAATGGTACTCAGTGCTTTAAAAATCAAATTTTATCACCTTTTGAACTTCAAAATCACATATTTGATTTAATGGAGTTTTGTACCTTTTCACTTTATCTTTGGAATGATAACATTAGGAAAATTTTTACACCCTCTGTTGTTAATGAAGGAGGTGTTTCAAGCTTGTTTACTTATCTATTCAAGCTTCTGAAAATGTCTCTTAAATCATTCCACTGCTGTGAGGATAATCAAACAAATTGTTCTTTTCAAAGTAAAACATACTTGTTGTTTGCTTCCTTTAAGTGTGACTGTCCTTATGCAGCAGTTTATCCTTCAAAAATTGATTTCCCTTTTCTTAGTGCAAAGGCACTCTCTGTTTTTTTGAAAAACATAGAATATGATCTTTACTTGTCTTTAAAAAGATAGCTTAGTAATAAAGAACCTTGCACCCTCTGCTTATCTATGAAGGAGGTGTTGTTTTTTTTTTCTTCTTGATGCCCATTTACATATTCATCCAAATTTTATGAAAAATCCTGAAACATCATTCCAATGTGGGGTTTAATAACATAATTTTGTAAACAGTAAACCCAGTTTTTCCTATTTTAGTATGACTGGCCCTTTGTATTAGTCTTAGTCTTCTCCACTGATGGCACCTTTGATGAATTTTGTTTTGTCTGCAGGGGCATGGAAAAAGGCAGCTGTCCCTTTCCCATGATGTTTTAAGGCATAAAAACTATTCTAATGGCCTTTTTGCCAGAATTGCGCCATGTTTGTTCATATGCTACTGATTTTCTGAGTTTGGGCCCAGAAACCTTTTAAAGAGAAGAAAAATACCTCCTGAAGTGACATAAAGTTCTTTGTAGTATCCTCCAATTTGTTGTGCTTATTTTCCATGATAGATGATTTTCTGACACTTTAGGCATCTTTGATTTATAGAGAAAAACTTGTGTCTCCTGTGTTCTCCAGCTCTCTATTTCCTTTAGTTCAAATAATCAAATATTTTGACTAAAGCTCTTCTTTGGTGTTTATCTTTTTGCCAGGTCTTGATTAGGACTAGCCGTCATGACATCCCTGCAGAGATGTTTTTGAGAAGGTGGCTTTTTTGGCAATTTTCACTATTTGGACTAGTGGGGGCTACCTTGGAGATTGCTTGAGCGCCTTTTGGAAATGCGACCATCTTTGCCTTGTTTTCCCTGATTTCAACTTTGAGCTTTGCTGAAACAGAAGTATATGACAGACATGATGGTGCCTGACTTAGGGAGGACTAATAGGTTTGTTTGCAATATTTTTAGGAAAAGGGCATTTCACTGATAGTTAGAAAACAAAGTTTTTAACAAAACCCAGGTTTTTTCATATATTCATCCTAAGCACCATAACCTATAAAATTAGACACTTTTTCATTACTTTGAAAGATTTTCTAGACATACTTAGGTCATCAACAAAAATTTGGGCAGCAGGAGGATTATAAGGAAAGCATTGACTTCTCATGGCTGGGTAATTTTGTGAAATAGGGAGATTTAGGCATCAGAGATAAGAAGCTGTAGACAGATGTGACAGTTGATGAACAGAGTAAATCCTATCAGTCTAAGATGGGGTTTTTACAAGATGACCAATTCAATCACAGTAGGCAAGAGGGGGGGTAAGTGGAAATTTTTTACTGAGGGGATTTCTAGAGGACAAAATGATTGTTTTAATTTGGTTTCTAGAAAACCTAAACAAAGCATAGAGTCATCAAACAGTTGAAAAATACTAATGACTAACAGTGGCTCCATTTGGGGAGGGTAGCCCCTTTTCGAGAGGTGTCCAGAATTGCAGATCTCTGGCTTGTGAAGACCAGTGCCTCATCCATTGGCAGAAATTTCTCTTCTTATTTCTGATTTTTTTGAAATGGTGTTTTTGACAAAATTGAAAGCATGATTAGCATCAACTTCATCTCTACTTACCCAACTGCTTTGCCTAACATTTTTTCTTCTTTGGGTGCACTTGAACTGGAAAAACCTTGACATGGTATTTTTGAAAGAGAACAAACTATCTACTTCTACACTTATATCCTCCGGGAGTTCAGATTAAGCTAATAAACTCCTTTGATTCTCTACCTAAACTAGATCAACTATCAATATTAAGCTATTTGACAGGATTTCATTCACTAGACTAAAAACATGAAATTGAAAAATGATCAAATCAGGATTAGACAGTCCGATTTTTCATGTGTTTGTGGCATAACAACAAGCTGCACACAAATGTTATTTTTGTACAAAATGAGATTAAGAAAAATCGGGGCTAAGATACATAGCTTGCTATTCATCCCTATTTTCCTCTTTGGTTATGTTTTGAGCGTGTGGAACCAATATATTTCTTTCCTAATCAACCTTCTTTGATAAGTCAAGCTTTCATAATTTGACTATCATTCTTTTGACTAACTTATCAGCAATCAATTTAAAACATGCTCAGCTATGATTAGGCTATATAACTGAACAAGACATATTTTTGACACTAGTAGTGGCACTTAGACTTGCGCACTTTTAGTATGATTATTTTTGGGTATGGGGCTGTACCATTTCTTTAGAATCTTCCCTCTTTTTCTACTTTTCCTATTTTTGTGTTTTTATTTTTCTCAAAGCAATCTAAAAGAAATATGCTCATGGGGTTGAGCTTATTTTTCATGCCTATCTATCCTAATCTAACCTATACATGATAGAAATTTATCTAATGAACTCTCTTTTCCAATATAACCAGTTAAGTAGATGATTGCATGGGTGATCTTGGTTCAGCTCTTTGATGGTGCTGAAAAAATCAAAAGGCCACTTGCACCTCACTTGTGTTTGAACAGTAGTACCTAAAATTTTCTTTAAGCCTTGCATCAAATTTTTCTTGGTAGAAAGCACTCCTCTTTTAGATTTCTCAAGGAAAACAGAAAATGGATCTTGGAATGATACCTGATCTTGAGGACTTGAGACATAAGCTTCATTCAGGACTACTCCTTCTTCCACTTGGCTATGCTTGAGGCTCTCTTGGGAAAGAAACTCTTCCTCTTCCTCATGATCGCATCAACTGTCAGACTCATCATATATTGCAGTGTAGTCCTCTTTCCAAGCTGATGTGCTCTGATTGAGTTGAATGAAATGTGTGTGAATGTCATCATGTTGATGAGTAGGGATACTCTTTGGCAGTAAATCCTCTTGAGAAGGTGGTGCAACAAATTTTATGTGATTATCAACTTTTATGCCTTCATCTGTAATTTGTAATTCAATGGAACTTTATGGCTGCAAATCTGGAGTTAAGGAGGGTTCCATGTCCCAAATGATTTCCTCAACCATTTCAGGAAAAGGCTTATTATTGAAAGCTTGCTCAAGAAGTTCATCATCCTCCTTAACCTCAACATCAAAGCTGAAAAAATTCTAATTTCCAATCACATGAAAACTATTTCTGATGGACTGAAGTGAAGTAGAAAAAAGAGTCAGAGACTCTTCACTTACTTCTAAACTTTCAAGGCTTTCCTCATCAGTGTCAAAGGTGACATGTCTTAGCTGATTAGTACTTTCAATTTGATGATAGTGAAATTCATCCCACAAATCAACTGCTGATGGATCTGCAAGATTAGCTTCTACTTGGACATCATAATCATCAATATATTGATCAAACTTTGGAGAATCATTAATATAAGTAATGTCACCAGCCATACATATTGGACTATCATATTATTCTTCTTTGAACTGATCTAGAAGTTTACTTTCTGATTTATGGTAGATGGCATTAGTAGGAGGAGGAACATAAATGTTTTGTTCACATGAAGTTTTAGAGGTTGGCCGTGTGTTTATCATCTGATTTACTTCCTCTTCAGTTAAAGGAAGAGGCATTTTTCTCTTTCCTTGGACAATACTACAACAGTTCTCTTTCTCTTTTGAAGCCTAGTTTTGAGGCTGAATGTTTTCTTGAGCCTCACCTAGAAGAGATGGTGAACCATCACTTGTGCCTTCAGAGAGATCCTGTGGGTTTTCCTCTATTTCTTGATTGGGTTCTTCCTCAACTAACTCCTCTAGGATGTCATGGTAGCTACCTTGAGAATGAAATGCATGGATTTATTCTAATAAATCTTCAGGATGCCAATTTCCTAAGTATTCATCAATGTTTACAAGGTGTTGTATGAGGTCTTCAGATTGATCACAACAATTTTCAGCCAATGACAGAGATGGACAATGCCCTATATAGTGTTTATAAAATACTTTGTGGAAATCCTTTAAAGAAAAAAAGATGCCAGGTTCTAGCCATTCATACCAATTTCTTGCCTTACCTTCTAATGTTGCCATAAAATTTTTCATGAGGCAGTCCTCATGCCATTCAACCTTTAACCTCCATATGTGTATATGAAATTTGATGAGGTGTAACAAGGGGTCATCAAATTTTTCATCTTGAAATATAGGTAGGTTTTTTATCCAATTTATTTCAGGAATTTTGTGTGGGAATCCAAGGATATGATCTCTACCCATCGGAGCATATCTCTT
Organism: Pinus albicaulis; assembly: GCA_034641835.2. NCBI lineage: Eukaryota > Viridiplantae > Streptophyta > Pinopsida > Pinales > Pinaceae > Pinus > Pinus albicaulis. The sequence goes on along the minus strand of CM076579.1, from coordinate 1,085,291,017 downwards.
TTGTATCCTTGGATCCATCTTTGTTAATCAGAAAGGATCACTGTGTCTTTTCAACCAATCTAGAGTTCTCTACCAGTGGAGTGTTTAGGTCTATTGAGGGTTGTGGAGTCGCTAGGTGGAAGATTTGAACTTTTTTTTCCACCATCAGCATGATTGGGATTGCTTAATGCATTCCCAGGGGAGTTTATAAGAAATACTGGGGTAATAGGCCTACTGGAGGCTAGTGGAGTTGCCAGGTGGATATTTTTAGTTGTTTTGAAGATAAGTGTCTATGGTCCACCACCAATACTGACAAAAAGCCAATATAGAATTTTTTTTGGGTTTTATGAGTTTTCTATATGCAGCCATTGGGTTTCTGAGAATGTCCTATAGCTAAGACATCATTTTGCTAGAATGGTGAAACAACCAAATTCTACTCTTTTGATAATAATTTAGTCTTCTAGGTTTGACTGAGACATTGAGAGTTCCTAAGGGATACCTAGGATTTTTTGACTCAATGTACCATAGTGATCATCATTAAGTTGGAGTGAGAGGTGGGATAAATCCACAAGATAGTTTTCTTAAGGGTTTCTGAAATGTTTAGGGAAGTCTAAGTTTGTTTTTTACTCAGAGTCCCACCGTGATCGCCATTATGTTGGTGTCTCGTAATTTGGCAGATTGGTAAACCGAATGATAGGGTAACATCATACCAATATTTGGAGTCCTAGCACCTAGCCTTCCTGGACTCAGAGAGGGCTCTCTCTATGGTGCGAAGGATGTGAACTTGTTCACTTTGTATGTTTGATTTTAGGCTAGTTGTTAAGTATGTTTTGGTTTTGAGGTAAAAATGATCAATTAGGACAAAATAGAAAGAGAGTTTATCAAATCAACATGGCTATGGGGTCAGCTAAAGTCAAGGATGTCTAAATGATGGAAAAGGTGTACTGCAGGGCCGATTTAGCAAGGTCAATGGATCCTTTGGGTGAGGTATGAGGTGAAATGAACATTAAGTTTGTGAAAAACAAAGAAACCTTAAACATATATAGTTTTAAATCATATACTCATGAGGTAGGTCAAACCATAAATCTCTATGAATAATACTCAAACTGATAAACATGAAAGATAAACAATCCGATGATACATAGAAACATAAGAACTCCTAACTCTGGAAATTCACCTTCAGCTGTTGGGAAAACATATAAGATAAAAAAAAAACTTAATATATGGAGAGGGAACTCCTAAAAAACATATATAAATCTATTGGGAACTCTGAAACCAATTTTCAAACATGGACAAAGGGCAAGATCGAATGAGACCTCTTTGACTTAACTAAAACAATCAGTATTTCATAGAAAAGTTTCAGAAATGGAGTTTTAAGAAACTATAAGTAAGCAGGGCATACCTTAAATCATAAGAGATAGCTAACATAATAACCATTAATGAAACAAGTAAAAATTTCTTGATGGACCTAAGGAGCAGTTAAGAATTCCTTAAAAATTATCAAGAAGAAGAAAACATCAAAGCTGTAATATGGAGAAGGTTTGAGGTGCTTCCATGAGCATATCTCAACATATACTTTTCTGGTCTACAGAAAATAAGAAGTATGAAACATTAATGGAAACAAGAATACATAAATAAATTAGGAAAACATCACCATTCACCAAGCTATGGAATCCTGCACACAATGTTCCTCCGCCATCAAGCCAAGCAAGACATTCATCCACTTCATAAAACCAATATTTTATTCAAGATCATAAAACTATGTATTGCTGTTAACATGTCAAGTTCTGCATGATTTTACAATGAATCCTCATGGTTTATATAAGCCAAGAGAAGAAAAAATTACTAGAGCAGCTAGAAGGCCATTGGCCAAAGAAAAATATCTAAAACTGCCCTTGAGGCCTTACAAGGTCCAAGGCACAAAATATCTCTTCAAAATATCCTTTTCGGACCAAAATAGAAAAAGTATTGAATTTTAGGCTCTAACATACATGATAAACATTCCTAACGCACATTTGGCCCAGTCATCACATAGGAATGCAGAAAATTGTCTCTGTTTTAGCAGAATTTCCGGGCGTGCAGCACCAAAAAAGGCCTTTTTGCAGTGAGGTTTTGGAGGCCTTCCCGGTGTCGAAAAAGGTCCCATGATGGCTCGTTGGAAAGACATGGATGTATGATTTCAAAATATACATAATTTATTTCAATATGATCTCTAGAAGGCTTTCAAAAAGTGGAAAATTTGCAAAAATACAGGAGCACAACACCTGCTCAAAAACAGTGGCAGAAAGGTGAAAAAATGATTGTTTTTGGACCTTTTGAAGGACTAAAATAGCTCCAAATGATCTGAAAATTTATGAGCATTCTCCCCTAGTGCCAAGGAATCCAAAAATATAAACTTCCCCTACTGAAGATGCTTTGAGAAAAATCACAGCGTCTAGGGTGCTGCGCTCCTAGGCTTTAAATTTCACAAAAAACAAAAAGGTGTCCAAATTTGCCCAAATTTGGTGAGTGGATTCCTCAAGGGTCTTTAGAAACCTGTAATGAATATTGGGCGAAAATTATAAGTCTATCTTGGTATTTTCCATATTTTCCCGCTGGGCGCCTCCTTTGGGCAAGGGAAACTTTGAGCCTTTTTCTAGCAAATTGATTTAGATTTTTATAATGCTGAGTCATCTTCCTTTGTAAGCCTAAATCCTTGTTTTATTTCTACAATTTAGCCTCTAAATGCAGGTTTTCCCATTCTAGCCAAGATTCTTTGTCATTTTCAATTTCTAAGGCAAGTAGCTCTATGAGAGGGAAATGCTGTGCCCAGGCCGATTCTTCCTCTCTTTGCTTTTCTAATGCTCTCCTAAGACCCATAGTCTTAGGCCTCTTTCTTAATTGCCCTTCCTCTTCATCATTTTCTTCATACTTTCCCATGTACTCTTCTAGCTTCACTTGTGATTTTTTATCTTCTCTTTTGTACTTGAGCGCCCAGGCTTGTAAGAGGGATCTAAGAATCCTTGCCTCATTTTCTTCATCATCACTGTCCAAGTGTATTAGCTCACAATCCCTCTCCTTTTCATGACTGCTTTCTTGTTCTTCAATTTTCTCCTTGCCTTTGTATTTTATGATTTTCTTCCCCTTGTCTTTCTTTGGCAGCTCACTCTTATCCTTCTTTGGAAATTTACCTCTGCTTCTCAATGCCCTGGTGACATTGCTTTGCACTATTTGAGTGGTTTTTCCTCTTACTGTTTTAATGGTTTTAGCTTTCACTGTTTTTTATGAAGGATGCATGGCCCCTTGCCTTGGAGAGGCAGTAAACACATGCTCCTGACTTTGCTGATGAGAAATGGTAAGAGGTGCTAATATTTGTGTTAGTATGAATCTTTTGTCGAAGTGTACGAAAGAAGACCACTTTAGACACACATAACTTATAGCCCTAACATCAAATATGGCTGCTAATATCTTCAGATATGCAGTTAGTTGATTAAGAAAAATGCTGCAAAAAAATCTATATCTATGCATAAAAAGACAGTAAGCAGTAAGAATAAGGTTTTACTCCATGCATCCAATAGACAAGACAAGAATAATATTTTTGAAAGAATTTTATATTAAGGGAACCTGAGAGGAAAACAAGAAAGGTGTTTCCAATTCTCCTCAATGGGATGGGTTCTTGAAAGTCTTCAGCACTTCAAATCTATAATTTCTCTCTCTTGTTGGTGTAGAAAACCCAGAAAAACATAGAACTCAAAGGGAGCTCACAAAGTAAATAATGGAAAATTTGACAATGATAATGGCTCAAAGTCATACCAAGAGTATAGATCCAGAGTGATCTAATAGGCAACAAAAGGTGAAGAATGGTAGGAAAAACCCTCAATTTGTAACAAAATATTGGGTCATTCTAGATCTTGGTGCATATTAAAATAATATTAACCAAATCTAGATCCATCTTTTATGGAATATTTTATTATATTTGTTGGAGGGAAAAGGTATTTGACTTGGGTCAAATCCCTTTATTTGTAAATAATAAATAAATAAATGATTTATTTATTATTTTAAGGAAGTGGTTGAATGATAATTAAATAAATAATGATTTATTTAATTATTTATAAATGATTTAGTCATATTTAGCAAGGAATATTATTTAAATAAGTTTTAAATAATTATTCCTAGAAAATAATAAGATAAATAAGGATTTATCTAATTAATTTCCTTGTTTTGGGTTAAATATGACCAGGAATAATAATTAAATTATTGTTTAATTAATTATTCCATGAGGAAAATCAAACAAATATAGATTTTTTTAATATTTCCCTTTGTGGTTTCTTGTTTAGACCATAAACAACCTAATAAATGTGTTTTATTAAGTTATTTTACATAGTGAAATAAATTTTACTTAGGGTAAAATTGGTCTTACATGGTGTACTTGGGTCCATATAATGATAATAGGTTATATGACCAAAAAATGGTGTAACAGATTGCCCCCCAGCGTGCGAGTGTGAGGAGAAAATCATATGACCAAAGTACGTTGTAAGAACTCAATCACCAGACATCAAAAGGGAAATCAGAGAGAGAAATGTAAGGTAGTCTAATGTGCTGAAGAACTAGACCCTAAAGAGATGATACTTACATGTGTGACAAGTCTCTTTTTATGAATGGGTACCTGTGCTATAGGTGGCGGGGGAGGCATACCTATGCCCGTTGAGACAAAGTACAAAAGAATAGAGTGTCCAGTAAACAAGGGACCAAACTATAAAGTACATCCTGGCATAAACATGAGCTAGATAAAAAATATAATGAGGAATCCCACATACATGTTGTGCCTGGGATAACAGCCAAGACTTATACAATAATATCTGAGTACATGAGATACAAATACAACCCAAATTCTCCCTATAACCGGGGAAGGGCTTGCAAAATCTGACTGATACATGCAAATCAAAGAGGCGCTACAAGCGGCTAAGGCTGGCATCATCAAATATATGGAGCTGCATCAAAGGCTGCAATGGAGAGGTCATCCATGCATGTGGGGGGCTACCTGCAGGGCCACCCCCTCATGAGGGTTGAGACATCTCACACACACCCGAGAATCACCAATATCTGCTGCTGCATCACTGAACCATCAAGTATACGGATATTGATCATGCTGAAAGGAGCTGGAGCTGAGAAACAATCAAGTCAAAGGGTAATGAGAAATCCCTTTGCCTGATCCGAGGCAGCGAACAAGAGTGGAAGCTGGAACCAAGGTACACCGCCCTCTAGACCTGTCTTCTGGAATGAATGATTTGATGTCGACACAAGGAGGTCCGCCATAGGTGAGGCAATAAGGGATCCTAAACTAAAGCATGAGAGGAAATAGTAGAGCGACTGACATAGTAATACCAATGATGATGATGAAATGGGGGATACTAAGTAGTGAATGGACGACTTCCCTTGTTAGATCATAAACGGCATGGGTGACTTGACAGTGACTGACACAATATCATGAGGGATAGGGGACAGTGTGACTGAAGGCCATAATGTGTGACACGAGAGAGGGACCAAGCAATGAAGGATGGAGGACTATGGCGGGATACAAAGGAATGCGGGATAGACTCCATGAATGTGATGATGACTCAACTCGGATGCTCTAAACAAGCGTGACTCGATAGTGTTTCTACACAGTAAAGGTCCAATGGGGGACCATAAAAACATGAGTACAAGAGAGTATCTCATGACAAAAATCAACACAAACAAGGACAAGTAAGGGGGAAAAGTGGTGCCCCAAGTACAAGTGTTGTAAGTAAGGAAATTCGATTTGGGGGAGAGGGGAATAGACCCTTCGTGGACAAAATGTGTCCTAGTGAAGTATCAAATCATGGAGAACTAACAGATGCCCATTTGAGTGCTCGGTGAGAGCTTTCCAACAGTGCAAATGGTTTGTCAAATGGAGCTACGGGTTGGTCGTAGCAGGCGAAAGAAAAATCTGGGGTTTCTCTTTTAATAAGGCATTTTCCCTCCAAATGCACTCATTTTCTTGTGTAGCTGTGGTGAATGTAGAGAGGAGAGAAGGCCCTAAAGCTTGTAGTGATCGTAGCAGACAAACCGACCGTTGGAATCGAGTTTCGTCAGGTGCAGGTAAGAGGCATAATCCTACTCTTTATTTTTGATGGATTGAAAGTTCAGATTAGGGTCCTAAATCTTAAGAACAACCCCTCCTTCATCTTCACGGATAGGTCGCACTAATTGGGCCAAAAAATGTGAGCTGGGAAGCAGGTTTTGGCTTGAAAAGTGCGACCTATCCCAGGATTTGGCCAAAAATTGTGACCTGTCAGATGGAGGGGATTTCAGTGTTGTTGTGGGCAGAGATTTGGGTTTTTGTGGTTGGATACAATTTTTCCTATCAGTAGACTGACAAAGATGATGTTTTTATGCAGAAATGGCAGAGATACGGATCAACTGGAGAGAGAGAGACTTGGGCACATTACGGGAAGAGATCTAAGGGGATCAGGGTGTCCTTCATGCATTGGCCAGGTTTGGGGTTCTGAAGTTTGTGGAGAACCCTTTAATGAGAGCCGGGGAGCCCTTATTGGCCCAGATTGTCAGTTATTGGGATCCAGATCATGAGGTCTTTATAGTGCAGGGGAACAGGATTGAGTTGACAGTCTAGGATCTATATTTCCTGATTGGTCTCTTGCCACTCGGGATGGTGGGAAATACGCAGCCAGTGTTACCGTGGGGGCGTAACATCATGGAGTTTTTAGAGCGACATTGTCGACCAGGACTCCAATTCAAAGGGACTCAGATACCGATTGGGGACCTAGAGAGATTAGAGACCCGTGCAGTGGCCACAATAGTGTTGTGGATCCTGGGCAGCCAGGCGCTCCATCACATCACTGGGGGGCAGATGATGATCGTGGAGAAAGTGTTGGGTGGGACCTACTATGGGTGGGCCCAGATGATGTTGGTGTCATTGAAATGACAGTTGTTGCTGTGCAAGCAACAAGTGAACCATGATTGCTCGTATGGGACCATATTGTGCTCCTTTTTTGAGAAGATCCCGACCTTGTGGCCTCATGTACAGCTACCAGATGGGGGTCCGAGAGAACCTAGGATGCGCCAGTGGGGGCAACTACTATGTAGAGGAGGAAAAGGGGTGGTCAGACGGGTGTTCCGACCAGATTTCTTTGCCCATTGGGATCAGATGCCATTGTACATAGATGACTATCCCTATAGTGGGATGAGTTATTGTGGAGATCTGGACTTGCCACTTCTGCCTGGTTGAGTATGGGGGCCCGATGGTAAGTGACAAGTGACTAATATTTTTTGTGCATATTAAAGTTTGTGAATAGCATATATGGTACTGATTCTTATACTTTTGGTATGCAGATATAGCTCTGGTAAAACCGGTCGGATATATGGAACGACCTGCAGTATCAGGAGCTGTAGGTGCTAGTGGATCAAGAGTGGCACAGAATGAGGATGTGGCCGCCTTCCTGGAGGACATCCGTCGTAGATGTGAGGGGCTTCTGATCGATGTTTCAGAGCAGGGTTGGAAAGATTTAGATGACCAGTACATAGAGATATGTATTGGTCTACCCTCGGAGTGGTGAGGTGTCATGCGACGCATGGCAATGGCCGGTTAGGCTATGTGTGATCTACGAGCTACGGGAGTAGAGCCATTGGCTCGGGATCCTCCAGATAGTGATTAGGTGTGGCCCCCTAGTGTGTATGTAGGGGCAGGAGTTACCCCCAGTTTTGAGTTTTGGTTTTTGTAACATGCTATGGGCATGTCTATATGTATCAGAGTAGATGGAATCTAAAACATGTTATACGACACATATTATGGATATGAATCGTTTGGATGATTGTGCATGTTATTGTCTTGTATGAAATGTGTGTGATAAATTCCAATATAGAACATGGTTTGCAATGATATCTACGTAGTGATTTTTTTCTCGAGGTACATGACTAAAAGTAATGATTCTAAATTCACGTATCAAAAGTTTCACTCGTAAATATCGTCTAAAAAGGATAGGATTATGCACACGATAGACACCATTGAGTTGCATGAAAAGAAGAAGGGAATCTAACCGAACATGCAGATGGAGGAAGTGATGAGAGAGGGCATCAGCTAAGAGACCACACACTGCATCATATTCGGCTTGATTATTGGTGGCAGGACCAATGTAGACCCCGTTCGAGAGAACGAGGGCCTGCAAGGGGGTAAAGATAGCCCAAGCTGTAGAGGCTAGATTCTAGGAATAGCAACTTGCACCATCAGCGTAGCCGATATAGGGTGTGGACGGAAGGTCTTGCGGAATAGTGTTAGAATACAATAAATGGGAGGAGGAAGAATAATGATGGCAGCGTGAGTGAAAAGTAGACATCAAACGACAAATATGGGAGGGAGTAGTCTGGATAGGATGGGTATGACTCATAAACTGACTAGAGGGTGATGTATGAGGGATACAGGATGGATAGCTGGTGCTCATGCTATAGATAACATCATAGATACAGATGGTATCATCCCGTTTATGGGTGGGAAAGAAAAGGTCAGGGGTTGAGAAGGCTTCCATGAGGTCATCATGATGGGAAAAGAGGGGATGACGAGGGGAAGGAAAAATACATGATGTGGAAAAGCTATAAAAATCATCAGCATGAGAATAAAGGCTCACATACGGCTCGTCATGGGAAATGACAGAAGAACATGTAAAACGGTGGTCAAGAGATGGTGAGCCCAAGGTGGTTGCTGAAGGGGGATTAAGCGAAACCAGAGGAGAGGATTCAAAGGGAATTTTCTCTGAGGGTCTCACAGATGATGATAGGTAGAGGATGGTGGTAGTAGGCTCTGTCATTTCGACATTAGGAGGGGGAATGTCAATGGGAGCGAGTAAATCCTCGAGCTGGCCTGACGCATACTGCACAAGTATGGGAGAGGAGGATTGATTTTGTTTAATCTCATACTCACAAATAGCCTCTAAAGAGGCATGATAATGCGTTAGGTGAGGGAAATGGTGGAAATAATGTCCATGGACACCACACAGAGCACAGGGTTTGTTGGTGTGAATAGTCTTTGGGTTCTTAGTTGCGGTCAAGGAAGAAGTAGAGGGTTCAGGGACCATAGACTCAGGGAATGCGACTTTAACCATGGGTTTGATACAAGGTAATTCGGGACAAGTATGGATGGCATGACCGATGACATCACACAATGCACAAGGCTTTGCGGGCAGAGGATGGGTAGGGTCAGTCGGGGTAACCTTGTCTTTGGATGCCCCCTTGCGAGCTTTGCCTTTCTTTCCCGGAGCTGTCACAACAGGAGAAGGGTCCTATTGAGGTGCTGGTGGCACTGTAGCAACGGAAGAAGCTAGGGGAATCGGTTGAACTGGTGTCAAAGCAAGGTAAGGTTTGGGGTGATCAGACGGGGTAGCGGCTGGAGGGTCAAGGTACCAGACGGGTATACCCAAGGTCAAATTGGGGAGGGAGAGAGTGGCCATGATGGGAACCAAATAAAATTCGGGAGGGGGAGCAAGGAAAGGTATCTGACCAATGGGGTAATGGCCAGGAGGGACGGCTCCAAGATGGTTGAGGCCTGGTGGAACCAACCTAAGAGGATAGAGGGGCTCATGGGTACCAGCTGTGGGAGAAGGGCTAGAAGGAGGAGGTTCGGCTGGCTGAGACAAAGGGCTAGGAGTAGGTTTCAGTGGGCGAGGTTGAGGTTGTTGACTAGCCGAAGCGGGCCGCTTAAGGTCAGCCCGAGACAATTGCATCATGCAAACATTCGCTAAGCTGGGATCAGAGACAGGAGGAGGAGGAATACCAGGTAAGGTTCCAAGCAAGGAGGAGTCTTTGTAGACGCTGGGAGAGACACTGGTCAAAGAATCGATGGTTTTATTATTGGCTACAGAAGAGATGGTCGACTTGGGGGAGGTTTGAGATTTGGGCTCATGATATGTCAATTGGTTAATGGTGACTATCTTTCCATTATGAGGGAAAAACTTCTTGCGGTGGATCGCAGATGGGACAGCAGACATGGCATATGTGTAGCTTATATTCAAGAGGGGCATTGATAACTTCAATGTCAATGTAAACATTCTTGCCCACAAGAGTGATAGGACAATTACGGAATAGGCCAATGGGCTGGGAGGAATGGCCATCCCACACATGAAGGGTGATTGTGGAAGGGGCCAACTATGGAGATCCGAGTTGTTTCCAAACCGAAGAAGACATCACACAGGTGGATGCCCCCTCATCAATGATATCGCGAGAAACGTTAGCGTTCCAGATTTTGACGGGGATTTGGAAAGCTACGGAAGTAGGAAGGGGAGGATGTTCTGATTGATGGGTGTCAAAAACAATCAATTGGTCATCAGTAGGATCTACAGTGCCCATGGCAGATATTAGGGCTTTCTTTTGAGAAGGACATGACTAGAGGAGTTCTAGTGTTGAAATGGTAGTAGGAGACTGCGCCAAATCATCTACTATGCTATACGAATGAGCAGCTCAACCAGAAGCAGCATTTCGACGTAATGGTCCCTTAGGAATCTTGGTATGAACCTCAACTTTGGGCTGAGGGATATGCAAGGGACCATTGGATGTCGAAAGAGGCTCAGTAGAAGCTGAAGAAGATGGCTTGGGGACAGACAGAGCGGGAGGCTTGGGGTACTGACGAGACCGAGTTTGAAGGTTAAGGTCAATGGTTAGAGGTTGATCAGAGTTCATCATGAGGATTTGGTAATCGGAGGAACCAAAAGGTGAAGTTTGAGTGGTCCCTTTTCCATCAGGTGGTTGGGTAGCCACGAATCCTTGCTGGGGGAAAGGATTGGTAAACACAGCCGGTTGAGTAGAGGCCACATTGGGGGGAGCAGTAGGTAAGGCATGTTGTCCGCGTAATGTGGCTTGAGACTCCCACATCTGTCGCATATGTGGTAAAAGGGGACAATTGTGAGCGTAATGACCGTAAACACCGCAACATGAATAAGGCTTATTTGTATGAAGAGGCCTATCTAGCTTGGGCTGAGTGCCTTGCTGCTAGTTAGAAATGTTAGAGTCAATACCTAGACGATTGGGTCCACGATTACTAGGGGTAGATTGATTTTGATTGCCTTTCCTCTTTCGTTGAGAAGAAGGAGGATTAGTTGCACCCTACTGTGCAAATACTTGCCCGGGAGGGGGTGGTAGTTGTTGTTGCTGGGGTTGAGAAGGCAAGGGAGGAGGAGGTGCAAATGCTGGAGTAGCTGGGGCACCAAGCTGCGGATAAGAATAATGGTTAGGTTGGGAAACATTGAGGTAGGCAGGAGGTTGGGCAAAAGGAGGAGGCATGCCGTATCCTGGATACATGCTACCTGGAGGGGGAAAAGTGCTGGAGGTGCTATCCCCTCCCAGAGGGAGACCATAGCCCATAGGAGGTTGAGCGTACGGATGTGAAAGAGCTCCAACGATACCGTCGACAGAATGAGATGCCCCCGGGGCGTTAGTGCCATCGAATCGGGGGAGGTCAGGAAGGACGGTATAAACATAACCAGACTGAGCATAGATGAGGTCATATTTCAAGGCTATTTGGAGGGCAGATTCTTCAGTTTGAGGGAACTGGGAGGCAACATATTTGCCGATGGAAGGTAAGAGAGATCTAAGGAACCAGTCCATGTAGACTCGATCTTCAAAGGTAGGAGCTTGACATAAGCTCTTTCTTCTCCACCATTCCTGAACATGATAAAAAAGGCGGGTCGCAGATGATTGATGGAAAGAAGTCAAGAGTTCGGTACCAATGTCATATCGGAGAGGGAGCTGGAAATAAGATAAAAAGGCTCGGGCAATGGTCACAAAGGTGGTATGGGAAGAGGCAGTCTAGTCAACATACCACTTAGAAGCTTCACCTATAAGTGTGCGTTGGAACAATCTAAGATGGATGGAATCATCAGTAATGGAATTGGATGAACACCACATGTGGAAAAATCGGATATGGTTGGAGGGATCTTCTCCAACAAGGCCTTCGAACTTTGGAATGTCAAAGGGAAGCTTGGTTGGAATAGCAGGCCAACCAACATCATGGCGGATAGGATCATTGATCAACTGATTGAAATCGGGGAGACTAAGACCTACCATATAGGGGAGCAAAGGGACAGTCGAGGTAGTTCCCATAGTGGTTCTTCTAGTAAAATTCCTAGCATTAGGGCTAGGGCTGCTGCTAGCGTTAGGCCCTGGACCAGACATGGTGAAGGTAACAGGGGGAGAACCAAAAGGAGGGGGAGTTTTGGTCAGCAGTTGTCATTGATGTCAACCCAAGCAGCACTAGGGGCTAACCCAATATTGCATGGAAATTTTTACCTACCAAATTAATGTATTTTGGGTCAATAATGCTTTTGATGGTTTCTACTTCTCGAGATGTTTCCATTGATATATGGCACACCATGTAATTCTTCACGGTTTGAGAGATATTCATGTTTTAAGTTTGTACCCCCAGTTAGTGGGCTAAAACCCCATGGGGTTGGGGCATGGGTCATTGAAAAGTCATAATTAATATTTTTTAAGCTCCTAAAATCCCTCCCACGTTCACTTATTTAAGCCCCTCTCAACTTAAGCATTCATATAAATTGTGATCTTCATTTCCTCCTTATGCAAGGGATTCAGCCATATGAAATAGGTCATTGTGGAATTTTCACTCCAACGTTTTTTATACGAAGGTTAAGAAGCTAAAATGTTTATGAGACGAAGCTAAAATCCTGAGGAAGCTACAGTAGAAATTTCAGATCAAGTTGCACAATATTTTTGGAGATATGATCTATGGAAGTCAGGGTTTTCGCAGGCTCTTGAAATTCATCTCAAAGAAGTGACCTTGGTAAAATCGTCATAACTCTCTCTACGAGTATCAGATTGGAATTCTATAAAAATTGGCAGATAGTGCACAGTCTGTAATTGTTTCTCTATCAATTTTAGAGCCAAATGAAGAAACACTGACACGTGGCACGCCGTACAAGTGCACTCTACTGAAACAATCATTAATTAGGGAATTGTGAGAGATTGGGTATAACTCTCTCGTGATGAATCCAAATTGGGTCAGACCTATGGCCTTGGAAAGAGGACTTAGAGGACTACTACAAGACCAAAAATAAGATATTTAGGATCTGAAATATCAGAGATACACCATATTCAATATCGAGCTCCTAGAAGGCAAGAAAAAGATAGATCATGTGTTGTCAAGGATTACAAAGGACCAAACTTTCTACGGCAGAAAAGAAAAGCAAGGTGCAGCAGAGGGTAGCATAACAAGAGCAGCAACCAAGGTGCATAACAGCAGCAAGAAGTTCATCATATGAAGTCTTCAAGTGGGCAGCACTGCATACAATCATTGTACTTAGTCATTGTAAATACATTATTGTACAAATTGTACTAGTGTCTATCTACCAAGGGTTGAAGAGGCAGTGTTGGGAGGTCTAGGATCATCATTAGGTGGTTGTGTCAAAGTTGGGGTTCTAGTCTAGTATATCTTCTTCTTCTACATCATTCTATATCATTGTAAAGTGGACCATTTTCCCTGGTACGAGAGTCCATTATTCTTTTATTTTTCTATAGGATGGTAGGGTGGTGCTAGGGTGAGTTGTAGCTCATTGGGTGTTGGGGCATTTGTTCAATTGACTACTAAAGAATCTCGGGCATTGGAGCATCCATCCAGTGGGAGCTGGAGAAGAATGATTTTCTAGATTCTAGGAAGTTGGAGATTTATTTTCAATTGGAGTTGAATATTAAAGAATTATTAGAAAAGCATTAGGTGGTTTTTGTCCCGGAGTTGGTTTCCACCTTAAAAACTGTGTGAATTTTTGTTCCTCTTGTTTGCTGCTATATTTGTACAAACATTGATAATAATTGAAGATTAAATAATGCTCTAACTAAAAGAAATACTGATTCACCCCCCCCTCTCAGTATTTCCAACAGGGAGAACCCAAAGAATCAGAAGAGGAGTCGGAGTGCAGACTCGGGGGAGGACTAACTCGATGACGGCGGGAAGGAGCAAGTCGACCAACCGGAAAATGAGCGTGAAGGCCACGAAGTCTCCGAGATATACGCCTTGGGGGTGCAACGATGACGACACAAAGGGAAGAAGAATGACCGACAAGGGTAGGGAGGTGCAGAATCAAGTGATTACAATGTTGAAACAAGGGCAGAGAGGTACAGTTTCAATTGATTTTAAATACTTTGCCTGGCGGTGTTAACCAGGCTCTTCTTCGCTTAGGGCCCATGTGTGGCGTGTGTTGATTTTAATTTTTAAACCCGGAAGTTTTGAGAGAAAAAAGAAAAAGTGTGCTGCGTAACTGAAAATAAATCTGTAGAGAACAGTATATAATGCTGAAATAAGAAAAATTTAATAGCTAACAATGCAATCTAACCCAAGGAGGCAGGTCTCTCAAAAAATAGTGTAACAGAGGGAAAAAGCTAATCAAAACACTGAAAATAAGCCAATAGATCTAAGGTCAGGAGGGACAGGGATCTAAAGGATAAATCTACTGGAAAAAGGTGCATAAAACAACAAAGAGGGAGAGGCAAGGTTGCTGTAAAAAAGGAGGCAAACAGCTAAAGGCAGTAGGGGAAAGGAGATGACCCTAAAGGCAAACCCAAACAAAACTATATGAGGTGATTTATAAGGGAGAAGAGCCGATCTAAAAGGAATCTGAAGAGGAGGGATCAAATCTGGAAAAGGGATGGCTGAAACTCTGAAAGCTTAGACACCTGCAATAGCTAAAAAATCTTCCACAAAAAGTGGAGGGTACTAAATCCCTAAGGGGCTAGATTCCCACTTAGTTGAGTAAAACAGATCAGAAACAAGTCTAAACGAGTTGAGACAGAGGCTCGAAAACCCTGACAGAAGCTTTAGACAAACCCATAAAAATTGCTAAAAAGTTGCAGAAAAAAGTGCAGGTCACAGGTTCTGACCTGTTTTCTATCCAGGTCGTAGATTCTAGGCTAAAAAGTGCATCCTGCAGTCCAGGTCATAGATCTGAGCCAAAAAGTGCGACATACAGCTCTGAGTGTCTCGGTGGTAGATTTCAGAAAAATTTGTTGTCTCAGTTGCTGTTGATGTCTGTTACCTGTGCAATAGGGCCAGAAATACACAGAATTTAGAAATTTTAATTTTTGAGGGTTTTATAGGTGAAAAACAACATAAAAATAGAAAAAACAAAAAGCTAAAGAGAAACCCTAGGGTATGAAGTAGCTAGATATGTAGGAATATGAAAAACGATAGCGGTCGTAATTGAAAAACCCGTGTGGAGTCGCCAATTGTTAGTATGAATCTTTTGTCGAAGTGTATGTAAAAATACCACTTTAGCTATGCATAACTTATAGCCCTAAAATCAAATATGGCTACCAATATCTTCAAATCTGTAGTTAGTTGATTAAGACAAATGCTGCAAAAAAATCTAGATGTATGCATAAAAAGACATTAAGCAATAAGAATAAGGTTTTACTCCATGCATCCAATAAACAAGACAAGAATAATATTTTTGAAATAATTTTATATTAAGGGCACCTGGGAGGAAAACAAGAAAGGTGTTTCCAATTCTCCTTAATGGGATGGGTTCTTAAAAGTCCTCAGCACTTCATATCTAGAATTTCTCTCTCTTGTTGGTGTAGAAAACCGAGAAAAACATAGAACTCAAAGGGAGCTCACAAAATAAATAATGGAAAATTTGACAATGATAATGGCTCAAAGTCAAACCAAGAGTATAGATCCAGAGTGATCTAATAGGCAACAAAAGGTGAAGAATGGTAGGAAAAACCCTCCTATTTATAACAAAATATTGGGTCATTCTAGATCTTGGTGCATGATTAAAATAATATTAACCAAATCTAGATCCATCTTTTATGAAATATTTTATTATATTTGTTGGAGGGAAAGGGTATTTGACTTGGGTCAAATCCCTTTATTTGTAAATAATAAATAAATAAATGATTTATTTATTATTTTAAGGAAGTGGTTGAATGATAATTAAATAAATAATGGTTTATTTAATTATTTCTAAATGATTTAGTCATATTTAACAAGGAATATTATTTAAATAATATTTAAATAATTATTCCTGGAAAATAATAAGATAAATAAGGATTTATCTAATTAATTTCCTTGTTTTGGGTTAAATATAACCAGGAATAGTAATCAAATTATTGTTTAATTAATTATTCCATGAGGAAAATAAAACAAATATAGATTTGTTTAATATTTCCTTTTGGGGTTTTCTGTTTAGACCATAAACAACCTAATAAATGTGTTTTATTAAGTTATTTTACATAGTGAAAGCAATTTTACTTAGGGTAAAATTGGTCTTACATGGTGTACTTGGGTCCATCTAATGATAATAGGTTAGATGACCAAAAAATGGTGTAACAATTTGGGCTTGTTCATTTTGTTCACTTACATCCTTAGGGCTGTCCTTTTCTCCAAAAACACTTTTTGTTTGCATTTCTTTGTCATTTTGCTGTGGTAAACCTCCTTGATCATCAATGTCAATGTTTGTAATGATTTTATTACTAGGAGGATAATCAGGAAGATCTTGCTCCTTTTCAGTTTGATGAGAACACTAGAAAATTTGGCCCAATTTCCGACGCCAACTTCGTCGCTATTCCAACACATAGTCATTGCAAAAGCGACAGTTCGAGGACGGAGAAAACGTGGTTCGTCATAACGTCGCAATTACGATGCCTTGACAAAGTTTCGCAATACCGACACCTTTTCCGTCACATCCAAACAAGCGTCGCTCTTCCGACGTTTACCAAGCCGTCGCTCTTCCGACGTTTGTATAGTGTCGCAATTCCAATGAAATGTGGTCCGAAGTTTTGAACGTCACTCTTCCAACGTCTTTATACTGTCTCTCCTCCGACGTTTCCAAAATTTCGCAATTCCGATGCCCTACAAAAGTGTCACAAGATCGATGCATTGCAAAAGTGTCGCAAGACCGACACTTTCCAGAAACGTCGCAATACCGATGCCAGGAAGAACTGTCGCAATTCCGACAAAATGTGGTCCGACATTTTGAACGTCACTCTTCCGACGTCTTTATACTATTGCTCTTCCGACGTTTCTAAATTGTCACAATTCCAACGCCTTACAAAAGTGTCGCAATATCGACGCTTTCCAAATGCGTCGCAATACCGACACCAAGAAGAACTATCGCAATATCGACGGATGTCGCAAGACTGACGAAAGTGGAAATCTTTCAAAACGTTGGAAGACCGATGCTTACGAAGCATCGGTATACCGACGGTGGGTTCAATTTAAAAAAAAAAAATGAAACTTTAAAACAGGACAGTAAATCTCCAATATTTTTTATGAATTGTGGGTGTTCCAATTGTTATGAACATAATTCGACCGTGAAATATTAATACCTCTGTTGAACCTTAGTTAGGACAACAATAGTCGACGTATATACGTGTGTGGCCTAGCGCTAGCGGCCTTTCCACATCCAACGGTGGATAATACGTCACTCTGGCCTTGACGATCCAACGATCCAATTGGATATCGTGCGAGTTAGTTGCACGATCGTTAACTCGCAATGAGAGTGGGTTTTCAAAACCGCTCAAGGCCATGTGTCGGCCTATGACATTGATCGCGTCCAAATGGAGAAGACCACTTACCGTAAAAAGGCAGTGCGATATGCCGGAAACCCGTCTTTACTGTTTGGTCCTCAAGGTTCCGACTACTCTTACTCCAGTTTTCGTTCGCTTACCAATGCCTTAATGCCATTTAACTCTACCTCATTGTTCATCCTTCGCGCGGCCATACCAAACAAACTCAGGCACGACCATTTCGAGGAGACAGGACGCATTACATATGCCACGGTTTATGTATTATGGTTCCGACAAGGTTAGTATCGACTCTGCAAATCGATACACCGGTCCTTGGTTCATTCAATCACCTACACATTCACAACACTCATTACGAGGTTTTACCTAGCTCACGGAGGTTCGAGCACAGCATCTCCTTGCTCTAACACAGACACACGGGAATGTCATTAACCTAATTCTCCCTCTGTTCACACAACTGATTATAGAGAAATTCCCTAACTGTTTGACACAATTATCTGTGGAATTTACCAATGCTTATAAGTCCTAAGTCATTAGCTCATGTTCCACCGAGAACTCAACTAGTCTATATGCACATAACCTCATCACAGGGTTTCTTAATTACCACGAGATTTCAATTATCTTTCACCAGGATGCGTACATATATTCACACACAGAAAAATTACTCAATCAACGCACATATAATACTAACAGATTCCTTATATAAAAGAAATTTCTTACAGTCTCCTGGTCCTCGGCCAGATCTTCGATACAATGGCCTCCTCTTCCCTATGCAGCTCTATGCAGTTCTCTTTGCAGGTCTTTTGTGCAGGTCTATCGACTTTGTCACGAAGGTTTATTTTTATATCAATTACAATGAATCGATTTGAATTTCTTGATGACTCACAAACTCTTCAAATTCTTAACTCTGACACTAACGATCTGACAGATAGAGACGGAATCCTAGAATTAGCTTAACTTCTGAAACTGACTATCTCTTCAGGTGCCCATTAATCATTTGGGAAGTTACATTTTCTCTAAAAATTAACTAAATTAGCTCAAATATGGATAATTTCATAGGGAAATAAAACATGAGACCCCCCTTTACATTTATTTATGTACAAAATTTGTCTTGGGCCTAATGCCCCTGCATCAGATAACATAGTGAGTGGCTAGATTTCCAGAGCTTCCATGCATCTGTAACATCTTCAGAGCATTTTCATGTGGTTTAGCTACCCTTGTCACTCAAATTTATAGTAGATTAAAGATGACCAATGTTTTCAGCATAACAAGATCCATTTCAGGTTTCATTGGAAACATTATTTAGAAAACACAGTTTGTACAATCAATATTCATACCGAAGTAGCATATATTCAGTTTCACAATGAACTAATGTCATCATGTACTCAACAAGTCAATTGTTGCAGTGTCATACAACCTCAAGCCTCAAAAATCTTTACAAGTGAGCATTTAAGGTCCGATTTAGAACAAACCTGTTAGAGATTTTACTAAAATCAAGTTACATTCTAATGCTCATTTAATATAGAGATTAAGATTCTGAATCTATGATGTTACTATTGTTGCCAGTATTTTTATTATACTTGTGCCATACCCAACTCCACTAATAGTAGCAGAAATGTTGAATCCTGATCAGTCTCCATCCATGGGATTTTAATGGCCCTTAGATGTGAGATTCACATGCCAAATTGAATCATTTCATAGAATGACTCCACTGCATATTACTGCCTTTCAGCTATGGTTGAGTATCAATTTTACCAATTTGGCCAGCACTTGAATATAATCCTAATTACATCAAATTTCAAAATTTGAGTCTAACCCTAAGTGCATAAAATTCTACAAAACCCACTTATGCAACACAGTCTAGGAGGGGTTAACATGCCTATGAAGTATTTAAACATTGTTGAGGGCTAAGAATAGTTGGACTTTGCCAACTAACCAAACTCACTTTTGACCACTTCTAGTAACTTTAGCCTGTAGATGCTCTCATAAAAAGAAAGAAGGTGGTCCAATAAAAGGAAGGGGTCTGGTTGCGTGTTTCATTCCCTTTTTTTTGTCAGCTGAAATCTTTCCAAGAAAAATAAATCTACTGAAGCATGAAACTGATTTTGTTGCTTCCCCAACTACCACTGATATACATCACAATGTGTCATAGTTTACTGTAAGCCTCTATTGAGAGTGGGCAACACTAAATCCAAGTAATTCCCCTCATCCCTTATAAGACACCTCTAAATATAACTAGAAATTTCAAATAGTTAGTAAAGGAAAAGTACAAAGATATAACAGATCTGTGTTGAGCCAAAAACCTGTGCATTCACAACAAAACTGGGATGGATAAAACTTAAAAACAATTATGGACTTTGACAAAAAATCATCTTATGCATACAAAATGAAAGAATCATTGGCATACTACTATGTTTACAAATTTAAGGACAGGCAGAGTGAGTCTCCGGGCAACACAGTTTCATGTGGAGACCCTAGATCCTTGTACCCACAATATCTAGTGACTTATAAAATGATTGCCAAAACAGTGCCTTTGCTATGCATGTAAGAACACCACCTATATAATGAGGCAAATGTAATATTGTCTGAGAAGCAGATTTATACAGAGTGGTCCAAGATTTTGTATTTATGGAAGATACAACTGATTTTGGCATGAAACATGTATCCAAGATTTCAATGTGCCTTATTTCAGAGCCCATTGATGATTTACTATGAAACCTAAACTTTTAAAACAAACACATTGAAATCACAGGATCTCCATCACGAATATCATAAATATTAACTGTCTTTTGGGCACTGGCAGTAGATACCATAATAGGCCCACATGGCCTATACCACCAATGTTGATTCTCTGGCACAACATTTGCAAAGCCAAAATTTCTCCCCGAGACATCCCTCTCTGCCAAAACTGGAGAGATGGTACTGGACGTTGAAGTGAAGGCCTCTGATTTAGTATGGAATGCCATAATTTTTTTATTATAAAATTCCCATGAACAGAAACCTGAGTCCAATGTACAACCTGCAGATGCTGCCACAACATATTTACCAGAGCGACCATTTGAACCAGCTGCTCTGATCAACCAGCAATCACCCCACATGTTTGGGGTAAGCCCATATGGAGCTTTATATTCAGCCTTCTCCTGGAGATTGGAAAAAAAAAATACTGAGTATTACTCATACATCAACTGCCCTTTATGTTAACGGAAAATTTAAAGAGTGCATAAATATTCTTGAAATCCCAATCATAGTTTCTAGAAAATTTCAACAGTTTTTGAAATGAACTACATCCTATTTAAACTACATCAAATATTTAGGAAAATCATTTTTTAAATAGAAATTGGTGAATTTTATTTCAAATATATAAATTTAAACCATGAGAATAATCTAACCCCTAGGATTTTCCCTATTTCTAATAGAAAATCCCAAAATGTATAAATTATAACACCCATAAACCCCAAAATTAAGTACAATAATTAAAACCTCCACACCTATGAATTTGCTATATCGTGAAAAGAGCAGCATCCATCATCATGGGAAAGCAAAACCGATTCTCCTTCTGATACAAACCAGCCTGCAGTAGATGTCTTATGGCTGAGTTGATTCAATCGATCACAGGAAACTTCTTCAGTTTCTTCAATATTGCCAAAATGCTCTGGCTTGTTTTCCTGATCATCATCAAAGTCCATATTTTCATCACATTGAATTAGTTGGGGTTCATTACGATCAGGTCCAGTGCCTATTGCAGAGCTCCAGACATCCAATCCAATATTGGAACTGCCATACCCGTTCCCATTAGAGATTGTAAATCCTACTTATGGCTTTAATTCGGTAAGTTCAAGAGCACTGGAACTAGATTCAGTTGATTTAGACTTGGTATAGTTTTCCTCTAATTTTTATTCCGATACAACACTATACTTGTGCTTCAACGCAAACAGAAATTCTGTAGCAATGGGATATTCATCTATGGGGCTTATGGATCTGCCCTAAAAAACATCCCGAATATCTGATTCATTTTCATTCAACTGATCATGCGAATCCACCCTCGTCTTCAGCACAACAAGATGAACTGAAGGCCGATTTTTCAGAAATTTATGGTGGGGGTAAAGCTTGTCTTCCAGATCTTGACTATTTAAGCGTTTAATTGGTTTTTTCAGAGACCTGACCATAGAATCAAATGAATCCTGCAAATCCTGCAAAATAATAAACAATAGTAAGGCCATTATTTATTGGTTTGAAATAATAAACAACATGCCACAAACCCACATAATTAGTAAATTATTTAAAGATAGTAATTCCTGCATATTAAAATATAAAGTTATAACATACCAGCTTATACTCGAACATAACATCTGTATCAATATTCTTCTTCTGTATCTTCTTGATCTTCATCCAACTGATCGACATCTATATCAACATATGATTCAGAAATAGTGTTGAAATGATCGACCATGTCATCATCATCATCAATTATGTCATTTTCAATAATATCCTCATCGACATCATCATCAATAATTGTTTCCTCATCTCCTATGCCTGGTTCATCTTCTAAGATATCTTCTTCGTTTGTTAATGCATCTTCCTGCTCATCTGCCACTGCATCTTCTTCTTCTTGATCAATATCATCTTCTTCCTCTACAGTATACTCTACTGGCCTTCCTCTTGGATCATATCTAATAGCAAATGACCATTCGTTCTCACCTGGAACTTCTGAGTAAAAGACTTGTTCGCACTGGCTTGGAAAAACATAGCGATCTTTTCCTGCTTCAAAATACGATGTTTTAACCATTGGAAATCCATTGTCATGTTGAATAAGTGTTCTATAATCATCACGTACAGTCATTCGTAGCCTATACCATTTGACGTCGAACAAAAATATTTTGAAGGAATTAAAGTCACACTCAACTATATCATCTAAGAACCCATAATATCTATTTTCAGATTCTCGAGGATGTCTGTCACTCCTGGAGGAAACATTAGTGACCTAGAATACTACAGTTATCCCACTATCAGAAGTTTTCTTGTAATCATCCAACTGTTTAATGCGAAATTTATGACCATTGCACCACATAGCCTTGTGGTGTTTCAACTGCAATATGCCAAACATGAAAAAGATGCATTCTCAATTAATAATTAATCATATAATTTACACAGCATGAAAATTAACTGAAAAACCAAACTTGTTGTCACATTATAAATATAGTATAAAATAAGTAATGAATAAAATAGGTGAGTTAATTGCTTACCTTTCTATCTTTCAAACCATATGCTAAATCGATTTCCCTGTCCGTAACGTTTCCATCTCCACTATGATACACTTCTCTAATCAATTCAGACAGTAGTTGCCATGATAACCTACCGTTGTTACGTGCTTTACATGTTTCAATCCATTCACTCATCCACTCAAGATTGTTTGCAATGTATAAAAGTAGTGCCTCATAATCTTGAGCACCTGAATAAAAAAACAATAATTCACCAATATTAATAAATATTACTTATAACCATGGTAAATTATATTAATTAATAAAATATGAAACAATAAGACCTAAATGAATATAATGATCATATACATGATGTAAAAAAATGAAACATTATATGTATTATACATAATAAATCTTTTAGCTCTCACTTTCTTCATTCTACCTTTTCCCAACAGGTGCTCCACTTCAAATTTTTTGATGGAGTTCACATCCCAAATGCAATCCACTACCTTCATGGCTGGCGCAGCTAATATAGGAAGATAACGACTAATATACACCATGGATTCATATACCACATATCCCTCCACCATAGAACCCTCAGGTCGTGTGCTTTGTCTAACCAAAGCCTTGAATGATTTTAGGTGCCTCTCGACCATCCACATTGACCTTGTGTGTACTGGTCCACACATTTCAATCTCCTCAACTTGGTGTATCAAGTAGTGTTCTTGTGCATTGAAAAATATTGGAGGTAGATACTTTTGCATTTCACACATTAGCCGAGGAATTTCTCTCTTCCAATACTTTATTTCATCTTGATGGATTTCTTTCAATGAAAACCATCTACAAATCATTATGCAAGGTTATTTCAATGAAACATAATATATATTTCATTACAAGTAAATTAATACATCATTTCATCAAGTACGAAAAGAAATTGTAGCAATTAGATTTTGCGTATAAATCAAAATGCTTACCTCATGTATTTACTAAGACCATATATAACGTGTTTGACATTGTTGTCGAAGTCGTTTGGGAGAGATACAGGTTATGAATAATTATGAGAGACCAGCAACAATAGCAGAGAGTTGGTGAACTTAAAGGTTATAAATAATTTGTCGAACAGATGTATGACACAACTCCTAAGGCATGCAATATGTATATATGATCACATATATGTAAATGTTGATTATTTTCCCTTTTTTGTTGTTGTAATAAATGTGTAAAATAATAACTTATATATATATATATATATATATATATATATATATATATATATATATATATATATATATATATATATATATATATAAGTTATTATTTTACATTTATTACAACTAAAAGGAAAATAATCAACATTTATATATGTGATCATATATACATATTGCATACCTTAGGAGTTGCGTCATACATCTGTTCGACAAATTATTCATAACCTTTAAGTTCACCAGCAACAATGTAGCAGAGAGAAGATTTGCATTTGAGTGTTCAAAAATTTGTTCACTTGACCTTTTAATTAGAGGTACTTCATAAATACTATCACTATATCCACCATCATCATATGACTCACCATACAAGTCTTGGAGAATTTGATTTGTCCCATCATTAATGTGAACTATCTCATTATTGTCATCATGATCTACCTCCACGGGATCATTAAAATTACCTTCATTATTCGCTTCATGTTCTTCACCTTGTACAACATCATTTCCAATACTAATATTTTCTACAATATTCTCTTGTATTGGTGCAACATCATCTAATCTACTACTATTTAGCTGTGGAAGCTAGTTTATCATCTGCAAAAATTTGGGGGGCAACTGTTCCTTTATGAAAATTACAAATATTAATCATTAAACATTAGTGCACATATAAAAAATATTAAAATAATATAAAATTTTACGATATAATCAAAATGAAGATAGATAATTTTTTACCATGGGACGATAGTCATTCGATCCACCATCAATGTGCCCATATTTCCTACAATGCATTGTTGTTGTTGCTATTAAACTCTAACATTATTTCTCATACAACATTTTTTGCGAGGGCAATAAACTCTACCATCACCCCTTTCATCCTTTTGAATTTTTTTTTCCACCTCTAATGTTTTCTTCCATTGATGCAATGTATCCTATAAAGAAAAGAATAATTATATTTAGCAATTATCTCTCTCAATGGTGTAGAAAACCCAAGACATGTTGAACTCAATGGGAGCTCAATAAGCAAAAAGAAAATAAAAAGTGGGCATTTTACAAATTGTGAGCTTTTTACAAAATGTGGGCTTTTTACAAAATGTGGACTTTTTACAAAATTGTGGGCATTTTACAATTTGTGGGATTTTTACAAAATTGTGGGCTTTTTAAAAATTTTTTATATTTTTAATAAAATGTGGGCTTTTTACAAAATTGTGGGATTTTTACAAATTGTGGGCTTTTTACAAAATTGTGAGCTTTTTACAAAATTGTGGGCTTTTTACAAATTGTGGGATTTTTTTATTCTTAATGCATTTTCTGTAGAATACTAAACATATTTTTCCAAAATTTGAGATGCAAACTGTAGTCTCTACTACGTTTGGAAAATTGGAGGTTTATAAAAGATAAAATGCAAACATAATTGTACCACTATGATAAGAAGCTGTCAGAAGCATTCCTTCTGCTTCACAAACGTGGAACTACCTTAAGAATGCTTATGGTTGAGATAAATATTAGAGCATGGCAGTTAAATGTAGTAGTTATGCTAAAATACTGAATAACAACTTGAGATTTCTCTTCAGATACTGTATGAATGCACCAAATTAAAGCTGTACCATTACTAAAGATAAATGGCCAAAAATAGTCAATTTTGATATCATGAAGTTATGTCTTTCTCGGTAAAAAAATGGGGATAGGATGGAAAATATGAGAGAACTAAGTTCCAAGGACTAAAAAACCAAGGCCAATATAGTTCTTCCTTGAATCAGAGACAAAACAAAGTTGCCCAAAAAAGTGTTTGAGAGCACCCATTGAAGCTAATATATATAGCAGAGTCAACATTTTCCTATTGAACAAGTTTGTATAGTCAAAGCCATAGCAAGATCAAATAGCCACGATCCTAAATGCGAACCAGAGCCAAAGCTAAGACAGATCCACATTTAGCAGAACAAGACAGCCATAGCAAAGGATTTGACCACAGAACCAGATCATGAGAGATAGCAAGATTCTTGCTTCCACTGTGGAAATGTAGAAACTATACAAGGGCTTTGCTTCCAGCAGATTTCATTGTGACAGTAATCGCTATGGTGTTGTAAGCACTCATTAGTAGAATCTTAAAGCCATTCTGGAATTATTTTAACCTGGAGAGGGTTTTCTGTGGTTATAAATCCTCATGTTCAAATTCCATTGTGGATTGGTTGTGTTTGATATTATGTTTTTACTATCCGCAGTTGAATTTTCGCACAGAAAATTATCAGTATAAAGCGGAGCAATTTTGCGATGTTTCTTTTGTTTCCTATTGTGAAGTATTTTGCTCAGAACTCTACTCGTTGTAACAGAGGTCTTGGGCATAGAACATGGGACTTGGGTTTTTTGGAATCAAACTTCAGGTTAAGATGCTCATCTGAAGAATGGCACAGTGAGCCTTAGCATGGAGTTTGGAGTACCAATTTGAAGTGTAGGTAGGGCATTGTACAATAGACCTGTTAGATTTCTGGACCCTAATACAAAAGTTTCTTCTTATTTCAAAACATGTTTCTCCTTTTCTGTAACCAATGTGGGTCCTGTTCTTGTTTCAATTGGGGATGGATGAGCATTTGTTATTGCTCCAGATGATCACACTCTGGGTAGCCCTGGAGGCTATTTGGGGGTGATGAGTCCAATAGGTCTCAATGAACTGTTGCCCTCGCTAGGGAATACTATTGCAGTGGAATTTGATACTATTTTGGATGTTGAATTCCACGATCCTAATGGAAACTAGTACCTTCAGCTCCAGTACCTGTTCACAAAAGAGGGTGCCATAGTCATTCATGCGTGCAGAGAGGGTGAATTGCAGGCATTGCAACAGGAGGTGTTGTTGTTGTTGCATTGGCCACTAGATTGTTTGTCTAGTTCTGTTACAAGAGCAGAGTATTGAAAATGACAGACAAATTTAGTTCAGATATTGTGAAATTGCCTCGGAAATTCACCTACAAAGAGCTCAGCAATGCTACGAAAGAATTTTTTTGAATGTGATTGATAATAGATAATTGCAAGCAAGGGTAATCCCCTTGTGAAACCCAAATTTCTGAGCATTTTCTAAAACCTGATGACGGAGTCATTGTAATGAACAAGAGCCTAGGTCCATATTACGTCCAAATCTACCAAGCACCAAGATCTATAAAAAAAAAATCCACAGTATCTGCGAACTAAGAAGAAGAGGCAAAAAATGTATTCTTTTTACCTGTTCGAATAGTGGTTGGGGTTTACCACGACAAAAATTTGACAGAGCCCATGTAGCATTTCTTATCATTGAAATTCTGGCAGTATCATTCAACTGGGCAAGCACCTACCTCGGAGCTCCATGACTAAGGGAAAGATCCCTAAATGTTGCAGAGTCTCCAACAATATTTCCCAAAGCCCAAACAACCTTACACGAACACCAGTTGAACTCAAAGTTGGGTAGTAGTTTTTTAAATCAAATTCCAAACTTACAGACGTATAAAGATAGTTGGGAAGAATAATATTATGCCTCTAAAATGAATGTGCTACCTGTTCTCGAACATTATCATTCCCAGAGGTAAGAAGTTCCACAAATATAGGCAGTGCCCCGTAATCAATCACAACCTTTGTATTCTCAGAGGCTCCAAGAAAACCAAAATAGGGTCAACCCTACTATAGGAGGAAGGACCTGCAGTAAGAACTTACCATTTTGCAAGAACTGAGGGCGAATGTTGTTCTGCAAGAGCTAAGGGCGAATGCTGAGGGCGAATGTTGTTCTGCAAGAGCTGAGGGCGAATGCGCCTGTGATATCAGATGTTAATGTAGTTTTTTAAAAAATCATTTTTATGTAGCGCGCATTTTATTTTTAGCATTTCAAATCATTTTTATTTACATTTGATTTTTGCATTTCTAATACAAGTGACAAACAAATTTCTACAAAAGGTTGAATTTTTTACTAGAATAGCCATGAAAGACAAATAAAATGGCTTAAAATGCAAGTGGAACTTCAAAATAAATGTAATTGAAGGTTCTCTCCACTAAATTTTTGCCAAAGTGCTTACATTATTTAAGTTATCTATGATATTTTTTTGTATTACAAAATCAAAATTAAATAATGAAATAGTTGGGTAGTCTTATTGTTTCAAATTAGGACACAATTTTCAAATGGTGATGAAGTTTCATGTGATGATTAACTGACAATATTCTCCTTTCCTATCCTTGAAAAACTATACAAGGTTCCCTGTTGCCACATGAAACCATAACTCATGTAGCAGCATAGGACCAGTCCTCCATTTTGCCCGTCATAAGGCATTTTGCACATATTTGACGACTAGAATTTGCAGATTCCCATTTTCCGTGAGGTGCTAGGAAGGATAGAAGACTTAATTTTGACGTTTGAAATTTTTTCAAAAACGTTCTTACGCCCTTCAATTTCCACTTACCAATAATTTTGCAACACTAGTCCTCTTCGCAATTGCAAGGTTGTACTCAAAAAGTAAGGAAAGTTACTTTTTTGGCTCACTCAATGATCCAGGTGGATACTGGTTGCCACCTGCCTATTCCACTTGGGGCCCCACCATTGTCTCTTTCAGTTTTTCAGTTTCGGCACAAATTACTATTTTTAGCAGTTTTTTGGGTCCTAAACTTCCGGAGCCGTTTTGAGGCCCTAAACGACGTTTTTTGGGCATCGTGCCTCCAACAAATACCATTCTGTATCATTCCATTCCAAAATGATATTCATGGCGAAATTTTTAGTCCTCGGATAGATCTTTCTAATGATGTATCATGTGCGTCAAACGGAGATAGTATGCCAAATTTACGTCCCTGGAAGTTGAAACACCAATTTACCCAAATGGGGCCCATAGTTTTGGCGCTTCATCTCCTTGGGTTAGGTTTTTTGATGTTTAGGGTTATCCATTGTTTCTAAATAATAAATAGGCCCTCGAGCCTCATTTTAACTCAGTTCAGAGGCCTGTAGCCGCCACATCTCTCCTCAGAGATAGCTACCAGTGCCCTAGCTAGTTTTATTTCCATTCGGTTTGTAAGCAAATTTCAGTTCTTTGATATTAATAAAATGAAGTGTTATTTCCACTGAATCTCTGTATTTATGGTTATGTGTTTATTCTGTTGCGTTCCTGCATAAATCTGGATCAGTGGTATCATAGCGGTCTGCTTTTTCTCGATCCTTCTTTGCATGTCCCCAACAAGGTCGGGGTATAAGGAGTTAGGGCTCGATCTGGTGGAACCTTTGCAAGATCAGCCTCGTAAACCCTTACGGACGCCCATGGGGGACGAAAAGAAAGATGAGGGAGCAGGAGATCCTATCAAAATATTGCTTGAGGAGGCCCTCTAGAAACAAAGGAACGCGATGATGGATAACTTTGCCCAGATCCTTCAACGGCTGCCCACCAGTGGCGCATTTTCATCCAGCAGCCACTCTGGAGGTGCGACTCCTTTTAAGGTACAAGTAATTTTTGACTCCTCAAAGCTGCCCCCCATGTCAAGGACTGGTGGGAAACCCACTGTGAGAAAAAGGATGAGACAAAACCCTCTCTGTTCTCGGCCGTACCCACTTGGAATTATTTCTGAGACACCGTCAAGGAACAATACTATCCCATGGGGAGCTATGAGGACAAGTAAATACAATGGACTACACTACGGAAACAAAGGGATCAAGATGTGCATGAGATGACGAATCTGTTCCATACCCTGCACACCAAGTTGGGTATCAAAGATTCAGAGAAACATCTGGTGCTAAAGTATCACAGTTTTCTGCACAGATACATTCAAGAGGAAATGGAGTTCCTCGACATCTCCACGCTTGGTACGGCATACCCGTATGCTACCAAGATTGAGCAGAAATTCAAACAGAAGAAGCGAGACTTTGGATCTGCGAATCAAAAGCAAGGGAAAGGTGCTCCCAAACCGCAGAACAAAGGACAAAGCCAAGGCATGGTGACTCAAGACAACCTGTCGAAGCCACAAGCAAAGAACAACACCGCAAATCCAAAGAAGGACACGGGAAAGTGGTGTGAGTTCCATAAGAGCTCCACTCACAACACAAGTGAGTGTCGGGCCAAGCAGTCGCTGGTGGCCGAGATGCGGGCTTCTGAGTTAGATGCATGCTCCGACTCTGAATCAGAACCTGACAAGGGGAATAACAAAGGGAAACGTATTATTGATGCGGAGCCCAATGCCACTATTACCACTACAAAGATCCAGAAGGAGGAACCAGAAGATCCGGAGGAGGAGGAACGTCTCTTCGATCCACTCCCAGATGTGGGTAAAGGGCTCTCCGGTACAATTCATTGTTGACAATGGGAGCCAAAAGAACCTCATTTCGGCAGATGCCGTGAAGCGGTTGGGCTTGCCGACCACAACTCACCCACATCCATACACCATCGGGTGGCTTCACCAAGGACGAGACCTCTGCGTCAGCCAGTAGTGTCGCCTTCCCTATAGCATCAAGCCCTTCACGGATGAGGTATTATGCGACGTTGCTCCTATTGATGTTTCTGATGTATTATTAGGAAAACCATACTTGTGGAAGCGTCATGCGGTGTATGAGTCTTGGCCTCGTGCTGTTATTGTTACTTTGGGAAATAAGTTGTACAGGATACCAGAGGTACCACCTCCTGCCACTATCTCTTTGGTTACTGCAAAACAATGCAATAAGCTCATTTCCCAAACCAGGAAATTTGTTTTCTTGATGATACACCCTCAGGGCAAGAAGAAGATTGTGGCCACGACCTCCAGACAAGGCTCCTCTGCACGACAACAACAAATGGATAAGGTTGCGGAGGAGTACGGTGACATTTTCACCTCACCCACAGGGGTTCCTCTACACTGTCAGGTCAAGCAACCGATTGATCTGACCCCAGGTGCGCCGCTACCTAATGGACTAATCTATCGGTGGTCTGTTCTGGATAACGATGAAATCAAGAGGAAAATTCAGGAGCTGCTGCAGAAGCGTCACATCCGACCAAGTTCATCTCCCTGTGGGAGCCCGATAATTTATTATTGTGAAATCATAGTTCTAAATTATCTCTTATTTTGTGAGAAATGTAATCTATTAATTGTAAGCAGATTCATTAAAAAAATTCAAACTGATTTTAGCATGAATGATGACAATTTATATATTAATTGTTTTTAAAGAGTATTTGTATTATGTAGGAGCACTGGAAAGAAAAAGCAGGACTTCATTTTCTGTTTTCCTTATTTTATTGGGCTGAACTGGAGAAAATTGAATATGAATAGTGAGTTAATTGTAAGATGAATGGGCCAAGGCCACATATCAACATTGACCACAGTGGGGAAGTATAAAAGCATGGATATTCATGCAAGTATAGTTATTAATGTAAGATCAAAGTTAACTCTTAGCTTCACTAAATAAATAGAAGGCAAATATCTAGCATCAACTGAAACTCACATGAAAAAGTAGATGAAAAATGTACAATCATCCAATGGAGAGATAATCTATAATTATCCAGTAAGAATCTTGGCTATGCCTTGAGACTAAACTAATTCTCAATATTTTTGAACAATGACCAAAACGTCAAAAAAAATTGTGTGACGGGTAAAGAGAAATCCAAATTCCAACCCTGCCTGCCACTTGTTGGTGAGTGGAGGTTATTCACTTTTCATTTACAGCTTACCAGGTTACTCATGTTACCAATATTTTCACATGGATCACTTTTAGGTGACTACTTATTGTAATTCTTCTTTATAAAGAACAATTGGTAGATAATTGTATATATTATTTGAAATCTATAACAAATCCAGGCAACAAAATTACAACAGATAGAAAATTATGCAAAAAATTCACCAGGGCACTACTAATGTGTGGATACCCTATCATTTCTTAGATCCTCATAACTTACCAACACCTACTATATTGGTATACACATAATATGGCATTTACCTGAAGTATTTCATATGTATCTAGAAGTAAATAAGTTGTATGACAATTGTTATGGCATATATAGGATGTGTATTATAGTTTATATTTCAATTTTTCTTAAGTAGCATGCATGTGCGGTCCATATAGTGACTACAATTACCAAATATATTTCAGTGAAGATGTGAAGATGATCTCTCATTAGGTCCTAATTACTTAAAGCATTATTAATTAGCTTTCCAAATGAATAAAATATGTTAACAAATTAGTAAAAACTAGGAAAACAAATCATGCTTTAAAAAAATATGGCACAATGAGTCACACTCTGAGATTTATTTAATTACTCATCAAGTGTCGCTACAACATATATATGATCACCATTACCATAGAAATGGGGCATGTGACCATCATTTTGGTTTCACCAATGACATTCCACATCATGAGCATTGTTTAGGGTTGATTGTGTTGATTTTTTTAGACAAATCATTTATACATTTTATGGAAATTATAGACACAATTTATAATCACATTACAAGATCATGATGTATGGATATTCCTTATCATTTCTTAGATACTCATAACTTACCAACACCTAATAGATTGACACACACATCATATAGAATTTACCCCTAGAATGCCACATATATCCTAAAACAAATTAGTTGTATGGCAATTTTTATGGTGCATATATGATGTGTATTACAGTTTATCTTATAATTTTGTTGAAGTAGCATACAACAATTTACATAGTGATATGAGAACCACTCTCTAGAGTATACATTGATTTTGTACACATGGATTTTCAGTTGATTTTTAAGATATATCATTGGTGATGCTCACATGATTATATAATGAACCATTAAGTTGAACTATGAAATTATTCCTCACAACACACACACACATATTGATGAATTAATAATTTTTCTCATATAAATTTTTTAATCTATTTTGAAAAAAAAAAAAAATTATATATAATTATTTCTAAGAAGAACAAGAGAGAGTTCCTTACCATATCTTCGTAAAACATATAATAGCGACGTTTGGAGGCAATTTCGATGTTTGGAAGCAGCCGTCACAATAGTGATGCTTTGGGGCATAGTTATCAGAGAACTGTAAGCAGTTGCTTTTGAGACTCAGTCTCTGTGTAAAGATTGTAAGATAGGTTTATGGATATGTTTTCAGTCTGAGTATTCAACTATCGGCAATATTGTACTTGATTGGTATTATTATTCAAATGACAAGCACATTTCTTTGGATCCTGATCTGAAGCAGCGATGACGTTTTCCTATCTCTGTGTTTACATTCATTGCCTTTCGTTTCTACTGGCTTGCATCAGAAGTTTGACATAGGATTTACCCTTGTTAGGTACCATAGGATAGTGACGCTTTGAGACGATTTCTCTGTGTATAATTGTAAGATAAGTTGAGGAAGATGTATTCAGATTGAATGACTAAGTTATTGGCTATGTTGTACCTGATTGGTGTTGATATTTAATATGACAAGTGCATTTCATTGGATCCTGATCTAAAGTTGCGGTGATGTTTTTCTATCTCTGTGTTAATCCATTTCATTTCAGTTCTTCTGGCTTGCATCAGAAATCTGGTATAGGATTTACCCTTGATAGGTACCCTATACTTCTGCTCTCCTTGCCTTTGATGTTTTTCTGCTAATGTGTTATCTAAAGATTGATTTTAATTGATTTAACCAGTGTAGTGGATGATATTTCCTGCTAGCTGATGTATGAATTAATGGAATCTGTTTTTTTTAGATGTGCTTGTTAGGATTTAGTTGGATGTGTTGAGAACACTGGGAGGTCTAGAACTCCGCCTCTGCCTCACTAGGATCTTTCTATTCAATTAAGCCTTTCTGAGTTCCCCTGTGCTACCTATGATTGTGTCCAAGCAAGTCTAGAGTTAAATGACCTCTGACTTGATCTATAGATAGAATTATATGGTTATCATTCTTCATTTTCAGTCCTTAATGTTCCATACCACCCATTCACTTTAGGATCCAAGGCTTTAGATGACTAGCCCAACTGAAAGATTGCGTGTTGAGTAGCAAGTAAATCCTTTCTTGAATCCATTGCCCAATGCACTTGACACTCCCTAAATTACTTCTCTCTACCTAAATTCCTTTTTGCCTAGCCTTGTCTCATGCTGAACTCTTCCTTCCTGAATCCCAGCAACCAAACTCAAAATCAAACAAACCTTGTGCCTTATAACTAGCCTAACATCTTAAAATTTAAGCTTCATTGACATAAACCTTCGCTCATATAGAGAGGTCCCTCTCTGGACCCAGGAGGGCTAGATCCTAAGGTTCGAAAGTGGTTCTAATGTTGTCTCATCTTTTGTTATTTCCAACCTTGCCAAAACATGGGAACCCTAACAGATTCTACAGAAGTGATCAGACCAGTCTAGCCTCCAGTCATTTCTCTAGAGAACAACCCTTTAGTTGATCTGGACTATAGAATACTAGACCCTAATGTAGAAATTAACCTACTTGATGTCTATAATTGGTTCTATGGCAAATCAGTGGAAAAGGGTGACAAAGATATTCCAATTTGGGAATCCAATCTGCCTAGATATATTGTCCCTCTCACTCATTCTGTTCCTGACTTTATCAGATTATGCCAAGCCTATTATATGCTAGAAAAAATATGTATTGTAAACAAAGAAAAAGAGATCCTGTTTTACATCACTGAAGAGTTGATAAATTCCATGCTGCAAATGAATCATGACCCCAATTCTGCTTCCCTATCAATAGAAGATTTAACCCAACTATATCTTGACTTGGATTTCAATACTAGATTCAAAATACACCAAACTTTTTGTCCAAATCAAGTTGATATTCCTAAGTTAAATCTTCCTTTCGACACCGTTGATTTCCCAGATGAAACTAGACAGATTGTCTCAATGCTCTCCTTCATACTAGGATACACCAGTGATGAATTCACTGATGTGGCTATCCTAGGTTTTCTTTCAACTCTAAGCCCTGGTCAATCACCATCCATTCAGTTCAATTTTTCTAGATTTATTGTTGAAAGTATGCATTATCAGTTATCCAGATTATCAGAAGAAGGAGTTTTCAGATACTCCTCTTATCTACTCCACCTCTTCCTATATTATCAAACATATAAGTTTCCAATTGAATGTCAGAAAGTGGATGCAGAAGGAAAAGTTCTATCAGTAGTATTCTGGTCATCTATTCTAAGGAAATGGAACAGAGAGTATAGTTTTACAGATTTCAATGACTCATTTATAGCCCCTGCTATGTATCTCTTGGAAAAAAGAGGAGATCCCTAGGATCAATGATGAGACAAGAAGAATTCTACAGTTATCAGAGAGCTACAAAACTGCAGATTGGTATTTATATAAAAATCATACAAAAATCGGAGTGTATGGTTCATGCCTGGCCCCATATAAGTTACCCAGATTTGTTACTACAAGAATATTTCCTTTAGAATATCTGAGACAACTATTGAATGTAGATGAAATCAAATTCATAGCTTCCAAGAAAAAGACCCAATTTAAGATGAAAAATCAAATTGGGCCATTCATTGTGAATAACAGAGAAGCTGCCAATGAGATAAATGTCAAACTTAAAGAGTATAAGTTCCCATGTAGTTTTACATGGAAGTATGACCCACAAGGTATTTTGAGTGCAATAAGGGTAAAATGTAAGTTTCCTGTTTACTTGAATGATCCTAAGCCCCATATTGAAAGATATGTAAATAAAATTGAATGGGAGCCAAACACCCTATCTGATGATGATTCACAGGCAGTACATGTAATACAGGTAGACAGTGGCAAAGGCAAACAGATTGAACAGACACAGGTGGCTTCTACAAGCAAAGATACTAATAATTTACATAAAAGAGACAGAGAAGGAGATAGTTTCATAGCTGAGACTATTGAGGACATAAAATTCAGAGCTCCTTATAGTAAAAGAAGCAAGTCAACATAAGAAGAAAAGGATAAGGCTGTAAATATTGATATAGATGATTAAGCAACAAGAATAGTCACTCAAACATTAAAAGAGCTTCAAAATGTAAAAATTGGAACACAAAAAAAAGATACAATCATGAAGGAAAACCAGGCTACTGTCGATTTGCCTCCTTCTTCTCAAGAAACTGACAATACAGAGTCAGAGATTCAGATCATATTCAGACAGATTAAAGAGAAGAATGAAGAGATCAAGAATCAAGCTCATTCTAGATTCTTAAGGAAAAGCCTGGAAACAAATACAGGCTTCTTTCAGCATTTGATTATTCATCCAATAAATTGGTAATGTCATTCTTGAATCCTATAGTGGTTGAGCCAAAATCAGTGGTAGATTATTCCAAAACAGATTTTGAAGTGGAAGCAGATGCCATTCATTAATTAGATCAAATTGAATTTCATAGGAGCAATACTGAAATGCTATATTCCAAAATTGTCAGTAAAACTATGAAATCAATTAGGCTTGAGAAAACATTGCTCAACCTCCAAAATCAAATGAAGTTGGAAAAAGCCTCACTGTATGCTAATAATTTAAGAATAAAAGCACTGGAAGATATAGTGATTGAAGCAGGGGGTGACCTATCCAACATTTAAGGGGAAAAAGTCTTAATTAAACATAAAAATGAGGATATAGCTACTCTTAGAAAACAGTTGAAGTTGCCTCAGAGTGAAAACTCTCAAGCAAAAGAAATTCTACAGCAAAAAATAGAGAATGATGATTTAAAGCAGCTTGTACATCAAATGACTGATCAGATAAAAACAATGGAAATTCAAATAGAATCTCTAATGAAAGAGAATGAAAAACTAAGAAAAGCACAACCAATGGTCATTCCTACAGTGATCCCCACTGTAAACACTGCTATACCATCTAATTTGGCAGAACACTTGGCATCAAAAGGAGTACTGGCAACTGCAGTGCCAATTACTTCTCTAATCTCTGCCTCTTCTTCTTCATCCTCACAGAGGAGCACACTACAAGACCAAGATAAAGAGATTCTTAGTTTGAAAGGCATTATTAAAAATTTAGAAAATTCCAAAAATGATGCCTTGATTACTTCTAAAGGACATGAGCAAAGGAATTAGGGGAATTTTGAGGTCTAAAATGGGCCTCCTAAGGAAATTCTAAAATAATAGTCGAAAAAATCAAATAAGATTTGATGACATCATCAAATTTTAGAGGGAAAAATGGAAAAACTACTTTTTCAACTCATATTTTCAACATATCTCCCAAAGTTTTTACTCAAATTTCAAGCGGGAGTACTCGTTGGATGCGAAATTTAATTCCCCATCCAAGGAGTACCCATGTTGCATACTTTTGATGAACTCTACTACATGAAAAATGAGAAATACATAAAAAACGTGATTACAATCACGTTTTTTATGTATTTCTCATTTTTCATGTAGTAGAGTTCATCAAAAGTATGCAACATGGGTACTCCTTGGATGAGGAATTAAATTTTGCATCCAACGAGTACTCCCACTCAAAATTTGAGTAAAATTTTTGGGAGATAAGTTGAAAATACGAGTTGAAAAAGTAGTTTTATTATTTTATTATTTTTTAATATTTTTACCCTTTTATTTAAAAAATGGTAAATCATCCCCCATGGTTGACATCATCATCTTGAATCCTATTGGTTGTTATAAAGTTTATTTTTGTTGTACATTTTTCTTATGAGGCCCATTTTAGACCTCAAAAATCCCCTAATGGGCCGATTGACTACAAGAACAGGTAAAGATTCTGCAAGCACAAGTAAATCTTACAGATCAAGTGGCCTATATAAAAAATCATTTATGGACGAAAATTATTGAAGGCATTCATTCTCAATGGCCTTCAATTTAGATAATTTATGAACAGAGGGAGTTAATTCAAGTTGCTAGTGCAAAGATTGACAATACTAAGGGGGAAATTGACAATAAACCAGCCCAAGCAATCCAACTCATAGCTTTTTTAAACAGTAAAAACAGGGAAGAGTTCGAAGAATTGAAAATTGTTGATAGAACAGAAACCATTCTTCAAATCAAAAAGGTCCTGAACAAAAGAAACATAATGAGTAATCTAGAGGACCGGTGTAAAGACATGAATGTATCCATCTCAATATTTTTAGCCAAATACAAAAAAATTTCAGAATCAGGTTTGCCTGATATTCACGCATTGAATGAAAATTTAATGCCTTAGAAAGATTATGATCTAAAAATCAATCATGCAAAAGAGCAAGCCAGAAAACCACTGCCTCAAGGATCACCAACAGGAAAAATACTTCAGTATTTTGAAAATATGTTCTTTTTAGATAATGAGATCAGGCATATGTTCACTATCAAGCCTAACTTTTCCAAGTAGACAGAGGCATATGAAAGTTACAAAAAATTGAAGACTATGAAGATCCCCTATGCAGAAAAGTGGCAAGAATTCACAGATTTGCTGTGAATTTAATGGATAAAAAACAAGAAAATCACTTGGAAATTCATTTTTTACAGTTACCTCAAATGGTAAAAATACAGGTTAGCGCACAACAACAATCAATTCAAATTAGAATAGTCAGTTATATTTTTGCTTGTAAAAAGGTAACAGCTTGCAAACTGTTTTGCAGCTGTCCCTCTTTTTAAGTTTTCTTTCCTATTTTTTATTAAAACATTATCTCAATTCCTGAGATATTTTACAAACAATTTTTTTATAAATACTTCACAATTCGAAGTATTCAGTGTGAATAAAATTTCTCAAGACAACTATAGTCTTATTTGCTGGTTATATTGAAGTTGGTGAGTCAATTAGTGAAAGTAGCAGACTGGAAATAGATCAGAGACATCATAGCTAAGGATTCTCGTGGTGAGAAGATAAGTCTCGTTTCTTTCCTTGTTTTCAGTGTATTTCTTTAAATTTTACATTCATTCATATTATGTTTTTCTAGTCTATAATGATTAACTAAGGAAAAATTAAGCAGGATTAGTGATAATAAGCTCCCTGTTTCGAAACTTGTTGGCATTTTAATGTTTTCTACTTTGTTCGTGCTTCCTACTTTGTAATTATTCGTGGGTGATATGGTCATATGACCATATTAATGTGGTAGTTTTTCAATGTTTCAGCTAATTTATTACCTACAAATTGTGGTCCTCCATCTGTGATTATGTCCCTTGCGAGACCATAGCGCACAAATATTTGGAAAAGAAACTGTACTACAGAGTCCTCTGTAGCTTTTGAAAGTGCCTCTGCTTCGATTCACTTGGTGACATATTTGGTTGCAACTAGGATGTATTTTTTTTGGTTTGAGGGAGGAATAATAGGGCCAACAAAATCATGTGCCCAACGTTCAAATGGTTCAATCACTAGTTGAGGGTTCAAAGGCATTTCATCAGACTGCCCAGGGCATCCTTCCCTTTAGCAGCTATCACAGGCCTGCACGAATTTTTTGGCATCCTTAAAGATGGTAGGCCAGTAATAGAATGTTCGTAAAACCTTATGGGAAGTTCTACGGTTCCCAGTTAGATCCCCTTCTTCAATCTTCTTATCTATAGCTTAAGGATTCTTAAGTGCCCTTTTGCTAAGATTCCATCCACTCCATCAAACCAAGCCTATACATAGCCTTATAAGGTCACCTATCTTGCCCTTAGCACATTTTCATCTCTGAGCCTTATTTCTTAGTTCTGCTTGCATAGAGAGTTGACTCCATTTCCCAATATTCTGGTAGATCCTTCTGGTTTACCTTGAAATCTCTTTATTCCCACCAATATTTTAAAATAAAGCCCAAATACACAATCATAGCTAGCCTAATATCTATTACTAAAACAAAGCTAAATCATACGGAGAGATCCCTCTCTAGAGTTCAAGAAGGCTAGATCTTGAATTCCCAAAGCAGTTCTTGGTTACCCCGGTGTTCTTAACTACAAAATCCCTATCCCACAACTTGAGAATTACTAGGGTGATAACAGGCCTTAGGGGTATTATGATCCTTGGAGGAAACTCCCATAGCTAGAAGAGTTGATAGAGAAAATTGGATCGAGTACAAAGGTGTGGCAGGTTGGTTTTACCCTGTACCAATTGTTATGGTGCATATATGATGTGTATTATAGTTTATCCTATAATTTTGTTGAAGTATCATACAACAATTTACATAGTGATATGAGAACCACTCTCTAGAGTATACATCGATTTTGTACACATGGCTTTTCAGTTGCTTTTTAAGATATATCATTGGTGATGAT
Organism: Pinus albicaulis; assembly: GCA_034641835.2. Classification (NCBI taxonomy): domain Eukaryota; kingdom Viridiplantae; phylum Streptophyta; class Pinopsida; order Pinales; family Pinaceae; genus Pinus; species Pinus albicaulis. The sequence goes on along the minus strand of CM076579.1, from coordinate 1,085,251,041 downwards.
CACATGATTATATAATGAACCATTAAGTTGAACTATGAAATTATTCCTCACACACACACACATATCGATGAATTAATAATTTCTCTCATAATTTTTTTAATCTATTTTGAAAAAAATAAAAAATTATATATAATTATTTCTAAGAAGAACAAGAGAGAATTCCTTACCAGGTCTTCGTAAAACATATAAAATATAAGCAGAAAACGATCAAAGAAAATTTCTATTTCCAAACATATTCATGGAGTAAAATGAATTCATGGATTTACCTATAACATCACCTCATAATTAAGAATGTAAATGTACAATATTGATGATACATAGGTTAGGAGAAAATTAATCTATTGAAATTTCATTTCCAAACATATTCATGGAGTAAAATGAGGATTAAAAAGAGATATTTATGAATTTACTTATAACATAACCTCATAAAAGAGTAAATGTACAATATTGATAAAATTTATTTATATATGATAAATAATAAACCTTTATCTCACATGTATCATATAATCTTATAAACAAACAATTGCACCGGGGGTGCAAATCCTCAAAACTTTTAAACTGTCTAATGTATATGTACCTATTTAAAGTATTCGGGGCCCACATTACAAATGCCCAAGGTGAAATATTTGCGCATATGTTACATATGAGCCAATGGTTTAAATAACTATCGGGCGGTGAAACAAAACTTATAACAAAATATTAATAAAACTATATCATACGTCTGGACTTCAAAAAAAATAAACTCGATTTCAATCACAAATTCGCGTTGCAAAATAGCCTGCTGATGTAACCCTAATTTGTGACGCAAAAACTTCATAGAATACGCCATATAAAAATTTGGGTCTGTTTTTTGGCTTTGCGTATGGAGGAAAACTGTGATGCGAAAATCAAATTAATTCCGCCCTATAATGTTTTGGGTCTGGAATTCCACAATGTAGACGGGCCAAAAAATAACGCGATCGAATTGCCTGCTTCCACGTGGATGGCTGATCTGGTCTGTGGTCTGTGGGACCATGTTCTTCTGAATTAAAATCTCCCACATTTACTATTAAATTTATTTGTTTCCAAAACAATACAACGCTCTATTTTTAAGTGTGCAGGGACTGTGATTTCAAAACCAAAATTGGCTGTTCATCAGTTTTAGAAAGCAGCTATTTGACAGAGCCATTCAAACAGATTTAGAAAGCGGCCAGAAAACAGGGTAGTTGAAATTAATATTTCAACATCCCTCATTCACTAAGAATACCCTCCTTGGTGCCTTCTTCGCCGGACTACGATGTGTTCATCAATAGTCATGAACCCAATGTCCGTTTCTTTGCCAGGCATCTTCAGAAAAGTCTTATTTCCAGAGGATTGCGAGTCTTTCTCGATAGCATATAATTGCAGGTTGGACAATCCATACCTTCACAAATCAAAGACACAATTAAAGGAGCCTCTCTCATTATTACTATTTTCTCTCCAAATTATGCGCAATTGCAAAGGTGCCTCCATGAGCTACTCGTCGCACTACTCTGTAAGCCGACCATTTTTGCAAAGGCATATCAATGTCGTTTATTGCATATAAGTGTCGTTATACTGATGATGGCTAGAGCATCGCTAAGCAGCCGTCGCAATAGCGACGCTTTGGGGCATAGTGTCGCAATTGTGACGTCTTCCTACAAACGTCACAATTGTGACACTTTGTCTAAGTGTCGGTATTGTGACACTTTTCTCTAGACGTCGGTATAGCGACGGTTTCGGGCGGGATTGAAAAAATTTGGGGAAATTTGTGACATTTGGTCAAAAGTGTCGGAACCAAGTGTCGGAATTTCTGCCAAATGTACTAGTGGAAATTCCTAGGTCTGATGCCTTTTCCTTTTCAGAGAAATCTCTATCTTTATCCATCTTTTTGTTGTTTTCACTATTTTCATCACTATTTTCCCTTTTGCTGCCTTCATCATTTTGGTTGTTTTCACTATCTTCTTGTTGGCTGCCTTCTTCCTCACTATCCTCCTTTTCTTCTTTATTAGTTTGTTCCTTGTCATCATCCATTTCCTCTTGACAGTTTTCTTTGGTAGCAGTAGTGTTGTTTTGGGGCTCAGTAGTACTTTAAGGGCCACTACTGTTTTCTTCATCATCAGCTTTTGTTTGGAGAAGGTGTTTGAAGAATGTTTGCCCTTGAAACTGATTCTCATTACAAAATGAAACTTCTGGGAAAAATTTGGCAAACTTGGGCACTTTCTGCAACATTCTAGGTGGTGTTGCTCTTTTCCTATAGAAACACATCGTCCATTTATAGGCACGCAGCGTCCTTAAGAAAATAACATAGGAGCAGACTATAGGCGCGCAACACAAAAATAGGCATTTTTGCAGCAGTGTTTTGGAGGCCTTCCCGATGTAGGAATTGGGCTCGAGATGGCTCGTTGGAAAGCTATGGATGTCTATCTTCCAAATATACTTGATTTTTTTCATTTGGTGTCCATTTTATAACTGAAAACTTATTCTTCCAACACTATTCAAAAGTGGTGAATGCTGGTGCAGAAATGCAGTTTACCTTTTACCTTATGGCTTATCTGATATATTTTTTTGTCCCTTTTTTGTTTCCCTTCACCACTACCTTCAGCATTTGAACACATGATTAGGCTTATGATGGCATTTTTTCATTTGCAAGGTGAATTTAACAACTATGTTTGCCTCCACATTCTTTAAGTCAAGTCTGTGACTGCCCTTTGTGTAACACCTTATCTATCAAACTTGGATTTTTCTTTCCTCAGTGCAATGGTAATCAGTGCTTTAAAAATCAAATTTTCTCACCTTTTGAACTTCAAAATCACATATTTTATTTAATGGATTTTTTTACCTTTTCACTTTATATTTGAAATGATAACATCAGGAAAACTTTTACACCCTCTGCTGTTAATAAAGGAGGTGTTTCAAGCTTGTTTACTTATCTCTTCAAGCTTCTGGAAATGTCTCTTAAATCATTCCACTGCTGTGAGGATAATCAAACAAATTGTACTTTTCAAAGTAAAACATACCTGTTGTTTGCTTCCTTTTAGTGTGATTGTCCTTATGCAGTAGTTTATCCTTCAAAAATCGATTTCCCTTTTCTTAGTGCAAAGGCACTCTCTGTTTTTTTTAAAACCATAAAATGTGATCTTTACTTGTCTTTCAAAAGATAGCTTAGAAATAAAGAACCTTGCACCCTCTGCTTGTCTATGAAGGAGGTGTTGTTTTTTTTTTGCTTCTTGATGCCCATTTACATATTCATCCAAATTTTATGAAAAAGACTGAAACATCTTTCCACTGTGGGGTTTAATAACAGAATTTTGTGAATAATAAACCTAATCTTTCCTCTTTTAGTATGACTGTCCCTTTGTAGTAGTCTTAGTATTCTCCACCGATGGTGCCTTTGATGATTTTTGTTTTGTCTACAGGGGCATGGAAAAAGGAAACTGTCCCTTTCCCATGATGTTTTATGGCATAACAACTATTCTAATGGCCTTTTTGCCAGAATTGAGCCATGTTTGTTTATATACTACCGATTTTTTGAGTTTGGGCCCAGAAAATTTTTAAAGAGCAGAAAATTACCTCTTGAAGTGACATAAAGTGCTTTGTAGCATCCTCCAATTTTTTGTGCTTATTTTCCATGATAGATGATTTTTTGACACTTTAGGCATCTTTGATTTATAGAGAAAAACTTGTGTCTCTTGTGTTCTCCAACTCTCTGTTTCCTTTAGCTCAAACAGTCAACTGTTTTGACTAAAGCTCTTCTTTGGTGTTTCCCTTTTTGCCAGGTCTTGATTAGGACCATTTATCATGACATCCCTGCAAAGATGTTTTTGAGAAGGTGGATTTTTTGGCAATTTTCACTGTTTGGACCAGTGGGGGCTACCTTGGAGATTGCTTGAGCGCCTTTTGGAAATGCGACCATCTTTGCCCTGTTTTCCATGATTTCACCTTTGAGCTTTGCTGAAACAGAAGTATGACAGACATGATGGTGCCTGACTTAGGGAGGACTAATAGGTTTGTTTGCAAGATTTTTAGGAAAAGGGAATTTGACTGATAGTTAGAAAACAAAGTTTTTAACAAAACCCAAGTTTTTTTAGATATTCATCCTAAGCACCATCACCTATAAACCTAGACACTTTTTCATTACTTTGAAGGATGTTCTAGACATACTTAGGTCATCAAAAGAAATTTGGGTAGTAGGAGGATTATAAGGAAAGACTTGACTTCTCATGGCTGGGTAATTTTGTGAAATAGCGAGATTTAGGCATCAGAGATAAGAAGCTATAGACAGATGTGACAGTTTATGGACAAAGTAAAGCCTATCAGTCTAAGATTAGGTTTTGACAAGATGACCAATTCAATCACAGTAGGCAAGAGAGGGGGGGAAAGTGGAAAATTTTTACTGAGGGGATTTCTAGAGGACAAAATGATTGTTTGAATTTGGTTTCTAGAAAACTTGGACAAAGAATATAGTCATCAAAACAATTGAAAAATACTGATGACTAATAGATGTGATAGTAAAATCATTTCTACATTAGAACAAGTTTTAATTAGTGTTTGATCTGAGTATGGGAATTCCTACCTCAGCGATGATATATATATATATATGTTTTTCATTGAATGTTTTTATAGAATTCTGACTGGGGTGTCCACAAGCTAATCCTCGAAATGATAAAGCACATCACTCTTTGAATGGTCTCAGATTTCGCACTTTAGGGGGCATTCTGTTACACTAAAATTGTCGCCATGACATTTTACTGTCTTTTTGGGCTCATCATTACTCATACAATACTCCCTTAGAAGTCTACAAACGTCAAGTTCCTAAAACCAAGCCTTGAAATTGAAATAAAAGCTTATAAAATTCATAAAAATAATTGTACCGCACTTTCTCTTAGTATTATCTGCAGTGCCGCATCTGTTTGTTCTAGAACATGCAGAACCGACCACACTTTTTCTTCGTTAAAGGTGCGGATTCCTGTAAAAGGTAAATTGAAGGGGAAAGTAAAATTTGAAAGCCCAGCTGGTTGAATCTGGAAGCTTCTAGAAGCAATTATTCAGTGGAAAGTTCACTCCTTTCATGTACATTCATCCCTCCATTAAAGGAGCCTACCCCTTGGTATGTGGAACTTAATCTCTTTGAAACAGGATTCTACCCCCTCTTATTTGGAGCTGCAACCTCTTCTCTTTTGCTATAAATTGAGGCCATAGTTCAGCCTCAAGGGGAGTTAGGCTTTGAGATTTTTTGAGGAGAATTGCTGGAAAAACTCAGACTCTCTTAACTGATTATCATATGAGAATGATTACACACTCATGTGTATGTTAGTTGAGAGAGTGCAAATACTTGTCAAAGTAGAGGAAACGCTTGTTCCGGACCCCAGAAAGACCTGTACGACATCAAGGCGAACACGGTTTTAAAGCTCCTTTTTTCATTAAAGATAATACAAATGGATCCTGTTTTCTCAATGATTTGTTTATTTAAATGGCTTATTTCTTGAATTCCTTGATCATCAAGATAGATTTATGGTTTATGAATTATTCTATATTATGCAGGTGCTTCTAATTCTTTCATTTTTTTGATTTCATATTCCGAAAGGAAACATATTCAAAGCGACAGGAAAGAAGACTACGATCAGCGCTGAACTACAGGTAAGTCCTAAATCCTTCATTATATATAATTCTAGATCAAATATAATCTAGAGAAAGTAATTTACATCTATCTGTTTGTTTCTAGTTATCCATAGGATACTAGGGAGATCTGTCTTGTCCATAAGAACGATTTATCCGTCCAACAAGTCATCAAATATAGTGCAGTTTCCCTCAAAAACTACATTATTTTGGAAAGTAGCTGCAGCAGGGGGTTTATTTCCCTATTTGGAGTGTTTGGGTTTCCTGTGTGAGGATCAACCCTTCATTTAGGAGATATGTTGGAGGAGGATCAGCCATATTGTATATCATATCAGCCATCTCCCATCAGTGATTTATTTGCAGAGATTATTCAGCCCTAGGGCCAAATCTGCTATATTTTGTATAATGTGTATTTCCGGAAACCTTTTCTAGGTTTTCTTGGAATCCTGTTTTGGAGCATGGATATCTAGCCTCGGAATTTTTAGAGCATTATATCAGTAGCAATATATTTTTATATCTTTCAGCTGCTATTCTCTCTTATACAATGTAGTTTTCTGCATTCCTGTATTTCATGTATTAACAACATTTTAGATCTAGGTGTATGCTTTCATGGGAGGCTTGTTTGCCCAACTTGAGTGATATTTTCCTCAAGATATTGTACCTATTTTGGTATTATATTCATAATGGAATGGATCTACTATTGTCTCATGCTTTTATCTATTATATTTCTGCACATTTATAGTTTTATGCACTCTATTCCTGCTTTTCCCATTTGGGAATATTACAGTGGTATCAGAGCATAATATTGGCTCAGCCTGTGTACTTCAGCCATTATGTCATCTAAGGAGGCTTCTCATAAGAAGGATAATATCCGAAAAAGAGATTAAGGGAAAACTTCATTATCAGGAGGGAAGGAGTTCTCAAAACTTCTTCTTCAAACTACGTAGTGCATTAGTAGAGACATCAAAGAGATGAGAATGGAGAGATGTAGAGATTCTCCAAGAGGGATTGTAAATGAAGAAAGCTCCAGATTTTCACATTATGGGTGTGGGAAATTAGCTACATCATCATATCTACAATGCGGTACCTTTCCTAGGGTCATAACAAGAGAGATGGAGGAAGGATATGTACCGAAGGAGGAGACTCTTGGTGACTATATTCAAGAGTATGAATCTCAAAATCGGATTTTTAGAGATCATCTAAACTTCCAAGGGTTTTTCAAGATCAAAGAGGATAGAAGACCTAGAAACCATGATAGAAGCACAAGGTGGAAGAAGCATGATGTGGGTAGATTATTTCTATCTACTTTTGATGGGTCACCTAAATGTTCAGCTACGGCTTGGGTGGAAGAGCTAGACACATATTTGCAGCAACACCAAGTTTCAGAAGATGAAGCCATTAGATAGAAGCACTTCACCTTGAAGGTAATGCTTATTCCTGGTGGTTTTATGAATCTTCTTCATTAAAATATGCAAATATATCTACTTATGCAAGGTTTGCTAGGAGGTTAGTGAAAAGATTTAATGAAAAATATTTTGAAACTTCCTTGGTTGAGCTAGCCAAGCATAAAAAAACAAAACCTTTGCATGAGTTGGAAGGATCTATAAATCCAACTCCATTTCAGAAAAATACTGAGGGGATTGAAAACTTGCAAAATACCTTGCTAGAGGCAAGATCTCCACTTCAGAAAGAGGTCTCTTCTCAAAGGGAAGATATGGAGATCTCTTTTTCAAAAGAGGAACTAAACAAAGAACCCTTAATGATGATGAGACAACCTCCATTCATGATGAAGGAGAAGAAAAGGTAAGAGGTAACAACGCTATCATAGCAGAAGCAGATCTAGTACCTCATGAAGAGGAATATGGAGCAATAACTCCAAAGAGAGGAATTATTTTACCTTTTCAAGGAGTTCCAAATAATATCACATATGGAGATCAAGGCACAATCCATGAGCAACATATGCCATCTTTGATAGATTGTGAGATCTGGAAGATGAAAGAAAAATATAGGGAGGGGGACCAACATCATTTGATGAGGATCACACACCCCTCTCTATTTCGAAGGATTGATGCACATAGAGGTAGGAGGATTTGCGCAATGAGGAAAAGAACAAATCATTCCACTCACATATAAAACCTGCTTTATGCCTTGTTTTTTCATTACATGGAGGCATTCCACTAGGAAGACCCCCTGATTAGAAGATTAATAGAGTTCCCTCAACATGGTGCAGCATTGATACATTTGGCTAAGGGAGGAGCCTTGGGAGGAGCTAGCACAACGTAGAGAAGCTTTGATGGGTTCAAAGGAGGGGTGAGAAATTTCCTGATATGGACATTGCTATCTCATGCTCAGCTATTTGTGCTAAAAGATGATGATTCATAAATCTATAATAACATAAGTATGGTGTCAAAGGGCCAGTCCATATCCTTGGAGCAGAAAAAGATACTTCCAAACATGAGGAAGATTTCTGAATATGACAAGAGGTTATTGACACTATTGTATGCATTGGCAAAACTATGGAAGTTTTGGAGGGGAGATACCTTTCAAGAGGAGGTTGACCTCCATGTACTTCAATCTTGTCTTGAACAAGATCAGTTGCAAGAGAGGAAACAAAAGTGGGGTAACATTACTCCAACATGTGGCTTTGGCATTGAGTATGTCAAAGAGGAGAGTTATGATGTGACAGGTTCTTCATTTCAGATTTCTACAGCGTTGTCATTGTTAGGAAGCCTAGATCCATATTGGGAGTCCCAACTATTGGTCGAATATTCCAAGGACCTCTTCACATGTAAGGTTCTTGATGGGAAAATGGTAGATGAGAGGTATAGAGTGGTTGATGGAGTCATTTATTTCCATGATCAGATATACTTGACTAAAAAATCCAATCTCAAGAAGGGAATTCTACATGAGGATTCCATTGAGTCCTATCACACCATCATGGAGGGATTCTATTGGGAGGTGTTGGAGTTCTCATGTTTTGGCATGTTTGGCAATACAAAAAGATGAGACAACATCAGAACCACTTTTAGACCTCAGGATCTAGCCCTCCTGGGTCCAGAGAGGGATCTCTCTATATAGGCAAAGGTGTATTTCTTTGAAGCTTGGTTTGAAGGTTTTAGGATAGTTATAAGGCACAAGGTTTTGTTTGTTTGGTTGTTGGGAAATGGGAATGAAGGGTTGAATATAAGATAAGGATGAGCAAAGAGGATTTTAGGCAAAGGAGAGATAATTCCAGAGAACACTCGAGACCATTGGGCAATGGAGTCAGGAAAGGTTTACCTGCTATTCAGTATTCAAGGCTTTCAATTGGGCTAGTCATCTAAAGCATAGAATCTTAAAGATGATATTGTGGTATGAAATGATAAGAAAGGAAAGTGAATGACAAGGAAACCTCTAAGGTGACCACTTAGGAATCAGATCTAGGGACAGGACATGCCATTAGACACCTATGATCCACTTCCTAAAAGGTTAACTCTTTAGACAAAGGGAACATTAAAGATTTAAACACAAAGGTGAAGGCCTGAGATCATAGAGAGGCTTTGAACTCTCAATGATTCGACATCCAACTTAAGGGAACTTAGAAAGGTTCAATTAATCGAAAAAGACCCTAGTGAGACAGAATCAGCGTTCTAAACTCCTAGTATCCCAATTATTTCAATTAAACCCAACAAGAACATCTAATAACATATTCATAAATTCATACATCAGCTAGCAGTAAATATTAGCTACTGCGCTGGTTAAATTATCTTGAATCAGTGCTCAGATAACACATATAGCAGAAAAAATCAAAGGTAAGGAGAGCAGAAGCATAGGGTACTGTGCGAGGGTATATCCTAAGCTATATTTCTTATGCTTACTAGAGAAATGAAATGAAATGAATCACAGTAGGAAAAACAGAGACAAAGGCAGAAAACATCACCGCTGCTTTAAATCAGGATCCAAAGAAATGTTCTTGTCATATTAAAGAGCAACACCAGTCATGTAAACCATTGTCTAATAGCTTGATATTTAGTCTGAAAACATCTTCCTCAGCCTATCTTACAACTTTACACAAAGAACTATATCCCAAGAGAAACAACGTACAATTCACAGATATCCGATCAACAACCAACAACCTTTACAATGAGTTTCTTCATGAGTTTTATAGCTGAAAGAGAGGCAGAGGAGGTATATGAAACACTAAATGAAACATTAAAATAGAGTAGAAGAAGAGGGTCGAGGCCCATTCTGTCTTAATATCTATGCATTGATTTTCAGTGCTCTTTGGATGAAAGAGTGGTCTTCGACTGGCTGAAATTTACTCCAGGTATGTTCTTTGATGTACTTTCGGCTGCAGTACTCTGGTCACAGGAACAAAGAAAATAAATGACTTTGAGGTCTGCCATACTGCATAAAATATGCTCTGGTAGCATTAGGACTTCTTTCAGGGTGGAAATCTTCTCAGGAACATGATGTAGAATAAAAACAGTATGGGTACTTCATCCTTTCTCGGGAGGAAACTTCTGCTGATGTGAAACACTGTCAATATATTTTTCTATGCGTTAGGCTCCTTTAGGCCTTCTGTATTAATCATAAGGTCTTAAATCTGGTACATTGCCTTTTAAACCTTGAATTAGAGCTTAAAATATTCAATTACAGACATTAAACTCTCTGATTATCCACTGATACTCTTTGTTGCTTCCTGATTGTCTATGTTTGTGAAATTTGAGCTTTAATGATGTTGGAGAGGTTTTACAGAGTTAAACTCTATCCTTTAATGAAAAATTCCACTCTAAACACCTTCCCATGTGTTTCTTTGTAATATCAGGCTTTGAAAATGGCCCTTTCTATGCTCTGTGTCACTATGATAGTGACTGTGAAAAATGGTGGTTTCCACCTCCTGTAACCCTGCAAAAAGACATAAACAATGTTAAGAAAATCCATGCATAGGGGAGGATGGATGCAGTGGAAGCATGTGAGAATGGCAGCGCACAGAGGTGAATGCTATGGATGCAATGGAAAGCGGTGGAAAAATGATCAGATGAAGGTTTGGTGGAGATATGCATGTGGACCATCCGATCATATCTGGAGGTGATGATCGACGGTGGAGATTAATTAATGGAATGACCTTTGAAGGTTGGGCGAAATAACATAAAATTTAATGTAAAACATTAAAATTTTAATGCGAGCGGAGAAATGATTTTTAATGAAAAACATAAGAATTGGACCTTTGAATGGAATAAAAAGGAAATGTGCAAAAATCATATGAAACAGGATTGTATAGTGGGACCCGGTCATGGGCAGAGGGCGATTTAACCTAGACCGTCAGATCTCAGGAGGAGATCGATGGTTGAGGTGACCTGATGCAATATTGTGGTTGCGCGATGAAAAGTAATGAATGGAACGCGAGATGCATTATAGGTCGTTGATATGTACAGATCAACGGTCGGAATTTGTTAATTGAATTTCGGGCATAGAAGTGGAGAAATGGTTTTTTGGAAAAAACTGTTGTTTTCGCACAGAGAAAAGGGAGGGAGGAAGTTTTCACTTTTTGAACGTGATATGGGTCCCCTGCTAACACGTGGCTCTAGAAAACCACCCATATCTCATAAATTCTGACTGTTAAAGTTCGGATGTGAACCCTGTGCAATATTGCTATGGGCTGTTAAATCTGAGCTTGTGAGATCCGACGGTGATGGAGGAGCGCGATACAAGGAACGTGTATGTTCAGTAAGGTGGGGTCAAGTGGAAGGTGGTTTCATCGTGAGCCGTCCGATCCATGAATGAACGGCTGAGATTTGGAGAGAGAGAGAGCACAGGTGGAGGATATGGTTAGTGGGCGGGAGTGATATGAGCCGTCAGATTAGACAGGATGGACGGTCAGGATCTAATTGGAAGCGGAGGAGGCAGGGGCCAAATCTCCAATGGGCTCATGAAGTGATTGGCTCTGGATCATTGATTTGGCTGCATATCAATGGCTATGATTGGGTTGGAGGGTGACCAATCGGGGAAGTGGGCCGGAGCAAGAATAAATCTAGGCCATAGGATTAGAATGGGCGGACGACTCAGATTCAATCGAGGATCGGCCAATCAGGGCATCGGAGGGTGGCACTTTTTAAAACCTTCAATTGGCGATCAGCGCAGTGCTGCGATGGCCGTCGGATGCTTTAAGATCAACGGTGGAAATTGCCCTTCGGGAGTTACACAGGAATGTTACTGGGCATGTCGAAATGTGCGTGAAACAGTTAGATCTTTTCAGATCAACGACAGAGAACGTTCCAAAGGCCGACAGACCGAATACACCATCGCATCGGAACTTTTTGTTTTACAAAGAGAATAAGTGCTCCGACCAATCCTCCCAATGCGATAAGCACCTTATGCATTAGCGCTTGGTTTTAGCTCTCAGATGTATGGAGGGGAAGTGGTTAAAGGGCTGGGCCGAAGGGGGCTAGCCTGTTTTATGTAAAAAAAGGGTTTTTAGCCTAAAAAACAACGTTTTCAAGGGTAAACAAGGGTTCCGGTAGGGCAATAAAGGGGTTTTAAAACTAGATGAAGGGATTCCACTTGGTTTAAAAGGAGGAATTAGATAGTTTGGAAGGCTTAGGAGGGATTTTTTGGGTTAAAGGAGAAACTTTGAAAAGGGGAAAAAAGGCTACAAATTAGGGAATTTGTAGAGATACAAGGGGCAAATGGAGGTCTTTCTGAGAACAATTTTTTACAGACAATGAGGTCTTTTGGGTGGAAACAACAGTGAAGATCTTTTCAAAGGTGAAGGACACACAGAGGCTTCAAGGATGAGATATTTTCATAGGAAATGTATCTCTTGAAGGCTCGTAAAAATATTTAGCCACCTGTTTGCTTGACAAAAAATTCATAGGTGGCTAACAGGAGGATCTCAAAGAATATGTGCACCAACATATCAGGAGATATGTAGCTTGTTTGATGTATGAAGAGGAAAGAAACCACCTTGCAAGGTTGCTTTAGTCGCTTTCCCTTTTGATGAAGAAACCAGAAGGTTCATCTATGGACCTCTTCACCCAATTGTCTACAATATATGGTAAAGATTATGTTTTGATGCTTTTTTTCAACTAACAATGTATGTGCACTCCTTTACCATGCATTTGAAACAAATTTCTCCACAAGAGAGCAAACCTCTTTGTGGATTTCATGGTCCTTTTGGGACTACATTCAGTGATGGGGATGACCACTTTATGGAGGAATTTGGGCAAGATATGTTTTTCTTGGATCATATTCAACCAACATCGAGTGTCCTCTACTATTTCCAAGCTTTTGAGAAGCTTATGGTAGCAAGCAAGTGGTTGGATGGCCACTCATCACATCATATTTTGAGACAACGAGAAGAAGAATAGCTCTAGTCTCACTTGAGGGACTATTGTCACCATCTAGTATGTCATATGACACTTATTCCATGTTTCTTTTGGAGCCCATATGGTGATGACACTCTATTCCCTATATGCATGAAGGATTGGGAAAGAAGGCTTCCTAGAACCGGTGAGTGGGATCATGAGATTCCAAGTATCTTTCGGCTTCATGAGGACTATATTATTGCAAGCCAAGATCAACAGCTCCAAATTTATCATAAATGGAGAGAGAGACAGTGTAAGCTGAAAATATTATCTCTCACTTTGAGCCATATAGCCCCTACACATTACATAAGCAGGGGAATGGTGATTGTTTCTATGAGCTACCAAGGATGGCTCATTTTATTTGGATGATAGCATGGAGAAGGAATTTTCTCATGGGGATTGAGGCACCCAACCTTTACAATCTCTCATGCCTTAAGAAGGTCAATGGAAAACATACAACTCTTTCCATATATCTCCCACTTTTTCATGATGAGAGCTATTTGGTTTATCCACCAAAGGCAAACTTATATTCTTGGGAGGAGACATATCCATTAGAGATTTTTCAGTATCCTTGCAGTTTCTTGAGGACAAGCAACATTTTAGAGGGGAGGACTTAATATTCCTAAATTATCTTGTAGCTAATTGGAATCTTAAATTTTTGTTTTGTCACTTAGATAGGTGAATAAGTGGGTAGTGTTGATCAGCGGTTGTCATTGATGTCAACCCAAGCAGCACCAGGGGCTAACCCAATATTTAATGGGAATTTTGACCTACCAAATTAATATATTCTGGGTCAATAATGCTTTTGATGGTTTCTACTTGTCGAGATGTTTCCGTTGATATATGGCATGCCATGTAATTCTTCATGGTTTGAGAGATATTCATGTTTGAAGTTTGTACCCTAGTTAGTGGGCTAAAACCCCATGGGATTGGGGCATGGGTCATTGAAAAGTCATAATTAATATTTTTTAAGCTCCTAAAATCCATCCCACATTCACTTGTTGAAGCCCCTCTCAACTTAAGCATTCATATATATTGTGATCTTCATTTCCTCCTTAGGCAAGGGATTCGACCATCTAAAACAGGTCATCGTGGCATTTTCGCTCTAACTTTTTTCTGTGAAGGCTCAGAAGCTGAAATTTTTATGAGGTGAAGCCAAAATCCTGAGGAAGCTGCATCAAACATTTCAGATCAAGTTGCGCAATATTTTTGGAGATATGATCTGTGGAAGTAAGGGTTTTTGCAGGCTCCTGAAATTCATCTCAAAGAAGTGACCCTGGTAAAATCGTCATAACTCTCTCTCTGAGTATCGGATTTGAATTCCATAAAAATTGGTAGATAGTGCACAGTATGAAGTTTGCACTCTATCAATTTTAGAGGAAAATGAAGAAACAGTGACACGTGGAATTCCATACAATTTCACTCTACTGAAATAGTCCATCATTAGGGCAGTGTGAGAAATTGGGTATAACTCTCTCTTGAAGAAACCAAATTGGGTCAGACCTATGGCATTGGAAAGATGACTCAGATAACTAATACAGGACCAAAAATTAGTTATTGAAGATCTAAAATAACAGAGATACACCAGATTCAATATCGAGCTCCTAGAAGGAAAAAAAAAGCTAGATCATGTGTTGTCAAGGGTTGCAAAGGACCAGACTTTCTACAACATAAAAGAAAAGAAAGGTACAGCAAAGGGTAGCATGACAAGAGTAGAAACCAAGGTGCATAACAGCAGCAAGAAGTTCATCATATGAAGTCTTCAAGTGGGCAGCACTGCATACAATCATTGTAAAGGTATCATTGTACTTAGTCATTGTAAATACATTATTGTACAAATTGTACTGGTGTCTATCTGCCAAGGGTTGAAGAGGTAGTGTTGGGAGGTCTAGGATCATCATTAGGTGGTTGTGTCAAAGTTGGGGTTATGGTCTAGTATATAGTCTTCTTCTACATCATTCTATATCATTGTAAAGTGGACCATTTTCCCTAGTACGGGAGTCCATTCTTCTTTTATTCTTCTATAGGGTGGTAGGGTGGTGGTAGGGTGAGTTGTAGCTCATTGGGTGTTGGGGCATTCGTTCAGTGACTACTGAAGAATCTCGGGCGTTGGAGCGTCCATCCAGTGGGAGATGGAGAAGAATGCTTTTCTAGATTCTAGGAAGTTGGAGCTTTATTTTCAATTGGAGTTGAAAAGAATTATTAGAAAAGCATTAGGTGGTTTTTGTCCCAGAGTAGGTTTCCACCTTAAAAACTGTGTGCATTTTTGTTCCTCTTGTTTTCTGCTATCATTGTACAAACACTAATAATAATTGAAGATTAACTAATTCTCTAATTGAAAGAAATATTGATTCACCCCCCTTCTCGGTATTTCCAATAGGTAGGGAGACCCATAAATCTCTTTATGAATAATAAAGCCACTTCTCATGTGAGAGTGGTTCATCTTTCCAGCTCAATAAACCACCCTAAGGTGTGAACAGTGGCTAGAACATGTGGATTGGGTCAATTTTGACCAAATCAACAACATTGTCATGGAGGAGTGGACATTAATGAAGGGACAACATAGTTTTAGATGGAGACACATTGCATGGAAGTAGTGTCATTAATGGATGAGGCTTAGGGTTTGGAAGCTCATATCTGATAAAAGGAAGATGATGGTAGCCATATTATTCATCTTGGCATATTTTATATTTTTATATATGGTATGTTTAGACATATAGCTTTCTTCAGCTGTTTAGCTAAGATTGCATGTGTTGTTTAGCACTAGGTGTTCCTAATCGGGAATCCCACCTTTTCCATTGAGGAGATCCTGGAATAGTTTGCACTATACTTCCACATTCAGGAATTTTGGCCAAACTTCAGTCTCATGTACAACGTAGTTCTATTTAGAGTTGGGTTGTGTTGCAGGGGTGTAGCAGTGGAGGAGAGAAATCTCCATTTTCTGAGCTATTTTTCCATTGGAGGGATAATTTTTTCATCCGGAGGCTTGTGAGGAAGACTTCAGGGCTTCAAGACATATTTTGGCACTACGCCAAGTAGTAGTCATCAGCTACAGCACAGTTTCGCTCAAGTACTGCGTTATTTTGGAGAGCAGCTGCAGTAGGGGGGTTATTGCCCTATTTGGAGTGTTTGGGTTTCCTATGTGGGGATCAGCCCTTAATTTAGGAGATATTTTGGAGCAGGACCAACCATATTGTATATCAGATCAGCCATCTCCCACTAGTGATTTATTTACAGAGATTATTCATCCCTAGGGCCAAATCTTTTATATTTTGTATAGTGTGTATTTCCAGAAACCTTTTCTGGGTTGTCTTAGAATCCTGTTTTGGAGCATGGATCTCTAGCCTTGGAATTTTTGGAGCATTATATCAGTAGCAATATATTTTTATATCTTTTAGCTACTATTATCTCTTAGACAAAACATTTGTCTGCATTCCTGTATTTCATCTATTAACAACATTTTAGATCTATGTGTATGCTTTCATGGGAGGCTTTTTTGCCCAACTTATGTGATATTTTACTCAAGATATTGTATCGATTTTGTTGTTATATTCATAATGGATTGGATCTACTGTTGTCTCATGATTTTATCTATTATATTTTTTCATATTTCTAGTTTTATGCACTCTATTCTTGCTTTTCCCATTTGGGAATATTACACTGACACTGAAATAATGAATTATGGACTGAGCCGCAGGCACAATAGGCCCTGGTAGTGGGTCAAGCCCTTGGGCCATGGGCATAAGCATGCTAGCCTATGGATCAGGGTCAAAAATGAGAAAATGAGCCCCTCTTGCTAGGGAAAAGTCAACAAGCATTGAGGGCAAGGGGTCAATTATGTAAGAGTATTAAAATAGGATGATAACATATGCACCCTAACGTATGATGTCAAAATGAGTAGCTGATAGCCAAAATATTTTATACAAAAAATCAAAGGTCTCATTGGTAGTGGGAAAGCAGAGATAAGATCATGGATAGGAAAAAATTGAAGTAGAGGTCTCAGCTGTGAAGATAATGTCCCTGAGGTGGGAATACCCATGCTTGGTCATAATAAAATATTGAACATGGCTACCAAAACATACACTGCGGATCCATGACATAAAGTTCTAGAACATGTCCATGACAAACATATACAGTGGATCCATGTGACTCAATGAAAGAGCATGTACACTAAGAAATACAATCATGGATCTATGTCACATTATACATCACAGTATACTTTTTTTGTAGGAAAAATTGCAAGGAGTTATTTCCCTCTGACCTAATGTCTATTAGATCGTCAGAAAAGACAAGCATAGTCAAGAAGACATCGTAGATTCCAAATCCATTATGATCCACAAGCAGTCATGCAATCATTTAATGCTATGATGAAGAAGAATCTACCTTGCCTCCTCTTATGCCAGGGAAAAATCTTGAGTTTGATGTCAATCTGTTGCACACCACACGAGCGATTTATCTGATTTTCCTACAATATCAACACCTACAAACAGTCACAACCATACAAAGGCAACAAGTGATATTCCTCAGAATATTATTAGATGAATGATATCATGAAACAATTACAAGATCTAAACATAAAATCATATACAGGAAGGAAACATATATGTTCATTAATATAAAATTAAGCTTCAATACCTTACTTCCAGCTTCTCCTCTCCTCGATTCGAAAAATTTTCTCCACAAGATGAGAGTATGAAGAGCACTCTCCTATAGCATGAGACTTCACAAGCTCTCAATAGAATTACAAGATATCAATAGGGTGTCAAGATCTTAGAAGCAACATGGCTCTCTCTGGAACTAAAATTACAACTAGTCTGACCCACTCAAATGATCCAACATAAATAGGTGAATGAAAGGTCTCTAGAGGATGAATGTAGATGCTTGGGATGAAAATAAGTTAAGGAAAATTCTAGTGGATCAATCCTAGCCAACTTGAATCAATGAGTAATCAAGCACATCTCCTAGGAACTCAATGAATTTAGAAGGTTCCCTTGGCCGCTGGAACTGAAATAATGAATTAGGGTCTAAGCGGCAGGCACAAGAGGCCTTGGTAGTGGCTCAAGATCCTGGGCCATAGGAATAAGCCTACTAGCCCATGGTTCAAGGTCAAAACTAAGAAAATGAGCCCCTCCTTCCACGAAAAAATCAACAAGCAATGAGCGCAAGGGGTCAGTGATGTAAGAGTAGAAAAATATGCTAATAATAGATTCCCCCTAATGTATGAGGCCATAATGAGTAGCTGATGGACAAAATACATTATAAGAAAAATCAGAGGTCTTAGTGGTAGGGGGGAAGCAGAGGCAGGATCATGGATCAGAACACATTGAAGTAGAGGTATCAGCTGCGAAGATAACATCCCTGAGGTAGGCATACCAATCCTCGGTCATAAGAAAATACTGAACATGGCCTCCAAACATACACTGCGAATCCATGATATAAATGACTGAGAAATAACCATGACAGACATACACAGTGGATCCATGTGACTCAATGGAAAGAGTATAGCCACTCAAAAAAAATCATGGATCTAATTCATAGTGTACAGCATTGGGACTATGGACACATGACAGACAGATAATTGTTCGAGATAGCCCTCAAAGTACATAAATGATACATAACTCCAACACAGTCTTGGAAGGATGCCATATAAGAGTGAGATGTCCCTAACCCAGGGTATTCGACATAACCTCAATGGTACAAATACACACATGTGTATAAATGAGATAAAGTCAAGCAATGGCAAAGATCACCTGATTACCAGCCAATGAGGTAAACAAGTAACATACGAAAGGTAAGCCATCAATGAGGAAGAAGGACCCCAAGGTACCTAGTATAGTCCACTACGTGTGAATGAATGAGTTGATGTAAAACAACATTGAACTCGACTAATCAGGAGAAAATGATGTAAACCTGCTGTCGATCGCGAGGAAGCTTGCCACTGAGGACTGCAAGCTCCAAGGTACTACCGGTTCCTAGATCAAGCTCTTGGATAATGAGCTGAAGTTGATAGGAGAAGATCCATCGAAGGAGGGCCTTAATATATCCCCCATACATAGAATAAACCAGGATGATGTGATGTATGGATGAAGTCATGAAGTGATGAAGTACAACTAACACAGGGATGGACAATTCAAAATGGTCAATAGGCTTCTGCAGATGGCCGACACAAGCTGAGACTTCCCTTGAACACATAACGACACGACACAAGGGTGACCTAAAAACATTACTAAATGAGCACCATGCAATATCATGCAACGATGCAAGAGGAATCGAGGCATGGCCCATATGACTAGAAGAGTAACCATCCAGAGGAGTAAAGAGACTCATATGGATGGTATGACTCCTAGGTAAGCTAAAAAAAAAATGTAAGATAATGAAGCAGATAGGTGCCATGTTCAAGGGCGACACAATTGACATTGCCAATGGATGAAAAATGAAGATAGATGTTCCCTCCCTTCTCTTTTTATAATTTCCTTTTTCGTAAAGCTATCCCCCAAGCCCGAAAAAGAGATAAAAGTATACGAGGGGGAACCTCCTGGACATAGTAGACTAGGGTATTCATTTTTTCATAATGAGTCTATCCTTTTATGAAAAAGGGTTAAATTTATACTGGGTAGATGACACTTCAAATACTTTAATGAGCGTGAAGTAGACAAGTTTAGTCAACACTCTTTTCTTAATTAAGGAGTTGAAAAGAGCTTAAAGAAAACTCCTCCTAGAGGAAAAAGTGGTATAAGGGGTAGCAAATAGTTTCAGTAATGGTGGAACTGATCATGACATAAGGTGGACACGAGGCTGGCTAATAGGACCACTCATCGCAGCGGTTCCTCCGGGACATGGTAAAACACCAAGTAAATGCATACGATAAGCCGAGTAGAGGATGACAATGAATGAGCGAAACCAAGGCTCAAAGATGTAGAATTAGGTTGATAAAATTGGAAATCACAAGGGATAAAGTGTGTAATACTCATGAGGTATAGCCATAATAGAGACAAGGAAAGAGGACATGAGGCTCAAATTAGAAGCCATGGCGGGTCAGGAGGAGGAATTCCAAAAATTATAGAAAATGATTGCATGGAAACCAATACAGTAAGAGGGTGATAACTAGGGAATCCATGAGCGGGTAAGCTCTACCACCAAACTACGACATGCATACAAGAAGTCAAAAAAGTCGCGACTTGACAGGGTTATACCTAAGGCATAAATAGTGTTGACAGTCAAAATGCAAAATCAATGAAAATGACCTACCCCTATATGCTAGTTCATGAGAAATGCATCTAAGGTCCAATGGATGTCACAATAGAAATGCAACCATGTCCTGTAAAAACCATCTAAAAATACTAGACCAATGGTTAAATCACATAATGAAAGAAATAATCATGGATGAGGGAAAACAATTCCTAGAGTTTGTTTTTTTTATTTTTTTATTTTTTTTGGATTTTTGGCATAAATATGGCATGATAAATACTCACATCACACACTAAACCAAAAAAGGGGATAAATAATCACACTCTTTTGTAAATTACACAACTTAGTGTGCCCACAAATGGGCACAGTCCAAGGGTTGTTATACACAAACTTATGGGAAGAAGAGTCCATATGGTTCACCAGTGTAAAGCCATGTCAAATGAAGCCAAACTGCCCCATCCAAAAAGGTTGACCATGCCAGGGACAATCTAACATAGTCATACTTTCAAAATTTCCCTGTGGACATAAAGGAGGATCAAGACATAATGGTCCATGTGTGGCAGTTCCAGAGAAGGCCAAGGATATGCCCACTAGGTCGATTCAAGAATTAATATTTCGAGCTCTACATGTTCCAAATCAGGCATATTAGAGGTAGCAAGAGGTGTAACCTCCCTATGATTATCCGTGGATAGATCCTTGAACTCCAAGTTGACTAACTAGGGAGGATCGTCATCAAAGGAGTCATGTGGAACAAATGGAGGGGTGGCCCATGTGGTCGAAATAACCTGATCATATTCCATATTGGGATGGAGTTTCTGACCAGCGTCAAGAGGTACTAACGGGACTACCGAAGAGGCAATATCTTCCACAATAGGTGGCGAAGGGTGCTCACTAGGTTGATCATTCTCTATAAGGAAATGAGACACCACCCATAGATAAGGAGATCTATGGGGTCCACAGGTGACAGAAGATATCATATACATAAGAGCAATGGTAGGAGATGAGAGAGCATTGGGTGGAGGGAGTTGAGGAAAAACCCCCATAAGAGTGGAAATTTTGAAAATTCCTACCCCAACACTCTAAAATTGACCGAGATGCCCCCCATAAGTGGTACAATAGTTCCAGTGGTGGAAATTTTTGCTGATGGCACACAATAGTGAAGTTGGTCAATGGTGACAATCTTGCCTTCATGAGGAAATAAAAGGACACCAAATAAAGATGATACCACTACACTCATGGCATAAAACCAACTATGCCCAAGGAGCAAGTTATAGTCTAAAGGAGCGTCGATGACTTCAACATCGACATGTAATGTTTTACCCCCCAATTCAATGAAAAAATGAGGGAGGAATCCCTTAGGAATGAAAATATGACAGTAAAATGCTTGGATAATGGTGTTATACTTGGCGAGAGTCAGAGAGACAATACCTTTCCAACATGATATGGACATGAAAAAGGTGTAAGAGCCCTCATCTATAAGAATGTGATGGAAATTAATTTAGGAAACCCACACTATAATCCAAAAATAAATTTGATGGGAAAGACATGGAGCATATTTATTAGCATTAAAAGCAATGACACTAGAGATATATGGGTAACCTCCACTTATGGCAGACAACAAGTCTTTGTGTTGTTGAGGAGATTTGGAAGACCTCCAAATAAGACATGGCACAAGGTGCCTCGACTAGATCTTCAACAATACTATTGTACTAAGTGGCCCTGGCAGAAGGGTTGTGTATCTCTTATGAAGAACACCCTTGGGGGGTGTGATAGACTGGTTCCATATGCTTATCTAGAGTGAGAATTCTAGTGGAACTAGGTGGAGCTGGTGAGTCATTGGAAGGAGAACTCGACCCAGGGGCATCATAGAACTTAGCTCATGTGGTCACATTCACATCTTCTTTGCACATAAATATGACTGAGTTGTGAAAGGGATGGGAATATGACCCCTCATTTCCCCCTTGTGGAGGTCGAGAACGTTGAAAAATATTTTTTTCATAGTGTTTTGTAGGGGATGGATGAGTTAAAATGATAGGCTGTCGAGAATATGGTGGTGAAAGGAGCCTATGAACTTCATCCATTCGAGGACACTCATGAGTGAGGTGATCACCTTGATGAAATTCTCAAGGGAACTTGACTTGTCGGCAACGCTCATTGGTTCCCCTTGTCATATACCAAAATGGGGATGTAGCAATACATATGAACACAAAACTGGAAATAGCACTGTAAATCAACTCATGAACTTTAGAGACCAATATGGAGACAAAGTATCATGTATTAGATCAGAAAATCATCATAAATAGTGAGGCATGAATCATATACAATGAAGGAACAAGCCTCCCATAAGGAATCACTGCACAAATGAACTACTGTCACAATACAAGAATGTTGGAGACTACTACAACACAGTTTATAACACACTGCTAAATCAAAAGAATGTACAAAATATGTAGGGCTGTAATATGCCTCAAAATATATGCCTGATACAGATCTAGGCTCAATACAAACTCCTACAAAGAACCTGGAAAGGGTTTTCAGAAATACACCCTATACAAGATGGCATCTAAAGCCCAATGGCCAAAGATTAACTGAAAACTAAAGAACAAGAGTGTAGAAGGCTGAAATATAATATATCTGATGTATATCCCCTCAAAGGTCTCCTCCCATGAAAGGATGAACCCCTCAATCACAAGAAAACACTGCAAAGGAACCACAAGATCTTCCACTGAAGCTACCCTCCAAAATAATGCAATTCCCAACTGGAACAATGCTGAAAATGATGGGAAATATATGAATTGGTGCCAAATATCTGAAATATGCTCAATAACTCTCCAAACATATCTCCCAAGAGAAGGAAAAATTCCTCCTATGAGAAACTAGCTCAGAAAGTGGGATTCTAACCCCTCCACTGCTGCACCCTGCAACATAGCACAATAAACTACAGAAACTACGTTGATGAAGAAAGTTGTAGCTTGGCCTAAAAATCTGAATGTGGAAATGAATACAATACTATTCCAAGAGGCCTCTTAAGGAAAGAGGTGGGATCCCCACTTAGGAACACCCAGTGCTAAACATCACTGCAACCTTGCTAAACAACAAGAGGAAGCAAAAGTCTAAGCAGACCAATATCAAAATAATAATCTCAAACATGAGCTCAAATGGCTTCCATCCTCTTCCTTAAATATAATATGATCTTTCTTGCTCTTGGGCCCACTCAATTATTTCATTTCCTTCATGAGATCCATCTCCCTCCAAAACTGCATTATTCCTCAATTAATCTCCACTCCTCCACAACATCGTTGTTGACTTGGTCAAAGTTGACTAAATCAACATGATCCAACCTTGTTCACACTTGGAGGTGCTTTATTTATCTTTTGAAAAAGGTCTCCTTTCACACTTGAAGTGTTTTTATTGCTACTAAGGAGACTTATGGGCCTCCCCACCCACTTATTCACCTACCTAGTGACAAAGCAAACTATAATATTCCATTTAGCCGAAGGCTAAATTTTTGGAATATTACAGTCCTCCCCTCCAAAATGTTGCTTGTACTCAAGAAATTATATAAGGATAGCAAAATTCCTCCCCTTCTCCTCTTTTGGCCTCCTCATCAATAGTCCCCACCATTGCTGAAAATAATCTACAATAAATCTGCCCTCCAATGTTTCCTCCCAAGTATGCAAAACCAAATGTCTCACATCATGAAAAGGTGGAAGGTGTAAGTGGAAACCTTCTTGCTGTCCAATGGCCTTATCAAGGTAGGAGTGATGAAAATAATAGGGGATCTCATTCAAAATGAGAAACTCCCAAACCCATGCTATCATCCAAATGAAATGAGCCATTCTAGGTAGCTCATCAAAAGGATCCTCAACCCCCGGTTCATGCAATGTATTGGGGCTGCATGGAGAGATTAGATTCTTCCACCCAAGTTGTTTCTATCTCCATTTATGGTATGTATGGGGCTGCTTCTTATCTTGGGCTGAAATGACATGGCCTCCAAAAATGGCCCAAGTTACCCCACCAAACAATTCAGCCATGAAGTGCCTCCTCCAAAAATTCAAGCTCTCCAAATGGCTCCTCCCACATGAAGAAGAGAGATGTAGTATGGCAATCATGGTTTGCCCATTGTTTCTCCTGAAACATGAAACATATAAAGTAGGTAGAATAATACCCCCAATGGGCACCTCCAACTCTTGTCCCACTCTCCAAACAAAGCTTCCTGTGAACATAGAAACACCAGCAATATATGGAAGTTAAAACCAATGAAAACAAGTTTCCATATGAAAACCGGAAAGTGGATCATAGTTCTACACATGGAAATAGCGTAGTGCATCCCTTGCCTACCTCAAATCAAAGAACAACAAGTGATTTTACAACCACTTTTTTGTTGCCACAATCATCCTACAAGATAGGATCATGAAAGTAAAATGTGGTGCCAATGGTGCACACCAAGAATCATGTGGCTTCCCCCACAAACCACCAAAAGGATAGCCAATCTCAATGCTACATTTGGCCTCAAGTACATCATAATATAATGTATAAGAAGGAATGACCCTCCTTAATACAACATGCTGCTCATAAAAAGTAAAGAAGTACAAATCATAATGCAAAATTGTACCTTCTCCACCATGTAATTTGGTCCTTGAGCTGAAATGACTCAACTGGAAATTCTCCCTCACTCTCAATGAGTAGGGAAGTGGTTGTTCCAACCTCTCCATCAAAATCCATGCTATGCATCTCTCCATATGCTGAAATATATCATGCTAGATGGCCTCCCAAGTGAACTCCTTCATCAAAGAATGATATGCATCAAAGTGCATAGAGAGGAAGTCCTCATATGTTGCATGTAGAAACTTCTCCTTGAGCTTAGAAGCTTTATTCAAGAAGACTCTACCATAAGAATAGATAACCACATCATCCACCACATATCTATCATCTCCATATGGGTCATCAAGAATCATGGAAGCACCAAGATCCTTGGAGTACTCTACCAAGAGTTGAGATCTCCAATATGGATCAATCCTCCTAAGAGACAGTTTCTAAAGATCTGAAATGTGGAGCTCCCCACATGCTTTTGTCTACTCCTTTGAAATCCCCCATGCCAAATTAATCCTCCAAAGTGCTGCCATGCCCATCATGTAGCTCCTCATGCTCAAATAGAATTGGTGATCTTTGGAAGTTGGCTTCCCATGAGAAGCTCTCATCCAAAAAGAATCTCCTGATCTTAGCCAATGTAAGCATGATTGGCCTCCATCTACTCCAATGTAAGGAGGATACCTTCCTCAAAGGAAGTACCCTCTGTTTCTCCAAACCCATGGAGCAACTCCCTTGGACCATGAATGTGCCATCCTCCATCACTGCAAAAACTTTTGTCAACAAAGTACATATAGTGAGAGTGGGTGATGATGAAAATGGGAGAATGTCTCCCTCCTCCTTGAGTCCACCCCAAAATATTTGTGCTGTAATAGATCCCTCCAAAGTATCCACCCCTCCGAGATCTAAGAGTGGTGCTATCCAATGTGAAGCATTCCTCATCATCTCTTGATTTGGTGGTCTCCTTGTTGGAATGCCTCCATGTAATGAGACATCAATGACAAGAGTAGATAGTACATATGGATGGACAACTTTGTCTCGCGCAAAATATTCTGCCTCTTATTTGCATTAGATCTCTGAAATAGATATGGGTGTGTGCTCCTCATCATGTGATGCTGACCTTCCTCCCTACCTTCTCCTTCCATCTGCAATGTTTCACAATCATGTTGTTCATTGATTGTGCCTTGACCTCCATATATGATAGCCTAGGGAATTCCTTGCAATGATACAAGAATCCCTCTTATTGGAGCAAGTGCTCCATCTACCTCTACATGAGGTGCTAGATGTGCTCTAGATATGACAGTGTTTTTTCCCCCATCCTTCTCTTCCTCTTCAATATGAATGGGAGTCACCTTCTCAATAAGAGAATCCTCTTTTAGAAAAAGGATCTTCATGCCCTCTTGTTCAAGATCATGGGACAAAGTTCTTGCCTCTAGAAAAGTATTATGTAAGGTGTGAGCCTCTTCAATAGTCTTCTGAAGTGGATTTGAGTTCATGGGTTCCTCCATCATATGCAAAGGTTTTGCTTGTTTTGGTTTCTTTGGTTCCACCAATGATGTTTCAGAATGTTTTCCATCAAACCTTTCCACTAATCTCTCAGTGAACTTTGCATAAGAAGAAATATTTTCATTTCTTAATGAAAAAGACTCAAATATCCACCAAGCATAGGCCTTACCTCCAAAATGCAGCGTTGCAACTTTGTTGGCTTCATCTTCAGAAACTTGGTGTTGCTGCAAATAGGTGTGTAAGCTCTAGTTGAACATGTTGGTGACCCATCAAAAGTAGATAGGAAAAATATACCCTTGTAATGTTGCTTGCTCCTCTCCACCTTGATCTTGAAAAACTCTTGGAAAGTGATATGATCTCTAAAATTCTTAGTTTGAGATTCATATTCTTACAGTTAATCACCAAGAGCTTCCCTTCTAGGCATTTTTTCTTCTCCCATATCCCTCACAGTAGATCTGGGCATATGACTACGCTGTGAATCATAGTGTGCAACTGCATGCTCACACACATCATGTTAAAATCTAGAGTTGGCTTTAGATCCAAACTCCTTTGGAGATTCTCTTTCTTCTCTCATCTTCTTGAGATCTCCCTTGATATTCTGCATAGTTTGAAAGAGAAGCTTTGAGAGCTCCTCCTTCTCCATTCCTCCAAATAATGGAGTCTTCTTTTTGTTTTTTCTGTACATCTCCTCTTTCGGTGAATAGCTTCTGCTCATGGTGATATATTGGCTGAATGCACAGGCTGAGCCAAGATTATGATCTAATACCACTCTAATATCCCAAAATGGGGTTGCAGCAATACGTATGAACACAAAACTGGAAATAGCAGTATAAATCAACTCATGAACATTAGAGACCAATATGGAGACAAAGTATCATGTATTAGATCAGAAAATCATCATAAATATTGAGGCATGAATCATATACATTGAAGGAACAAGCCTCCCATAAGGAATCATTGCACAAATGAACTACTGTCACAATATAAGAATGTCGGAGAATACTATAGCACAGTTTATAGCACACTGCTACAGAAAAAGAATGTAAAAAATATGTAGGGCTATAATATGCCTCAAGAGATATGCCCGATACAGATCCAGGCTTAATACAAACTCCTACAAAGAACCCGAAAAGGGTTTTTAGAAATACACCCTATACAAGATGGCATCTAAAGCCCAATTGCTGAAGATTCACTGAAAACTGAAGAATAAGAGTGTAGAAGGCTGAAATATAATATATTTTATATAGATCCCCTCAAAGGTATCCTTCCATGAAAGGATGAACCCCTCAATCACAAGAAAACACTGCAAAGGAACCACAAGATCTTCCACTGAAGCTGTCCTCCAAAATAACACAATTCCTTGCTGGAACAGCGCTAGAAATGAAGGGAAATATATGGCCAAGTGCCAAAGATCTGAAATATGCTCAAGAACTCTCCAAACATATATTCCAAGAGAAGGAAACCTTCCTCCTATGAGAAACTAGCTCAGAAAGTGGGATTCTAACCCCTCCACTGATGCACCCTACAACACATCACAATAACCTACAGAAACTGCGTTGATGAAGAAATTTGTAGCTTGGCCTAAAAACCTGAATGTGGAAATTAATACAATACTCTTCCAAGAGGCCTCTTAAGGAAAGAGGTGGGATTCCCGCTCAGGAACACCCAGTGCTAAACATCACTGCAACCTTGCTAAACAGCAAGAGGAAGCAAAAGTCTAAGCAGACCAATATCAAAATAATAATCTCAAACATGAGCTCAAATGGCTTCCATCCTCTTCCTCAAATATAATATGAGCTTGCTTGCCCTTGGCCCCACTCAATTAGGTCATTTCCTTCATGAGATCCATCTCCCTCCAAAACCGCGTTATTCCTCAATTAATCTCCACTCCATAAAAGCACTGTTGACTTGGTCAAAGTTGACTAAATCACCATGATCCAACCCTATTCACACTTGGAAGTGCTTTATTTAGCTGCTGAAAAAGGTCTCCTTTCACACTTGAAGTGTTTTTATTGCTGCTAAAGAGACTTATGGCCCTCCCCACCCACTTATTCACCTACCTAGTGACAAAACAAACTATAATATTCCATTTAGCTGAAGGCTAAATTTTTGGAATATTACACTCCCTCCATAACTCTCAAGATTGGGTTTAGACACCTGGGAAATTTAATTATGTTGTTTATTTTTCCTATTATTCTTGTTATTTTTACCACCAGTATGAGATTTGTTCTTTTTTTGAGTGGAATTTACTGTGAGAACATTGGTGGACTGCTTAGGAGGGGGTGCTTTAGCAGAGCCAGACATACTTGCTAGGGCTTGAGATGTAACAATAAATTTCCCAAGGTGGGTAGCAAGTTGGCCCATGGGATCAGAAACAAACCCATTCACACCATCGACATGTGGGACATGAAAAGGCTTAGGTGGGTCAATGGAAGTCTTAGGGGTGTGGGGAAAAACTCTATATAGCGTACCCAACTGTGAATATATGAGATCCAACTCTTGGGAAACTAAAATGGCTTTCTCTTCATTGACGGCTCGAAACATAGACACATATTTAGAAATTTTAGGTTGGATTTATCTAATGAACCATTTACAGAGAATAATGTCAGGTAATTTGAATCTTACTAACCTCTTGCGTTGACGCTGCTCATCAATGTGATCTGAGATAAGCGTGGCATCATATTGTTTGAAGTTAAAAAAAAGGTTAGAGTCAAGAGAATACTAGGTGGGTAACTAACAATGTGTTAGGAAAGTTTGAGATAATGAGGAAAAATCACCATAAGATGTGGTATCTAACTTGATATACCTTTTGGCAACATTCCCGGTTAACACTTTTGGAACAAGCGAAGTTTGAAAAAATCGTCCACCAAGGAATTGGATGAACACCATATATGGTAAGTGGTGATATGGGTGGATTGATCTCCCCAGGCTTCCCTTCAAATTTGGGAATATCATATGGTA
This sequence comes from Pinus albicaulis, assembly GCA_034641835.2. Lineage (NCBI taxonomy): Eukaryota > Viridiplantae > Streptophyta > Pinopsida > Pinales > Pinaceae > Pinus > Pinus albicaulis. The sequence goes on along the minus strand of CM076579.1, from coordinate 1,085,221,834 downwards.
ATTTCGCGGGCATTGGTGGCCACCAGGGATCATGATGGATATGGTCATTATTCAATTTAGAAAAATCTGATAAATCAAGAGAGGATAGAAAAATAGTATGAATTTGACTAAATGGGTCATAGGCAGGAGAAGTCCATGAATAACCTTGCAGTCCCACACAAATGAATTTGACAGATGAGCTTGCTGGTGGTGAAAAGGGTTCGTCCCAACAAAAGGCTGATGTGGGCAAAGGTGACTGGTAGATGGATGTTGCCTCCTAGGGTAAGAACCTCCAGAGACAAATGGACCCACAAAAGTGTGACTGCTAATGGGGTTGTACCCAGGGTGAAAATAAGGACCAGATAATACACAGTACTGGCAGTGGGGTTTCCCCCAAGTAAAATAGACCCTCCAGTAAAATAATTGGTAGGTGGCGTCCCTCCAAAGAGTGAACTATACCAATATTGCATCATACTAGATGTTATGTTTCCCCCAAGATGACTAGGGACAACTGGTGCTCCCCCCATGGATTCCAGGAAGTAGCCTCTCCTAACTAACCAACAAGAATAGTTAGTTGGGAAAATGATGGTGTGTAAATTCCTAGACCTATTGGCTGACTAGGCTCAGGTACCGTAGTCAGCATAGAGGATGGTTTGCGCGTAGTAACATTCAGGAAACTAGTGGGAGCCAAAGGTGAGACAGGTGGAATACCCCATGAGGAAGTAATTTATGTATACAGAGGAGTAGTGATAACCACGCTAAGAGATGGCAACAATGTCATGGAAACTGAGACTGTTGATGCAGACGGTAGTGAAGTCTCAGACTTCGCCATACGGTAAATGGTCAATAACATAAGTATAAGCCGATGTAGAACCGTTGAGATTCAACCACAATAAGTTAGGCCCTAAAGGAATAGTCAAATGTGGTTTGGCAGGAGCATGAGATTTTTCTGCCAATGTCTCAATAGAAACCATATGGCTATCAGTTGGGCTAGACACAGATTCCAACACTATATTGTGGTCTAAGTCATAAGTGTTGAAAGACACTCTCTGTGTAGGAGAAATAAGTCCACTTCGTTCACGAAGTAAACCTTGAAGACAATGTGAACGTCGACGTGAAAATTTAGCAAGGGTGATAGTAAATAAAAAACAATTAAGTTAGTGCAAACACTCTAAGGCCAAAACTGCTGACTCAGACTAAAGAGGATGCTCTAGAAACATCTTAAAAGGTAGCACACACAAACATAATATAAAGAAGCCGATGGTGGAACAATTATACTAGCAACCTGATTCTCAAACATTTTAGCTGGGAACTCGACCCAAGTGCCCCAACAAGTGGAACACCACTCAAGAGGACTAAGAGAGTATGACTAATATCCATACCGGGTACAGAGAAGATGAACCCGACCCCACACTTGTGTATCAGCCCTAGAAATAAATGCCACTATGGTCACCGCGTACAATAACATGAGCTGGGGGGACAGTCGCAGGAAAAACCAAAACGCAAGGGCAATAAAAGTAACCCCAAAATGATCCAAGATCGAAACCCCCTTGAGATTTACCTCCCAAGTGGTCCCCAAGTGATAAAAAATATTTTTATGCATGCCAATTCTGATATATCACACCACCTAAAACTAAGCGTGTAGGGTTGTGTCATCCTGCTTATCCCAAGTGTGACCTCATGCTTAACCCTCTTATTAGAAGGTCTTACCAGACCACACTACTACAAATGAATTTTACTCCCTACCACAAGCTGCTAAGTTGATTTCATGGTATTGGAATGGTTAACTCACACTCCTATCTCCAAGACCCCAGCCTAAGCTAGTGTTGGTGTACTACCATCAAAAAACAAAAGATGAATAGAGTTGATTTTATTATCGCGTTACTTTTAATGGTTATTGTTTACTCAAGCGAGAAGCAACGTGAAACTGAAATCATGTGTAGGACTCTTAGTTAGTCACCCTAATGTAGCTATATGAATTTTTTTGTTTTCAATTCAATGAATTCTAGCTACGAGAGGAAAAGCGATTATCTATTACACCAATGCCTACTAAGGTGAACTTTTCCATTAAATCTTCCTGAATGTAGATTATCCCAAGGATTTTAATTAATGACCCAAAACAGACCAAAAAATGAATCTGAGAATGAGACCAAAACAAGTCTCCCAAGCAAGAATGCAAAGCACCCCAAAAGTGAAACATCTAGGGAAACAAAACCCAAAAGAAACACACTCAAAACAATCAAAACGAAAGCAAAAGTGGAAAAAAAATATAGCAGTATCAGTCCATCTAGGGTTGTAGTACAACGACACCACCAGGGCCAATGTTCTACAGGGGACTAAACCGCACCCTAGAGGCAAAGAGGCCTAAGAAATATTTCAAAACAAGTGATACAATGTGACAAAAAACCCTCAATAGAACTTGATTATAATTAGAACTACACAACCGGTCATGATACCACCGTTCATGACACTAATGACCAAAATAAAATGGATCACTCAACAAGAAAGAATGAAAATGAGGATAAATTTCAAAAGATGAACACAAAGTATAGATCAAACCCAATGAAATGCTGAATACAACCTATTCAAAATGATAATGTAATCAATAAATCAAACCCAAACCTCAATCCAAGGCAACCAATAAAAACTGAAGAAGAAACTAAAGCGATGATAAATAAAGGGAGACCTTGAACAAATTGATTGAAATAGATCAGATCAAGACTATAGGACAAATGATCTGCAATATTCCTAGTGAGCATTTAGCTAGTTGGAATATTAAGTTTTGTTTCTACTATTAAAAAAGAGGAATAAGAGGGTAGGGGGACCCATAAATATCCTTATTAGGAATAAAACCACTTCTAGTGTGAAAGTGGGTCAGTGCATCTAGTTGAATAAAGAACTGCTTCATGTGAATGGGTGTCAATGCATGTGGATGGGGTTAATATGGACCAAATAAATAGCGCATTCATGCAGGTAGTGGAGAGATATTGGAGGAAAATGTAGTCATAGTGGGAGGGAGTCTCCATGACTGTAATGTTCCAAAATTTTCATTAAGTTAATTGGAACACTAATTTTTCTTTCCTTTTAATAAAAAGAATAAAATGGGTAAGGGGGCCCATGAAGAAGCATAATAAACACTCCTAATGTGCAAAGGGGTCACTTAAGTGACTTATTTGTCATCTCCTAGTGTGAAAAGGGGAAAATACAAGAGGGCTAGGTCAAGTTTGACCAAGTCAAACAGCGTTGCCTAGGAGGAGTAGCTTGCATGAGAAGACAACGCAGTTTTGATAGGAGGGATATTATTGGATGAGAGAAACCCTAATGGGTGGGGTCCATGGAAAGGAAGCCTCCTCCTGGCATAAAAGAGGGAAGGAGAGCCACTGCTCATTATGTCGAATATTTCGAATTTGCTCTTCTCTCTCCGGTTGTTCAACTGGGATAGCTTGTGCTGCTTAGCACAAGGGAGATTTCTATTTAGAAGTTTCCTCTCCTTCATTGGGAAGCTTTGGAGGACCTACTCTTCATTCTCCTCACATCCAGGCTTGAGGCCAAGGTGACCATCTTCAGCTACAGTGTTTTCTAGCTTGGCAGAAACATTGAGTTGTTGGGGGTTGCAGTGAGGATTCATCATCACCCACTTCCGAAGCTAGTTTTGCAGAGGAGGAGCTCATTCTTTATTTGGGAGATCAGTGAGGAAGATACCAAAGCTTCATTGCATATTTTGGCATTGGGCCGTATGTTTCATCTCATTCACAGTGCAGTCTCTTCCCCATATTGCGTTATTTTCAGAGGGTACTTGCAGGAGGGATTCACTCCGTGGATTGGAGGGTGTAATCTTCAGTGAAGGGAGTATCCTTTCACATTGAAGATCATTGGAGAAGGTTTATTCATCATTTGAAACATTCCTATCCTCCTCCATTTTTTTACTATTATTGAGTTGCTGCTGCTACCCAGCAACTCCGGCATTTTTTCATTTAGTGTATTTTGGCCAATCCCTTAGAGGATTGTTGTAGTATTGTTTTCTGGGATTGAGATCTTGCTCCCCCACTTTATTGGAGCCTATTATTGCTATATCATTGTATCTATATCAGTTTTCAGTCATTTCTCACTATAGACTGCGCAGTCATAGCTTGTTGCCGGGTTGTGTAGCTGTGAACTTTCATTGTTACATGTACATTTGTCTTGGGGTTGATTTGGACTAACTTGAGATGGTTTACCTCAAGTTCTTGTATATATATTTTTTGCTGCACCTAATATAATGTCTATGCACTCTTCTTGCACCATATTTATTGATATTTCACTGTTACTTTTGTTGAAGTTCATGTATTGCTGTAGCTCTCCCTTTGGAGAGTTGTTTGGGATATACAGGTTTGGATGATCTGAATAACCTTCCTAATTTATTTATTTGAGTTAATCTTCTATAAAGAGTAATGTATGAAGGGTAAAAAAAGGGATCCAAGTCCCGGTTCAGTTTATTTTTACATTGGCTTCCTTATACAGCGTCCTTGAGGACCATATTCTCGAAATTCCCAAAAAGGAACATTACAGTGGTATCGAAGATTCGAACTTGGCCCAGCCTATGGAAGTTCGAATTCAGAGACAAAAGAGATCAAGATGATGTAGAGGATGAGATTACTGTCATCATTTTTTAGATCCAGCAAAGGCCTCTCCAAGGAGGTTGAGAAGACTGAAGAAACAGAAGAGGAAGGACCATTGCACTTCCTACTCTCACCAAGGAGGAGAAATGGAGCATGAGAAACACTTGGAATTTGAAATTCTAAGTGAGTATCTTGCTGAGTACTGAGCAAACCCTAGAGCTTTAGAAGAGGCTCTATCTTTTCCACAATGTATTTAGCAGAAAGAAGAGAGAAGACCCCACAAATATGGGATGATGAGAGGCAATAGATTTCTATTGTCCACATTTGATGGATCACTCACATGTGCAGCAAAGGCTTGGATGAAGAAACTAGAGGCTTTCTTCCTGCTACATCCTGTAGTAGACAGAGAGGTGTTGATCAGCGGTTGTCATTGATGTCAACCCAAGCAGCACCAGGGGCTAACCCAATATTACATGGGAATTTTGACCTACCAAATTAATATATTCTTGGTCAATAATGCTTTTTATAGTTTCTACTTGTCGATATGTTTCTGTTCATATATGGCACACCATGTAATTCTTCACGGTTTGAGATATACTCATGTTTGAATTTTGTACCCCCAATTAGTGGGCTAAAACTCCATGGGGTTGGGGCATGGGTCATTGAAATGTCATAATTAATATTTTTTATTCTCCTAAAATCCTCCCACGTTCACTTGTTGAAGCCCCTCTCAACTTAATCATTCATATAAATTGTGATCTTCATTTCCTCCTTATGCAAGGGATTCAACCATCTGAAACAGGTCATCTTGGAATTTTCGCTCTAATTTTTTTTTCTACAAAGGTTCAGAAGCTGAAATTTTTATGAGGTGAAGCTGAAATCCTGAGGAAACTACAGTAAAAATTTCAGATCAAGGTGCACAATATTTTGGAGATATGATCTGTGTAAGTCAGGGTTTTTGCAGGCTCCTGAAATTCATCTCAAAGAAGTGACCTTGGTAAATTCGTCATAACTCTCTCTCTAAGTATCGGATTGGAATTCCATAAAAAGTGATAGATAGTGCACAGTCTGTAATTTTTTATCTATAAATTTCATAAATAAATGAAGAAACAGTGACACGTGGAATGCCATACAAGTGCACTCTGCGGAAACAATCCATAATTAGGGCATTGTGAGAGATTGGGTATAACTCTCTCTTCAAGAATCAAAATTGGGTCAGACCTATGGCATTGGAAAGATGAATAAGAGGAATACTACAGGACCAAAAATAAGATATTTAGGATCTGAAATGACATAGATATACCATCAATATCGAGCTCCTAGAAGGCAAGAAAAAGCTAGATCATGTGTTGTCAAGGGTTGCAAAGGACCAGACTTTCTAAGGAAGAAAAGCAAATCAAGGTGCAGAAGAGGGTATCATGAAAAGAGAAGCAACCAAGGTGCATAATAGCAGTAATAATTTCATCATATGAAGTCTTCAAGTGGGCAGCACTGCATACAATCATTGCAAAGGTATCATTGTACTTAGTCATTATAAATACATTATTGTAAAAATTGTACTAGTGTCTATCTGCCAAGGGTTGAAGAGGTAGAGTTGGGAGGTCTAGGATCATCATTAGGTGGTTGTATCAAAGTTGGGGTTATGTTATAGTATATATTCTTCTTCTACATCATTCTATATCATTGTAAAGTGGACCATTTTCCCTGGTACGGGAGTCCATTCTTCTTTTATTCCTCTATAGGGTGGTAGGGTGGTGCTAGGGTGAGTTATAGCTCATTGGGTGTTGGGGCATCCGTTCAGTTGACTAATGAAGAATATCGGGCATTGGAGTTTCCATCCAGTGGGAGCTGGAGAAGAATGCTTTTCTAGATTCTAGGAAGTTGGAGCTTTATTTTCAATTGGAGTTGAATATTAAAGAATTATTAGAAAAGCATTAGGTGGTTCTTGTCCCAGAGTGGGTTTCCACCTTAAAAATGATGTACATTTTTGTTCCTCTTTTTTACTGCTATCATTGTACAAACACTGATAATAATTTAAGATTAACTAATGCTCTAATTGAAAGGAATACTAATTCACCCCCCCCCCCCTCAGTATTTCCAACAATTGGTATCAGAGCTTGGTTCCTTCAATAGCAGTTTAACAACTGGAAGGAGGTCATGGAGTATACCAAGAATGGTGTACCTCTATTCAATGAAAATAATTATGCACTCTGGAAAGGAAGAATGGAGGTCTATCTCTTGGTGCAAGGTTACGAAGTATGGGACACTGTTCAAAATGGATTTACATCAACCGCAGATGAACAAGGTAAGAAGAATTTGGTAAATGATGCAAAAGCAAAGAATATTATTATTAGTGGACTTATTGAATCTGCTTATCATAAGGTGTTGGGTTGTAAAACCGCCAAAAATGTATGGGGCAAGCTTGAGAATATATATGCAGGTAACTCAAATGTCAAAGAAGCAAAGCTTCAAATCTATAGAGAAAAATTTGAGCAACTCAGAATGAAAGAAGATTGCAACATTGCTGCATACTTCCAATACGTTGATGAAATAACCAATACTATGGAAGGATTGGGACATCCAGTTGACAAAAATACTATTATACAGAAGATTCTTAGAACATTACCACGGAGATTCAACCCAAAGGTATCGGTCTTAGAATACAGTTCAAATCTGGTCAAACTCAGCAAGGAAGAATTACATGGAGTTCTCATAGCATATGAAATGAGAATTGATGAAGAAAAGGGTACTTCAAATCTAGAAACTGCGTTCGTTGCATCTAAGTAAACCAATAAGGACAAAAAACCTTCAATTGAAATGACATGCACCTGCAATTGTGAATAAAAGGGAGATGATGGAGAAGGTATTTCGGATGAAGAATATGCTTACTTTACGAGAAAACTAAAACCTGGTAAGGGAAAATTAAAAGGTAAACTTCCATTGATATGTTTCGGTTGTGGTGAGGTTGGGAATTTCGTAGCAAAATTTCCAAACGAAAGTGATGGCAGCTCAAAAGGAAAAAAAGGCTTTAAGAAATTAAACAAGCAAGGAAAAAATAAAGGATCCAAAAGGAACTTTATCTCTAAAGAAGATAGCTCCTCATCTGATGAAGAAAGTGATAGAAAATAAGAAGCCAATGAGAAAGTATTGTTTATGGCCAAGCACAATAAACAAGAAGTATCAAACAATGAAGAAGAAGGGTTGACCATAGAAGAATTTTATGAGGAGGCAATCAAGCTTATAAAAGAGCTCAATGCTGAGAAGATCCGTTCCAAAAATCTTGAAGAACAAGTTTAAGGTCTCAAAATTGAGGTTGAAGAACAAAAATGTATTGAAGAGTCACTTCAAAAGAAGTTGGAAGAAAGCAACCAAGAAAGGGAAGCATTAGAAGCCGAAGTAGTCTCGCTACGTAAGGAAGTGAAGAAGGGAAAAAATGTCCAAAACTATGCCAACAGCTCAAGGGCATTGGAAGAACTCATCAAAAATCAATGATATTACAACGACAGAACTGGCCTCGGCTACAAAGAAGAAGAAGCAAGACCTTCTACAACAAAATACAATGAACCTATGAGATCTGACATACATGAAGATTTCATTGGACAAGATTTGCAAGCACATCCTTGGAAGATGATTCCTCGACGAAGATTTTCATCCAGGTACCAACATATTTTTCATGGATATTGTTATTCATGTGGAACATTTGGTCATAAAGCTGTAGAATGTCGCACGTACCCTATGAACCAATACAATTCCAATAGATTCTTCAAATATGAACCTCCCAGGGCTCAACAAAACATCAATAGATTTGAAAATTTAAGAAATAATTTGGAATGTACAAATTTCTGAACTTTGGACACATAGCCAGAGACTGTAGACTTGAAAATCCTCCAGAAGAATCTTCGAAGCCATAGAATGAACGAACATGGAAGAAGAAGAAGATTAATAATTATGCTCTCGCTCTCAAGGCTCAAAAAGGAAAGATGTGTGGTATGTTGACAGCAGTTGCTCAACGCATACGACTGGAGATAGAAGGAAATTCATATATCTAAAAGAGAAGAAGGATGGAACCATATCCTTTGGAAATGATGGATCTTCAAATGTTATAGTATCAGGTACCGTCACTCTCGGAAGCAAATATGTTATAGCCAAGAATGTTCTATTGGTCGAAAACATGAATCACAATCTGCTCATTGTTGGACAAATGTGTGATCAAGGACACACAATGCTATTCAACTCCATAAAATGTGAAATCAGGAAAGGCATGTATGGTAAAATTGTGGCTACAGCAAGTCGAGCTCCAAACGACATATATGTTCTGGATGAAGCAACTAAAGCATGTCTATTAGCTAAAGAAGATGAAAGTTGGTTATGGCACAAACGAATGGGTCACATAAACTTTGACAATCTTGTCAGGATAAGAAAAAAGGAAGCAGTACGAGAAATGCCGAAAATCTCAAAACCTTCCAACACACTATGTGAGGCATGTCGGCATGGCAAGGAAACCAAAGTCCAATTTAAAACAAAAGAACACTTTTCATCACATCCATTGGAATTGATACATACTGATCTATGTGGTCCTATGAGAAAAAAAGGCTTAGATGGATAATTATATTTCATGTTAATGATAGATGACTATACCAGGATGACAGCCATCAGTTTCCTAAAGAAAAAATCTGAAGCATTTGAGTGCTTTAAGATTTACAAGGAGTTGGTTGAAAATGAAACTGATTTGAAAATAAAGTGTTTAAGATCATATAATGGTGGAGAATTCACTTCCAAATTATTTCAGCAATACTGTGACGAAAATGGAATAAAAAGGAAATTTTCAACAACATGAACACCTCAGAAAAATGGAGTTGCTGAAAGAAAGAATAGAACTGTACAGGAAATGGGTAGAACAATGTTGAAGGACTCAAAATTGGATGAAAAATTCTGGGTTCAAGCAATTGATACAACAGTCTTCATTATCAACCGAAGTCTTCTCAGAAATAATTGCAACAAGACTCCATATGAATTATGGAAAGGAAAACTAGCTAATGTAAAATATTTCAGAATCTTCATAAGCAAATGTTATATCAAAAGATAAGATCAAAATTTGGGTAAGTTTGAATCACGTGTTGATGAAGGTATCTTTGTTGGTTACTCACGCAAAAGAAAGGCCTATAAATGCTATAATCTAAGACGAAAGTAGATAGTGGAGAGCATAAATGTTACATTTGACGAAGATTGTGTTCTAGCGAGTAATGATGAAGATCTAGAATCTTTGAAACTTGAGACAGAGGCTGAAAAGACAGATAAAATTGTAGAATAAGAAGCAACTATCAACGAGGAAGAAGTAAACAATGATCATCAAGATATACCAGAACAACAACAAGAAGCTCCTCCAAGGATAACAAAAGAGTGGATTCAAAAGAACCATCCATCAAATCAAATCATTGGTGACATAAATGAAGGTCGATAGCTTCGTTCATCACAACAAGCTCACGTTTCTTTTCTAGCAACCTTTGAGCCTCGTATTTTTGAGGAAGCCAGCCAAAATGAACATTGGGTAGCAGCTATGAATGAAGAATTGGATCAAATTGAGAAGAATAACACCTGGGAATTAGTTCCACGACCAAAAGATAAAAATTTCATTGGGACTAAATGGGTGTTCAGGGACAAATTGAATGAAGATGGGCAGGTTACCGGAAACAAAGAAGGATTGGTTTGCAAAGGCTATGCACAAGTGGAAGGAATTGATTTTGACAAAACATTTGCACCAGTTGCCAGAATGGAAGCCATCCGAATGTTTCTCACCTATGCATGTTCAAGAAAAATCAAAGTCTACCAAATGGATGTTAAGTCAACATTTCTGAATGGAGAATTAGAAGAAGAAGTTTACATTGAACAACCTGAAGGTTTTCTACTATCACAAAAAGAGGACTATGTCTGCAGGTGAAAGAAGGCTCTATATGGTCTCAAGTAGGCTCCTAGAGCATGGTATGCTCGTCTTGATGGATATCTATGTCAAAAAGGGTTCAATAAAGGTACTGTTGATAGCAATATTTATGTACAAATAGATAAAGATAATTTAACAATCGTTGAGGTATATGTGGATGATATAATATTTGGTAGCAATGATGATCGACTAAGTAAGAAATTTTCTACAAAGATACAAAGTGAGTTTGAGATGTCTTTACTTGGTGAGCTGACATACTTCTTAGGGCTTCAAATATCTCAGCAAGAGAAAGGAATATTTATATGTCAAGCCAAGTACATCAAGGAAATGCTCAAGAAATTCAAAATGAAAGATTGCAAACCCGTCCTTACTCCAATGGTAACAGGTTGCAAATTGAGCATAGATGACTCATCTAAGGATGTGGATCAGAAGTTGTACAGATCTATGATTGGTAGTCTTCTATATGTAATAGCCTCTCGGCCAGATGTTATGCAAGCAATTGGACAAGTAGCAAGATTCCAAGTAGCACCAAAAGAATCACAAATTATTTCCGTCAAAAGAATTATTTGATATCTAAAGGGCACAAAAGAATATGGCTTGTGGTATCCCAAGGGTAACAATATCATTATTCAAGTCTTTATAGATGTAGATTAGGCAGGAAGTGTTGATGATTGTAAGAGTACTAGTGGAGCAACATTCTATCTAGGTGGTTGTCTCGTATCATGGTTGAGAAAAAAACAAACTTCAATCTCGTTATCTACAGCGGAAGCAGAATACATTGCAGCAGCATCATGTTGTACTCAAGTTATTTGGATGAAACAAACTTTGCAAGATATTCAAGTACAATTCAATGAGCCTATTCCCATATTCTATGACAACACTAGTGCCATCAACGTCTCCAAGAATCCTGTCATGCATTCAAAAACAAAACACGTTCCGATCAAATATCATTTTGTTAGAGAACAAGTCGCTGAAAATAATATCAAACTTGAGTATGTTTGTACAAAAGAAAAAATTTCTGATATATTCACTAAACCTTTACCTCGTGAAGCATTTGAATATCTTCGTCAAAAGCTTGGGACTCTCCCAAGTTCTCATTAGATTTTCCCTTTTCAAGAATATAAAGCGGGAGTGGAAGTGTGTACAGGTCTGCAGGATGATTGTGTGTCAGCGGGAGTGGAAGTGTGTATAGGTCCGCAGGATGGTTATGTTTCAAGGGGAGTTACCCTTTGCCATTGATGTCAAAGGGGGAGAGAATGTTGTAGGAAGAGCTTTCATGATCGCAGGGGGAGTACTTGTGTCGCCATCAATGCCAAAGGGGGAGATTGTTGATCAGTAGTTGTCATTGATGTCAACCCAAGCAACACCAGGGGCTAACCCAATATTGCATGGGAATTTTGACCTACCAAATTAATATATTCTGGGTTAATAATTCTTTTTATGGTTTCTACTTGTCGAGATGTTTTCGTTCATATATGGCACGCCATGTAATTCTTCACGGTTTGAGAGATACTCATGTTTGAAGTTTGTACCCCCAGTTAGTGGGTTAAAACCCCATGGGGTTGGGGCATGGGTCATTGAAAAGTCATAATTAATATTTTTTATGCTCCTAAAATCCCTCCCACGTTCACTTGTTGAAGCCCCTCTCAACTTAAGCATTCATATAAATTGTGATCTTCATTTCCTCCTTATGCAAGGGATTCGGCCATTTGAAACAGGTCATCTTGGAATGTTCACTCTAAATTTTTTTCTACGAAGGTTCAAAAGATGAAATTTTTATGAGGTGAAGTAGAAATCCTGAGGAAGCTGTAGTAAAAATTTTAGATCAAGGTGCGAAATATTTTTGGAGATATGATCTGTGTAAGTCAGGGTTTTTGTAGGCTCCTGAAATTCATCTCAAAGAAGTGACCTTGGTAAATTCGTCATAACTCTCTCTCTAAGTATCGGATTGGAATTTCTTAAAAAATGATGGATAGTGCACAGGCTTTAATTGTTTCTCTATCAATTTCAGAAACAAATGAAGAAACAGTGACACATGGCATGCCATACAAGTGCGCTCTGCTGAAACAGTCCATAATTAGGGCATTGTGAGAGATTGGGTAGAAATCTCTCTTCAAGAATCCAAATTGGGTCAGACCTATGGCATTGGAAAGATGACTTAGAGGAATAATACAGGACCAAAAATAAGATATTGAGGATTTGAAATGACAGAGATACACCAGATTCAATATCTAGCTCCTAGAAGGCAAGAAAAAGCTAGATCATGTGTTGTCAAGGGTTGCAAAGGACCAGAATTTCTACGGCAGAAAAGTAAAGCAAGGTGAAGCAAAGGGTAGCATGACAAGAGCATCAACCAAGGTGCATAATAACAACAAGAATTTCATCATATGAAGTCTTCAAGTGGGTAGCACTGCATATAATCATTGTACTTACTCATTGTAAATACATTATTGTACAAATTGTACTAGTGTCTATCTGCCAAGGGTTGAAGAGGCAGTGTTGGGAGGTCTAGGATCATCATTAGGTGGTTCTATCAAAGTTGGGGTTATGGTCTAGTATATATTCTTCTTCTACATCATTCTATATCATTGTAAAGTGGACCATTTTCCTTGGTACGGGAGTCCATTCTTCTTTTATTCTTTTATAGGGTGTAGGGTGGTGCTAGGGTGAGTTGTAGCTCATTGGGTGTTGAGGCATTCGTTCAGTTGACTACTGAAGAATCTTGGCCGTTGGAGTGTCCATCTAGTGGGATATGGAGAAGAATTCTTTTCTATATTCTAGGAAGTTGGAGCTTTATTTTCAATTGGAGTTGAATATTAAAGAATTATTAGAAAAACATTAGGTGGTTTTTGTCTCGGAGTGGGTTTCCACCTTAAAAACTGTGTACATTTGTGTTCCTCTTGTTTACTTCTATCATTGTACAAACACTGATAATAATTGAATATTAACTAATTCTCTAATTGAAAGGAATACTGATTCACCTCTACGTGTTTCGAGAAAATTACGTATATTCTCTTGTGCACCTTGAGGGTGAAGCAAAGACTTGGTGGTTCAGCCTTTGGGACCATGCAAGGGTTTCTACTCTTACTAATTTTTCTCAAAGATTGATCAAAAGATTTGGTCAAAGGAGGGAGAAGCCCTCACCACCTATTGAAGAGGCACATACCAGCGCTGTCATGATGATGGAGAAGCAACCTTCATCTCTAGCAATTGAGGCATCCAGCACTATTGAGGAAGAGACTCTTGCTGCAACACAAGATTCTTCCAAAACTCTCCAGGGTATGCCTAAGTTTTTATTTCTCATGGAGGATTGTGTATCATTACATGTTGATTGTCTAGAGCAAGAAGTTTTCACTGCACTGTGCCATCATCCTTATACATCATGGATATGTTGTGTACCACCTTTGAGGTTGGGGTTTAGAAACTTTGTCATGGAAGAGATTGCATTTCAATTTCTCATGAAATGCAAAGGCCAAAATCTGTTTTGGGAAGATGGTAGCCCTTGTTGGGAGGATACCAAGATGCAGGATGAAGGGGGACATCCACAAGGAGTTGAGTGGATGTGGATGGAAGGCAAGAGGATGGTGAGCCTTTTGCAAGTTTATGCCACAGGGCAGCAAGAGGCAATGTTGTGTTGGCTACTCTTGAGAGAGTTTGGCCAGCATAGGACCTATCCTTTTTCATGGGGTATGGAGAAGGAGGAGGACTGGCAGGATACTTACACCATGGGACAGAGAGGATCATGGGTGCATTATGATGAGATGGAATTCTTCTTACCACTCATTATGCCACCTTCACATATTTGTTATGGTGGGAGTAAGGAGGAGCAGCAAACATTCTTGTTGCTTAGATTATATTCAAATGTTGCAGGAGCAGGAGGAGGCACTAGCATAGTGCAAAGGGGTTGCTCCTTAGCCTTAGATTCCCAAGCAATACCTTCTTCATGGGAGGGACTCTATATGTGCAACAACATGATGAGTAGAGTCTTTGACAATATCCATGTCAAAGAATTGAGCTTTGAGCTAACAGTGGCCCTACTCCACAGGCCAGCAGCACTGTCACTTAAGAGCTGGGATTGCTTGTTGAAGTGTTCCCAAGACCACTTCACAAGTGATGAACCTTGGAGGCATGCAGGAGATATGGATGAGGGGGTAATTGATGGAAGCATACCTTACTATATTTTGATCTTCTTGGCTTGGGTTCACAAGCACAAGGGGAGATACCTACATGCAGCATTTATGGATTCTCCTTTCATGCATTCTTATGCATACTATTTACTGATGGAGGAGTCCACTTGGGAGGGCATCCTAATGGATTTATATCATCATATGGTCAGATGCATAGCTTGAGAGATGATGATATGGTTGGCACAACCACTTCCCTACTCTATTGCAATAAGGGAGAATTTTCATTTGAGCCATTTCAGCTCAAAGACCGAAGTACATGATGAGGGAGGTAACTATTTGCTTTATGTTTTTCACTCTCTTATTTTTATGAGTAGCCTGTCATAGAAGACGAAGGACCATGTACTTCTACTCAGGCTTTACTTTCCTGCTTTGCATAGGAATACTTTTATGTACGTAAAAATTCCTTTTGGACTAATGAACTCTGGTGCGACCTTCCAACGAGCAATGGACATAGCCTTTTCGGAGGAAATAGGGCACTTCATTTTCATCTATATAGATGACATAACAGTCTATTCCAAGACTGATGAGGAGCACCTAAAACATCTGAGAAGAGTTTTTGAAAAATGCAGAAGGTTCGATCTGTCTTTAAATCCCAAGAAGACTGTATTTGGGCTTCAAGAAGGTAAGCTTCTTGGCCATATTATATCAGAGAAGGGAATTAAAATAGACCCGCAAAGAGTTGAGGGAATAAATGACATATTCTTGAGGGAATGGAATATTTATAGGTGGCTAACAGTGGCTCCACATGGGGATGGCATCTTCTTGAAGGTGTCAAGAACTTTAGAAATATTATTTGGGAAACAGGCCAGATTCTTGATCTTTGAACCATATTCTCTTCTTTGATTCAGCTGCTACAAACATGATGGATATTAATTCAACAGAAAACATTCACCCAAAAATCTACCTACCCATCCTACAGTCCTACCAATTTTTCTTCAAGGTGCATTTGAATTTTCAGACCTTCTTCATCATTTTTTTTTATTGAAAGCAGAAACAAACTAATCTAACTCTACCCTTATTCCTCCATGAGACCAAATTAAATTGTTGGCCTCATAGCTTCTCTACCTAATCTAACATCTGATAGGATTAAACTGTCTAGCAGATTTATTTCTCTACATTCTACAACAGAAATTTAAAAATAGTCAAACCAGGATTAGACAGTCTGGTTTGCTGTGGATCCATGGCATAAAGATAGTTTCACATGGACTGAAATTGCAGAAACTTGAAAACAAAATTTTGAAGGCTTGAAATTTTGAAACTTCGAAGCATCCTTCTTTTCTTTGTGACTCAAGTTTTGAGCTTGTTAGAGTCACTTTCTCTTCTTCATTTCAGCTCTGGTTTTGGGCTTTTTGGAGCTGATCGTTCTTTCTTTTCTGTTGGTTCAGATTTTGAGCATATTAGAACCAACTTCTTTACTTCCTTTGGCTTAGGTTTTGATCATGTTAGAGCCAATATTTTGCAGTCTAGAGGTTCAAGTTTTGGGCATGTCTGAACCTCTCTTTCTCTCTTTTTTGAGACATTTTCTATTTTTCTTTGGAAACCAAAACACAACAATGGTATTTACAATGGAAATGAAAACTTCAAATGGAAAATCAGCAGTAGTAATGCTTGAGCATCCTGCCATTGACAGGACCCCCAAATAGATCTGTACCATCTAGCTCTTGTAGAAAAAGGAATTTGGACCAATGGTGGATTGGATTATGTAAGGGCCCTGCCACAAACTGTCAAATTTTCCCTGCTTTCCTTTGTCTTCTCTCCTAGAGTCCCACTTAAGGACCTTGTCTCCAATTTTGAAGTCACAAGCTTTTGTTCTTTTATCAAATAACTTCTTTATGTTTTCTTGCACTTTCAGAGCTCTGTTGTAGAGCTCTTCTCTTGTCTGTTGGAGATGTATTGTTTGATTTATCCTCCTTACCATACTGTCCTCTTCTGTCTGAATCTCTTGGACTAGTTTAATCACTGGTACCCCTAGGCTGGTAGGAAACACTACCTCTGTTCCATAGACAAGCTGATATGGTGACATTCCAATGGAATTTTTTGTTGTTATCCTGTCAGCCCACAAAGCATGCACTAACTTGTTATGCCATGATTTCTTATTCTCTTCAAGAAGCTTTTTGATAATGGTCACCAAGCTCTTGTTTGATGATTTAGCTAACCCATTACCTTGTGGGTAATAAGCAGTTGAATGACTGAGTGCTATCTGATACCTGTGACAAAAATCAATCATTTTCTTGGATCCAAGAGCAGCAACATTATCAGTGATTATCTTTCTAGGGCAGCCAAATCTAGAGAGGATGTGGTCTTCTAGGAACTTAATGATGATAGAATCTGTAGCTTTCCTAGAATGGATGGCCTCTATCCATTTTTTGAAATATTATGTGGCTATAAGGATCCACTTGTGTTGAGCAGAATATGTAGGGTGTATTTCCCCTATGAAATCTAGGCCCCACTGTTGAAAGGGAGTTTCAACAGTTATAGGTTGTAATGGTAAAGGGAGGAGCTTCCTTTTGCCCTCAAAAATCTGGCACTTATGGCAAGCAATTATCATTTTGTGGATGTCATTGAAAAGTGTAGGCCAGTAATAGCCAGCTCTGAGTATTTTGTTAGCAGTGGCTTTCCAGTTTAAATGGCCTCCACACTCTCCTGCATGGAACTCTTGTTTAATCCTCTCTGCTTCAGTTTCAGGCAGACATTTGAGCAGCAAACCATTTGCATTTTTCTAGTATAAACATTCATTCAGTATGCAATAGTTTCTGGCTTTTAACTTTAAGAATCTAGCCTTAGTATTTGGTAAATCAAGAGGGGCATTAAGGTTTGTGAGTACATACAGGATATCAGAATACCAAGGAGAGGTTTGAAATTGTTCTTCAACAGTAGGATCAGGCAATCCCTCGTGTTATGTCAAGGGCTTGCAAGTTAGATTCAACCATTAGTTGAGCTAAGCCCTGAACTTTGATCAGTTTCGTGGGTTTTATTTCCAGGTCAAACTCTAATATTACAGCGATCCATTTTCCTCTCTTTCCATCCGTATCTTGGGAAAAAATGTCTTTCACCACTATTTTTGGCACGTAGGCAATGATGTGAGAATGCAATATATACACCCTAAAGTATTTCAAGGCCTTTACCAAGGCATAGGCCTGTTTTTCCATTATTTTATATTTCTAGGGTGCGTCCCTCAGAGCCTTGCTGAAGAAAGCAATAGGCTGTTCCATTCCCTCTGGATTTTTCTGCAGTAGGACTGCAGCCACTGTATGCTTGGAGGCAAAGGAAAATATCAGGAAATATTTTGAGAAGTCAGGGCTGATTAAGACAGGTACCCGGGTGAGTGCAAGTTTAACTAATTCAAAAGATTTTTTAGCCTCTACAGTCCACTTAACCCCTACATCCTTTTTCAGCATGTTTTTCATATCCTTGAGGTGCTCAGCTAAGTTGGGAATAAACCTCCTTAAGAATTTTATTTTCCCAATAAAGGACTGCAATTCTTTTATGTTTCTTGGGTAAGTAATCTGCAGTATTCCCTCAACTCTTTGTGGGTCTATTTTAATTCCCTTCTCTGATATAATATGGCCAAGAAGCTTACCTTCTTGAAGCCCGAACACGGTCTTCTTGGGATTTAGAGACAGAACGAACCTTCTACACTTTTCAAAAGCTCTTCTTAGATGTTTTAGGTGCTCCTCATCAATCTTGGAATAGAATGTTATGTCATCCAGATAGATGACAATGAAGTTCCCTATTTCCTCTGAAAAGGATATGTCCATTGCTCGTTGGAAGGTCGCACCAGCGTTCATTAGTCCAAAAGGCATTTTTACGTACATAAAAGTGCCCCATGGAGTGGTGAAAGTTGTCTTGAGTTGGTCTTATGGGAGTACTAAAACTTGGTTATAGCCTGAAAAACCGTCTAACAGGGAGATCCTTTTTGAGCCAACTACGCTCTGTAGGATGTGTTCTATCTGTGGTAAGGGGTAATTGTCTTTGAGTGAAGCTCTGTTAAGGTTTCTGAAATCAATGCACAATTTGATCTCACCTGTCTTATTTCTTATAGCTACAAGGTTGGAAACCCAATCAAAAAACCTCACAGGCACTATAATTCCTTCCTTGTACATTTTCTTGATCTCCTTTTCGACTAGAGGCATTTTTTTCTGTCTGAAGGGTTTTTGGTTCTCTTTAAAAGGGATTTTGTGCTGTATAATGTCTGTATCATAGGCTGTTAAGTCCTCGTATCTCCAGGCAAACACATCGATGAACTCTTTAAATAAGTCAATATATTTATTTTTCATGTCTATGGGCAAGGACTTAGCCAGTTTAATCATCTTAGGCTTATCCTCAGTGCCTATGTTTCATTCCTCGACATCAGAGTCTGAGTGTTCTATAGTGGGTTTCTTCGCTACGTCGTTAAAATAAAAAAGGTCCTCTAAAGGTGCCAGTCCTCTGGGTATATTCTTATCTTTTGACTGCAGCACCTCTATCTCCTCTTTTTCTGCATTCTTATACTCCTCGGTTTGAGTTCCAAGCTCTTTATTCAACATGTTTATTTCTACGTTATGGTGTAATTTTTCTTCATTGGGGGGCTCTTCACTCAGGAAGCTTTCATCGGATTTAGAGTCTGAATTAGAGAATTCAAACTCGTTCCTGCAAATTAGGAAATCCTCTATCTTCTTGTCACCCTCAAAGACCTACCAATATTTTTTGTTATCAGGCACTACAAGTCTATATTTTGTCTAGATGATGATTTTTTTGTCACTAGGTGATTCATGATATGAACTAGCGACGTAGGCTAATCCATTCATAATTATGTCCTGACTCCTAGGAGCAAACACCAACTCATATTCTACAAAGGTTTTTAGTAAATCCATAGCATCATTCATGTACGCTCTCAATCTAGGGTTTTTAGCTTTATACTCTCTGTTCACTTGTTTTATGATTAACTCAGAGTCTCCATGTACAACTATCCTACGGTCTCCTAGTTTTTTCAATAGATTCAAACCTAGGATGAGAGCCTCATACTCTGCGATATTTTTTTTACATTTAAAGTCCAGTCTGAAGGCATGACTCTCAGCATAGTCACTCTCAGTGTTATGTAACCACACTCCGGCTCCTGCATTCCTTCTAGTGCAAGGCCCATCGAAATTCATTCTCCATAAGGGATCGTTTTCAGGTTTATCATCATTTTCCTCCCTAATGTTGGTTTCATTGTTATGTTGTAATATGGGGTCTGCATCGTGGTGTGGAGTGGTTCGCTCTTCGTGATGTGTATGGAGTTCAGAGAGATGACTAGTCAGCTATTTGTAATCTTGTTCTTGTTCACTCTGAGTTTTTGATTTAGTGCACTGTCCAAAAGTTTCTTCTTCGTTTTCTTCTATGTCAAGAGTGGCAATTATGTTAAAATCTATGGGCTCTACTCTATTGTTCGCATCTCTGTCTTCTAGCTCTGGCTTGTCTATGGATTCATCGTTGTAAAGGATAAAGGAGTCCAGATCCATGTGTACAGAGTACATAGGCGAATTTTCGGGTTTTTCAGGGCTGCTAACAATAAATTTCATTTGCACCTCTCTATACAGTCTCCTAAGTTGGCTAAAGACAGGGATTGTGGCATAAGACCCATACATCTACATTATGCCTTGCAGCTTGGCTCCCCATGACCTGGACAACAACATGCCATACTTAGGTGGCACATCTGCCAATACAACATCCATAACCATGCATTTTGCTGGAATCTGAGTCAGGTTCACACAAAGGTCTTTGATTAGGCCAAGGCACTTCACTCTGCTAGAGTCAAATGAATATAAATCCTTATAGGTTCGGGTTATCTCTAGGCCTAAATTCTCCATAATTACCTTAGGAATTAGTTTGTGTGATGCCCCAGAGTCATGCATTGCGTTGTGAAGGATCTTGTCATGGATATTGAAGCTGATATAGAAAGTAGGTACTACCCCTTCCTGAAAATTTCCTTCTATCTTTGGACCAAACAGAAGGGCTGGTTGATCATCACTTAGATTGACAGTGTCACTATTTTCACCTAGATTTAAAGCTTTCATAATTTTACCTTTGTATGCATCTTGGGTGGCCAACTCAGTGAAAGGCACGAAAATTTTAATCTTGGCAATCTCACTTTCTAAATTGAAAGGAGATAGGCTCTTTGAAAGGCTCAATTCTGTTTTATTGGCCACCAGTTTATTGAAAAAATTAGATTGTTGATTATCACTATGTACAATGTTTGTATCTTTTTTATCAGGAGCATTAGCTGCAGTGCTAGTGCTGCTAGTTTGTTGACTTTGTTTATAAGTATTTTGGCTATTTTTTTCTTTGTTCTTACCAGAACCCTCAGCTGCTGATTTGTTGCTTTCAACAGCCGCCTTAGGAGTTTTCTCAGGCCTTTTCTTAATGGTAATCTCAGAAGCTTTTGGTTTGGAAGTGTCTAAGCTCTTTTTTCTTCTAAGTTCATACTATTCTCTGACTTGCATGATGGAATTTTCAAATCCTAGCCTATAATCCTCATATTCTAACCTTTCCTCATCCCAATATGAGTGTGAGGTCTGATTGTCTTCCATGGAACAGTTTTGGATTGAGTTTTCTATTTCCACCATGTTTTTTGTGGTTCCCTCAGACTCTTCTATTATCCCATCATCTTCATCAAGGAAGTTCTCTTGAAATGGGGGTATGACTTGTTGATTAGAGTCTGTCTGTCTGTTTGGGGGATTGTTTCTCCTAAAGTTCTGGTTCTGGTTATGATTTTGGTTTCTGTTTTGGTTGTTGACTTGGACAGTCAAATTTTCCACCATTTTTCCCAGTCTCTCCATGGTTTTGGCTAGAATTTCATATTTGGGATCAGATGTGGAAGCTGATGTGTCATCCCTATATGTTACCTTTTTCTCGGACCACATTCTGGCTCTTTTTTCAATCAGGTTAGCTTCTACACTCACTACTCCTTTTTGCATATCTTCCAATGTGTTGTAATCTCTCTCCCTAAGCTGATAGGCCATGTCAACATCAAAGCCTTTAGGATATTTTACTAAAGCCATTCATTGGGGAGGTTTCATGTGTGGAGGAAGAGCGTTATAAACACTGTTAAACCTTGTAGAATAGTCATGGACACTCTCTCCTACATTTCTTTTAAGGTTCTTGTATTCCACTAAGATTTGGAGAGGGTTGGTCTTGACTTCCCATTTGTTTATGAAGGATTTATATAAAGAGGGAAGATCATGGATATTATTAGGAGGTAGGCCTTTAAACCACTTCTTCACATATCCTCCTAAACTTTGGGCAAAGATTATCATCTTCACTGTCTCATCATCTCTCTCCATATAGTCAAAGGAATATTCCATCCTATCTACATGGTGTTTAGTTGTGGTAGACTCTTTTGCAGTGAATTGTGGGATTTTTGACTGATAATTGTTGGGTAAAGGCACTAGAGGCTGTGGTAACATCAAGGGGGCATACCATGCTGCCATGATGATGTTCCGAGGGGGTAGAGGATTGGCTTGAGCAGCAGGTATGTGGATGACAGGAATACTAGGACCAGCAACACTCTGTTGAGCTGATTTAGGGTGATAGAGCCCCAAGTTTTGAATGAAATGAATGTCAGGAGGTGTAGATGGAGGAGTCTCTCTATCCCTAATATGTTGACCACTATGAGATGGTGAACCAGGAAGCTCGAGGTCTGACTGGTCTAGAGCACTGAATGAATTGGTTCTTGGTAAATTTCTTTGTGAGTCTAAGTCAAAATGAGTGTTTGATAGAGCTGTAAAGTTTTCTGGTGCAGAGTTAGCTCTATGGATGTGTCTGGAAATAGTTGGCTTTCTAGGGGTGGGAGATTTCCTAAGAATGCTCTCAGGGTTTTCAACTATTTCAGGTGGGTTTGGGTTAGGATAAGCTCTAGTATGAATGGTTCTTAAAGCCATTATGTTTGTCTTTAGACAAAGAAGCTTAATCCTACTTGTACTTCTAATATGGCTGATGTTGTAATGAAGGCTGGTCTCCCAGTGGAGTCTTGTGAAAACCAAGATAATCAGCAGGCCTACTGATCACTAGTGGAGTCTTTTAATCATTAAGGAACTATGGAGTCGCCAGGTGGAAGGTTTAGAATGCTTCAAGAAGGTATACTGTCCAACACAGTGATTAACCACCAAAATCAGGCTACTATGGTCTTATTTGAGTTCTTAGAAGTGTTTAAAGGTGTGTTTTACTCAAAGCATTCCCTAGTGGAGTTGCCATTATGTTGGGGTTCCTATGTTTTGGTAGGTTTGGCTCTACCAAAAGATAAGACAACATCAAAACCACTTTGAGACCTTAGGATCTAGCCCTCCTGGGTCCAGAGAGGGATATTTCTATAAAGGAAAAGGTATATGTCTTTGAATTTTAGTTTCAAGGTATTAGGCTAGTTATAGGCACGGGGTTTGTTTGTTTTGTTTTATTTGTTTGGTTGTTGGGAAGCATGAATGAAGGGTTAAATATAAGACAAAGGATGAGCAAAGAGGATTCTAGGCAAAGGGAGATAATTTCAAAGAACACTCGAGACCATTGGGCAATGGAGTCATAAAAGGGTTTACTTGCTATTTAGTATCCAAGGCTTTCAATTGGGCTAGTCATCTAAAACAGAGGATCTTTAAATATGATAGTGTGGCGTGAAATGGTAAGGAATGAAGGTGAATGACAATGAAACCTCTGAGGTGACCACTTAGGAAGCAAATATAGGGATAGGGCATGCCGTAAACACCTATGATCCAACCCCTAAAGGCTAACTCTTTAGACAACAAGAAACACTTAAGATTTAAACACAAAGGTGAAGCCTGAGATCAGAGAAAGGCTTTGAAATTTCAATGCTTCGAAATTCAACTTGAGGGAACTTAGAAAGGTTCAATTGATTGAAAAAGACCCTAGTGAGACAGAATCAGCATTCTAAACTCCCAGTATCCCAATTATTTCAATTAAAGCCAGACAAGAACATCTAAGAATAGATTCATAAATTCATACATCAGTTAGCAGTGAATAATAGCTACTACATTGGTTAAACTATCATGAATTAGTTCTCAGATAGCACAATTAGTAGAAAACATAAACGATAAGAAGAGCAGGAGAATTAGGGTACCATGCAAGGGTATATCCTACGCCAGATTTCTGATTCTTACTAGGGAAATGAAACGTAATGAATTATAGAAGGAAAACAGAGACAAAGGTAGAACACATCACCGCTACTTTAAATCAGGATCCAAAGACATGTGCTTTTCATATTAAAAAGAAATATCAATCATATACAACATTGTCCAATAGCTTGAAATTCAGTCTGAAATCATCTCCTCAGCCTTTTTTACAACTTTACACACAGAACTATATCTCAAGAGAAACAACTTACAATTCAAAGATATCCAATCAACAACCAACAACCTTTACAATGTGTTTTTCTTGAGTTCTTATAGCTGAAAGAGAGGAAGAGGAGGTAGATGAAACTTTAAATGAAACATTAAAACAGAAGAAGAAGAGTGGCTCGAGGCCCATTCTGTCTTAATATCTATGCATTGATCTTCAATACTCTTTGGATGAAAGAGTGGTCTTCAACAGTTTGATATTAACTTCAGGTATGTTCTTTGATGTACTTTCGGCTGTAGTACTCTGTAGTACTCTGGTGATAAGAAAAAATTCAGATAAATGACTTTAGGTCTACCATACTGCATAAAAAATGCTTTGGAAACATTAGGACTTTCTGTCAAGGTTCATATCTTCTCCGAAACTCGATGTAGAATAAAAAATAGTATGGGAACCTGTCCTTTCACGGGAAAGAACCTTCTACTGATGTGAGACACTGATAATATTGTTTCTGTGTTTTAGGCCTCATTAGGCCTTCTGTGTTAATCACAAGGTCTTCAATTTGGTACACTCGCCCTTTGATCATTGAATTAGAGCTTAAAATCTTCAATAATATGATTTAAACCTCTTAATTCTTCACTGATACTCTTTGCCACTTCATTGACTAGCTCTGTCTGTGAAAATGGAGTTTTAATG
Source organism: Pinus albicaulis (assembly GCA_034641835.2). Classification (NCBI taxonomy): domain Eukaryota; kingdom Viridiplantae; phylum Streptophyta; class Pinopsida; order Pinales; family Pinaceae; genus Pinus; species Pinus albicaulis. The sequence continues at coordinate 1,085,197,136 of CM076579.1, read as the reverse complement.
GCACTAGAGGTTTTACAGAGTTAAACTCTAATTTGGATAAACATGCGTTTAAACCTCCTCAGGAGTCTTTCCTGCAATTTATGTCTCTGATAAAACTTCATTGGTGCTACTGTGTCACTAACCGTGACTGTGTAGAATAGAATGGTTTTCACCATCTATAACCCTGCAAAAAGACAAAAACCTGTTAAGAAAATCCATGCAAGAGTGATGGTGAATGTCGTGGAGGACTGTGGGAATGGCATCACATACATGGTGGAAGCGGTGGATGCAGTGGAAAACGATAGAAAAATGCGGTGGAACGGTGAAAAACTGATCTGATGGAGGTTTGGTGGAGGAATGGTTCTGGGCTGTTAGATTAGATGGATTAATGATGATCAACGGTGGGGATTTGCTGAGAAGGTGGCCTTTAGAAGGTTAGGAAATAAAAATAAACCTTTAGTGTAAACACTAAAGTTTTACCTTTGGGCGGATTACAAAGAAAAACTCATAAAATGAATGAAATCAGACGTGAATGGTGGGACCTGGCATGGGCGGAGGGCGATAGAATATGGACCATTAGATCTCAGGAGGAGATCAACGGTCGAGATGCCACGATGAAGTTATTTGGTAGCACGATGAAGAAATATGAACGAAATGCACGATGTAATGAGGACCATTAAGACATTGCGACTTATGGATGACGGTGTGAGATTGAATTTTTGAGGTGGAAAAGAGGAAGTGGACATGGAGAAAACCCGCTGTTTTATGTAACGAAAGCGCGGTTTGCATTCCAAGAATTATCGTCTGGTCCTTCGCACGACATGTAGCCATCAGTGCCCATATTGCGTGAATTTTGTAATAAAGCTTGAACAAAACGTGATATGGTTCTCGTCCATTGGATCTAGGACTATGAGATCCGACGGTGATGGATGGAGCACGATACGGACATTTACGCGGTCAGTAATCTGAGGACAAACCAATGGTGGTTTTAATGCAGGCCGTCCGATCTACGGAATGAACGGCTGAGATCTGAATAAGGAGAGAAATAGTGGAGGGGCTGGTTAATGGGCAGGGAGAATCCTAGCCGTTAGATCCTTGGGATTGACGGTGGAGATTTAAAGAGGAAGCGGAGGTGAAATGATCAAATGAATGAGTGGGAGAAAGGAGGGCTATTGGATCAAGCAAGATGGACGGTTGCGATCCAATCACAATCGAAGAAGGCAGGGGCCAAAATCTCTGATGGAATGATGTTGCGATTGCTTATGGACCATTGGATCGGTGGAAGATTGACAACTGTGATTGGATCGGGGGTGGCCAATCGGGGACACAGGGGCGGAGTGAGAGAAAATCCTGGTCGTTGGTTTGTTTAAAGATCAACAGTGGAGATCGCCATCGGAGGGTATCAAAGGAATTTTATGGGGTGCACGGTGAGTTTTGCGCGGACCGTCAGATCTGTATAGATCAACGGCTAGTAATGCTTCCGAGCCCAATAGACCAAATGTTCTCTCACATCGAAAATTTTCATTAGCAAAGGAAACGCGCTCCACTCCAACTTCCGATTGCGATTGATGGTGGATGCAATTAGTGCTGGCCATTGGATCTTTTAGGAGATCAACGGCGGAGACATCGGCAGAGGCCGATAGACCAAAGAACTCATCGCATCGGAAATTTTCCATATAACAATGCAATCACGTCCGGTCTTAGATCGGAATAAGTACTCGAGACTTAGTGCCTAGTCTTGGCAGGTTTCATGGGGAAGTGGTTAGGGGCTTAGCCGAAGAAAATTAAAACTTTTGTAATGAAAAAATAAGTGTTTTAAGCCCAAGGGTTTTTTAAGGCTTAGAAGGGTTACGGTAGGGGGAAAAGGGGTTTTTCACCAAATGAAAGTTCCTTAGTTTGCAAAGGGGAATTAGATGGTTTAGAAGACTTAGGAAGGGATTTTGGGGGTTAAAAGGGAAAATTTGAGAAGGGAAAAAAGGGTTAAACTGGGAAAATTTGCAGGGATACAAGGGAGAAAATGGAGGCTTTTTGGGCATAATTCTTTCACAGACAGTGAGGATTTCTTGATGGAAACATAAGTGAAGATCTTTTCGAATGCAAAGGACACACAGAGGCTTCAAGAATGAGAAATTTTCAGAGGAAATGTGTCTTTTGAAGGCTTAGAAAAATATTTAGCCACCTGTTTGCTTGACAAAAAATTTATAGGTGGCTAACAGTACTTATGGTCAATTGCAGCAATTATGATGGCTATCTTATTGGTGGATTGTGGGGGAAAGCCATAGGACTTTTGGTGTGCACCATTGGTACCAAATTATGTTTTCATGATCTCATCTTGTAGGATGAATGTGGCAGAAAAAAAGTGGTTGAAAGGACACTTGTTGCATTATATATTGAGGCAGGCCAATGATGCCCTGCATTGGTTCCATGTGTGGAGCTATGTTTCACCTCCTTGCTCTCACAGATTCATGCTTCCATATTCTTCTAGTAGAATGTTGGACATGGGAAGCACCATTGGAGGAGTGGCACAAGAGTTGAGGATGCCCATATGGAGTGTGGTTATCCATACTTCTCACACTGCATATTTCAAAAAAAAAAAGTGGGCCAGCCTTGATTTCCATGTTGCATCTCTTGCCTTCAAATGGGAGGAGCCATTTGGAGAGTTTGAGTTCTTTGGGGAGGCACTCCATGAGTGTTGGATTTGATGGGATGGCTTGGGTATATCTTGAAGATCATTATGTTTCAGCCATATATCATCAGCAGCCCCATATGTATCATAAGGAGGGAGGGAAACATTGGAAGGGTGTTCTCTTTGGGAAAGAAGACCTCCACACTTTTTGTAGCACATGCTCTAAGCGGAGTATGGAAGAGGATATGGTCACCATGACAAGATATTTGTTTCTCCATGAGGTGAACCATATGATTGATTGGATACCATATGATGATTACTTCCAACTCATCACATATGAGATGATTTGGGCCAGCTTGATCTACAGCGTTGGAAGAGAGATCCTTGGAGATCTAAAATTCATCTTGCCACTTGAGGGAAACACTATTGCAGCCCAAGTTTAGCTTTCACTCCACACTTATCATAAGTGGAGAAGAGGATAGTGTGGGGTAGGCTATGAAGCTTTCCATGATCATATTTTCAGCCCACCTATTCTACATGGACTCAAGGTGAAGGATGATTTCCAGGAGTTGCCTAGTTGGAAGGTGACTCACTTTGCATGGTTGATTGCTTGGGAATGGAGGATACACATGGGGAGAATGCCTCCCAACACATTTCAGACTCCATGCCTTGAGAGGACCTCTATACATCATGTTTCCACTCTCTTGAGCACCTCACTCTTTCATGATGGTAGCTTGGTAGCTAATTTACATGTTGAGGAGAAACAATGTGGGAGCTTTACTGATGAGATAGCATCCTATTTCTTGCAGAAGATCATCATACATGGGTGCTGCCGGAGAGGAGAAGAAGAATCAGTCTACCCTTTCACTTGCTTGAGGACAAGAAATCTTTGGGAGGGGAGGACTGTAATGTTCCAAAATTTTCATTAAGTTAATTGGAACATTAATTTTGATTTACTTTTAATAAAAATAATAAAATGGGTAAGGGGGCCCATGAAGAAGCATAATAAACACTCCTAATGTGCAAAGGGGTCACTTAAGTGGCTTATTTGTCATCTCCTAGTGTGAAAAGGGGAAAATACAAGAAGGCTAGGTCAAGTTTGACCAAGTCAAACAGCGCTGCCTAAGGAGGAGTAGCTTGCATCAGAAGACAACACAGTTTTGATAGGAGGATATTATTGGATGAGAGAAACCCTAATGGGTGGGCTCCATGACAAGGAAGCCTCATCTTGGCATAAAATAGGGAAGGAGAGCCATTTCTTATTATGTTTGAGATTTCGATTTTGCTCTACTCTCTCGAGTTGTTCAACTGGGATAGTTGTGCTGCTTAGCACAAGGGAGATTTATGTTTAGAAGTTTTCTCTCCTTCATTGCGAAGCTTTGGAGGACCTGTTCTTCATTATCCTCACATCCAGGCTTGAGGCCAAGGTGACCATCTTTAGCTATAGCATTTTCCAGCTGGGCAGAAATGTTGAGTTGCTGGGAGTTGCAGTGAGGATTCATTATCACCCACTTCCGGAGCTAGTTTTGTAGAGGAGGAGCTCATTCTTTCTCTGGGAGATTAGTGAGGAATATCCCGGAGCTTCATTACATATTTTGGCATTGGGCCATATGTTTCATCTCATTCACAGCACAATCTCTTCCCCATATTGTGTTATTTTCAGAGGGTACTTGCAGGAGGGGTTCACACTGTGGATTGGAGTGTGTAATTTCCAGTGAAGGGAGCAACCTTTCACCTTGAAGATCATTGGAGGAGGTTTCTTCATCATTTGCAACATTCCTATCCTCCTCCATTTTTGTACTGTTTTTACACAACAATTTGTCACCGTCCCTGCAATTCCCCATCCCACACAATTCGAGGGCTTATTTCGTGACTTGTGAAGAAGTGACATAACTTGAAAACAATTTCATGGCATTCCCCTGAACATGTAATTTCATTTCCCTGAAGACAACTCCTTCTGAAAAACCTTAAAAACACCTCTTTTTGCATTAGCGCTAGTGCATGAGAGTTCGGTACCCACGCCAATGGGGAATCCTTCAAGAGGGCACACCAATTGGCGCTTTGTCTAAGTTGGGCACCACGCAAGCCATTTTAAGGAGTGTTTTAAAAAAAAAAAATGGCGGAAGTTTCGTCCTAACTGATCCATAAACTGGTATCTAATTTGAGTTGGGAGGTTTAGCTCCGGGTCTCCATGTAGAGGAATTGGTTTGCCACCTCTCATGGAAGCTTCCTTGAGGATAGGGCCAATCCCATGATTATAGGGATCCCAACTCCCCTTCCTCCATCTATAAAAGCTTTCTCATTCTCTTTGCAAGATAGTCTCCAAGTTCCCAAGAGCCACAAGAGCCTTATGCTGCAAGAGCCTTGATTCATTCCCTTAAGTCCAAATCCAAGCAAGGAGATCATTGTCGAGACATCCGGAGAGAGGTTTTTCCCATTCCTGACAGGCTTTTTTGAGACGTATTCTACTGGTGACACTCCGAAGGAGAATTCAACGTCAGAGCTATGGTTGTATTCTCCTTTGATTGATTAATGATAAGCGACTATTGGTTATGGTTCCACTCTTGTTGTTGATTATGATGATGAGTTATGTCTTCTTTGACTGACATATAGTTGCATATACTGGAAATTATGCTTGCGTTTGTTTTGTTTCTTGCGTGTGTAGGTGTCCGATCACGGAGATCGTGAGGATTGTGACCTGCCAGGGCTAAGGAACGGGAGCGCTACTTTCTCTACAAGCGACAATGTTGGATTCCAGGTAAGCCTTCATCGCTAGTTGGTTTATTTGCAATTAGGAACCTACACTATAGCGTGAACGATTGTTGCTAGACCTGATCTGGGCTAGTAGGGATTGCCTCTGTCCGCAGAGGGGATTTACCTCCACAAAAAATTGGCGACTCCACTGGGGATCGTTGGCTTGTTGTTGTTTGTTTTATAAAATATCAACGGAGTCTGAAGTTAGCCAAATAGCCTTCGAAACTCTATTGCTCTGCATTGGCGAAGTAGATCAAAGCTGCTTCAGTCAATCTCTGGTTTAGTTTTTAAATTGAACACTCGGAGTATTGTCTTGTCTTTTCGGTTGTTTCTCGATTCTGCTTTCTCGACCGGCTCTTTTGGTTGGCTCTTTTGTGATTTTGGCTTTTGGTTAGCTTGATCATCACTGGTCTGCTTGTTGGATTGTCTATTTTTATTTTTTCCTTATCAAACTCGACCGGTGCACTTTACAGCCTGACAGTCGCACCCATTGGCGCAGGTTTCTTGTGTATTACCCGCGCCAATTTGTTTCTAGCGCTAGTTTCAGCCTCACAGTCGTGCCAATCCTGTGAGGTACTAGGGTTTTCCCTGTTTTGACCTTCCTGAGCTTGATCAGTGTGTTTGGTTTTGTTTTTTCAACTGCTTGAGTGTTCTGGAGCCTTGTTTGACTGGCTGTGACCTTCGTCCTTTGGTTGTTTGCCGTTTTCCATCGATTTCACATTCTAGCCCTAGGGAATCTAGGTGCTCCTGTGTGTTGAGCCTCCCTTGGGAGTTTTTGGTCTCTATTTGTCCGGTCGACCTTGTGATTGATTCTTTACATTCGTTTGGTGGTTTTTTATCGTTTTATTGCGTTATTTGAGTGTTTGTTCACTCCTTCATTCGAATTGCGCTTTGTCTCGTTTTGGGCCTAGATTACATGGTCCATTAGAGTCTTTGGGATTCTTTTGGTTTTGAGGGACTGTTTTGTCAATTTGGGATCTGATTGCATGTTTGTCACTGAGTGAATTTTTTCATCTTTGCTCTCTTACTATCGCATCTCAAATTTCTCTTCATTAGTTTTCATTTTTTTTAGTGCGCGTTGCTATTAAACATTGAAAATATAAAAAATCTCTTTTGCTTTTGATTGGTTAGTGAAAATTAAAATATTTTCGGTGTTATTAGTGATTAGTGACTTTGAGAGAAAATTTTTTGGTTTACATTAGCTGCATTAGAGAATTTTTTGGTTGTTTTCTGATCGTTTTGTTTGCGTGAAAAGCTCTCAACCCTTTCTTAATTAGCTTTCATCGAATGAAATGATATACTATGGCATATAGTGTGCATTTAGGAGATTTTGAGACATCACACTCGCTAGGGCCTAAAAACTGAAAAATAATTGAAGATAAACATTAAAATTTACTCAATTTATACTAAGGTAGCATTGAAACATTAATGCAACATTTAGTGGTCTAGGCTAGAGACGTGTTTCGGCGTCTTTAAACCTAGTAGCTGTCGTTCGCCTCTTGGCTTTAGACAGCACTAGTACGGACTTGTGCTCCCCATACTGTCGAGTATATATAGGGAGACCCCACTAGGTTTCTATCCTTTATCCATAGGAAGCCGAGTCTGCCACCCTATATCTGTGATACACTGGACACAGCATTCGAGGAGATTGCCTGCACGTACGTTAAGTCCTTGGTTGATTTCTCTTTCATTTTTGAAACCAAGGTCTATATTGCAGTTCACGGTTATTTGGTACACCCTTTGCCTAGTATTCCTGAGTAGTCATTTGATCTTTTTGACTCTTTAAATTTGAAAGGATCACCAAGCACTTGTCCTTTCATGCTTGCTTCAAAACTGAAAGAGATAGAGTCACCTTTCATCTGTTTCTCGACTCTTAAAACATGAAATGGTGAAGTTTCTAAGTTTCAATGTGGTAAAATAAATCACCTGCGATCACATGCCCTGTTAGTTTTGCTTGTCGGCCGTTTGATTGTGTGTCTTGACTCTTTTTCAGCCCGTGTGTGTTGTGCTTGATCTTTTGTCATTGTTTTCACAGTGGCGGAACCTTCTGTTTCGTCTACTGGTAGTCCATATACGGACGATTCATCAGAGGCTTCCCAGTCCTCTGTTGAACCTCAGTAGCCCATCGTTTCCGAGTTTCCCGACGGGGGACCGGTTCTATCTGAGCAGCCCTTTGGAGGACCAGTTGAGTTCAATTGGCCCTTTTCTGACCCTTGGTTTGGATTGGGAGTAGGGGAAGATTTCTGTCCTCTTACATCGGGCTCGCCTTTTATAGCTGCTGTTATTCCTTCTAGTCCTTGCCGTCTGTTACGAGATCTAGCGGCATGTTCAAATATGAGTGATTCTGCTAGTGAGGAAATCCCCACGTCTGGTGAAGATTACCAGTTATTCCCTCGACAGTTATTTCCAGAAGGCAACCCTGAACCATCTGTTATGTCATCACCTGGTCCCTCATTACTAGCTGGGTATAGATCCTTGGGTCAGATTATTGCCGCCGCTACCTTTATGGGAGTATCAGCTCCTTCTACGAGGCTGGTTGTTCCTTCATTGGGGATGTCTCCATGGACACCCATTACGTCATCCCCTCAGGTCACTTCTGTGCCCTCCATGCCCACTATTTGTGTGGCCGCATCTGCACCCGCTGTTACTACCCAGTCTGTAAGGACCACATCGCTTCCTGAAGACATTTATATAGCATCTGCTATGCCAGAGAACATCTCTCCGGAGGAGTATCAATTTTCTCTGCAACAGTCGAACCTCGAGGTTGGACAGTCCTCTCAAGATCCCAACCGCTCGTACTTTTCGCATTATGCACAGGATGGTACACCCGTGTACGTTTTTCCATATCAGTATGATGAGCATGGGAACCCTTTACGTTTACCTGCTCCTGAGGCTCAACTTCATGCTCAGGGTTTACCGTACAACCAGGCTAGACAACCCTACAACCCACAAGGACAACCTTTTCAAGGCCAACCTGGCTATCCTTATGACCCGCAGGGACAGCCCATACAGGGCTATCCTCCGGGCTAGTAAGGGCCATTGTACGGTCCGCAAGGACAGTATTACAACCCTTCCGGTCAACTCGTGCAACCTCTCCCTGGAGTCCCACCTGGGCAACCCCAAGGACTCACAGGTCAACCGGGGTACCAACCAGGGCTGGTATACGGTCCTTGGGGGAAAGTCCAACCTTCTCAACCTTTGCAACCGTAGTATCCTCTTGGTCCCAACGTTGCACATCAGCCAGGACCATCTTATGGTCCTGTTGCAGGTCAAACCGGTTATCAGCAACCACCTGGCTCTATTCTGCTACCAGGCCAACTGGCCCATCCGACACAACCTAGTATCCCGCCACCAGGCCAACCGTCCAATCCGGCACAACCTGGGGTCCCTCCACCAGGCCAATCGGCCCATCCGGCACAACCTAGTGCTTTTGAACAGCCAGGACAACCTGCATAACCGGCAAAACCTGTTTATCCGGGTCAACCTGTTCAACCAGGGCAGCCCACTCAGCCAGGTCAGCCTGTTCAACCAGGCCAGCCTGCACATCCTGTCTACCTTGCCCAACAGCCGACTTATTCAATGCCACAACCAAATCATTTGTTGCACCCTAATTATCAGGCTCAGCAGGGTCCCACCTATCAGCAGCCCACTCGACCTCAAGGTGGTTACTATTCTCATGGTCAGTATCGACCGAATTATAGCCAGCCCCAAGGTTCTAACTATTACTCTCAAAAACCCAGCTACACCTATGCTCAGCAGCCAAATCCACATGCTTCTCACACAGGGCCGACTTACAATCAGGGTCCATACTCTGGTTATCAAGCCCCGTACGTTGGTTACCAACAACTGAATCAGGCTGGATATACGACCTATACCCCCTACAGGCAGAATCCTACTAGACAGAACCCCTGGGGGCAAGGATATTCTCAACCAGCATGGAGTAAAAGTACTAGTCCTTATCCAGGTCCAGGCATGCTGTCCAATATGCCATTGCCGTTTCTGGCTACCTTGGAATTACCGGATGTTTTGAAATTAACCAATGATCCGATTCTGCACAATCCTTATTGGCCTCTGGTTCCTACCAAGGTGCCCGGTGATTGCCCCAAGTTTGAGGGTAAAGATGGGGAGGACCCCCAAGCTCATGTGATGACTTACCATCTTTGGTGTTCGTCCAACTCTTGGGTGGATGATTCAATTCGTCTATGCCTCTTCCAACACACTTTGAATGGTGCTGCCGCTAAGTGGTTTATCGAATTATCCCGTGGAATTTTTCAAGATTTCAACAGATTAAGTATGGATTTTCTTACTCACTTTCAGTTACCGGTTCTCTACGAAGCCGGGACGCACCTCCTGACTTCTTTGAAGCAGGACAAAGCCACCCACATTTCTGATCACATTCATGAGTGGCGACGTTGTCGTAGACTGATCAAGTTCCATATACCTGATCAGATACTAACTCATTGGTTCACCACTTCCTTTGTTAACAAAATCACCCAAGATATTGCTATGGGAGCGTGTTTGACTGAAGAACAAGCCATAGCGCGTGCCCAATATTTGGATCTGGTATACTCTCAGTTCGGCATGCTTTATGATATTTTTCCTAATGCTCCATGGTCTGGAACCTCTAAAGCTCCACCTACCCCGGTAGTGGATGGTGTTATTGGTTCCGTGTTTCAGAATTCGAAGAAATATTCGAATGGGAAGCAGAATTCCAACTCATCCAATAATTCTGCTCCTCCCGCCCCTCCCGATTCTAGCAAAACTATGGAGGTTAATGCCGTTCAGGCTAATCCTATGGAGAAAGCCTCCAAAGGGAAAAATAAGGGCAAAGGTAAATCCAAATCTAAAACCCCAAAGCCAGAGTCCAAACCTCGTACCGAGGACGATTCCCAACGTAAACTGAAGTACCCCTGCCTCATTTGTGAAGGAGATCATTATACAAAAGATTTTCCATGACGATCTGAAGTTAGTCAACTTCTAAAAGGCTCCAAAGGGACTCTGGCAGTTCTTAAAGAACCGTTCCCATCTCAGCAGACCCAGATGGTTGAACAGCCTTCACCATCTGCACCATTTGGGTCCCAGGTCTTTATGATGAATGGTGCTGCACCTATCTCTATTGCTACGCATTCGAAGGATTACAACGAATCGCGTCAGGAACCTGGGAAGGCAGTTTTGGACGGTCCACCTCCCCCACCTGTCTCCGGTTCATTGGAGATTGAGAAGCCTACTGCTGAACCTGTTGTGAGGCCACCTTCTAAAGGTGTTCTAAGAAGATATTCCTACAATCCGAATGCCCGTGCCACTCAACACTACAGTATTGTTGAGGATCTGGCACAAGCGCCTTTTGTCATGTCTGCATTGGAAGTTCTTCAGAGTTGCCCGTCACAATGGAAAGCTTTGTTGTCTGCAATCGGTGGGATCGATCCCACTGATTCTAATCTTCTCACCTTCGACTTAGAGAACTTTACCCCCTGACTTCCACATCAGATCGCTCTTGTTATTCAAGTCGGGATCAAAGGTCTTAACATCCATAGGGCCGTTGTGGATGAAGGTGCTTCTACCTGTGTCATGTCGTCTGCTTGTTGGAAGGCCATTGGCTCTCCGACCCTTTCATCATCTCCTAATGCCCTAGAGGCATTTGATGGTTGGGAATCGAAACCCCTGGGTGTTCTTGAGAGTTTAGAGATTACCTTACAGGGGAAGACAGTCAACGTAGAAGTAGAAGTAGTTGACGCCAAGCTTAACTACAATATACTTCTCGGTCGCAGTTGAACTCACGCCATGTTATGCGTGTCGTCCAGCCTATTTCGACTTATTAAGTTCCCTCACGAGGGAAAAATCGTTACTGTGGATCAATTGTCTTTCTTCACCTCCACCTCCGAGAACAACGTTCCGTACGTGGATCAGATCCCAAATCCCCCTGACAGTGTGGGACCCGATCTCTTCAAGGACCCCGTCCTCATGGGTATTTTTCCTGCACCACCACCGCACACCGCTCAAGTTAACATGATCTCTAGGTCTGATGACCCATGGCTCATCCCTTCGCCTGAGCAGGTGACTGAGTTTGGAGAATCAATGCCCTTAACTCCGGTAGATATTAACTACTGTGAAATCGTCACCGCATCTGATCCTCCCCCTCCTCAGCATGCTCCTTCGAGCATGGCTTTAGACATCTATTCTCAATCCCCCTGGCTCGGCGAGGCCGACTCGCCTGATCCTCTTAAAGAGATTTTCCCTTCTGATGAAGCCATTGTCGAAACAATGTCTCTTGAGGAGCTGCCTTGGAGCGATGGACATCATCGTTCCTCATTCATGCCTAGCTTGGGGGCAATGTCAGATTGTCTAGAGTGTTTTGCATCTCAGGTTCCCACTCCACCTCTCCAGACGCCCATATTGACACATGAGGTGCTTTCAGAGGGAAACCTGAGCAACATCACTCAAACCATTCCAATCGACATCTCCGTTAAACCGGGGATAGTTGAGAATATACACGTGGGAGTGACTTGTTCTCCTGATGAGATACGAGTTTATACTGATCTTTTTCGAGAATTCAGAGACGTGTTCGCCTGGTGCTATGAGGAAATGCTCGGGATTGATCCCAACATAGTAGTGCATGAGATTCCTACCTATCCTGGTGCAAAACCCATGCGTCAACGCCTGCGCCCGGTGCATCCTCTCAAAGCCGCTTCCATTAAAGCAGAAGTTGAAAAAACTCTGAACGCGGGCTTCATTTACCCGATTGCACTCACAGAATGGGTCTCCAAAATTGTCCGTGTAGATAAGAAACAAGGCACTATTAGAGTTTGTGCTGATTACCTAGATATTAATCGGGCATGTCCAAAGGACAACTACCCCACTCATTTCATAGATCAAATCATTGACGAATGTGTCGGGAGTGAGATTTATTCCCTAATGGACAGCTTTTCCGGGTATAATCAGATAAATATTCTACCCACTGATCAACACAAGACTGCATTCATCTATCCATGGGTACTTTTGCTTATAAAAATCTCCCGTTCGGCTTGAAGAACGCTGGAGCCACTTTCTAGCGTGCTATGTCTTACGCGTTCCATGACATACGCCATATCGTTCAGCCTTATCTGGATGATTTTCCAGCTCACTCAGCTCGGCGAGAGGACCACCCAGAACACCTCCGCTAGATTTTCCTTCGCTATCGATGCTATAATATCCGGCTCAATCCTCATAAATGCATCTTTTGCATGGATTTTGGCCGTCTTTTGGGGTTCATAGTCTCCAAGGACGAGATTCGCCTCAATCCCCTAAAGGTCAAGGCCATTGTCAATCTCCCATCACCATCTTTGTTATATCAATTGCAGAGTCTGCAGGGAAGAGCTAACTTCCTACGATGCTTTATACCGAACTACGCGGAAGTGGCCAAAGGATTCACGCATCTTTTAAAGCAAAATGTTCCCTTTCATTGGGACGACATTGCTCAACAATCATTTGAGAAGCTTAAGAAATTACTTGTTAATGCTCCGTTGCTTCGGCCTCCAAACTATCACCGTGATTTCACTTTATACTTGGCTGCCGCGTTTAGCACGATAGCTATGGTTCTGGTGTAGGATGAATATGATGGCAACGAATGTGTTGTTTACTATCTATCATGAAATATTCTCGACACAGAAACGTGTTACGCTCACGTCGAGAAGCTAGCTTTAGCAGCTGTACAAGTTGTGCAACGTTTCCACCACTACACCCTGCTACGTACCGTAACCGTGGTTTCGGATTGCAACCCCATGACATATATTCTTTCTCGACAATTACTGGGGGAAAATACTCCAAATGGATCGTTATCCTTCAGGAGTTCGACCTAGAGTTCACTATTGATAAGTCGACCAAATCACTGGTTTTCGCGGATCTTATTTGCTCCCTCCCGACAGACTCCCCCCCATCTCATTCTGAAGAACATATTCCAGACGAAACCATCTTCCTTATTAGCACCCGTGACCCATGGTATGGCGATATTATTGTGTATCTTCAGACGTCATCCTTTCACTCTGAGTTGACCAAATATGCCCGACGTCAGATTCGGCACCAGTCTCAACCCTACTGCATTGTAGGAGATACATTATACCGGGTTGGAGTAGATTCGGTGCTCTGTCGGTGCTTGACTTTGGAAGAGGCCGAAAAAGTCTCAAATGATTGTCACATTGGTGCCTGTGGTGGTCACATGTCTGGATATGCCACCACCCAGAAGATTCTGCGTGTGGGTTACTTCTGGCTGTCAATCTTCAAAGACTGTATTGTTACATGTCCGCAAATGTCACGCGTGCTAGGTTTTTCAGCGCAAGATGCGCGCGCCACCCCTCCCTCTGCATCCTGTCATTACCATCGGCCCTTTCGAAAAATGGGGCGTAGATTTTATGACGTGTAACCCTCATTCGGTCGGGGGGCATGCATACATAATCGTCACTGTTGACTACTTTACTAAGTGGGCCGAAATGATGCCTACACTAGCCGCTGATGGTAAGACAGCTGTCTAATTTATATTCAACCATATCATTGCATGTTTTGGGGTCCCTCAGGCCATTTTTACCGATCATGGTACTCACTTTCGAGATTACATAATGGCCGAGCTGACATCAATATTGGGCTTGCGACACGATAGCTCAATGCCATATTACCCACAGGAAAATGGAAAGGTTGAGGCTATGAACAAATTTTTGGTCACAATGCTTCAATGAACAGTTGGAATTCATAATTCCAATTGGCACCTCCAATTGTTCTCAGCTCTATGGGCATACCGGACATCAGCAAAGAGTGCAACTGGATTCACACCATTCTAATTGGTGTATGGTCTGGAAGCAACTCTTCCGGTTGAGTACAAAATTCCTTCCTTAAAGCTAGTTGTGGAACTTTTTCCCGATACTTCTCCTGAAGAAGAGCATCTCTTGTATTTTGAACGGTTGGATGAAACCCACCACTTAGCTGCTTTAGTCCTTGAAGCACATAAAAAGCGGGTCAAAGCACACTTTGATCAATCAGTCTCTCCACGTTCCTTTGTTGAAGGGGACCTTGTCCTCCTATACGACCAAGCGCACGATAAAATCGGGGCAGGAAAGCTCCAACCCATGTGGCATGGGCCCTATATAGTAAAACGAGTATTGAAAAATGGGGCTTATGAGCTCATTGATTATGAAGGAGTTCCGCTGGCGTAGCCTAGGAATGGGTTGTACCTTAAGAAATACTACGCTTGAAGTTATTTTTGGTGTGGTGTGTGTACATAGGTGTGTATATTCATTTGTGTGCATGTGTGGTGTGGTGTGCGATGTAAGTGTCTTTATGCTGATCGGGCTTCCTGATTGTGCAGATGTCCATTACTCCATTTGTGGGTTTCGTGGATGGTGCCTCCCGCTGTACCAGGAATCTGTCTTCGGCAGCCTGGGTAATCTATGATCCTGCTGGTGAGTTTCTTAAACTGCAAGGTGTGTGTCTGGGTCCTGCTACAAATAATATCGCAGAGTATAGTGTTGTATTGGAATTATTAACTGAGGCTGTGGACCTCGACATTCGTGAATTACTTGTGTATCTAGACTCACAACTTGTAGTATTACAACTTAACAGGCATTATTCAGTAAGAAATCCATCCATTTTACGTCTGTATTTGCGTATTTGTCTGCTGGAAAGAAATTTTGACTATATTACATATCAACACATACCCAAACATATGAATACATTAATAGATGCAGTAGCTAATTTGGTTCTAGATAGACATTTGCGCAATTTATAAAACATCATCACATCCAGAAATAGGTATGTATATATATATCTGTGTGTGTGTGTGTGTGTGTGTGTGTTGAAATGTTTACCTAGTGTTCATCACATAAAATAAAAAAATATACATGTTCGTCTTAATACATCCGGAGACGACATGTCTCTCAAAAAATATATGCATGAAAGAATCCATAGGTGTCTAATCCGCATGGTGCTCATGGTAACATGCTACCACGCGCACTAAGAGTCTCAAAAGTCGGTGGAGGCGACTAGGCACTCCCACCATATGTCTCTGATACGCCATCGGGACATCTGCCAGCCGGGCATAGTCTGGAATCCCTCGGGAAATCCCCTCAAGGTTCTGGATCAACTCTCCTCCCTCGGCACCCTCCACCTGAGGGTCAGCTGTGGGCTGAGTTATTCATGCAATGGGAGACATACCGACAAGTCTCTCTGGGCCGACATCTGCATATATATAAAAATGGTGTTATAATGGACATGTATTACCAAAAAAAAATCATAAAATATAAAAATCAAAAGAGAGGTCATACCTAACTCCTCGTCCCAGTCACCCCCCTCCGAAAGTGGGAGATCTAGGTCTCCAGTGAAATCGGTCCCGGCATAGGGCAAATCCTCGACCACGATTAGCTGACGCCATAACCATCCAAAAAACTCCAGCCTCCAGGACATCTGTTGGCCTCCTCCTGACCTGGGCATAAGTGCTGCCCAACGAGCCATCCTTGGCTCTCTTGGTATCGACTCAGCAACTATGGCCCCTTGGCCCTGAAAGATAGGTTCCTTCCAGGATGAACGATACCAAAATGGAACTATAGAAAAACTGTTTCAGTTTGACTTGCTTGCACTTTGTGAGCTGCCTCTTGATATTTGTGGTCATTGCAGTAGCCCAATAAAACAGTGTAGGATTCATACACTCAGAGGCTAGCAGGAGTTGGGCCTTGGTTGCCTCGTGTGGAGCTTGTGATCCCGCAACTCTTGTGATGATGTGTAGCACTACTCTCAGTGCTAGATCCTGGACAATGTGGATGTCCACTTTCCCGCTTCCTGATTCGGTTCGTGCCCTTGGGCACGCCCTCGCCATTACCTGCTCCATATTTTCCCCAGATGGTTTGCTGCTTGTCAGGATGGGCACCGGGCCTCTGCGCGACAATCCGGTTATGAAATATACGTCAGAAACCTCCAGTTCCAATACTTGGTCCTGAAGTTTGAAAACTCCCTCATTTTCGTCCCATATACTGACCAAGTATTGTAGTAGCTCTGGCTGAGCTCGTAAGCAGGGTCTGAGGAAGAATTTCTTAAGTCCACAATTCTTAAGTGCAGTCATGCAGGCTTCATTCTCCATAGCCATTTCATCCTCCTCTCCATGTTCCCTTTCCTTCCATTCGATAACCATTTTGCCTTTATATCTGCATCAAAACAATAAAAAATACATTTTTAGATCTCTGGAACATTTGAAAATCCACATAGATAGCTCACATTTTCAAAATTTTGAGCAGAAAATTGCATTGCGCCATTGGCGCGACCTCTTTGTGAAGAAATGTCCATTGGCACGGGTCCGTGCCCAATACCCACGCCAATGGAGCGAGCCATAAAAATTTAAAATGGTTCGCCCAGAAGGCTAATACATAATAAAAACATGTAAAAAATGGATTGAAATGGAGCTTAGGGAAACGCCTATTACCTAGAACAAACAGGGAACTGAATGGTAGCTCGGATCAGTCGTATTCACCGTTAGAAGTTTGCACACAAATGGACCACTGCTGTTCTCCAATGAGGTAAATAGTAAATGTAATTTTGTTTTACCATTTGAGACTTATTTATAACTTTTTGAAATCTAAATAGGTTTTAAAAGTCATTTTTTATTAATATTTTGATATATTTTGTCGAAAATGGATTTTACACTTGCCTTTCTGTGCAGCAACAGGTCTTTATGTGACTTAAACGGTGACACGAGTTGTATTTTATACTTTTTCGGACTCGGTAAATACATGAAAAAGTCATTTTGGAGTCATCTTTCAGCTCTTTTCTGACTCTCTAAACATGAAAATATTGTTGAGGTCCTTGTCATTTCGATCTCGTTAAAGTGGACATGAAACGACATCTACCCAGTATACGTTTATGCCTTTTTCGGGCTGGGATAGATTATTTACAAAAAAGGAATACCCTAGCCTATTGTGACTAGGAGGTTTTCGCAGACATAGTTTTCTACCTTTTCGGATCTGAGGAACTATTTACGAAAAGGGACCTTTGGAGTTTACTTTTCCGCTGTCTTTTCAGACTCTCTAAACATGAAAAGACGCCGAGTTCTTCCTTTGTCAGACTCGTTAAACCTTGATGACATCGGATTCAGTCGCAATGAAGTTATTCGAGTCGCTCCTTCCTAGGGATCGTTAAATGTACTAGGATGGGCTTATACAGCAAGCATATGGTATCTTCTTCAAGCTTGTGTAAAAATAAAGAGGTACCCGCCAGAAATGGTGGGGAAAATGGAGCCAGAAGCATTGTCGTGTCGGCAGTATGTCACTCTTAAACATGGCACTTGTCTGAATTAGTGTCGGGTTGGGGACATCTCATCTCATTTGTTCATTTGCCTCCGTGGGTTTGGGTAATCCCTTTTGACCTCTCATCTGCTCTTTGCCTCGTCACCATGACCTATGATCTGTTGATTTCAAATACTGCCAAACTCACTGTCATGTCGTTTATATGTTCAAGAGAAGTTGACCTCTGCAAGTATCAAACTTTCTCTGATTCTCATCTGATCCTAATTCACAAAGACATTATGTTCCTCTATCTCGCGTTTATGATGTGGGAAACACTATGGCCCACCTTCAATCAAGGTCACTTCCTATCGACTTCAACTCATTATCCAGGAAGCTGATCTAGAGACTCCATTCTGGTACCTTGGAGCCTGCATGCCTCAATGGCAGGTTCTTCGCATTCGACATGAGGTTTTCATCATTGGCCTCCGATCGAGTGATTCTGTGGGTGTTTGACGTCAGCTCATTGTTGACATGTCGCAGATTGTACTTGTAGTACCTTGAGGACCATTGTCATTATTGGTGGTACCTCTCGCGTCTGTTAATGGCTTTCATCATTGGCTGGTAATCAGGCGATGTTCTCGCATGTTCGACTTCAGCTCACATATTCGCATGCTTGAACTTGTACTTTGTTCAGGTTGAGATGGAGCGCAAGACCCTCGATTCCTGTCTGTTATGATCCAGGCTGCAATTTTGTGGATTATTATGATTAGTTACATGACTCATTGATTGGATGGCTATGACCATACCTGAGTCTATTTACCGATCCTCACTAGATGGCTGTGTCCATGCCTCAGATCTGGACTATTACATACTCTGTTATGGATGGTTGTGCCCATACCATGTATATATCATGTATTTGAGATATTAGTTGTACTTCTCTACGTAGGTTTTCCAACGGCGGTGTTTTCAGTTATACACATTCTCGTAAAGCATTTCACCCCTCTCTCTCTTTCGGGTCTCATGCTTTAGGGGGCATCTGTTACACAACAATTTGTCACCGTCCCTACAATTCCCCATCCTGCACAATTGGAGGGCTTATTCCGTGACCTGTGAAGCAGTGACATAACTTGAAAACACTTTCATGGAATTCCCCTGAACATGTACTTTCATTTCCCTAAAGAAAACTCCTTGTGAAAAACCCTAAAAACACCTCTTTTTGCATTGGCGCGGGTAGCCAGTTCAGTACCCGCGCCAATGGGGGAAATAATTCAAAGAGGGCGCGCTAATTGGCGCTCTGTCCCAGATTCGCACTCGCGCCAACCATTTTAAAGAGTGTTTTTTAAAAATAAATGGCGGAAGTTTCGTCCTAACTGATCCAGAAACTGGTGTCTAATTTGAGTTGGGAGGTTTGGCTCCAGATCTCCATGTAGAGGAAGTAGTTTGCCACCTCTCATGGAAGCTTCCTTGAGGATAGGGCCAATCCCATGATTATAGGGATCCCAACTCCCCTTCCTCCATCTATAAAAGCTTGCTCATTCTCTTTGCAAGCTAGTCTCCAAGTTCTCAAGAGCCACAAGAGCCTTATGCTGCAAGAGCCTTGATTCATTCCCTTAAGGCCAAATCCAAGCAAGGAGATCATTGTCGTGACATCCAGAGAGAGGTTTGTCCCATTCCTGACAGGATTTTTTGAGACATGTTCCATTGGTGACCCTCTGAAGGAGAATTCAGCGTCAGAGCTATGGTTGTATTCTCCTTCGATTGATTAATGATAAGCGACTATTGGTTATGGTTCCACTCTTGTTGTTGATTATGATGATGAGTTATGTCTTCTCTGACTGACATATAGTTGCATATACTAGATTTTACACTTGCATTTGTTTTGTTTCTTGCGTGTGCAGGTGTCCGATCACGGAGATCGTGAGGATTGTGATCTGCTAGGGCTAAGGAATGGGAGTGCTACTTTCTCTACAAGCGACAGCGTTGGATTCCAGGTAAGCCTTCATCGCTAGTTGGTTTATTTGTAATTAGGAACCTGCACTATAGAATGAACGATTGTTGCTAGACCTGATCTGGGCTAGTAGGGATCGCCTCTGTCCGCAGAGGGGATTTACCTCCACAAAAACTGTTATTGAGTTGCTGCTGTTACCCAGCAACTTCGACATTTTTCCATTTAGTGTATTTTGGCCAATCCCTTAGAGGATTGTTGTAGTATTGTTTTCTGGGGTTGAGATATTTCTCCCCCACTTTATTTGAGCCTATTATTTCTATATCATTGTATATATATCATTTTGCAGTCATTTCTCACTATAGACTGTGCAGTCATAGCTTGTTGCTGGGTTGTGTAGCTGTGAACTTTCATTGTTGCATGTACATTTGTCTTGGAGCTGATTTGGCCTAACTTGAGAGGGCTTACCTCAAGTTCTTGTATATCTATTTGTTGTTGCACCTAATATAATGGCTATGCACTCTTCTTGCACTAGATTTATTGATGTTTCACTACTGCTACTTGTTGAAGTTCATGTATTGTTGTGGCTCTCCCTTTGGAGCATTGTTTGGGATATACATGTTTGGATGATTTGAATAACATTCCTAAGGTTATTTATTTGAGCTAATATTATGGAAAGAGTAATGTATGAAGGGTGAAAAAAGGGATCCAAGTCCTGGTTCAGCTTATTTTTACATTGGCTTCCTTATACAACGTCCTTGAGGACCATATTCTCAAAATTCCCAAAGAGGAACATTACAATGAAAATAACATATTTAATGAGTGGGACCAAGGGGGAGGAGGCTCACAAAGCATATAAGGAAGGGGATGGAAACTATGGAAGGAATTATGAATATTGTTTATGTTTGATATTTTATGACTTTCTGCATGCTTTAGCTGTTTAGCAGAGTCTGTTGTGTTGTTTAGCACAAGGGTGTTTCTAGGCGGAAATCCCACCCTCATCCTCAGGGGACTTCAAGTGCCCAATTAGGAGAGGTTCCTTTGAGCTTAATTCCATAATCTGGCATTAGGAAAATCTTTAGCCATCTTCAGTAGCATAGTATCCTTCAGGAATTGTGCAAATCAGGAGGGCAGTTGCAGTGGAGGGTTGAGAACCCAAGTTCTTGAGCTTTTTTTCTAGTGAGGGGAGCAACCCTTCATCTAGAAATCTAGTAGGGAGAAGTATCAAATATTTTCTTGTCATATCAGCCACCTCCCAACGGTTATTCAGTTTCAGAGCATAATTAAGTGCCAGGGTTGCATTTTTCATATTGTGTATTTCTGGAAACCCTTTCTGGGTTGTCTTGGAATTGTGCTAGAGAGCCTAGATATCTGATCCTGACATTTTCTGAGCACTATACCAGCAGATGCTTGTATTATTATTTTCCAACTGTAGTTATTCTCAATAGGACTACGCATTCATGGGATTCTGACATTTTGTGTAGCAGAAATATTTCATGTTTGGTTGTATTGGGTCATTGGAGGCTTGTCTTGCCTAGCTCGAGTGTCTTTTTACTCAAGATCTTGTAATAATTTATGCTATTATACATAATGAAATGGATCAATGATTTTCTCATGCTTTTATGTATTGATATTTACTGCAATTTCCAGTTTTATGTTCAATATTCCAGTTTTTCCTATTTTTGAATATTACAGTGCTATTAGAGCATAATCTTGGCTTAGCCTGTGAGACACCACATCTATGTCATCAGAATAAGAAGAGACTCTTACAGAAAGGGAGAAGTAGTAAATTAGTAGAATTCGAAGGTTTTACTATAAAAGAAATTAATAAGAAAAAGGCAAGACTCCCATATCAAGATAAATGGATGATGAGATGAGAATGAGGATGGAAAGACAGAAGGAGACCCCAAGGGGGTTTCTACATGGAGAAAGCTCCAACACTTCACATCACTGGTGTGAAAAACCAGT
Source organism: Pinus albicaulis (assembly GCA_034641835.2). Lineage (NCBI taxonomy): Eukaryota > Viridiplantae > Streptophyta > Pinopsida > Pinales > Pinaceae > Pinus > Pinus albicaulis. Next base: position 1,085,175,631 of record CM076579.1, on the reverse strand, counting down.
AAGGCAACAAGTTTCCCAATGCTCCACTAAGCCTACATTCCTAGTAGTAGGAAATGGAGGTGGAGGACCCCAAGAACAAGATACTCTTGAAGATTATTTTCTAGAGTATGAGTCTCAATATGAAAGATTCAAAGAGAATCTGAACTTTCAGGAGTTCTATCAGAACAAGGATAATAGGAGACACCGAAATAACAATAGGAGTGGAGGGTACATGAAAAAAAATGATCTGCAACGTACTATGATTAGATTCTTTCTGCCTGCTTTTGATGGGTCATCCAAGTGCACAACCAAGTCTTGGGTGGAGAAACTAGACATCTATTTCCAATTGAACCAAGTACCAAAGATTGAAGCTATTAAGATAATAGTGTTGGAACTTGAAGGTGAGGCACATGAATGGTGGTTTCATGGTATTTTTACATTGAGGCATGCCAATGTGACTACATATGAAAAATTCACCCGGAGGTTGGTAAAAATATTTGACCGGAGAGATCGAGAGGAACCCTTTGTTGAGCTAGCCAAGTTGAAGCAGTCAGGAAATCCAAAGACCCATATCTCTGAATTCCTAAAACTTTCCATCACGGTGCCAGATTTATCTACAACTAGGAGAGTTTATATTTTCATTGATGGACTAGTAGAGCCTCTGCATTGCTTGGTAAAGTCCACTAGGCCAACTATGCTCCAAGATTCCATTAAGAGGGCTAGGGACTTACAGGATGATTTTCCAAGGGCAAGAGCCCCATTTCAGCAAAATCCCACTTTTCAGTCAAAGGGGAAAGATGTGAAGGTTCCTCCCCCAAAGGATAACCATAACAAATGACCTCTTAGTGATGATGTCCGAAGAGATTTGAGGAGGAGGAAGCTCTGCTTCACTTGCCAAGAACCATGGGCACCGAGGCACCGATGTGTTGCGAGAAAGGAACACTATATTGAGGTATTCTATGATAGTGAAGAGGAGGAAGGAGAGGAACCAGAAGGAGAAAACATCGTTTTGGCACTAGGAGAGGATCCACCACCACCAGGAGGTGGAAATGGGGAATTTTCTCCAATTGGAGGGGCCTTTGTATATTTGCGGGGAGTACCCAAGTATCTGAATTTGAGATTCTGGGTACAATTCAGGGGAAACTGGTATCAATATTTATAGATACTAGGGTTTCCCACAATTTTATTGATGCTCAGTTAGTGCAAAAAAGAACTATACCCACTGATGATTTTGAAGGGTTATCAATTTTGGTTCTAGGAGATAGAACCATGCATTGTGTAAAGTATGTTTTGGCATTTTCTGTAACCTTGGGGACATACAATTTGACTGATCACTTCTTTCTGGTCGATATTCATGACACTAATGTGATATTGGGTGTGCAGTGGTTGATTACACTGGGGAAGGTCACCACATATTGGGAGACCTTGCAGATGGAATGGGTAGATAAGAAGAGCGGTAAGCATCAAATGATCAGGGGTATGAACACCTATCCACCTTAGGAAGCCTCCGAAACATAATATGGAGACTGATCTGCACAGATAAAGCAAGGAAAAATCAGTCCACTCAGATATGCAGTCTACTCTAGACCATGATGTTATAGTATTTGGAGTAATTTCACCAGTAATGCCCCCAGACTAGACAAAATAATCAAAGCATATGCAACATATAATAATAAAGAATAACTAATCCAACTTAGTGATCAAGGAGTCTAAGTATTGATGTTATTTCAATAAGCATAAGAAAAACTCAATGAAAGAAAGAGATCCATATGTATTATCTTGAATGAAAAGAGTAATCTTACAACCTGATGGCTTGATGTCATCCAAATTTCTCCCGGGGTCCTGAACAATCATTCATCCTTCATTTTGACAAGCCTTCCTCTCTGAATACTAGCATAGAGTTATGGACGCAAGGGTGTGATCATTATTATGCCAAAAATAGTTTACTAGTGTAGAAAGTATGCACCCTTGGGAATTTCTTCAGCAACTCATTTACAATCTTTAAGCTTCGCTTCGACCTAAAACTTGAACTCAATTTATAGGGAAATGGAGGTAGTTTCAGTTTCCATGAAGAGGGGGATGTATTCCTCTCATGAAGGGATTTGAGCTCCATGGAACAAGGGATAAGCTCCATGAGTGGAGGGATAAAGCTCGAACTGATCACGCCTCTAGAAGCTTCCATTTGGGAGAATATTTGACCAACTAGGCTTCTATAATTTACTTTTTCTTTTCTTCTACTTTTTATGGGGGTCCGCAGGTAATAGTAGAAAAATGTGTGAGGGTTGCTACGGTTTATAGACCAAGTATCCGCGAACCCACAGTAAAAGGCTAGAAAAAGTGTGGAGGTAAAATTTTAGGGATTTTATAAAGCTTTTCACCAATTCCAAGACTTGATTTAGGAACATTAAGGTTTTTGACTTCTAAGGGAGCGTGATATAGGTGGTGATATACCTATACAAACAACTAAATGTCATGGTGAAAAAATAAAGTGTAACATGTTGCCCCCTAAAGTGCGAAGTCTGAGGTTATTTTGAAGAGTGAAGTGCTTTATCATTCTGAGGATTGGATTGGAGACACTGGTAAAAAACCTATAAAAACATTCAATGCAAACACACACACACACACACACACACACATCATCGTTGAGGTAGGCATTCCCTTGTTGAGATCAAAACTAACTAAATGTTCTGGTACAAATATGGTTTCAATATTACATCAAAGTAGACACAATATGGGTGCAACCATCTGTCATGAGTATTCTACTATATCATGAATAATAAAACTCCTTGTAGCCTGGATGGTGGAAACTAGATCCAGGGTCTTGATTTCCGCTTTCTGAACTAGTACGAATCTATCCATGCGATTGATTGTGTCGAAGTCAAACATGGTAGAAACCACTTGATTACCAGTCAATGATGTGAACCATTACAAAATGTGAGAGAAACCACCAATAATGAAAATGTTTCTCAAATTACTCCAGTACAATCCATTAAGTGTGAATGAATTATTTGCAGTCGAACACTCATGGAATCGTTCGATCAAAGGTCAATGACGCAAGTCATCGAAGGCGAGAAATATACCATTAGGGCATGCAGATCCCAAGGTACTGATAGGATTCTAGATCAACTTTCTAGATAATGAGTTGATGTCGATAGAAAGTGATCCGTCAGAGGAAAGCCCATGACACAAAACCATTAGATCAATTTTGAAGAAATATGTGCAAGGACTGACTCAGGGATGGTCAATGTGAATGGAGACAAATGTTTGCAATGAATGGTTTATTTTGAAATTTTTCTTGAACACATAACGACATTGTAGATGGCTTGGCCGCATTTGACCTAAAGCTAATGCCCAGAAACCGGCTGAAGACTTTCAATGTGGTTCGATTAACTGTTACACAAAGGATTTCCCAACCTAGGTACAAGTGTGACAAAGTGTCGTGTTCAAGAGTGGCATGCTACTTTCTAAACAAGGGTGACAACTGGATTCTTTTTCTGTAATATTCCAAAATTTTAGCCTTCAAGTTAAATGGAAAATTAGAGTTGTTTCATCACTAGGTAGGTGAATAAATGGGTAGGGAGGCCCATTAACCTCTTCAAAAGAATTAATAACACTCCTAATGTGAAAGGAGTAATAATAAGCAGCTAATTTGAGCACCCTTGCGTATGAACAGAGATGGGATCATGTTGATTCAGTCAACTTTGACCATGTCAACAAGCTATCTAGATACATTGAACCTCCTTTGGACAACATAGTTTTGGTGGAGGACAACTTGCATGGGCTTGATGGAACATATGGATGGGACCTAATGTGAAGAGGTTCACTTGCTATATATGGAGAGGATGGGAGCCTTTGTTAGGCATGCTTTGTGTTTGATCTTTTGATCTTGTCTGTTTAGACTTGGCTTCCTCTAGCTGTTTAGCAGGGTTGCAGTGTTGTTTAGCACCGGGTGTTCTCGAGCGGGAATACCACCTATTCCCTTGAGAGGCCTATTGGGAGAGATTTTCCTATATTTCTCCACATCCAGGCTTAATGCGAAGCACCATTCTTCGATCCCAGCATTATTTCTATAGTAGAATATTGCTGAGTTGCAGGGTGTTGTAGTGGAGGTTTGTAATACCACTTCCAAGTCTATTTCTCAGTAGAAGGTACCTTCATTCTCTTGAGAGATCAGCTAGGAATATTTATGAGAATAATTCACATATTGGTAGTAGTCCAAAGTACTCCTCATCTCCTACAGTGTAGTCCCTTGCAAGAACTGCGTCATTTTGCATAGTGTTGTTGCAGCAGGGTTAAGACCCTTGTTTTTGAGCTAGTTTCTTAGGGAAAGGCCCAACCCTTCTCCCGGAAAGCTAGAGGAAGGGATTATCATCCTTGTTTTGTATTATTCAGCTATATTTTTGTAATGATGCAGTGATACTACATTTTTTGAGCTGAATATTCAGATATTCTCTTTTTGTATTTGTACTTTCATGAAACCCTTTCCAGGTTGGCTTTATAATACAATAAGGAGGTCAGATCTTAATTTTCTTAGCATATTTTCCCATATAACTCCAGATCCATGATATTTCATCATTATACTATAGAAACCCTCATAAAATAACATTGTACATGCTTCAGTCATTTTCTGCATAACTCAAGTCATGGGATTTTGCTATTTTTGAGTTGATATTAAGCCAGGAGGTTTGTTTAACATATCAAAAGGGATTTATTTCTGATACATTTTTTTATTTAAGGGAATAATATCATATTCTAAGGGAACCAAGTGTTATTTCACCCAGTAAAAACGCAGATCTTCAGAAATAACGTTTTCAGGGTCTATTTGCTTCATTTTTCCCACTTGGGAATGTGTAGAAGTTATTATTTTGCTGTTGTTTCACTCATTTTATGGCTATGTATTTTTGAACACATCATAAGAGTCTATTTTCTATATCTCCAACTTAAGAATATCTTCATATATTCTCATTGTTGTATAATTTCCCTGTTTTGGGATATTACAGTGGTATCAAAGCTTCAATCTTGGCTCAACCTGTGGAACTCAGCCATGCAGCTATCAAAGGAAGGAGAGATGAACATAAAGAAGACTCCATTATGTGGAGGAAGAAAGGAATATAGGCTTACAAATATTCTTCCAAAATCTATGCAGTGCATCAATGAAGATCTTAGGAAGATGAGAGGAGAGATGGAATCTCCTAAGGAGTTTGGATCTAGATCCAGATCTAGATTGGCACATGATAGGTGTGAGCATGCAGCTACACCCTATTATGCATAGTGCAATCAAATTCCCAAATCTGATATGGAAGAGATGAAAGAAGAGGAAATGCCAAGGAGGGAAACTCTTAGTAATTTTCTACAAGAATATGAGTCTCAAACTCAGAGGTTTAGAAATCATATCACTTTCAAAAAGTTTTGCAAGATCAAGGTGGAGAGGATCAAGCTGCACGACATATATATATTTTCTCTATCTACCTTTTATGGATCCACAACTTGTTCAGCCAAAGCTTGGGTGGAGGAGTTGCATACTTATTTACAACAGCACCAAGTTTCTGAAGATGAAGCCATCAGAGTTGCAACACTGCACTTTGAAGGTAAGGCCTATGCTTGGTGGGTGTTTGAGTCATTTTCACTGAAAAATTTCAATACTTCTTCTTTTGAAAATTTCACTAAGAGGTTGGTAGAGAGGTTTGATAAGAAACATGACGTAATCAAACCAATGAAACTTTTTCATAAGCTAGGAGGACCTACAAACTCAAAACCACTTCAGAAACCTATTGAAGAAGTTCACATATTGCATGATACCTTGCTAGAGGCAAGATCCTTGTTTCATAACCTTGGATAAGAAGGCATGAAGGTTCCTTTTGCAAAGGAGGATCCTCTTATTGAGTAATTACCTCCTATTCATATTGAAGATGAAGAGAAGGATGGGGGTTACAACGTTGTCATAACTAGAGCATATCTAGTGCCTCATGCAAAGGAAGGAGGAGCACATGCTCCAACCAAAGGATTTCTTGTATCATTGGAAGAAGTTCCCCAGGATCTAACATATGGAAGGCAAAGTAAAATCAATGAGCAGCATGATTGTGAGATGATATTGGTGAAAGGAGAAGGTAGGGAGGAAGGACATCATAATTTGACGAGGAGCACACACCCCTATCTATTTCAGAGAGTCGGTGCAAGGATGACGAAGACTGGTTTGCACTGTGAGGGCAAGGGCAAGGTTGCCCAACCATATGAACAATATTCTATTGCCATGGATGTCTCACTACATGAAGGCATTCCACCGGGGAGGCCACCAGATTTGGAGTTCTTAAGAGAAATCTTGCCAATCGGTTCACCACTCTTGGATTTTGGAGAGGTGAAGATTTTTGAGGGAAAATTTGGCATGGGGGATGTCAAATTAGCAGGTAGCAGCATGAGGAGAGCTTCACATGCTAGATCACCAGCACAGTCTCTTAGGAGGATTGATCCATATTGGAGGTCTCAACTCTTGGTAGAGTACTCTAAGGATCTTGGTGCCTGCATGATTCCTGATGAACCTGATAGAGATGATAGATATATGGTGGATGATATGGTCATATGTTCTTATGGTAGAGTCTTCTTGACTAGATTTTCTAAGCTCAAGGAGAAGCTGCTACATGCAACACATGAGGACTTATTTTCCATGCATTTTGATGCATATCTTTCCTTGGAAAAGGAGTTCATTTGGGAGGGCATTCAACATGAAATATTTCAGCATATGGAAAGATGAATAGCCCGAATGGTGATAGAGAGGATTTCATAGCCACTTCCCTAATATTTAGAGGTGAGGGAGAATTTCTAGTTGAGCCATTTCAGCTCAAGACCTCAAGTAAATGATGGAGAATGTACAATTTCACTTTATGTTTTGTACTTCTTGTCTTTATATGAGCAGCATATTGTACCAAGGAGGATTATTCCTTCTTTCATATTGTATAATTATGTACTTGAAGCCATTTGTAGCATTTGGATTGTCTATATCATTGGTGGTTTGTGGGGGAAACCACATGATTTTTGGTGTGCACCATTGACACCCTTTTGTACTTTCATGTTTATATCTTGTAAAATGATTGTGGCAGCAAACAAGTGGCTAGAAAAACACTTGTTTTTATTTGATTTGATGCAGGCAAAGGATGTACTACACTGGTTTCTTGTGTGGGATCTCGATCCACTTTCCAGTTGTCATATGGCAACTTGTTTCTATTGGGATTTTCTTCCATGTATTGCTGACATTTCTACGTTCATGGGGAGCTTTGTTTGGAAAGTAGGCTATGAGTTGAAGATGCCCATTGGGAGTATGATTCTCCCTACTTTGCATGATGGATGTTTTAGGAGCATCAATGGGCAGCCCATTATTTCTAAATTACATCTCTCTTCTTCATATGGGAGGAGCCATTTGTAGAACTTGAGTTTTTGGAGGAGGCACTTCATGGTTTATTTTTTTAATGGGGTAGATTGGGCCACTCTTGGAGGTCATGACATTTCAACCCAAGATCAGAAACAACCCCATAATTATCATAAATAGAGAGAGAAACCACTTGGTTGGGAGGATCCAATCTCTCCATGTAGCCCCAACACATTGTATGAACCGGGGGTTGTCTTTTTGAGCTAACTAGATTGTCTCATTTCATTTGGATGATAGCATGGGTGTGGGAGTCACTCATTGGGAATAATATTTCCCATGTTCATCATCACTCCTACTTTGAGGAGGCCATTGGAAATAATGGAGGTTTCCACTTACATCTTCCACCTTTCTATGATGTAAGCCACATGGTTTTGCATGCTTGGGGGGAAACATTGGAGGACAGATTTGTAGCAGATCCTTTTGAGCAGTGGTGGAGAATTTTGATGAGGAGGCCACAAGAAGAGGAGGGGAGGATTTTTGCTCTCCTTATACAGTTTCTTGAGGAAAAGAAACATTTTGGAGGGGAGGACTGTAATATTCCAAAATTTTAGCCTTCAAGCTAAATGGAATATTAGAGTTTTTTTGTAATATTCCCAAATTGGGACAGCTAGCAAGGCATGACTGGAAAATTCATTTTCCAATAATGGTTGCTATAGGAATTGAAACCAGGACCTGGATTCCCTTAGATCAATGTATATAAGTCATAAATCCAAGAGATGGCTCCAAAGAAATCCTTCTAAGGTGGTTAAACGGATCTACAACACTTCGATGTCCTCAGAAAGTGCCCAGTGAAGGGACTGCAACAATACTAGAGAAAGGATTGAATACACAGCGTTATTTTAATGAGCCATGAAACATGAAGATTAAAATAGCTGATCAATATATAATATAGTAGCAATATATTACAATTCTTTGAGGAATCACTCACTCAAGCTAGGCAATGAAAGCCTCAATAAGACATGTACACCAAATGTGACAAAACACTGCTACATAAATATGCCCTAGCTATGACAATGCTGTCTATAGGAGACACTGCAACATATAATATGAAAATAAAATTATATTACCATTATAGCTCAAAGAAATGAGGGGGATCAAGCTCTCAACCCATGAAAATAACTATACAACAATCCTAAGGAGGATTGGCTGAAATACAAGTACAAATGGAAAATCTGCAGAAATGTCGAAGTTGCTGGGAAGCAACTGCAGCTCAAACTGATAAAATATGGAGATGGCTGAATAAAATTTCCAATATGCATAAAACATCCTCCAATGGATTTCCTAAGTACAAGGCTGATCCTAATACTGGAAATCTTGCCCTCCAAAATGTCGGTGCAACCTCTCACTGTAGATGCACTCTAGAATAACGCAGTCAAGGAGCTGGACTGTGTTGCTAATGATGGGAGAAGCTTGGCCTGATGCCAAGATATTTAAATCATCTCTGAAATCCCTCTCACTAACCTCCCGAAGGAATAGGATCTCCCTCCTCTGAAAGATGAGTCAAAGAGAAGTGTTGTGGAACCCTCCACTGCAACACCCAGCAGCACTACGTTATACTTCAACAGAAATAACGCAATGACTGAATAATGGCTTTGGCCTTGAGCCAAGATGTGGATAAGATGAAGTGAAATCCTTCAAGAGACCTCTCGAGAAGGAGAGGAAATCCTAAACAAGAATCCCTCGTGCTAAGCAGCACTGCAACTCAGCTGAACAACCAGAGTATGCAATTTAGTCTTTTGACTAAAATCAATATGCTCAAAGATATCTCACTATGGATACCCCTTCCTCCTTTTATAGAAGTGAATGCCTCTTTTCCATGGACCCCACACATTAGGGTTTCTTCAAGAAGAAATATTCCTCCCTCTCAAACTGCAATGTCTTCTCATGCAAGCTACACCTCTTAGGCAACACTATTGACTTGGTCAAACTTGACCTTGTCCTCATGCAACTTGCCCCTTTTCACACTGGAAGGTGAAAAATAAGCTGCTCCAATGATCCCTCTTCACATTGTGAAGGATATTATTCCTACTCAGGGGCCTTTTACCCACTTTATTCACCTCCTAGCTGAAATAAGAAAAAATTAATGTTCCAATTATATTCATGAAAATTTTGGAACATTACAGTCCTCCCCTCTCAAAGATTGCTTGTCCTCAAGCAAGTGCTAGGATAGACTGAATTCTTTTATCCTCCTCTCCCTTGTAGCATCTGTGTATGATGATCTTCTCCAAGGAAAGTGACGCTATCTCATCAATCAAGCCTCCACATTGCCCATCCTTAGAATGTAAGTTAGCTATCAAGCCATCATCATGTAAAGGTGAAATACTTAAGAGGATGACAAGGTGATTTCTAGAGGTCCGTTTGAAGAATGGGATCTGAAATATAATGGGAACTATCTTTCCCATATGGATCCTCCATCTCCAAGCTATGAGCCATGCAAAATGAGTCACCTTCCTGTTGGGGTTCCCATGTTTTGGCCAGATTGGCAAGACCAAAAGATGAGACAACATCAGAACCACTTTGGGACCTTAGGATCTAGCCCTCCTAGGTCCAGAGAGGGATCTCTCTATACAAGTCAAAGGATATATATTTGAAACTCTAAGTTATGATTTTAGGCTAGTTCTAGGCTCAGGGTTGTTGGTTTGATTGTTTGTGTTTGGTTGGAGGGAATCAGGAAAAGAAGGACCAATATAAGACAAGGATGAGCGAAGAGGAAGCTTAGGCAGAGACAGATAACTCAGAGAACATCAAATCCATTGGGCTATGGAGTCAAGAAAGGATTTACGTGTGTTCAATGTGCAAGCTTTCAGTTGGGCAAGTCATCTAAATCATCTGGATCTTAAAGGATAGAAGATGGAATGGAACATTAAGGACTGAAAATGAAAGGAGGAGAACCATCTAATTCTGTCTATAGATCAGGTCAGAGGTCATTTAACTCCAGGTCTGCTTGGACAAAATCAGAGGCAATACAAGGGATATTGGAAAGGGTTAATTGAGATGGACAGATCCTAGAGGGGCAGAGACCAGGTTCTAGACCTCCAGTGTTCTTAGCACATTCAACTAAATCCTAACAAGAACATCTAAATACAGATTTCATTAATTCATACATTAGAGAGCAGGCAATGACATCCACTACACTGGTTAAACCAATTGAAATCGACATTCAGATACACATATAAGCATAAAACATTGAGGCAGGGAGAGCAGGAAATATAAGGCACCTATCAAGGGTGAATCCTATATTATAATTTTGTTGCCTACCAGCAGAAATGAAATGAAATGTAGCATGTAATGGGAGCAAGTCAATCACAAATACAGAGAAAGAGGAAACATCACCAGCTGCTTTAGATCAAGATCCAAAGAAATATGCTTGTCATATTAAAAACAACACCAATCAGGTACATCATAGCCCATAGCTTGAACATTCAGTCTGAATACATCTAGTCTCAGTCTATCTTACAATTTCACACAGAGAACTTGTCTCAAGAGGAACAATGCTTGCGTTTCACTGATATCTCATCAACAACCATTACAAAGTTTCCTTCTGTGCTTTATAGCAAAGGATGAACCTAAGATCAACTAAAGGAGTAGGTGAAAATTAAATGTATCTTTAAACACAACAATGAATGTAGGGCCGAAACCCATTCTGCTTGACATGATGTATATTTAATCTCTGTCACCTTCCTTGTGAGAGAGTGATCTGCTCCAGATTTGATCTTGACATCTTTTGGCTGAAGTACTCCTGGATGATTTGAAAAAAAATGAAATAAACTGCTAGGAAGGTCTCTCTCATAAATGTTTGATTTGTTTGAACTGTAGTCAGGGTGGAAATTCTTTCAGGGACATTCTGCATAATAAAAGCAGTATGGATGCTTTGTACCTGATGAAGAAAGACATCCTGCTGACAAACAACCCTGATGGTACCTTTCACTGTGCCTAGGATCTTTAGATCGATCCTCGGGGTCTTCAAACTGTTGCTTTACCTTCTAAACCTCTGATTAAAGGCCCTAGCTCTTCGTTAGCTTGTCTTAATCTTCCTGTTTCTGTGTACTGTAACACTCTGCCGCTCCATTTTGCTTCTGACAGGGTAGCTCGGGCTTTAATGGTGATGGGATATTTTCAGAGTTTGGAAACCTGCTTTCCCTTAGTGCGAATCCTAGCAGCCACTTTCTTTGACAATTTCATAACAGCACCGGCCCTCGGATTTAATTCTGTCTGCACAGTGTTCCATGTAGATACATGACAATATTTTACCTTTGAAAACTTTGCAAAACAACAAACCTGTGAAGAAATCCATGGGTGTGAATGACAGAGGAGGTGAGGGCACACTATGGACGAGGAAAATAGCCATGCAGATGGAGAACTGGGAAGAAATCGTGACAGAATGGTGAAACGAGCTCTAGCGGAGGTTCGATGATCCGCAGAGTAAAAATGCATGAACAACATTAAAAAGCACGAACTTTGGACGTATATATGCAACGGAATGAGAGATTGTACGGGGGGCGCATGTGGAGTGATGTGGTGGGATGGAAAATGGTGGACGGGTGACGTGGAGACCCGGGGCAATGGAGCGGTCAACAATGGAGGGACAGATCGGGACCGTCGATTATGGTGGAGATCGACGGCAGAGAGTAACGGACAGTGGGCCAGCAGGTACGATGGACGGGGTTAAGCAGTGTGTAGCTTCGGTGAAAGTCGACCGTCAGATGGGGCGCGTGAGATCCAACGGCGCACAATGATTTCGCTGCATGGTTTGGGCTGAACAATAACGAGCAGGAAGATAATGGTTTTTCCACCGTACAGAGGACACGCGGCGAGCGCCCAGTGGAATCGCTGGGCGATGGAAGAAAACCGCCAGCTCGCAAATGGTGGTGCGGAAAATACCGGTGGATTTGGAACAGTACGCAGGGATGGGAGTTAAACAGTGTGTGGTTCGGATGGACGACAACCGTTGGATGAAGGGATTTGGATCGGACGGCTCTTAGCAATTCTGCTACCCGACCACCAACCGAACATTAATGCGTGAAATGAGAGCGGGTTTGCTGCCGTACAGAGGACACGCGACCAGCACTGAATGGAATCACTGTTCGCTCGGAGAAAACCACCGACTCGCGAATGGTGGTGCGGAATAAACAGCATGGTTTTCTGAAACTGCGCAGGCGGGGTGGGGACCACTATTTCGGGTGAGCACTGCACCGTTGGATCCGGTGTTTAACGAACGGCGGAGATTTACCGAAAATCAAATCGGCGGCAAACCTTTAAAACCCAAAATATGTGATTTATCAAAGGTTTTTTATGATTTTTTGGGCGGAAAAAGGGTTGGAGGGGATAAGCACCCAATGGGTTTAGCGAGTGGTTCTGGTGTTGGGTCTTATGGGAGAGAAAGGTGCGGCGGTTAATGGAGAAAGGGGCTAGGCTTAATATAAGGTTTAAAGTGGGGTTTTCAAGCCTTTCTGATGTATTTTGAGACTATGGGAGGGCAACGATAGAAGGACCAAGGTGTATTTGAATGAAACAAAGGGTGTATGGAGAATTTGATGGGGATATTGGAGGGGTTTAGGGGGAAAACGTGGTGTTTGCAGTGATACGAGGGGCAATGTATGGCCTTTTGAGAAATGGATCAGCAGAGGGGCTATATGTTAGGCACAGCACAAAGAGACTCCAAGGAAGATGAATTTTCAGGGGAAAGGCATTCCTTGGAGGCTCCAGAACAATCTAGCCCCCAGCTTGCTTGTCAAGAATTTCATAGGGGGGCTAACAGTGGCTCCACATGGGGATGGCTGCTCCTTGGAGGAGTCAAGAAACTAGATATGATCTTTGGAATAGGCCAGTTTCCTGCTGTCATAAGCCATCTTTCTTCTTTGCTTTCAGCTGCCACCATAAGATTGAAACATCAGCAGAAATATTCCCCCAACCAATCTACCTACCCAAACTATAGTTCTACAATTATCCCTTGGGTGCATTTGAACTAGCAGACCCTTTACATTATTTTATTTTGAAAGCAAAAACAAACCTACTCTAAATCTATCCTTATTTCTCCATGAGGCCAGATTAAACTGTTGGCCTCAGCTATTTCTCTACCTAATCTAATACCTGCTGGGATTAAACTGTCCAGCAGGTTCCTTCACCTACGTTCTAAGACAAGAAATTTAAAAACAGCCAAGTCAGGATTAGACTGTCTGACTTTCTGGACAGAAACTTGTAGAAGACAAAAATGTGAAGGCATGGGATTCTGCAATTTCGGAACATCCTTCTTTCTCTGTGACTCAGGTTTTGAGCATATTTGAGTCACCTCTTTTCTCCGATTTCAGCTCTGGTTTTGGGCATGTTAGAGCTGATTCTACTTTTCCCTGCTGATCCAAATTTTGAGCATATTAGGACCAGCTTCCTTGCTTCCTGTATGGACTGATCTTGAGGTAGGATGTCTTCGTGAGCCTCATCTTGGGAATTTTTCTGAGCAAGAGCAAACTCCAGACCAATACTGTCATACATGCCTTGCTTGTTCGCTTGGTCTAGAGTATGCACTTACTCTGGAAAATGCATGGGCTTATTCGGATCTGTTCTTTGTACTTTAAAGGTCCATGTTTTGAGCATGTCCGGACCTGTCCTTTCACTCCATTTTTTTTGGAAAATTTTCTCTCTTTTTTCTTGAAAATAAATACTGCAATGGTATGTACAATGGAAATGAAACTGGAAATGAAAAATCAATAGAAGTAGTGCTTGAGCATCCTGCCATTGACAGGACCCCCAAACAACTCTGTGCCATCAAGTTCTTGCAGAAAAAATGCATTAGGGCCCACAGTGGCTTGTATAATATATGGACCTTGCCACAAACTATCAAACTTACCATGTTTGCCTTTGTCCTCTCTTCTTGAATCCCATCTCAGAACCTTGTCACCGATCTTGAAATCTGAAGCTTTAGTTCTTTTGTCAAACTGCCTTTTTATGCTTTCCTGGACTCTAACAGCTCTGTCATAAACCTGCTCCCTTGTTTGCTGCAGATGAATGGTTTCATTTATTCTTCTGATCATGCTGTCTTCCTTTGATTGGATTTCCTGGACAAGTTTCATCACTGGAACCCCAAGAATAGTAGGAAAAACTACTTCGGTCCCATAAACCAGCTGGAAGGGTGACATGCCAATAGATTTCTTTGTAGTGAGCCTGTCTGCCCACAAGGCATGTATCAAATTTTTATGCCATGACCTTTTGTTCTCTTCCAGCAGCTTCTTAATGATTGTAACCAGGCTCTTATTTGATGATTCAGCTAGGCCATTACCCTGGGGGTAGTAGGCAGTTGAATGTCCAAGTGCTATTCCGTACCTGTGACAGAAATCAACCATTCTTTTGGATCTGAAAGTAGCAGCATTGTCAGTGATTATTTTCCTTGGGCAGCCAAACAGAGATAGGATGAAGTATTCTAGGAACCTAATGATGACAGAGTCAGTGGCATTCCTAGTGGGTATAGCCTCTATCCATTTAGTGAAGTAATCTGTAGCGGTTAGGATCCATTTATGTTTCCCAGAGGAGGTAGGGTGAATTTCTCCTATAAAGTCTAGGCCCCATTGCATGAAAGGGCCTTCTGTGGTGATCGGTTGCAGAGGGAGGGGGAGGAGCTTTCTTTTGCCCTCAAAAATCTGACATTTATGGCATGCAAGTATCATTTTATGAACATCGCTGAAGAGGGTAGGCCAATAGTAACCATCCCTAAGTATCTTATTTGCAGTGGTTTTCCAACTCAGGTGGCCTCCACACTCCCCAGCATGGAATTCTTGTTTGACTCTTTTAGCTTCAGTTTCAGACAAACATTTCAGTAAAAGGGAATTTGGATTTTTCCAATATAGACTTTCATTCATAATGCAGTAATTCAGAGCTTTGAGTTTTATGAATCTGGCCTTTGTTTTGGTCAGTTCTAGAGGGGCATTGAGATTGGTGAGCACATAAATGATATCAGAATACCACGGAGAGTTT
Organism: Pinus albicaulis; assembly: GCA_034641835.2. Taxonomy (NCBI): domain Eukaryota; kingdom Viridiplantae; phylum Streptophyta; class Pinopsida; order Pinales; family Pinaceae; genus Pinus; species Pinus albicaulis. The sequence goes on along the minus strand of CM076579.1, from coordinate 1,085,160,267 downwards.
TGAAACTGCTCCTCAATAATAGGATGGGGCAATCCTTCCTGCTCATCTAGGTAATTTATCATGTTAATGTCAAGGGCCTGCAAGTTTGATTCAGCCATTAATTGGGCCAGCCCTTGACCTTTGATCAGCTTGGTGGGTTTTATTTCAAGGTCGTATTCCAATATTGTAGCAATCCATTTTCCCCTTTTCCCATCTGGGTCTTGGGACAAGATATCTTTGACCACTATATTTGGCACGAAAGCAATGGTGTGAGAATGTAGAATGTACACCCTAAAGTCTTTTAAGGCCTTAACCAAGGCATATGCCTACTTTTCCATGATGTTGTACTTTAAGGGTGCATCTCTTAAGGCTTTACTGAAGAAGGCTATAGGCTGTTCATTACCTTCTGAATTTTTCTGCAGCAAAACTGCAGCTATTGTGTGTTGGGAAGCAAATGAAAAGATCAGAAAATCTTTTGAGAAGTCAGGGATGATAAGGACAGGGGCCTGAGTGAGTGCAAGTTTTACTGACTCAAAATATTTCTTGGCTTCAACAGTCCACTTAATTCCTGCATCTTTCTTTAGCATTTCAGTCATTTTTCTAAGGTGCTCAGCAAGATTAGGAATGAATCTCTTGAGGAAATTGATCTTCCCTATAAAGGACTGCAACTCCTTGATGTTCCTTGGGTGTGTGATTTGAAGTATTCCCTCAACTCTCTGTGGGTCTATCCGGATCCCTTTCTTAGATATAATGTGGCCCAGAAGTTTACCTTCTTGCAGCCCAAAAACAGTTTTCTTAGGATTTAAGGACAGGCCGTACCTTCTACATTTTTCAAAGAATTTCCTCAGATGTTTCAAGTGTTCTTCTTCAGTTTTAGAAAATATAGTCAAGTCATCCAAGTAGATAACTATAAAATGTCCTATCTCATTTGAGAAAGCTATATCCATAGCTCACTGGAAGGTAGCTCCAGCATTCATCAATCCGAAAGGCATCTTCACATACATGAAGGTGCCCCAGGGAGTGGTAAAAGTTGTTTTTAGTTGATCTGCGGGGAGTACTAACACCTGATTATAACCTGAAAAGCCATCGAGTAGGGAGATCCTCTTAGAGCCCACTACCTTCTGTAAGATATGTTCCATTCTAGGAAAAGGGTAATTGTCTTTCAGGGAGGCTCTGTTGAGGTTTCTGAAATCTATGCATAGTCTAATCTCCCCCGTCTTCTTTCTCACAGCCACCAAGTTTGACACCCAATCAGAAAACCTTACAGGGACAATTATGCCTGCATCATACATTTTCTTAATCTCTTTTTCTACTATAGGCAATTGTTTTAGATTTATTCTTCGAATTTTTTGTCTGAAAGGCTTCTGATTTTCTTTCAAGGGTATTTTGTGTTGAATGATATTAGTGTCATAGGCCTTTAAGTATTCATAACTCCATGCAAAAACGTCAATGAATTCCCTAAAAAGGTCAATGTACTTCTTCTTCATGTCTGCAGGTATAGACTTAGCCAGTTTAATCATTTTGGGTCTATCTTCAGTGCCTATGTTACATTCTTCGACATTTGAATCTGCATGTTCAATAGTAGGCCTTTTAGCTACATCGTCAAAGTCAAAAAGGTCCTCTAAGGGTGCCAGGCGTCTGGGTATATTCTTGTCTTTGGCCTGCAATACCTCAACCTCTTTGTTTTCTGCGTTTTCACTATTTTCGTTAAAATTTCCAGTTTTATCAGAAAAAATATTTATCGCTATGTTACATGGGGTTTCTACGTTACAAGGTGTTTCTTCCTCATCTGAGGAATCTTCATCTAGGCAGAAGCTATCAGATTTGGAGTTTGAATCAGAAAATTCAAACTCATTTCTGCCTATCAGGAAATCCTCAATCTGTTTGTCTCCTTCGAAAACCTGCCAGTATTTTTCATTGTCTGGCACCACAGGTCTGAATTTGGTCTGGATGATGATCTGTTGGTCATTGGGGGCCTTAGGATATGAACTAGCTAGGCAAGCTAATCCATTAGCAACATCGTTTTGACCCCTAGGAATGAACACTAATTTATATTCAACGAATGTTTTCAACAGATCCAGAGTGTCATTCCTATACGCTCTTAGTCTGGGATGTTTTGCTGAATACTCACCATTCACCTGTTTTATAACTAACTCTGAGTCTCCTTGTACAGCTATCCTACGGGCTCCTAATTTCTTCAACAGATTCAAGCCCAAAATGAGAGCCTCATATTCTACAATGTTATTTGTACATTTGAAATGCAGATTGACAGCATGACTCTCTGTGTGGTTACTCTCTGTGTTATGTATCCATACCCCTGCTCCAGCATTTTTCCTAGTACAAGACCCATCGAAATTCATTTCCCAGAGGGGTTCTTTGTTTAATTCATTTTCATACCCTCCCCTACAGCTGGGTTTGCCATTATGTTGAGTTGTAAGGTCTGTACTAGGAGAGGGGTTATTTTGTTTTTCATGTAGGGTATCAGTTCAAACAGGGTGACTGATCAGCTGACTGCATTTTGATTTTGTTTCTGGTTCACTCAGAGTTACGTTTTCTGCATTTTTCCCATGGTCTCCTTCATCGTATTCTTCTAGAGTAGCCATTATGTTGAAATCCATGGGCTCTACGTTTGTATCTCCATTTTCTGATCTTGGCTCTTCTAAGGGTTGGTCATTGTAGAGAATGAAAGAGTCCAGATCTATATGTACAGAGTATAGTGGTGATTTTTCAGGTTTCTCGGGGCTACTGACTAGGAATTTCATTTGAGATTCTCTATACAGTCTTCTAAGCTGGCCGAATATAGGGATGGTGGCATATGAACCATCCATCTTCATTGTCCCTTGCAGTTTGGCTCCCCATGATCTTGATAATAGCATGCCATACTTAGGTGGCACATCTGCCACCACAACATCCATGACCATACATTTAGCAGGAATCTGGGTTAAACTCACACATAAGTCTTTGATGAGGCCTAGGCATTTTACTCTGCTAGAGTCAAATGAATATAAGTCTTTGTAGGGTTTGGTGATTTCTAGGCCTAGCATCTCCATCACTACCTTGGGCATTAAGTTGTGAGACACTCCAGAATCATGCATTGCATTGTGCAATATCTTGTCATGAATGTTGAGACTGATATAAAAAGGTGGAACTACCCCTTCCTGAAAATTTCCCTCAATCTTTGGACCAAACAGCAGGGCGGGTTGATCATCACTCAGATTTATAGTGTCACTATTTACACTTGGATTTAATGCTTTCAAAATTTGGCCTTTATATATATCCTGAGTGGCCAACTCAGATAATGGTACAGAGATTTTAATTTTCGCAATCTCACTCTCTAAATTGAAAGTGGATTGGGTCTTTGGAATGTTCAACTCTATCTTATTTGTTACTACCTTAGTAGCTGAATCAGTTTGTGATTTTTCACCATGTACAGGGTTGGGAACTATTGTATCAGGAGCACTAACTATGGTGCTAGTACTACTAGTTGGTTGGCCTTGTTTTTTAGTCTTTTGGTTGTCTTTTTCTTTGTCTTTTCCAGAACCTTCAGCTGCTGATTTGGAATTCTCAGCAGTTGCTTTAGAAGTTTTGTCAGGATTTTTCTTGATTGTAATCTTAGGAGTCTTGGCTTTGGGAGTATCTTGGTTTTTCTTGCTCCTAATTTCATATTGTTCCCTGACTTGCAACATGGAATTTTCAAATCCTAATCTATAATCCTCAGACTCAAACCACTCCTCATCACAACCAGTGGTGGAGGGCTGGTCTTCTTCTGAATCATAATTTAGGATTGAGTCTTCTGTTTCAAACATGTTTATTGCATTCCCTTCAGACTCTTATATGATTCCCTCATCCTCATCTAGAAATTTTTGGAAAGGGGGAATAACTTGTTGATCTGATTCTTTCTGTCTGTTGGGAGTGGCATTGTTGTTTCTTCTAAAGTTCTGGTTCTGGTTTTGATTTCTGTTTTGGTTACTAACTGTGACAACCATTTTCTCCATCATTTGTTGTAGCTTATCCACATTTTTAGATAATCTATCATAGTTTGGATCAGAGGTGGAAGCTACGTTGTCATCCCTATATGTTACCTTCTTCTCAGCTCTCAGTCTTGCTCTCTTTTCAATAAGGTTTTCCTCTATGTTAACTGCTCCTTTTTGCATGTCCTCTAGTGTGGCATATTCTTTATATCTAAGCTCATAGGCCATGTCAGCATCAAAGCCTTTGGGATATTTTTCTAGGGCCATGCCTTGTGGAGGTTTCATATGTGGGGGGAGAGCATTATAAATGCTATTGAATCTTGTTGTGTAATCATGTACACTCTCTCCCGGATTCCTCTTAAGGCTCAGGTATTCTGCTAGGAGCTGGCGAGGGTTTTCCCTAGTCTCCCATTTGTTTATGAATGTCTGATATAGAGCAAGAAGGTCTTGGATGCTATTAGGAGGCATATTTTTAAACCATTTCTTTACATCACCCCCCAGGCTCTGAGCAAAGATTCTCATTTTTACTGTTTCATCATCAATTTCCATATAGTCAAAAGAGTCTTCGATTTTATCTACATGTGCCTGAGCTGTGATGGATTCTTTGGCAGTGAAGTGAGGGATTTTTGATTGATAGTCATTTTGCAGGGGGATAAGAGGCTGAGGTAGAACTAGAGGTGCATACTAGGCTGCCATTGTGATGTTCTGATGAGGTAAAAGATTAACCTGAGTAGCTGGTATATGGATGACAGGGATATTAAGACTAGCAGAGGCTTGTTGAGTAGATCTAGGGTGAGACAACCCCGAGTTTTGGACAAAGTGTATATCAGGTGGTGTAGATGGAGGGGTTTCTATGTCCCTAGGGTCTGGCTGGTCTGAAACACTGAATGACCTAGTTCTAGGTAATCTGTTTTGAAGGTCTAGGTCGAAGAAAGGGTCTAAAAGAGCTGCAATATCTTCTGGTGCATAATTATCTCTATGAATGTTGCTGGAAATAGTTGATCTCCTACTAACAGGTGTTCTCTTGAGGATTTTCTCAGGATTATCAACTATTTCAGGTGGGTTTGGATCAAGGCAAGCTCTCGTATGAATGGTTCTGTGAGCCAGAATGTTGTTCTTGAACTAAGCAGTTTAACCCTACTTGTTACTTCTATTATGGTTGATATTGTCTCAGGGCTGGTCTCCCAGCGGAGTCTTCATTATGTTTCAGGTCTGGTCTCCCAGTGGAGTCTGATGCGAAACCAAGATGATCAGCAGGCTTACTGATCACCAGTGGAGTCTTTTAACATTTAGGAGCTATGGAGTCGCCAGGTGGAAAGGTTTAAGGTATTTCAGGGGATGCACTGTTCACCACAGTGCTGATGAAATATCCCTTTTCAAGGATATCCCACTAAACACAGCAAACTCTAACCAGAGATTGACTGGGAGGGAATTTACCAGATATGTCACCTCAAAGAAGAGGATGAGATCCGGAGGCTACCTGGCCCTTTCCAGGCTCTGTCTAAGAGTACGGGGTAAAACACACAAGAGGTAAGTGGAATGGGAAGGATAAGTGTTTTACTACCAACCTAACCAGAGATTCTAGGTTTTTTGAGGTTTGGAGATGTATCAAGATGAAAGTACTCAAAAAGTCCCCAGTGGAGTCGCCATTATGTTGGGGTTCCCATGTTTTGGCCAGATTGGCAAGACCAAAAGATGAGACAACATCAGAACCACTTTGGGACCTTAGGATCTAGCCCTCCTAGGTCTAGAGAGGGATCTCTCTATACAAGTCAAAGGATATATCTTTGAAACTCTAAGTTATGATTTTAGGCTAGTTGTAGGCTCAGGGTTGTTGGTTTGATTGTTTGTGTTTGGTTGGAGGGAATCAGGAAAAGAAGGACCAATATAAGAAAAGGATGAGTGAAGAGGAAGCTTAGGTAGAGACAGATAACTCAGAGAACATCAAAGCTATTGGGCTATGGAGTTAAGAAAGGATTTACTTGTGTTCAATGTGCAAGCTTTCAGTTGGACAAGTCATCTAAATCATCTGGATCTTAAAGGATAGAAGATGGAATGGAAAATTAAGGAATAAAAATGAAAGGAGGAGAACCATCTAATTCTATCTATAGATCAGGTCAGAGGTCATTTAACTCCAGGTCTGCTTGGACAAAATCAGAGGCAATACAAGGGATCTTGGAAAGGGTTAATTGAGATGGACAAATCCTAGAGGGGTAGAGACCAGGTTCTAGACCTCCAGTGTTCTCAGCACATTCAACTAAATCCTAACAAGAACATCTAAATATAGATTTCATTAATTCATACATCATAGAGAAGGCAATGACATCCACTACACTGGTTAAACCAATTGAAATCGACATTCAGATACACATATAAGCAGAAAACATTGAGGCAGGGAGAGCAGGAAATATAAGGCACCTATCAAGGGTGAATCCTATATTATACTTCTGTTGCCTACCAGCAGAAATGAAATGAAATGTAGCATGTAATGGGAGCAAGTCAATCACAAATACAGAGAAAGAGGAAACATCACCAGCTGCTTTAGATCAGGATCCAAAGAAACATGCTTGTCATATTAAAAACAACACCAATCAGGTACATCATAGCCCATAGCTTGAACATTCAGTCTGAATACATATAGTCTCAGTCTATCTTACAATTTCACACAGAGAACTTGTCTCAAGAGGAACAATGCTTGTGTTTCACTGATATCTCATCAACAACCATTACAAAGTTTCCTTCTGTGCTTTATAGCAAAGGATGAACCTAAGATCGACTGAAGGAGTAGGTGAAAATTAAATGTATATTTAAACATAAAAATGAATGCAGGGCCAAAACCTATTCTGCCTGACATGTTGTATATTTAATCTTTGTCACCTTCCTTATGAGAGAATGATCTGCTCCAGATTTTATCTTGACATCTTTTGGCTGAAGTACTCTTGGATGATTTGAACAAAAATGAAATAAACTGCTAGGAATGTCTGTCTCATAAATGTTTGATTTGTTTGAACTGTAGTCAGGGTGGAAATTCTTTCAGGGACATTCTGCATAATAAAAGCAGTATGGATGCTTTGTACCTGATGAAGAAAGACATCCTGCTGACAAACAACCCTGATGGTACCTTTCACTGTGCCTAGGATCTTTAGATCGATCCTCGGGGTCTTCAAACTGCTGCTTTGCCTTCTAAACCTCTGATTAAAGGCCCTAGCTCTTCGTTAGCTTGTCTTAATATTCCTATTGCTCTATACTGTAACACTCTACCGCTCCATTTTTCTTCTGACAGGGTAGCTCGGGCTTTAATGGTGATGGGGGATTTTCAGAGTTTGGAAACCTGCTTTCCCTTAGTGCGAATCCCGTCAGCCGCTTTCTTTGACAATTTCATAACAGCGCTGGCCCTCGGATTTAATTCTATCTACACAATGTGCCATGTAGATACATGACGATATTTTACCTTTGAAAACCCTGCAAAACAACAAACATGTGAATAAATCCATGGGTGTGAATGACGGAGGAGGCGAGGGCACACTGTGGACGAGGAAAATAGCCATGCAGATGGAGAACTGGGAAGAAATCATGACAGAATGGTGAAATGAGCTCTGGCGGAGGTTCGACGATCCGCAGAGTAAAAATGCATGAAAAACATAAAAAAGCTCGAAATTTGGACGTATATATGCAATGGAATGAGAGACTGTACGGGGGGTGCACATGGAGTGACGTGGCGGGACGGAAAACGGTGGACGGGTGACGTGTAGACCCGGGGCAACGGAGCGATCAAGAATGGAGGGACAGATCGAGACCGTCGATTATGGTGGAGATCGACGGCGGAGAGTAACGGACAGTTGGCCAGCGGGTACGATGGACGGGGTTAAGTAGTGTGCAACTTCGGCGAATTTCGACCGTCGAATGGGGCGTGCGAGATCCAACGGCGCACAATGATTTCACTGCATGGTTTGGGCTGAACAATAACGTGTGGGAAGATAGTGGTTTTGCCACCGTACAGAGGACACGCGGCGGGCGCCCAGTGGAATCGCTGGGCGATGGAAGAAAACCGCCAGCTCGCAAATGGTGGTGCGGAAAATACCGGTGGATTTGGAACAGTGCGCAGGGACGGGAGTTAAACAGTGCGTGGTTAGGATGGACGACAGCCGTTGGATGAAGGGCTTTGGATCAGACGGCTCTTAGCAATTCCGCTACCCGACCACCAACCAAACATTAATGCACGAAATGAGAGCAGGTTTGCTGCCGTACAGAGGACACGCAGCCAACGCTAAATGGAATCGCTGGTCGCTCGGATAAAACCACCGACTCGTGAATGGTGGTGCGGAATAAACAGCGTGGTTTTCTGAAATTGTGTAGGCGAGGTGGGGACCACTGTTTCGGGTGAGCACCGCGCTGTTGGATCCGGTGTTTAACAGACGACGAAGATTTACCGAAAATCAAAACGGCGGCAAACCTTTAAAACCCAAAAAATGTGATTTATCAAAGATATTTTATGATTTTTTGGGCGGAAAAAGGGTTGGAGGGGATAAGCGCCCAACGGGTTTAGTGAGTGGTTCTGGCGCTGGGTCTTATGGGAGAGAAAGGTGCGGTGGTTAATGGAGAAAGGGGCTAGGCTTAATATAAGGTTTAAAGTGGGTTTTTCAAGCCTTTCTGATGTATTTTGAGACTATGGGAGGGCAACGATAGAAGGACCAAGGTGTATTTGAATGAAACAAGGGTGTATGGAGAATTTGATGGGGATATTGGAGGGGTTTAGGTGGAAAACGTGGTGTTTGTAGTGATACGAGGGGCAATGTATGGCCTTTTGAGAAATGGATCAGCAGAGGGGCTATATGTTAGGCACAACACAAAGAGACTCCAAGGAAGATGAATTTTCAGGGGAAAGGCATTCCTTGGGGGCTCCAGAACAATCTAGCCCCCAGCTTGCTTGTCAAGAATTTCATAGGGGGGCTAACACTTCCAACTAGGCAACTCCTAGAAGTTGTAATCCACCTTTGGCTCCGGAAAAGTAGGTGGGATGAGAATTTGCACATGGTAAGCAATGTAGCCTACCCCAGGCTATCCATCTCTCCACTTAAGATAAGTGTAGAGTGTCTGCTGATACTGGGCTGCAATAAGGTTTCCCTCAAGTGGAAAAATGAGGACTAGATCTCCAAAGACCTTTCCTCCAACACTGTAAATCAAGCTGGCCCAAATATCCCCATATATGATGAGTTGGAAATCATCATCATATGGCATCATCTCCGTCACATGGCTCACCTCATAAGGAAACAAATGTGTTTTCAAGGTGACCATATCATGTCCCATGTTCCCCTTAGAACATGTAGTGCAAAAAGTGTGAGGAACTTCTCCCTCAAAGGACACAGCCACACAATGTGTCTCTCTCCCAAGCATGCTCCTCATAAAGACAACAACAATATAACCATAGGGAGCAAAGATGAAAATCATGCTTGTTGCCATATGCAAAAAATGTGAAGGACAATGGTCCCTCAAGTGAAACCAATGCCGCTTGACTCTCAATTGCAATAGAGACTGATAAAATAAGTGGCCTCTCAACCACTTTCCTGTTGCTCCAATCTCCTCATAAGTATGGAGGAAGTGAGAAATGCAAGGTTTACCATAAGCATGCCCTCCATAATGTCTCTCTTCCCCAAGTCCTCCTAGGGAATGACCATCAATGATGCTCATGGCCTCAACTAGACCATGTGGTCTAGAGAGAAGAATGCTCCTCCTTGGAGCATCATCCTGCACATGTATGGTTAAGGGAAATATACATACATCATATAAATGCTCATGTAAACAATAATTAATACCCTTACCATACTCTCCGCTCATACAAATGGAGTGGCTCATGGATGAGTCTCCCCTCATCCTCAAAGGGAAAAGAGGTGGCTGTGCTAACTCTCTCAAATATTAATGTCTCTCATCCATCTCCATTTGGTCCATGCATATGCTCATATGCTGATATATCTCCTTGTCAAGGCCCATCAAAAAATACCCCTCCATAATGGTGTGGTATTCTCTCATAGTACAAGTTGGACTGAAAAGGAAATCTTCTCGAGCTGCTTGTAGCAACTTCTCCTTGAGCTTGGAAGCTCTAGGAAATAAGATCCTACCATTATAGTAGATGACCACATCTTTGATTGAGTATCCCTCCTCATGCACTTGGCCATCCAGTATCATACAAGTAAAAATATCCTTGGAATACTCCACCAACAGTTGGGAGCTCCAATATGGATCTATCCTCCATAGTGACAGTGCTTATGATCTCTCATGAATAAAATTTTTCATATGGCTTCCCTCTTCTTTGACATCTCCCATGTCAAGGATGAAAGTAGGAAGATTGCTATCCTTCCCCTGCTGCTTCTGCCACAGTGCAAAATCTGAAATGGAAGTGGGTACTGATGATGTTGAGAGAATGCTCTCTCTCTCCTTGAGTCTACCCTAGACTCCCAGTGTTCTATCAAGCTCTACCAAGGTCTCCACCCTCCTGAAATCCATGAGTGGTGCCCCAATAGTTGAAGCATCCATCCTCCTTCACTGATCCAGTGGTATCCCCGACAAAATGTCTCCATGCAGTGAGACATCATCATCAAGAGATGACTGAATAGATGAATGAACAGCTCTGTCCATGCTTCCAGTACGCAATCCAATCACCTTCTTAAGTGCATAAACATCCAGAAATTAATAGGGATGTATACTCCTCATCTCATGATGTTGGGTCTTCTCCCTACCTTTTCCTTGTGTCTCCATGGTTCCACACCTCCTCAACAATGGCACAGATAGAACATGAGTTGTGCCTTGATCTCTACACATGAGATCCTGGGAATTCTCTTTCAAAGATGCAAGCATTCCTCTATTTGGAGCAAGGGCTCCTCTTTCCTCTGCATGAGGTGCTATATCAACTCTAGATCTAACAGTGCCATTTCCTTCAATATCTGCAACATGTATGGGAAACCCTCCAATGATTGGATCCCTTTTTGAAAAAGAGACCTCCATTCTCTCCCGCTAAAAAGTGTGAGAAGAAGGTTTCTCCTCCAGCAAAGTATGGTACAAGTTTTCATGCAAGGTTTTTTCTTGATTTTTCTAGTTTTTCTCCACCGTATGTGTCTCATGAATCCTTTCATCAAATATTTTCACCAATTCCTTATTGAAAATAGCATAGGATGCAATGTTTACATACTTCAAAGACAAGGATTCAAAAATCCACCAGAAAAAAGCCTTACCTCTCAAATGCAGCACTGCAAATTTGATTGCTTCATCTTCAAGGATGTGGTGTTGCTACAAGTAGGTCTCTAACTCCTCCACCCAAGCTTTGGCTGAACATACAGGTAAACCTTCAAAAGTAGATAGATGGAATCTATCCTGCTGGTCTTCTCCTTCCACCTTCATCTTGAAAAACTCTAAAAAACTGAGATGATCTCGGAATTTCTAAGTTTGAAACTCATACTCTTTCAAGAAATCACTAAGGGTTTCCCTCCTATTAACCTCTTCTCCTCTTTCCATCTCTCTTCCAACAATCCTGGGCATGTAACTGCGCTGTGAATAAAAGTGTGTGATTGCTAGATCACACTCCTCATAGATCAATCTAGAGTTTTCTTTTGATTCAAACCCTCTTGGATATTCTTCACACATCTCCCTCCGAATGTTCTTGAACTCTTCATGAATCATATGTACAGATTTAGGAAGAATCTTGGTAAGCTTATCCCCTTTTTCTTTTTCTTCTCCAAAATATGGAGTCTTTCTCCTGCTTATTTCTTTGTCTCCTTCTCGATGAGAATAGGAAGTGCAGGGCTCTTCCTCTTCTTTCTGCATATCCTCCTTGGGGAGGTTCTTCATGGATTTGAAATATTATGAGATGAAACTCATCCTCTTCAATCTTCTGATCTCCTTAGCGAAGACTCACAGGTTGAGCCAAGACTATGCTCTGATACCACTATAATATTCCCAAATTGGGACAATTAGCAAGGCATGATTGGAAAACACATTTTCTAGTAATGACTACTACAGGAATTGAAACCAGGACCTGGATTCCCATAGATAAATTTATCTAAGTCATAAATCCAATATTTGGCTCCAAATAAATCCTTCTAAGGTGGTTAAATAGATCTACCACACTTAGATGTCCTCAGAAAGTGCCCGGGGAAGGGACTGCAACAATACTTGAGAAGGGATTGAATACACAACATTATTTTAATGAGCCATGACACATGAAGATGAAAATAGCTAATCAATATATAATATAGGAGAAAGAGAGTACAATGCTTTGAGGAATCACTCACTCAAGCTAGGCAATGAAATCCTCAATAAGACATGTACACCAATTGTGACAAAACACTGCTACATAAATATGCCCTAGCTATGACAGCGCTGTCTATAGGAGACACTACAAAATATAATATGAAAATAGAATAATATGACGATGATAGCTCAAATAAATGAGGGGGATCAAGCTCTCAACCCCTGAAAATAACTATACAACAATCCTAAGGAGGATTGGCTTAAATACAAGTACAAATGGAAAATCTGCAGAAATACCGGAGTTGCTGGGAAACAGCTGCAACTCAAACTCATACAATATGGATATGGCTGAATAAAATGTCCAATATGCAGAAAAACTCCTCCAATTGATTTCCTAAGTACAAGGCTGATCCTAATACTCGAAATATTTCCCTCCAAAATGCCAGTGCAACCTCTCACTGCAGATGCACTCTAGAATAATGCAGTCAAGGAGTTGGACTGCGCTGCTGATGATTGGAGAAGCTTGGCTTGATGCCAAGATATGTAAATCAGCTCTAAAATCCCTCTCACTAACCTCCCGGAGGAATAGGAACTCCCTCCTTTGAAAGATGAGTCAAAGAGAAGTGTTGTGGAACCCTCCACTGCAACACCCAGCAGCACTACATTATACTTCAGCAGAAATAATGCAGTGACTGAATAATGGCTTTGGCCTTGAGCCAAGATGTGGAGAAGATGAAGTGAAATCCTTCAAGAGGCCTCTCAAGAAGGAGAGGAAATCCTAAACAAGAATCCCTCGTGCTAAGCAGCACTGCAACTTAGCTGAACAACCGGAGTATGCAATTTAGTCTTCAGACTAAAATCAATATGCTCAAAGATATCTCACTATGGCTTCCCCCCTCCTTTTATACAAGTGAATGCCTCTTTTCCATGGACCCCACACATTAGGGTTTCTTCAACAAGGAATATTCCTCGCTCTCAAATTTCACTGTCTTCTCATGCAAGCTACACCTCTCAGGCAACACTGTTGACTTGGTCAAACTTGACCTTGTCCTCATGAAACTTGCCCCTTTTCACACTGGAAGGTGAAAAATAAGTTGCTCCAATGATCCCTATTCACACTATGAAGGATATTATTCCTACTCAGGGGCCTTTTACCCACTTTATTCACCTCCTAGATGAAATAAGAAAAAATTAATGTTCCAATTATCTTCATGAAAATTTTGGAACATTATAGTCCTCCCCTCTCAAAGATTGTTTGTCCTCAAGCAAGTGCAAGGATAGACTGAATTATTTTCTCCTCATCTCCCTTGTATCATCTCTGTATGATGATCTCCTCCAAAGAAAGTGATGATATCTCATCAATCAAGCCTCCACATTGCCCCTCCTCAGCATGTAAGTTAGCTATCAAGCCATCATCATGTAAAGGTGAAATACTCAAGAGGATGACAAGGTGATGTCTAGAGGTTCGTTTGAAGAATGGGATTTGAAATATAATGGGAACTATCTTTCCCATATGGATCCTCCATCTCCAAGATATGAGCCATGCAAAATGAGTCACCTTCCAACTAGGCAACTCCTGGAAGCTATCATCCACCTTTGGCTCCAGCAAATTAGGTGGGATGAGAATCTGCACATGGTAAGCAATGTAGCCTACCCCACGCTATCCATCTCTCCACTTAAGGTAAGTGTAGAGCTTCTGCTGATCCTGGGCTGCAATAAGGTTTCCCTCAAGTGGAAAAATGAGGACTATATCTCCAAAGACCTTTCCTCCAATGTTGTAAATCAAGCTGGCCCAAATATCCCCATATATGATGAGTTGGAAATCATCATCATATGGCATCATCTCCGTCATATGGCTCACCTCATAAGGAAACAAATGTGTTGTCAAGGTGACCATATCATGTCCCATTTTCCCCTTAGAACATGTAGTGCAAAAAGTGTGAGGAATTTCTCCCTCAAAGGACACATCCACACAATGTGTCTCTCTCCCAAGCATGCTCCTCATAAAGACAACAACAATAGAACCATAGGGAGCAAATATGAGAATCATTCTTGCTTCCATATGCAACAAATGTGAAGGAAAATGGTCCCTCAAGTGAAACCAATGCAACTTGACTCTCAATTGCAATAGGGACTAATAAAATAAGTGGCCTCTCAACCACTTGCCTGCTGCTCCAATCTCCTCATAAGTATGGAGGAAGTGAGTAATGCAAGGTGTACAATAAGCATGCCCTCCATAATGTATCTCTTCCCCAAGTCCTCCTAGGGAATGGCCATCAATGATGCTCATGGCCTCAACTAGACCATGTGGTCTAGAGAAAAGAATGCTCATCCTTGGAGCATCATCCTGCACATGTATGGTTAAGGGACATATACATACATCATATAAATTCTCATGTAAACAATAATGAATACCCTTACCATACTCTCTGCTCATACAAATGGAGTTGCTCATGGATGAGTCTCCCCTCATCCTTAAAGGGAAAATAGGTGGCTGTGCTAACTCTCTCAAAGATTAATGTCTCTCCTCCATCTCCATCTGGTCCATGCATATGCTCATATGTTGATATATCTCCTCCTCAAAGCCCATCCAAAAATACCCCTCCATAATGGTGTGGTATGCTCTATAGTACAAGTGGGACTAAAAATGAAATCTTCTCGAGCTGCTTGTAGCAACTTCTCCTTGAGCTTGGAAGCTCTAGAAAATAATATCCTACCATGATAGTAGATGAACACATCTCTGATTTAGTATCCCTCCTCATGCACTTGGCTGTCCAGTATCATACAAGTAAAAATATCCTTGGAATACTCCACCAACAGTTGGGAGCTCCAATATGGATCTATCCTCCATAGTGACAGTGCTGATGATCTCTCATGAATAACATTTGTCATATGGCTGCCCTCTTCTTTGACATCTCCCATGTCAAGGATGCAAGTAGGAAGACTGCTATCCTTCCCCTACTTCTTTTTCCACAGTGCAGAATCTGAAATGGAAGTGGGTACTGATGATGTTGAGAGAATGCTCTCTCTCTCCTTGAGTCTACCCTAGACTCCCAGTGCTGTATCAATCTCTACCAAGGTCTCCACCCTCCTAAAATCCATGAGTGGTGCCCCAATATGTGAAGCATCCATCCTCCTCTACTGATCCAGTGGTCTCCCCAGCAAAATGTCTCCATGCAGTGAGACATCATCATCAAGAGATGACTGAATAGATGAATGAACAACTCTGTCCATGCTTCCACTGCGTAATCCAATCACCTTCTTATGTGCATCAACCTCCAAAAATGAATAGGGATGTATACTCCTCATCTCATGATGCTGGGTCTTCTCCCTACCTTTTCCTTGTGTCTCCATTTTTCCACACCTCCTCAACAATGGCACAGATAGAACATGAGTTGTGCCTTGATCTCTACACATGAGATCATGGGAATTCTCTTTCAAAGATGCAAGCATCCCTTTATTTGGAGCAATGGCTCCTCTTTCCTCTGCATGAGGTACTAGATAAAGTCCAGATCTAACAGTGCTATTTCCCTCAAACTCTGCAACATGTATGGGAAACCCTCCAATGATTGGATCCCTTTTTGAAAAAGAGACCTCCATGCTCTCCCGCTCAAAAGTGTGAGAAGAAGGTTTCTCCTCCAGCAAAGTATGGTGCAAGTTTTCATGCAAGGATTTTGCTTGAGTTTTCTAGTTCTGCTCCACCATGTGTGTCTCATGAATCCTCTCATCAAATATTTTTACGAATGCCTTAGTGAAACTAGCATAGGATGCAATGTTTACATACTTCAAAGAAAAGGATTCAAAAATCCACCACGCAAAAGCCTTACCTCTCAAATGCAGCGCTACAAATTTGATGGCTTCATATTCAAGGATGTGGTGGTGCTGCAAGAAGGTCTCTAACTCCTCCACCCAAGCTTTGGTTGAACATACAGGTGAACCTTCAAAGTTAGATAGATGGAATCTATCCTAATGCTCTTCTCCTTCCACCTTCATCTTGCAAAACTCTAAAAAACTGAGATGATCTCGGAACTTATGAGTTTGAAACTCATACTCTTTCAAGAAATCAATAAGGGTTTCCCTCCTAGTAACCTCTTCTCCTATTTCCATCTATCTTCTGGCAATCCTGGGCATGTGACTACGCTGTGAATAAAAGTGTGTGATTGCTAGCTCACACTCCTCATAGATCAATCTAGAGTCTGTTTTTGATTCAAACCCTCTTGGAGATTCTTCACACATCTCCCTCTGGATCTCCTTGAACTCTTCATGAATCATATGTACAAATTTAGGAATAATATTGGTAAGATTATCCCCTTTTTCTTTTTCTTCTCCAAAATATGGAGTCTTTCTCCTGCTTATTTCTTTGTCTCCTTCTCGATGAGAATAGGAAGTGCAGGGCTCTTCCTCTTCTTTATGCTTATCCTCCTTAGGGAGGTTCTTCATGGATCTGAAATATGATGAGATGAAACTAATCCTCTTAAATATTATGATCTCCTTGGAAAATAATCACAAGCTGAGCCAATACTATGCTCTGATACCATTGTAGTATTCCCAAATTGGGACAGCTAGCAAGACATGATTGGAAAACGCATTTTCTAGTAATGGCTACTATAGGAATTGAAACTAGGACCTGGATTCCCTTAGATAAATGTATATAAGTCCTAAATCCAAGATATGGCTCCAAATAAATCCTTCTAAGGTGGTTAAATAGATATACCACACTTAGATGTCCTCAGAAAGTGCCCAGTGAAGGGACTGCAACAATACTTGAGAAAGGATTGAATACACAAAATTATTTTAATGAGAAATGACACATGAAGATGCAAATAGCTGATCAATATATAATATATCAGCAAGAGAGTAAAATTATTTGAGGAATCACTTGCTCAAGCTAGGCAATGAAAGCCTCAATAAGACATGTACACCAAATGTGACAAAACACTGCTACATAAATATGCCCTAGCTATGACAACATTGTCTATAGGAGACACTACAACATATAATATGAAAATAAAATGATATGACAATGATAGCTAAAATAAATGAGGGGGAGCAAGCTCTCAACCCTTGAAAATAACTATACAACAATCCTAAGGAGGATTGGCTGAAATACAAGTACAAATGGCAAATCTGCAGAAATAACGGAGTTGTTGGGCAGCAGCTGCAACTCAAACTGATACAATATACAGATGGCTGAATAAAATGTCCAATACGCAACAAACCTCCTCCAATGGATTTCCTAAGTACAAGGCTGATCCTAATACTTGAAATCTTGCCCTCCAAAATGCCGGTGCAACCTCTCACTGCAGATGCACTCTAGAATAATGCAGTCAAGAAGCTGGACTGCACTGCTGA
Organism: Pinus albicaulis; assembly: GCA_034641835.2. Classification (NCBI taxonomy): domain Eukaryota; kingdom Viridiplantae; phylum Streptophyta; class Pinopsida; order Pinales; family Pinaceae; genus Pinus; species Pinus albicaulis. The sequence goes on along the minus strand of CM076579.1, from coordinate 1,085,142,724 downwards.
TGATGGGAGAAGCTTGGCTTAATTCCAAGATATGTAAATTAGCTCTGAAATCCCTCTCACTAACCTCCCAGAGGAATAGTAACTCCCTCCTTTGAAAGATGAGTCAAAGATAAGTGTTGTGGAACCCTCCACTGCAACACCGAGCAGCACTACGTTATACTTTAGCAGAAATAACACAGTGATTGATTAATGGCTTTGGCCTTGAGCCAAGATGTGGAGAAGATGAAGTGAAATCTTTCAAGAGGCCTCTCAAGAAGGAGAGGAAATCCTAAACATAAATCCCTCATGCTAAGCAGCACTGCAACTCAGATGAACAACTTGAGTATGCAATTTAGTCTTCAGACTAAAATCAATATGCTCAAAGATATCTCACTATGGCTTCCCCTTCCTCCTTTTATACAAGTGAATTCCTCCTTGCCATGGACCCCACACATTAGGGTTTCTTCAGCAAGGAATATTCCTCCCTCTCAAACTGCATTGTCTTCTCATCCATGCTACACCTCTTAGGCAGCATTGCTGACTTGGTCAAACTTGACCTTTTCCTCATGCAACTTGCCCCTTTGCACACTAGAAGGTGAAAAATAAGCTGCTCCAATGATCCCTTTTCACATTGTGAAGGATCTTATTCCTACTCAGGGGTATTTTAACCACTTTATTCACCTCCTAGATGAAATAAGAAAAAATTAATGTTCCAATTATCTTGATGAAAATTTTGGAACATTACATGTTTCATCATTAGGTATGTGAATAAATGGGTAGGGAGGCCCATTAACCTCTTCAGAAGAATAAATAACACTCCTAATGTGAAAGGAGTAAGAATAAGAAGCTAATTTGAGCACCCTTGGGTGTGAACAGAGATGGGATCATGTTGATTCAGTCAACTTTGACCAAGTCAACAAGTTGTCTAGATACATTGAACCTCCTTTGGACAACGCAGTTTTGGTGGAGGACAAATTGCATGGGCTTGATGGCACATATGGATGGGACCCAATGTGAAGAGGTTCACTTGCTATATATGGAGAGGATGGGAGCCTTTGTTAGGCATGCTTTGTGTTTGATCTTTTGATCTAGTCTGTTTAGACTTGGCTTCCTCTTGCTGTTTAGCAGGGCTGCAGTGTTATTTAGCACCAGGTGTTCCCGAGCGGGAATCCCACCTCTTCCCTTGAGAGGCCTCTTTGGAGAGCTTGTCCTGTATTTATCCACATCCAGGATTAAGGGTAAGCATGATTCTTCAGTCCCAGTGTTATTTCTATAGCAGAATATTGTTGAGTTACAGGGTGTTGCAGTGGAGATTTTTAAGACCACTTCCAGGTCTGTTTCTCAGTAGAAGGTGCCTTCCTTCTCCTGAGAGACCAGCTAGGAAGATTTCTGAGCATAATTCACATCTTGGTAGTAGGACAAAGTACTTCCCATCTCCTACAGTGCAGTCCCTTGTAGGAACTGCGTCATTTTTCATAGTGTTGCTGCAGCAGGGTTAAGACCCTTGTTTTTGAGCTAGTTTCCTAGGGAAAGGTCCAACCCTTCTCCCGAAAAGCTAGAGGAAGGGATTATCATCCTTGTTTTTTTATTATTCAGCTATATTTCTGTAATGATGTAGTGATACTGCATTTTCTGAGCTGAATATTCAGATCTTCTCTTTTTTTACTTTTACTTTCATGAAACCCTTGCTGGGATGGATTTATAATACAATAAGGAGGTCAGATCTTCAGTTTATTAGCATATTGTGCCATATAACTCCAGATCCATGCTATTTCATCATTATATTGAAGAAACCCTCATAAAATAATGTTGTACATGCTTCAATCATTTTCTACATAACTCAAGTCATGGGATTTGGTTATTTTTGAGTTGATATTAAGCCGGGAGGTTTGTTTAACATATAAAAAGGGATTTATTTTTTATCCCATTTTGTATGTAAGGGCCTAATATCATATGCTAAGGGCAACAAGAATTATTTTTTTGATCAACGGTTGTCATTGATGTCAACCCAAGCAGCATCAGGGGCTAACTCAATATTGCATGGGAATTTTGACCTACCAAATTAATATATTCTGGGTCAATAATGATTTTTATGGTTTCTACTTGTCAATATGTTTCTGTTGATATATGGCACACTATGTAATTCTTCACGGTTTGAGAGATATTCATGTTTGAAGTTTGTACCCCTTATTAGTGGGCTAAAACCCCATGGGGTTGGGGCATGGGCCATTGAAAAGTCATAATTAATATTTTTTAAGCTCTTGAAATTCCTCCCACGTTCATTTGTTGAAGCCCCTCTCAATCTAAGCATTTATATAAATTGTGATCCTCATTTCCTCCTTATGCAAGGGATTTCGCCATCTGAAACAGGTCATCGTGGAATTTTCAGTCTAACTTTTTTTCTATGAATATTCAGAAGCTGAAATGTTTATGAGGCGAAGCTGAAATCCTAAGGAAGCTGCTGTAAACATTTCAGATCAAGGTGCACAATATTTTTGGAGATATGATCTGTGGAAGTCAGGGTTTTTGTAGGCTCCTGAAATTCATCTCAAAGAAATGACCTTGGTAAAATCATCATAAATCTCTCTCTGAGGATCGGATTGAAATTATGTAAAAATTGGAATACAGTGCACAGTCTATAGTTTTGGTACTATCAATTTTAGAGCCAAATGAAGAAAAAGTAACATGTAGCACGCCGTACAAGTGCACTCTTCTAAAAAAGTCCATAATTAGGGCATTGTGAGAGATTGGGTATAAATCTCTCTTGAAGAATCCAAATTGGGTCAGAAATGTGGCATTGCAAAGATGACTCAGAGTACTACCACAGGACCAAAAATCAGATATTGATGATCTGAAATGACAGAGATACACTAGATTCAATATTGATCTCCTAGAAGGCAAAGAAAAAGCTAGATCATGTGTTGTCAAGGGTTGCAAAGGACCAGACTTTCTAGGGCAGCAAAGAAAAGCAAGGTGCAATAGAGGGTAGCATGAAAGGAGCATCAACCAAGGTGCATAACAGCAGAAAGAAGTTCATCCTATGAATTCTTCAAGTAGGAATCACTGCATTCAATCATTGTAAAGGTATCATTGTACTAAGTCATTATAAATACATTATTGTAAAAATTGTACTAGTGTCTATCTGCCAAGGGTTGAAGAGGTAGTGTTGGGAGGTCTAGGATCATCATTAGGTGGTTGTGTCAAAGTTGGGGTTATGGTCTAGTATATCTTCTTCTTCTACATAATTCTATATCATTGTAAAGTGGACCATTTTCCCTGGTACGGGAGTCCATTCTTCTTTTATTCTTCTATAGGGTGGTAGGGTGGTGCTAGGGTGAGTTGTAGCTCATTGGGTGTTGGGGCATCCATTCAGTTGACTACTGAAGAATCTCGGGAATTGGAGCATCCATCCGATGGGAACTGGAAAAGAATTATTTTCTAGATTCTAGGAGGTTGGAGCTTTATTTTCAATTGGAGTTGAATATTAAAGAATTATTAGAAAAGCATTAGGTGGTTTTTGTCCCGAAGTGGGTTTCCACCTTAAAAACTGTGTGCATTTGTGTTCCTCTTGTTTACTGCTATCATTGTACAAACAATGATAATAATTGAAGATTAACTAATGCTCTAATTGAAAGGAATACTGATTCACCCCCCCCTCTCAGTATTTCCAACAATTGGTATCAGAGCTTGGTTCCTTCAATAGCAGTTTAACAGCTGGAAGGAGGTCATGGAGCATACCAAGAATGGTGTACCTATATTCAATGAAAATAATTATGCACTTTGGAAAGGAAGAATGGAGGTCTATCTCTTGGCGCAAGGTTATGAAGTATGGGACACTGTTCAAAATGGATTTACATCAACTACGGATGAACAAGGTAAGAAGAATTTGGTAAATGATGCAAAATAAAAGAATATTATTATCAGTGGACTTATTGAATCTACTTATCATAAGGTGTTGGGTTGTAAAACTGCCAAAAATGTATGGGACAAGCTTGAGAATATATATGCAGGTGACTCAAATATCAAAGAAGCAAAGCTTCAAATCTATAGAGCAAAATTTGAGCAACTCAGAATGAAAGAAGATTGCAACATTGTTGCATACTTCCAATACGTTGATGAAATAACCAATACTCTGGAAGGATTGGGAGAGCCATTTGATGAGAAGACTATTATATGGAAGATTCTTAGAACGTTACCAGGGAGATTCAACCCAAAGGTATCAGTCTTAGAATACAGTGCAAATCTGGACAAACTCAGCAAAGAGGAATTACATGGAATTCTCATAGCATATGAAATGAGACTTGATGAAGAAGAGGGTACTTCGCATCTAGAAACTGCGTTCGTTGCATCTAAGAAAAACAATAAGGATAAACAACCTTCAATTGAAAATACATGCACCTGCAAGTGTGAAGAAAAGGGAGATGATGAAGAAGGTCTTTCAGATGAAGAATATGCTTACTTCACGAGAAAACTAAAAATTGGTAAGGGACAATTCAAAGGTAAACTTCCATTGATATGTTTCAGCTGTAATGAGGTTGGGAATTTTGCAGCAAAATTTCCAAACAGAAGTAATGACAACTCAAAAGGAAAGAAAGGCTTTAAGAAATTCAACAAGCAAGGATCCAAAAGGAACTTTCTCTCTAAAGAAGATAGCTCATCATCCGATGAAGAAAATTACAGTGAAGAAGAAGCCAATGAGAGAGTATTGTTTATGGCCAACTACAATAAACAAGAAATATAAAACAACGAAGAAGAAGGATGGACCATAGAATAATTTTATGAGGAATAAATCAAGCTTATAAAAGATCTCAAGGCGGAGAAGATCCGTTCCAATACTCTTGAAGAACAAATTCAAGGTCTCAAAATTGAAGTTGAAGAACAAAAATGCATTGAAGAGTCACTTCAAAAGAAGTTGGAAGAAAGCAACCAAGAAAGGGAAGAATTAGAAGCCAAAGTAGTCTCGCTGCATGAGGAAGTGAAGAAAGGAAAAAATATCCAAAACTATGCCAACAACTCAAGGGCATTGGAAGAACTCATCAACAATCAACGATCTTACAATGAAAAAAATGGAATCGGTTATAAAGAATAAGAAGCAGGACGTTCTACAACAAAATACAATGAACCTATGAGATCTGACATGCATGTAGACTTCATTGGACAAGATTCGCAAGAACAGCCTTGGAAGACAATTCCTCGATAAAAATTTCCATCCAGGTACAAACATACTTTTTATGGCTACTGTTATTCATGTAGAAAATATGGTCATAAAGCTATAGAATGTTGCACGTACCCTAGGAACGAATACAACTCCAGGAGATCTGTCAAATATGAACCTCCCAGGGCTCAACGAACATCAATAGATTTGAACATTTAAGAAATAATATTGAATGTTACAAATGTCAAAACTTTGGAAACATAGCCAAAGAATGTAGACTTGAAAATCCTCCAGAAGAATCTTCGAAGCCACAAAATGAACGAACATGGAAGAAGAAAAAGAATGATAATTGTGCTCTCACTTTCAAGGCTCAAAAGAACAAATATGTGTGGTATGTTGATAGCGGTGGCTCAATGCATATGACTGGAGATAGAAATAAATTTGTATCTCTAAAAGGGAAGAAGGATGGAACCGTGTCCTTTGGAAATGATGGATCTTCAAATGTTATAGGATCAGGTACTATCACTCTCAGAAGAAAAGATGCTCTAGCCAAGAATGTCCTATTGGTTGAAAACATGAATCAAAATCTGCTCAGTGTTGGACAAATGTGTGATCAAGGACACACAATACTATTCAACTCCACGAAATGTGAAATCAGGAAAGGCGTGTATGGTGAAATTGTGGCTACAGCAAGTCAAGCTCCAAACGACATATATGTTATGGATGAAGCAACTAAAGCATGTATAATAGCTAAAGAGGATGATACAATAATTGGTAGCAATGATGATCGACTAAGTAAGAAGTTTGCTACAAAGGTGCAAAGTGATTTCGAGATGTCTTTACTTGGTGAGCTGACATACTTCTTAGGGCTTAAAATATCTCAGCAAGAGAAAGGAATATTTATATGTCAAGCCAAGTACATCAAGGAAATGCTCAAGAAATTTAAAATGGAAGATTGCAAACCCATCCTTACTCCAATGGTAACAGGTTGCAAATTGAGCATAGATGACTCATCTAAGGATTTGGATCAAAGGTTGTACAGATCTATGATTAGTAGTCTTCTATATGTAACAACCTCCCGACTAGATGTTATGCAAGCAGTTGGACAAGTAGCAAGATTCCAAGTAGCACCAAAGGAATCACATATTAAATATTCACCAGCATTGGCATATCTTCGCCAGAAGCTTGGGATTCTCCCAAGTTCTCATTAGATTTTACTTTTTCATAATATAAAGGGGGAGTGGAAGTAGATTACAGGTCTGCAGGACGGTTGTGTGTTAGGGGGAGTGGAAGTGTGTATAGGTCCATAGTATGGTTGTGTTTCAGGGGGAGTTACCCTTTGCCATTGATGTCAAAGGGGGAGAGAATGTTGTAGGAAGAGGTGTCATAATCACAGGGGGAGTACTTGTGTTGCCATCAATGCCAAAGGGAGAGATTGTTGATCAGCGGTTGTCATTGATGTCAACCCAAGCAACACCAGGGGCTTTGCATGGGAATTTTTACCTACCAAATTAATATATTCTGGGTCAATAATGCTTTTGATGGTTTCTACTTTTCAAGATGTTTCCGTTGATATATGGCATGCCATTTAATTCTTCACGGTTTGAGAGATATTCATGTTTGAAGTTTGTACCCCCAGTTAGTGGGCTAAAACCCCATGGGGTTGGGGCATGGGTCATTTAAAAGTCTTAATTAATATTTTTTAAGCTCCTAAAATTCCTCCCACGTTCACTTGTTGAAGCCCCTCTCAACCTAAGCATTTATATAAATTGTGATCCTCATTTCCTCCTTATGCAAGGGATTTCGCCATCTGAAACAGGTCATTGTGGAATTTTCACTCTAAATTTTTTTCTATGAAGGTTCAAAAGCTGAAATTTTTATGAGGAAAATGTGAAATCCTGAGGAAGCTTCTGTAAAAATTTTAGATAAAGGTGCACAATATTTTTTGAGATATGATTTGTGGAAGTCAGGGTTTTTGCAGGCTCCTGAAATTCATCTCAAAGAAGTGACCTTGGTAAAATCATCATAACTCTCTCTCTGAGTATCAGATTGAAATTATGTAAAAAGTGGCAGATATTTCATAGTATCTAGTTTTTTTTATATCAATTTTAGATCCAAATTAATAAATAGTGACACTTGGCACGCTGTACAAGTGCGCTCTGCTGAAACAATCCATAATTAGGGCATTGTGAGAGATTGGGTATAAATCTCTCTTGAAGAATCCAAATTGGGTCAGACATGTGGCATTAGAAAGAAAACTCAAAGGAATACTACAGGACCTATTGAGGATCTGAAATAACAGAGATACACCAAATTCAATATTGAGCTCCTAGAAGGCAAAGATAAAGCTAGATCATGTGTTGTCAAGGGTTGCAAAGGACCAAAATTTCTAGGGTAGCGAAGCAAAGCAAGGTGCAGCAGAGGGTAGCATGAAAGGAGCATCAACCAAGGTGCATAAAAACAGCAAGAATTTCATCCTATGAAGTCTTCAAGTGGGCAGCACTGCATTCAATCATTGTAAAAGTATCATTGTACTAAGTCATTGTAAATACATTATTGTAAAAATTGTACTAGTGTCTATCTGCCAAGGGTTGAAGAGGCAATGTTGGGAGGTCTAGGATCATCATTAGGTGGTTGTGTCAAAGTTGGGGTTATGGTCTAGTATATATCCTTCTTCTACATCCTTCTATATCATTGTAAAGTGGACCATTTTCCCTGGTACGGGAGTCCATTCTTATTTTATTCTTCTGTAGGGTGGTAGGGTGGTGCTAGGGTGAGTTGTAGCTCATTGAGTGTTGGGGCATCTGTTCAATTGACTACTAAATAATCTCGGGCGTTGGAGAGTCCATCCATTGGGAGATGGAGAAGAATGATTTTCTATATTGTAGGAAGTCGGAGCTTTATTTTCAATTGGAGTTGAATATTAAAGAATTATTAGAAAAGCATTAGGTGGTTTTTGTCCCAGAGTGGGTTTCCACCTTAAAAACTGTGTGCATTTGTGTTCCTCTTGTTTTCTGCTATCATTGTACAAACACTGATAATAATTGAAGATTAAATAATGCTCTAATTGAAAGGAATACTGATTCACCCCCCCCCCCCCCTCTCAGTATTTCCAACATATTTCATCTAGTAAAAATGCAGATCTTAAGAAATAATGTTTTCAGGGTCCGTTTGCTGCATTTTTCCCACTTGGGAATGTGTAGAAGTTCTTCTTTTACTGTTGTTTCACTCATTTTATGGCTATGTGTTTTTGAACACATCATATGAGTCTATTTTCTATATCTCCAACTTAAGAATATCTTCAGATATTCTTATTGTTGTAGAATTTCCCTATTTTGGGATATTACATTTTCTCTCTCTTTTCCCCCCACCATTACTGGAAAGTACCTCTTTATTTTTGACAAGATTGAGGAGGATAACATTTTCTTGTTTGTGTAGGCACATCCTTCGGATGAGTCCATCTTAGTATTAAAATTGAACCCTAAGAAGGAGTGGTTAGGTCTTTGTTTGTAATCGACAGGTCCTTTACTGTTAAATTTTAATGAGTCTAATATAGGAGAAACTCGGCGTTTTTCAGTTTTAGGGAGTCAAAAGAAAAACATAAGTAAACTCCATGGTTGTTATTTTTCGTAAATTTAGTCTCTTGGGCCTGCAAAAGGATAAAATAATGTAGGAGAGAACTCTATTGACCATGATTAGTCAACGTATACCTTTTTCATAATTATTCCATTTCAGTCTGGAAAAGGGGTAAACTTATACTAAAGGGATGACCGTTCATTTACTTTAACAAGTTCGAATAGTCAAGTACTCAACGATATTTTCATATTTAGAGTCTGAAAAGGGCTTAAAAGAGAACTCCAAGGTTTGGATTTTCCGTAAATTTAAATAATTCGAAAAAGTGATAAAAGTATACTCAGTGTCAAAATAATTCTTTTTACCAAAAAATCCTGTATCCTACACAAAAACTCAAAAGATTACACATACTCGTTTCCAAGAAGTAAAAATATTTAGAAAATAACATTTTAAAGTGAAAAAATAAATAAAATAAAATATTTCTTTCATTTAAAAACTATAAATAGGAGTTAAATAAAAAAAAAAATCACCTTTTGTGTTCAAAGCAGTGTATTGAGAGCTTTTGGCTAAAAAGTTCTGGAGAAGATATCGGGAGAACTGACCGTCCATTCCTTGAATCGTCGGAACCAGGTAATCCACATCATCTTAATCTTCATTTATATTTGTTTCATTTTTCTTTTTAAGTTTTAATTTCATTTTTTAAGAGGATTTTTTGTTTAAAAATGCGCTCTTGGGGGTTTGTAGGTCATGCACACGATAATTGCGTACCCTCATAATTTTTTGATGAAAAAACTATCGGGTTGCCGCAATTTGTGTGTGGAGCACGTGTGGACGTCCGCACTGTCTCCTCACAAAAATTGTGGGGGTGGCGTTGTTGGCTCAAGGGGTCCTGGCTCAGGTTCGAAAGTTTAAGATTTTCCAACAAACCCATACTATTGGCCCTTTGATAGTGACCTACTTCCGCAGGTCAAAGTCTCACCCGAAGTAGTATGGGAGGATGCTAGAACCAGGTTTCTACACCCTGAAAGAGAGTAGGTAAGTCAAGAAGGGCTCCATTCCTAGCTTATCAACTTCTCATTTAACAGATTTGGTTACAAACTTATATCACAGAGCTTAGATCTAATAATTACCTTCGCATCCACGTGCATAATAAGAATATATCAGCACAACAAATATAATCATAGCAGTTAACAGATCATAGATTCATATAACAGAAACAAAGATACTTTCATAGCTGTCAAACAGATACTTTCGCAGCTTAATCATACATCCCAAGTTTGCATAAATTATAACAGAACAGATCCAGATCACATCAGATATCAACAATACTTCGTATATATATTAATACTAGAATCTTCTTACAATCCTAAAATACTGCCTGCGCAGATAGCCAGCAGGGTTCGCACACAGCAGGACTGGCACATAGCAAGCAGGAGTCCTTCCCAAAAACCCAACAACAGATCTAAAAATTCGTGCTTAACATCAATCTCCATTCTTTTCTAACTCTGACTTAAAAAAGGTTCATCTATTTATACCTATTTAGCCTATGCATAAAATGGTCTGAAAACTGTGGTTTACAGACTCTTAGTCTACCCTTGACCCGTTACAATGCATTAGGGGCTTTGACCCACCCCAAAACCCCTATGTTAGACTAATTATTACAAAAAATATACAAAAATGGACAAAATTTGCAGATTTAGGAGACCCTGTTCCGACAGTCCCCCAACACAATTTCGTGACTCGTACTGAGTCACTATGATGGTGGGGTCTCCACCTGCGTCTACAACAATCTGATCGCCTCGGCTAATGGAGGCAGCATGCCTTCACTCTGAGCAGTAGAATTCTGTGCAATGTCAACCAAATTTTCTGAAATCGGACCTTCTGTCGTGGCAGTGACACTCTCTAGAGTCTCGTTTAGCTGCTTAACCACGACATCAACATCTTGTGAAAGCTTGAGGGCCTCAACAACCCAAGGCTTTAGGAAGTCACCAAGGACCTTCTTTTTTTTCCGAAGTTCATAAATATCAGCTTGGAGGGTGTGACTGGTGCGCAGGTGTGTCAAATGCTGAGCAGGAACTAAAGTGGGTAGGGTGGCTTCTAACGTCTCAAACTCTTCTTCTTTCTACCGCAGGTCTTGGTTGATGCCTAGCAAGATCGGGTCGCACTGGACCTTGGTCTATAGCTGCATGGTTGTTTCTATTAATTGGGCACGTTGTGAGATTTGACCTATAATGACATTCGTAGCCGCGGTGACCAGTGCAGTTCGTTGGGCCCATACCTCCGGGGGTGTTTTAGGCTGCAACTTAGCCTATAGATCGATGATTTGCTGCTCCATCCGTGTCTTGACCACTTGAAATTCCTCCCTAGAGGCCTTCAGTGCTGCGACCAACCTTTCAACCTTAGCTTGAGGGGTGCCTGTGGCCGGGATTTCTATGCTAACCTCTGCGCAAAGTTGGCGAACCACGTTTTCGAGCTCTGTTTGCTTCACGGTGGTGAGGCATACTTCAGCGTTCTTTGCATCAAATCTCTGTTCAACCACTCCGAGCTATTGGTGCACTTTTTGGTCTCGATGGTGTATTTCCTAAAATACATAGGTGTGGAGACCCTACAAGGCCTTATGAGGTAGCCTAGCTAAATTCAGCTAGAATTTTGTACTGGCCTACACTTGGATTCCCAGGTCAGGTGGACTGGTCAGAAGGGTTGCGCTAGGTAGAGAGCAGAGGTGGATTTTTTCTATAACTAATGTTGCGCTACTGGCAGCTGAGGGTGTGTGTACCCGAGTCACATTGTTTTGCAATGTTTCTGTCTTCAACTGAAGTGCATGGAGCTCAGCCTCGATCGTGTTAATCACAACTTTCTGCTACTCCTCTAAGGCTACCCATCTGTCCTCCGCGGCCAGAGTAACCGCATCAGCGATTTGTTCAAGATCTCTGTCAATCAATGTGACTGTCTCATCTTGTTCTGTCTGCTGAGAGAGCTTCTTCTTTCGGGGCCCTTTGATAGGCTCGCTTGTTCGCTTTGTGACGTAGAGGGAGGCAGGTCCTCCTACATCCAGTCCTTCTGTACCTAGGTTTGGCTGCGAATATACCTGAGTATCTAACTCGGCATCCTTCTCAAGGGTCTGCTTTTGTTGTGCATCCTTTTGTGTGGCCACACCCATGTCTTTCCTGGTACTCTTGCTTGGTCCTCTAGTATCCTTGAGGACAACAGGCGGGATTACTTTTGGTGTGTTGTTCCTACAGAGCTCTTCGCGCTAATTTTGAAACTGATTTTCCAATTAGGAGGCCAGAGCACAATCACATTCTCAATTTCTTCATCTGCCACCATATAAGAGAGTGAGGTCTAGGCTTTGTCCTTGCGTGTTTTAATCTGGACATTGTGCATGGTGACTTGGAATGCCACAATGCCTTTGTATCTGTCATATACTGTTGGATACAACCGTGGTCAAGAATTAATGGCTGCTGCCAAACTACTATGAAAAAGGACCTAGAAGACTTGATTGTCCTCGAGATGTTGTGCATCCTTCGAATCCCATAAGCTATTATATTGGGCCCCTTCTCACATTTCAGGGGTGAGTTCTAGTAGGACCGATTCCTCTAGGGCCTTCTAGGCTATCAATGCGATGAGAATTAGCAACCACGAATAACAGAATGCCTGTCCCTACTCCTGGGATTCACGAACATTGGCCAAAAATACATTACAAAAATATTGTGACCAGTTCAAACAGACCCCTTTCTTGTATTGGCTTGTGAGCTGAATTACGTATGCAGGGACGGAGGTGACCTGACATTTATGCATCATTTTACATGCCAATAACATGGTACCCAGCTATGTAGCAAGATCACTGATCGTTTTTATCATGAAGCCAGGAGTATTTCGCTCCACATGGTATTTTTGTCGCACATACTCAATAGTTTCCCCTTCATACTTCTTGCCAACATGATCGAGAGGGTTCGGCCCCTCCATAGGAAGATCAGTGATTTGATGGATAAGCACAAAACCAATAGAGATTTTATCCTTGATCCAAAAACACCCATCATGTACCAGTGTAAGAAACTGACACACTAGATGGTCTGTAACATTGTAATGGCCGAAATGAGACATCTTGAGCAAGTTGAGGAGCCCGAACACTACCATGCTGCGTACCAAGCTTACAGCGACAATTTTGATCCCATCATCCTCCTGAACTCATTCCAGATATAACTTAGGTGCCAATTCGGGGAAGGCCTCCAAATTCGCCACATCATGATTCTCAAATTTGATTTCATGGAGCTTTCCAAAAGGTTCACCAATAACAAGGACCTCCCTTAGGGTCAGCGACATTTGCAAGTAGGTGATTAGATCTTCAAGGTTCTTCGGCGTGCACGTTGAGTTCCTGCGCAGCCGAACGAAATTAGGTAACCAATTGATGAGTGTTGCAACCTGAACCTCTTCCTACGCAACTCATGCCTAGGGCGTCGCTCGCAGGGATTTTACATTTCGCGAGGAAGTACGAGGCTTCCCTCCAACCCATTTTGTGGGTTTTAGGGGCTTTCCTAAGCCCTGTACTTTTTCCTTCCCCTTTGTCGTGACAAGGGGTGGAGAAAAATTCTTCAGCCTCAGACTCAATCTCCACCACTTCGCCAGTGCCTTGTTCCACCGAGATTACTTGTTCCAAAGGTTCAGCAGGATTCGTAGCCATCATCCTGCTGCGAAAGAAAAACTCGGGATTGCTACTATCAGAGGGAGCAGGTTGCTCAGACATGAAAGAGACGCAATAGGCACAGAAAATCTTACAGCACAAATTCGTCCAGGACAAATATGCCAAGTACGAGCTATTCAAGCGATATGGAACCCTTTTCTGACCTATCCTACCCTTTTTATAGGTTTGGCGAGTGCCCAATAGTAGGGTAAACGCTACTTGGAACTTACCATCAAGAAAATGGTAAAAAATCTCCAGAGATCACCTCATTAAATGTTGGTTTCCTGCTTCATCCAACGGTAATTTTTCTTTTTTACCCGACTTGACTGTTCCAATGGCTATTTTTCACACCTTGGGTGCACTCAGTGTACCCCTGTATTCCCAGCGCACCCCTATGCTTTGAGCATACCTCCTGCGCTCCCAACGCACTTGCTGCGAGCTGAGTCTATTCATTCTAACTTTATTTCCACGTCTCCAATGCACTTCCCTGGGCTTCCAATCTTGCGGCGTCCTTCTGAACGGAGCATGGTACCTACTGCGCTTACCTTCCTTGGTGGGGCTAGCCCACTTCATACAGCTACTCCGGCCATATAGTCATTTGATCTGATATGGTTTGAGTTGACTACCATTGATGTAGCTGGGTAGCATATCGATGCGTAGGGTGGCTAATCACACAACTTAACCATTCGTGATTTCCTTAACTGTATAGGGCCCAAGCCAGTGTTGTCAGAACTTCCCTGGGTGTTTCACAAACTAAATATCAATGAGCAGGACTAAGTCATCCTTTGCAAAGGTTTTTTGATGAATATGTAGATCGTGCCAGGCCTTATCGTGTGCCTTCTGTACCCACTGATGGTAATTGGCGATGAAACGGTCTTCCTCTAAAGCCACAAGCTGTGATAACCGTTCCTCCATAATATCAGAATTTTCCATGTTTGTGAGGGCTGTGATGCGTAGACTAGGAATAATATATTCCATGGGCATAATAGCCTCCTTACCATAAACCATCCTAAACAGTGTATTCCCTGTCAACCTTTTACAGGTGGTTCGGTAAGCCCATAGAATAGACAGAATGTGCACATCCTAGTCACTGCGATCAGCGTTATAGACCTTAGTCAGTGCATGCTCCAAGACCTTATTAAAAGCCTTGACTGCACCATTTTCCTGAGGATGATACAAAGTTCTTTTCGCATGATGGATCCGAAATTCTTCCGTCAAGGCTTGTATGGTTTCATTGACAAAGTACGTACCTCTATCGCTCATCAGGATTTTTGGACTTCCAAATCTGGTCAGAATCTGCTCAAAGATGAAGTGCGCAGTGGTATCTGTAGTGCAATCCTTCACTGCCTGTGCCTCGTCCCACCTAGTCACATAATCAGTAGCAGTTATAATGTAACACACACCTGTATTCTTCCTGGGGGGGTTGATAGTCCTACGAAATTGATGGCCTACTTGTAAAATTCTTGCAGGGCCATTTGCAATTGGAGGGGAATTTCATCTCTGCAGGATGGTATTTCGGTGTGTTGGCATGTATCGTAGGCCTTACAATAGTCGTGAGAGTCACTATGCAGGGTAGGCCACCATATTCCCGCTCGTAATACCTTCCGCATTGTGGCGTTTCCTACGTAGTGGCCTCCTGCCACCAATAGCATGCTGCTCATGTTCCAAAATGTAACATCGCAACACTTCATCTACTCCCATCTTATAGAGGTGACCTGCGATGATGGTAAAATCCGTAACACGGGTTACCAATTCTTTCTTCTGCTGCACAAAATACCCCGCGGGTGCCATGCCGATGGTCAGAAACTGAATAATGTCGAAGAAGTGCGCATCGACTACCTTAATAGCAAGCAACTGCGCATTAGGAAATCCTTCCTCTAGGTTAGTTGGTTCCTCACCATTCTCAATTTGGGACAAATTATTGGGCCCGAAATTCAACCTACCTGGTTTGACAATGATTTCAAAGTCATACTCTTGGAACAACAGAAGCCATCAACAGATTCCCCCCCCCCAACACAGGCTTATTCACCAGGTACTTCAAAGCCGAATGATCTAAAAACATTTTTAAGTGCCCCCCTAACAGATAATGTCGATACTTCTGTAACGTATAGACCATGGCCAAATCCTCCCGCTCTGTGGTGGCATAGTTGCACTCCACACCCAAGAGTTTTTGACTAGCGAATGCAATTGGGTGATCAATGTCTCCCTCACCAGGCTGTGTAAGGACTGCTCCTAGGGAAATTCTGAAAGCATCAACGTGGACATGAAATACCTTTGCCCAATCAAGGAAAATAAGGATAGGTGCAAAGATCATATTTTCCTTGAGGAGCTCAAATCTCTTTTGACACTCGTCATCCAAAAAAAATGAAACATCCTTCTTAAGCAGTTTTTCCAGAGGAGTTGTGATCAACACGTATCCTTGAATGAACTTTCTATAGTAGCCTGTACGTCTAAGGATCGAACGTAGCTACTTCTCAATCATGGGGACTGCCAGATTGATGATCATGACAACTTTCACAGGGTCCACCATTAGCCCTTGTCGACAAACTATATGCCTGAGCAAGATTCTGAAAGGCACACAGAAGATACATTTCTTGATATTCAGAGAAATCTGGTGCTTCCGACAGGCATCCAACATCAGGCGTAGGTTCGAAACATGCGTCTTTACTAAGACAAAGACAGTCCAATCATCAAAGTATACCTCCAGATATTATGAATGAAATCTTTGAATACGGTGATTACTACCCATGAGAAGATGGAAGGAGCATTTTTAAGCCCAAATGGCATGACTGTATACTGAAAGGATCCCCATTCAATGGCAAATGTGGTTTTTTTGTGATATTCGGGTGGGATTATGATCTGATGGTACCCGGAGAACCTATCGGTGAAGGAATATGCCTCCTAGTCTCCTATGCTATCTTGGATCTCATCAGAGAATGGTGTAGGAAATGAATCATGTACACATGTATCATTCAACTTGCGCAAATCTACGCAGATGCGGATTTCCCCCTTCGTATTCTTTTCTTGAACCACCATAGGACTCACCCAGTCCGACTGTTCGACCGGTTCGATGATACCTGCAGTGAGAATTTTATCAATTTCCTCCCTAACCATCTGCTTATACTTAGGGTTCAATTGATAAGGGTGCTACTTTACTAGGCACGCATCTGGTTTTAGAGTGATGCGCATAACCCCTAAATCCCCCGTGATCCCCTTAAGCTCCGAAAACTTTGTCGGAAATAAGTCTTGATATTCCGTGAGAAGTTCCGCAATCTTGCCTACTGTCTCATCATCCCAGTAGTCCCCAATTTTAACCAACTTGGGTTTCTCTTCCATACTAATGTTAACTTCTTGCAGCTTCATAGGTTTCGTAACATCCACAGTGTGTAATGGAGGTCCTGCAACTTCGTGTTCCCCCTCTGATTTTGGGATCAAGACATTGCATGGATCTTCATCACACTCTTCTATGGTGATATTGTGGTAGTTGACAATATCCTGCATCTACGTTTCCCATGTGGGTATTTCGCATGCTGCGTAGGAGATGGATTCACCAAATACAAAGGTATCGATATCCTGTAGAGCTTCATCAAGTGCCTCTAATCCTTCTGTTAACCCGAATGTCCCCAAAAATTCATCCTTTAAGGTTTCCCATTGGCGAGTGCGTTGATTTAGCTTCGCATCTAGGTACCATGCGGTGGGAATTGGTCCCAAGGCATGAATAAACAAGTGAACCCATTCTTTTGTAGTACGATCACACCATTTTTCCATCCAGGTGAAAAAATGTTCATGTAGATCCCTTGGGCCAAGAAATATCTTGATGTGCATGTTGGCCAGAGGCTCAAATCATAGGACCATCATATCTCGACATTTCTCCCACTCCTGGAACGCCCCCTTATGCGTGTCCCACCATCTTGTAGGCGTTGCTTGCAGAGCTAGGTTAAGGCCCATAGCCTTTGGTCTCTTGGAACCTCAACTTCAAATGTCCACAAAAATGATTTTATACTACCAGAACCATCAAATTAGGGTATTTCTCTTACCTCGGAGGATATGCAATGAAAGTCCCTAGTGATTTGCAGGCAGCGCAGCGCAAAGACATCATGTAGCCAGTTTTGCCAATTTTCTATTTCCTCGTTGGAGTCAAAGAAGCATTCGCTATATCTTTCCCATCAAAGCACACCATTGGTCGTAGGATTGATCCATTCTTTTTCCCTTGCAGTTAAATTATAGATGTGATCCACCTCTTCTTCCTCACGCACTGGCTCTATATACCTTTATCCTTCTATGGGATCTAGCAGTACTATCACCCGTGTTCCTTCACTTTCAAACACCATGCTCCTCTTTTTTAAATTGATAATACTGCCCATATCTATGGCCCAGTCCAATCCTAGGAGCGTAGGATAGGGGTACGCATCTTCCACAATATGAATTACCTCAAAGTCAGCCCAAACCTTGACCCCTGTGATGTCTACCATGATATTTGGTAATCTTCCTAATGGTATGATCTTCTACTGATTAGCCATGCGCAGCTGGATAGTGGACCATTCTAACTTAGGTTCTCCCATTCACTACTAGGATTTCTTAGGTAGTACGTCACATCTAAGTCCATGTCTAGAATAACCTGATCCATCTCATAGTCATCAATCTGCGCGGTTAACCGCATCTCCCTACCAGTGCGTCTCTTATGCTTATACAGTTTGTGTACATCCTTAATTTCCATAGCTTGGGTTGTTCTTTCCGTGCAGTTGTCTATTAAAGCTTGGAGGTTTTCTACAGCCTTTTGGTTGCACAACAACTTCATACATGCCTGCAGGAATGGTTTGACCTCATCATCTATTTTGAGGTTTGCGGGGGTTTGAGGAGTAGATGACGCAGCCTTAGCAAAGTCTTGGCAAGCGAAGAAAAATATTTTTTTTTCCCTTATTTAAGTCCAAACCTTCTTGTTTAATGGCTGCTTTTCAGATAAGAGGCTTCGCCTCATCTTTCTCCGCAGCTCCTCCGGTGGCCATGCCGCTGCGTGTTATCACATTAACACTTGGTCCTTCATCTCGAGGCTCTGCCTTGACCCTTTGTACATTCTGCATAGGGGTCTACTACTTCTCTTGAATTTTAGCTATTAGAATCGAGCAATCTTCGATCACATGATCCAGTTGTCTACAGTATCTACAGGATTATCTCGCAGGGTTCGTGAAATCCCTTGCAACGTGCCCTATTTCTCCACAGTTATAGAAAATTAGTTGTCTTCTCCCCCTACCTATGCTTCAACCTCGGTCTCCTCCTCTTCCCCTATCTGGGGAGCCACCTATGCCCAAGGGGGATCTTGGCAAGGACATATCCGAATGTACCCTATATAGATTCCCTCGATCTATCATCAGATCGTATGTCCGACAGTTCTGTTCATCATGGCCTACAAATATGGAGAACCTGCACCATTTTTTCTTTATTTCTGGAACATATGTGTCAAGGCAGGGGCAGTGGTTGGTATCATGCAACCCATAATAACCCAAAATAGGGAAATTCTGCAACAATAAGAATATATGAAGATATTCCAAAGTTGGAGCTTCAGAAAATCATGAAAATAGAAATTTAAATCAGCTCATAAGATGTAAGAGAACATCTAACCAGAAAATTAATGATCAGCAGCAAGAATATGGCCTATACACTCCTTCCAAAGTGGGGAAATGCAGCAATATAGGGCATAAAATAGTTGCCTTCAGAAAATAATGCTATCTCTATGATAAATGGGACTTGGATCCCTTATAATATTCAATATAAAACTCACATCCAGAACTAGAGAAAAAAAAATGCTTCTAGCCAAGTTAAACAGGTCTCCCCAAACCAATGCAGCGCAAATAAGCGCAAACCCCATGACTTTTCTTAACAGAAATTACTGAAGCATACAAAAACATTATTATAATGAGGTTTTATGCAGAAAATAATGAGAAATAGTAGATATGGAGTGTACATTCATCCAATGGCTTAGAAAAGTGGATATTTCTTCCTTTTTATACAAAATAAGGATAACCCGGTAAGGGTTTCATGAAAGTACAATGTATATAAGTGCAGATCTGCAGATCTAGATCTGAAAAATGTAGTTATACTACAGCTATGTATAAATTTAGCTAAAATTTACAAATAATAGAAGAAGAATGAAATACAGAGCTTTTCGGGAGAAGGGTTGGCCCTTCCTCCAAGGTACAAACTCACAAGCAAGGGATTAAACCCTACTATTGCAACTCTGGGAAAAATGACGCAGTTTATTTAGAGAAATACACTGTAGGAGATGGAGTCTACTTTGGCCACATGCCAAGATGTTCAATATGCTCAGAAATTTCCTATACAGATCTTTCAAAGAAAGGGAAGCTCCCTCCTCTGAAAGATAAGCTCAGAAAGTGGTGTTGGGGACTTTCCACTGCAACACCCTGCAACGCAATACTATTATCTATATAAATAATGTTGTGGCTGAAGGAGGATTTTTGGCCTCAAGCTTTAGTGTGGAAAACTGAAGTACAATACTCCTTCAAGAGGTCTCTCAAGAAAGGAGAAGGATTCCTAAACAGGAGATCCTTGTGCTAAATAGCACTGCAGCTCTGCTAAATAGCAAGAGGATGCTAAATAGTCTAAACAGAAAAAATCAATAATATCCAAGCTAACCCCAAATGGTAGCCATCCTCTTCATTATAAAATTTGTGAGCCTCCTCACCTTGGGTCCCACCCATTAGGGTTTCCAACTCCACATGAGCAATCTCCTTCCAAAATTACGTTGTACCTTCATCAAGGCCACTCCTCCATACTGCGTTGTTTGATTTGGTCAAGGTTGACCTCTTCAATCTGCCTCATCCCTTTTCACACTCCAGTGCCTCCAATCCAGCTCTAAAATGTCTATCTATGCTAATCCTTGTTCACATTGAACTAGATATATTGCTGATATCTTCTTCTTCATGCATGCATGTTGACTTAGTCAGACTTGACTTTGTCCTCATCCATTTGCCCCTGTTCACACACACAAGTGTAAAATCCAGCTACTATGATGATATCCTTTCACATTATGATGATTTTTATTCATGTTTTTATTATGAATGGGCCTCCTTACCCATTTATCCAACTACAAAGTGCAGAAATAAAAAATTAATATTCCCCTTAGCTACTTGCTAAAGTAGGAATATTACAGTCCTCCCCTCCCGAATGTTGCTTGTCCTCAAGAAACTGCAAAGATAGAACTGAAAGGCTCCCTCCCAAGGCATGGAGTCTGAAATGTGTTTGGGAACTATCATTCCCATGTAAAATCTCCACCCCCAAGCTATCACCAATACAAGATGAGTCACCCTCCAACATAGCAACTCATGAAAGATCTCCTCCTCCCTTAGCTCCTGCAATGTGGTGGGTTGAATAACTAAACATGCTAGAAAAAATGGCCTACCCCATGCTGTCTTTCTCTCGACTCATAGAAAGTGTAGAGAACATGCCGATTTGTGGCTGCAATCAGATTGCCCTCAAGTGGCAAGAAGGGAAATAGATCTCCAAAGATCCTCTCTCCTATTTCATGGATCAAATTGGCCCAAATCATCCCATCCAAAATGAATGGCACATCATCATCATTTGGCATCCAAATCAGAAAAATTATGAAGGTTACATGATACCAATGGTTTATTAAGTGGATACAGTGCAATTTTCCCAACCGCTACTTGAGAATATCATGTCACAAGTTGGCCTTCAAAAAAGTACTAGTTGTGCATGAGTGCTCATCTACTATGTGGTAGTAAACAATAGTATATATCGGCTGTACATGATCAAAATAACAAGATAATGTGCCATACTCTCCTCCTAAAACATCATGATGAGTATGGAGAAATTTCAGCCCATACTCTCTCAATAATAGCCATAGCAACAAAGACTCTTGCTACCTTCTTGCATTATCAAAATGCAGATCATGGAGCAATAATACAATGATGGACATGTGAGTTATCTCATCAACAAAGTACAAACCAGCTCCCTCATACATCATGGGGAAGTTATCCTTCCTCCCAAAACAATGTACATACATGAAATACATCTCAAACATAAATACATGTGAGCCCATGAGATATATCTCAAACAAAGGAAAATATATGGACATAAGATTTGACATATGATGTCCAAACTCCCTTCTTAACATCCACAACAACCATGCCTTCTTCTTATGCATCCTGTCATTAAGACTCAAGGCATGAGATAAAGAAATATAAATTTTTGGGTAGTGACCAAACTCACCCAAAAACAACTAGCGCAGCCATGCTTCTTGCTGGCCTATATCGTAGATCTGCAAGGGGTTTGGAAACCTCTTGCTCCATACTACCATCCACTCATCCCAATGTGGGTGATAGATCTCATTTTTCCATTTCTTGGTATCCTCCCATGGTAGGACACCATGCTCCTTCAACATTTGAAGAACTTTTCACTTCATGAAATGTTGAAGTGCACCTCCCATGGGATCTCTTGAAGAGACCTCCTCCTCATGCATGGCCTTCCAAAACCCAACAAGCCTTGGATCTGCTGCAAGTAGAAGTCTCTCTTTGAGTTGTGGCATGCTCATTGAGAGAGTGTCATCTAGAGAGGAGAAAGAGTTTCTCATCTCAAGATGTCTACCCTTCGACATTTCTTCCTCCATGGCTTCCTGAATGAAGCTAGCATCTGAATGTTCCCATGAGGAATGGGTCCTTATTTCTTCACTGTTGCTCCTGGATAGCGCAGTGCAATCTTGCTGCTCTAAATTAGAAGTAAGTGATGATCCTGGGTCATACAATAGCATATTTACACAATATTTTGAAAGATTTTCTGCAATAATAGAAAGTGGAAATGCAATCATACCTTTTTGGGCTTTGGGAACATCTTGCATGGTTGCAAGAGTTTCTTCCACTGTGTTGGCCCCCTCAACTGCTAATGTTGAAGGCTGCTCCTCCAAGGTTGTGACAGTGTTTATATAAGTCTCCTCAAGAGATGGTGAGGGCTCCTCCCTCTCTGATTGTTCTTCATCAAATCTCTTGATCACACTTTGAGTGAAATATACAAGAGTAGATACTCTTGCATGAATTATGTGACTGAACCACCAAGTTCTTGCTTTGCCCTTCATGTGCAGCGCTGCAATCTCTACTGCTTCTCTTTCTACCACTGGATGTAGTAGGAATAATGTTGCAAGTATTATTTTCCAAGTCCTTGTCGTAGATGATCCATCAACAGTAGACAATGGAAACCTATTGCCCTTCATTCTTCTTGTGCTGCAAGGTCTCCTTTCTTCCTCTAGTTGAATGAACTGTGGGAAGGCTAGAGTCTCCTTGAAGGCTCTATGTTGAGTCTTATACTCAACAAGGTATTCACTTAGAATCTGATGTTCCAAGTGTCTTCCATGCCCTTTTTCTTCTTCTTCATGAGAATAGGAAGTGCATGGTTCTTCCTCTTCTCCTTCTTTTGTCTACTTAACCTCATTGGAGAGCTTCTTTCTAGATCTAAAAAGTGATGAGAGCAATATCATTCTCCCCATAATTCTGATCTCACTCCTTCTGATGGTTGGATCTCATAGGCTGAGCTAGAATATCATGCTCTAATACCAATGTAATAACCCAAAATAGGGAAATTATGCAACAATAAGAATATCTAAAGATATTCCAAACTTGGAGCTTCAGAAAATTATGAAAATAGAAATTTGAATCAGCTCATAAGAATTAATAAAACATCTAACCAACAAATGAATGATCATCAACAAGAATATGGCCTATACACTCCTTCCAAAGTGGGGAAATGCAGCAATATAGGGCATAAAATAGTTGTCTTTAGAAAATAACGCTATCTATGTGAGAAATGGGACTTGGATCCCTTAGAATATTCAATATACAACTCACATCCAGAATTGGAGCAAAAACAAATGCTTCTAGCCAAGTTAAACAAGTCTCCCCAAACCAATGCAGCTCAAATAAGCCCAAACCCCATGACTTTGCTTAACAGAAATTACTGAAGCATACAAAAACGTTATTATAATGAGGTTTTATGTAGAAAATAATGAGAAATAGCATATCTAGAGTGTACATTCATCCAATGGTTGAGAAAAGTGGAGATTTCTTCCTTTTTATACAAAATAAGGATAACCCGGCAAGGGTTTCATGAAAGTACAATGTGTATAAGTGAAGATCTACAAATATATATCTGAAAAACATAGTTATACTATATCTCTATATAACTGTAGCTGAAATTTATGAATAATAGAAGAAGAATGAAATACAGAGCTTTCCGGGAGAAGGGTTGGCCCTTCCTCCAAGGAACAAGCTCACAAGCAAGGGATTAAACCCTGCTACTACAACTCTGGGAAAAATGACGCAGTTTATTTAAATAACTATGCTGTAGGAGATGGATTTTGCTTTGGCCACATGATAAGATGTCCAATATGCTTAGAAACCTCCTATACAAATCTTACAAAGAAAGGGAAGCTCCCTCCTCTGAAAGATAAGTGTAGAAAGTGGTGTTGGGGACTTTCCACTGCAACACCCTGCAACACAACACTATTATCTACAGAAATAACGTTGTGGCTCAAGGAGGATGCTTGGCCTCAGGCCCAATTGTGGAAAAATTAAGTACAATACTCCTTCAAGAGGTATCTCAAGAAAGGAGAAGGATTCCTAAACAAGAGATCCTTGAGCTAAACATCACTGCAACTCTGCTAAACAGCAAGAGGATGCCAAATAATCTAAACAGAAAAAATCAATAATATCCAAGCTAACCCCAAATGGCAGCCATCCTCTTCCTTATAAACTTTGTGAGCCTCCTCACCTTGGGTCCCACCCATTAGGGTTTCCAACTCCACATGAGCAATCTCCCTCCAAAATTATGGTGTACCTTCATCAAGGCCACTCCTCCATACTACACTATTTGATTTGGTCAAGGTTGACCTCTTCAATCTGCCTCATCCCTTTTCACACTCCAATGCCTCCAATCCAGCTCTCAAATGTTTGTCTATGATGATCCTTGTTCACACTGAGCTAGATATATTGTTGATATCTTCTTCTTCATGCATGCATGTTGACTTAGTCAAACTTGACTTTTTCCTCATCCATTTTCCCCTGTTCACACACACAAGTGTAAAATCCAGCTACTGTGATGATCTCCTTTCACATTATGATGAGTTTTATTCATGTTTTTACTATGCATGGACCTCCTTACCCATTTATCCAACTACAAAGTGAAGAAATAAAAAATTAATATTCCCCTTAGCTGCTTTCTAAAGTAGGAATATTACATAACCCAGCAATGCGACAATCATCGCACCACAACACCGGCCCACTTGGCCCTGCAGCTTCCCTAGGACATAACAGGCTGGGTCCACCTGCCTGCACATAGTCTGCTAATAGAGGACAGTTATCTTTGGTGTGGCCATTGACCATGCATCGTATGCACCATATTTCAAGGTTGACCTCTGTTCCTCTCTCCTTTATTATATTCTGGATCTCCATGTGAATTTCCTCAAGTTTCCCTTGTATTTTTTGTACTCCTAACTGGGTATCATCTCTTGGCGCAACCTCCAGCTTCATGGCAATTTCCAAGGCCTTCTCCTGTGACTTAATGGCTTGATGACCCATTGGAATGCCCAGGTATGGAAGTAACATAGCAATGAACCATTCCGTATGATGTCTATCATCATAAAGAAATCCTCCTTCTCTAGTTACCCTCTTTAACCATTGGTCAGCCTCCCATACAGACTCGGTCAGTCCTTGCTTGAAATCTTTTAGATCGTTCACTACCTGAGAGTAGGATTTAGGCTTCTTGAACTACTGCTTCAAGGCATTCTTAATCTCTTTGATGGTCATGTTTGCATGCTAGTCAATGTATCCCATATAACAGTCTAAGGCCCTTCCTTCAAAGGCCAGGGATAGCTGCGCCCTTTTTACAACATCACTGGTTATGTTCTATGCAGTCCATACCGATCCTACGATGAACCAGGACTGATCCATAATTCATCCCCTACACCCTTGAAGGTGGGTAGCTTCATGTGCGAGGCCATATCGTCTTCCGGTGGTGGTGGAGGTGAGTTCTTACCCCTATGAGGGTTCGATGGTGGTGTAGATGGAGAGCTATGCATAGCAGAAGTCCTTACTAGACTGTATACAAATTGATCTACTTCTTGATTAGTTCTATAGTATTTACCACTGCGCGTTGTGCCCTCACTTTGATCGGAGCTCATTCACTCTGTATGACTACAAAAAAATGATTTTTTTTTCGCACAACAAGATCTTAATTAGTAATGGCAAAGTTTTTAGAAACTTACCCTGGAACCCCTTGAAGAATATTCATTCCACCTCAGAGTAGGACACAAATTGATCAATTGAAAATTCTGTCACAAACCCTCCTATCGCACTGTCCACCCAATGATCTACTGTGCTAGTGATGGTGTTATCAGTCTTCTCTAACTACTGAATCAGCTCTGGGGTCCCCTAGGTGATCCGTTCGTCCTTCCAACACTTCTAGAAATCTACGAGCCTCGCGAGCCACTCCTAAAGTTCGAACGCAAATGTCACAAAGAAAATTTTATAGATTTCTATGAAAATGTACTTATTTTTCCACTTCTTTGTGGTTATCTTTGCACTGCGATTCTCTCTTACTACGAATTCCTAAATTTTCTTTTCGAATCACTCGTCAATCTCTTTCTTCTCAGGTCTCCAATGTGTTCATGGCATTACTTTATCTCTCTCTCAAAATGCTCCCAATCCCGGCAACGGAACCATTTGTTGGCTCAATGGGTTCTAACCCAGGTTCGGAATTTTAGGGTTTGCCAACAAACCCTTATACTACTGGCCCTTTCGGCAGTGACTTGCTTGCGCAGGTCAAAGTCTCACCTGAAGTAGTATGGGAGGGTGCTGGAACCAGGTTTCTGCACCCTGAAAGAGATTAGGTAAGTCAAGTTAGGCTGTGTTCTTATCTTATTAGCTTCTCATTTAACAGATCTTGTTACAGGCTTATATCAGAGAGCTCAGATCTAATAATTACCTTCGCAGCCACGTGCGTAAATCACATAAATTAACAGATCATAGATTCATATAACAGAAACAAAGATAATTTCACAGCTATCAAACAGATACTTTCGTAGCTTAATCATACATCCCAAATTCGCATAAACTATAACAAAATAGATCTAGATCACATCAGATATCAACAATACTTCACATATATATTACCAGAATCTTCTTATAATCCCAAAATACCACCTATGCACACAACCAGCAGGGTCTACATAGAGCAGGACTGAGGAGCTCCGCACACACAACCAGCAGGAGTCCTTCCCAAAAATGCAACAACGGATCTAACAATTCATGCTTAACATCAATCTCCATTCTTTTCTACCTCTGACTTAAAAAAGTTTCATCTATTTATACCAATTAGCCTATGCATACAATGGTCTACAACCCGTGGTTTACAGACTCTTGGCCTACCCTTGACTTGTTACAATGCATTAGGGGATTTGACCCACCCTAAAACCCCTGCGTTAGACTAATTATTACAAAAAATATACAAAAATGGACAAAATTTGCAGCTTTAGGAGACCCTGTTCCAACAGCTGTGAACATTTTAAAATTCAAAATTTCTCTTAAAAATGGTTCAAGATTTGCATCCAAATGGTTTTTAACTTTCAAATGTGTTGATTTGTAGGTTTTTCCACCATGTTGGAGTGGCGAGAATGTGAACATGAACTTATAGACAATGAAGCCATGGAAAAATTTGCCATAATACGTGCACTGCAGACTTGTGGTTTATATAAGTTCTGGGCTATCCAAGGTATGAAAGCACAAGTAGATTTGATGACATGGCTCGTAAATGCATGGGAAGTTCAAGGCCAATGCTTTATAATTAGTGACCACCGGCTCAAAATTGAGCTAGAGAACATTCATTTCCTTACCGGACTGTCTCGGAGAGGAGGAATCATATCCTTGTTTGGGTCTAGACAGGGAGGTATTCCCGTCACCAAATACAAACAACAGTATTGCAGTGATGAGGCAGACTTAAAGGATAGTCACATAGATATTAAAACTATCTTGCGATTGGATCTCAAAGTGATAGCATTTACAGTAACTAGATTGTGTGGGAGTGCCGATCCACACGTAGCCACTAAATCACAAATGCAGACCTCAATAGAGTGTCTCAGAGGGACCATATTTAACTGGTGCGAAGGAGTATTGGCCAACATGAAAGGCCAATTAACTAGAGAAAAGAACGCATATTTGAAAAACTTTGGGTATGGCGCTATTATCATTTCATTTGCTTTACAGAGAATCTTGCTTGTCGCTCCTCAGCTGATTCCAGTAGATCGTGGGGAATCTCAGGAACCTCAGATGGTACGGTGGGTGGCATTAATGGCTCGCCACAGTGTCAAAGGTAGTTCAGTGGTTTGGTTTATTCCAACATACTTTATGTGGCTAAGGAACCAATTCTTCACCATCGAAGACTTCCCCTATGCAGGAATGGATTATAGATGTGATCCTGATACATATTTACCTCAGGGGACACATTGGGATGAGTCAGGTAAGCGAATCATTTTGATGTTTTTTAATCTAATTTTTGTTATTTTTTATCATCCAATACTGACAAAAGTATTTAAATGCAGATGTCAATCCACGACGACCAGCTATACTCCATCGCTTTGATAGGTGGAAAGAATAACCTATAACACCTCCATAGGATCAGCAGCAGAGATCCTAGCAGATATGGAACACAACCTTAAGAGGTTGACCATAGAAATTCCTGGGGTAGGAACATATGATATTCCTCTCAGGCTTCAGAGACATGTGACAGGAGTTCCAGGACCATTTAGAAGATTTCTATGCAAGGTGGCACACATGATAGTCTATTACCATGATCATCATCACGGATAGTGGATGATCATTGTGGATCACCATTTTTTTGTTTTTTGTATCAGTATCTATTAGATCATAAGGTGTTTGAACCTATGATCATAGAAGATGTAATATTTTTTGAACACAAACCTATCTATGCTAATGATATTACTACTTTCTTTGAGTATCTTGTTCAACATGGATCAAATGTTGTTTTGGTTTACTTTGTTAATGTTGCAAATTTATATTTAGAACATGATTAGCTCGCCATTTTGTTATGAGGATTAATTTCTCTTGCGAATAAGAGCGATCTCGCTAGTATTCAAAGAATATCTAGAAACAAACATCCATTTGGAATCATTTTTCTCTAGATTAAATGCATTTCAGATTATTATAAGAAAGTAGAGAGGACATGCCCCTACCTTGAAATCCAACATTCGATGTAGTCCTTTATCCAATCGCTCCAAAGAGGTTTCTCCAATAAGTAGAACCTGCAATCAAAGACAAGACAAAATAATCAAAGCATCTGCAACATATAATAATCAATAAAAGCTATCAAGGAGTCTAATTATTGATGTTATTTCAATAAGAATAACAACAACTCAAAGAGAAAAAAAGATCCATATGTATTATCTTGAATGAAAAGAGTAATCTTACAACCTGATGCCTTGATGTCGTACAGATTTCTCCTGGGATCTTGAAAAATAATTCCTCCTTCAGTTTGACAAGCCTTCCTCTCTGAATACTAGCATAGAGATATGGACACAAGGGTATGATCATTCTTATGCCAACAATAGTTTACTAGTGTATAAAGCATGCACTATTGGGAATTTATTCAGAAACTCATTTACAATATTTAAGCTACCCTTCAAATTGAAACTTGAGCTCAATTTATAGGGAAATGGAGGTAGTTTCAATTTCCATGAAGAGGGGGGATGGATTCCTTTCATGAAGGGATTTGAGCTCCATGGACCAAGGGATAAGCTCCATGAATGGAGGGATAAAGCTCGAACTGATCGCGCCTCTAGAAGCTTCCGATTGGGAGAATATTCGACTAGCTAGGATTCTAGAATTTACGTTTTCTTTTATTTGACTTTTTACGGGGGTCCAAAGGTAATAGTAGCAAAACGTTCAAGGGTTTCCATGGTTTATAGACCAAGTATCTGCGAACCTGCAGGAAACGGCTAGAAAAAGTGCGAAGGTAGAATTTTAAGAATTTTATAGAGCTTTTCTCCAATTCCAAGACTTGATTTAGGAACATTAAGGTTTTTGACTTCTAAGGGAGCATGATAAAGGTGGTGATAGGCCTATACAGACAGTCAAATGTCATGGTGAAAAAATAACCTATAACACCACTTCACATGTGAGGTACTTGATGGGAAGGTGATTGATGAGAGGTATAGAGTGATGGATGGAGTCATCTATTAGCAGGATCATATCTTATTGACTAGATATTCTAAGCTCAAGGATAAAATTCTACATGCAGCACATGATTCACCCCTTTCCAACCACCAAGTTTTCATTAGGACATATCAGGCCATTAGGGAGATATTCTCATGGGAGGGTCTCAAGGAGGATGTACTCTAGCATATCAGGGAGTGTGTAGTTTTCCTGAAGATTGAGGAAGAAAACAACCATCATGCAAGGTTGTTATAGTCACTTCCGTTTCTGGGAGGGAGATGGGAGAGCCCTTCTATGGACTTTAGCACCATTTTTCCAACAATACATGGTAAGGATTGTATTTTTACAATCATTGGTCAACTAGAAAAGTATGTTCTTTCCTTTGCCATTTATTTACAGTGCATTACTCCGCAAGAGGGAAGATCCTCCTTGGACTTCGTGGTCTTCCTAAGACCATAGTCAGTGAGAGAGATATCCATTTATTGGATGGCTTGGGGCAGGTCTTATTCTATTTGGGATGCATCCAGTTGACATCAAATATCATTTATTACCCCTAGGAAGATGGGCAGATAGAGGCAGTAAACAAGTGGTTGAGGAGCTACTGCCAAACTATGTTCTGGGAGAACAAGGAGCAGAGCTGTGTTGGTTCCACTTGAGGGACTATTGTTATCATCCGAAATTTTATATGGCATTCAATGTATCTCCATTTTTGGTTCCTTATGGTGATGATGCTCTATAATTTATTGATAGGATGGTTGGAGAAAGAAAGGCTCCTATAATTCTAGATTGGATCCAAGAGAGCCAGGATATATTCTTGACTCTTAAGGAAAAAATTACTATAGCCCCATTTCAGCAGAAGTTATGTACATATCATGGGGGGGTAGAGAGACATATTGTGGTGGAATATTTAGTCTATATCCATTTTCAGCCATGAAAACCATCTACTTTGAAGAAGAAGGAGCTTGAGAAGCTTTTTCATGGGCCACACAGGATGATCCATATTGTTGAGGGATTAGCATATGGGTTCACGCTCCCCATTGAGAGTAATATCCCCAAAAATTTTCATATCTCAGGCCTCAAAAAGGCTATTGGACAACATGTAGTTGCTACCAAGGAAATCCCACCTCTTTATGATGCGAGTCATTTGGTTTTATCACCAAAGGATAACTAGGACACTAGGGAGGGACAACTAAGGAATAGGTTGATTGGAGAATATCTGATTCAGTGGAGCAATCTACCAGATGAGGATGCTACATTGGGAGGAGAGAGGACTTTTGCAACATCTATCCTTACAGTTGTTTGAGGACAAGAAACATTTGGGAGGGGAGGATTGTAATATTCCTAATTAGCTTTTAGCTATTTGGAATATTAAATTTTGTTTTTGTAAATAAAATAGAGGAATAAGAGGGTAGGGGGACCCATAAATCTCCTTAGTAGGAATAAAACCACTTCTAGTGTGAAAGTGGGTAAGTGTATCTAGTTGAATAAATAACTCCTTGGTGTGAATGGGTGCTAATGCATGTGGATGGGGTCAAGGTTGACCAAATCAACATCGTAGTCATGAAGGTAGTGGAGAGATATTGGAAGACAATGCAGTCATAATGGGAGGGAGTATCCATGAGAGTATCATCTTTAATGAGTGGGACCAAGGGGGAGGAGTCTCACAAGTCATATAAAGAAGGGGATGGAACCAATGGAAGGAATTCTGAATATTTTTTATGTTTGATATTTTATGACTTTTTGCACGATTCAGTTGTTTAGAAGAGTCTATTGTGTTGTTTAGAACAAGGGTGTTTTCGGATGGAAATCCCACCCTAATCCTCGAGGGAATTAGAGTGCCAACTTAGGAGAGGTTCCTTTGAGCTTAATTCCATCATCTGGCATCAGTTCAATATTTATCCATCTTCAGCAACATAGTCTCCTTCAGGAATTGCGTAAATCAGGTGGGAATTTCAGTGGAGGGTTGAGAACCCAAGTTTTTTAGCTTGTTTTATAGTGAGGGGAGAATCCATTCATTCAGAAAGCTAGTAGGGAGGAGTATCAACTATCTTATTTTCACATAAGCCACCTCCAAATAGTTATTTAGTTTTAGAGCACAATTCAGCCCTAAGGCTACATTTTTCATGTTGTGTATTTCCGAAAACCCTTTCTCGGTTGTCTTGGAATTGTGCTAGAGAGCCTAGATCTCTGATCCTGACTTTTTTTTTATCACTATATCAACATATCCTTGTATTCTTATTTTCCAATTATAGTTATTCTCAATAGGATTTCGCATTCATGGCCTTTCGACATTTTTTGTAGCAACAATATTTTTGGGTATATTGGGTGATTGGAGGCTTGTTTTACCTAGCTTGAGTGTATTTTTCCTCAAGATATTGTACAGATTTATGCTATTATACATAATGAAATGGCTCAGTTATTTTCTCATGTTTTGATGTATTGATATTTACTGCAATTTCCAGTTTTATGTTCAATATTATTGTTTTTCCTATTTTGGAATATTACATGATCAACTACAACAAGTAATTGATCAAAGTATGTTTTCAATAGATCGACAAGAAATCAACATTCTTGATGCCTAATTAAAGAGATCAGGTGTTCTAAATAGGAAATTAACCAATCAAAATAAAATTGATAGAAAAATAAGATATGGAATTGATCCAACAAGAAAACAGTACAAATCCAAAAACATAGAAATCAAAATGAAAGGGAAAGGTTTCACAAGGCAGAAAGCAATGGCTGCAGGCTCAGAATGCCTTGCTAGCTGCTGGCTGTGGGTTGAGAATGACTTGATAACGGCTGGTCTCGGGCATAAGCTAGCCAACCAATGAATCAGAGGCTCTTGGGACATGGAATGAGCCTTAGAAGGTCGTGGCTAGGGTTCCAAAGAGGAAATTCCCTATTTCCTCGCACAATCAGTAACCTAAAATCAATAAATAGAGGCCATGGCCCTATAAAATAGATGAAAATAGTCAGAAAAATGCAAGGAATCTCAAAAAACCATAGATGGGAGGATCTGATCAAGATCTAAGGCAAATCAGGCATAGAAGCCAATGTGCTCTCATTGAAAGCACCACTTTTGTTGCAATCAAAACTACAAGGAGATTTTTCCCCATGACCTTGTGCCCGTTAGATCACCAAAAAAGACAAGCACAATAAATAATACATCCTAGATTCCAAATCCATTATGATCCACATGAATTCATGCAATCGTTTAATGCTATGAGGAAGAAGAAGCTACCTTGCCTCCTCATAGGCTGGGGATGGATCTTGAGTTTGATGTCGATATGTTGCACTCCACATGGGTGATGTATCCGACATACCTACAATATCAACACATACACATAGTCACAACCATACAAATACAACAAGGAATCTTCCTCGGAATATCGTTAGATGAACAATATCATGAAACAATTGCAAGATCTAAACATAGAATTATATATAGGAAGGAAACATAGATATTAATTAATATAAAAGGATGCTTCTATGCCTTACTTCCATATTCTCCTCTCCATGATTTGGCAACTTTTCCCCACTGGATGAGAGTATGAAGAGAAATATCCTATAGCATGAGACTTCGCAAGCTCTTAAGATAATGGAAATATAACAATAGGTTGTCAGGATATCAACAACAACATGGATATATCTGGAACTAAAATTACAACCAATATGACCCTCTCCAATGATCCAGCATAAATAGGTGAATGATAGGTCTATGGAGGATGAATTTAGACGCTCAGGATGATAAAAAGTTAAGGAAACTTCTAGTGGTTTAGTCCTGGCCAACTCGAATCAATTAGTAATTGAGCTCATATCCTAGGAACTCAGTGAATTTAGTAGGTTCCCTTGGATGCTGGCACTAAAGTAATAAATTAGGGCCTAAGCTGTAGGCACAAGAGGCCCTGGTAGCAGCTCAAGCCCCTAGGCTGTGGGCATAAGCCTGCTAGCCCATGGTTTAGGGTAAAAACTAAGAAAATGATCCCCTCCTGCTAGGGAAAAGTAAACAAGTAGTGAGGGAAAGGGGTCAATGATGTAAGAGTAGAAAAATAGGCTAATAAAAAATTGGTAAATATTAGAAAAAATAGTCCAGCTAGAAAGCACATTCAACAATTTCAAAAGTTGAGGCTCAGGGTAAAGAACATTTAAAAACATATTTTTTTATACATGTTCATGAGAAATTTAAAGGAAAACATCCAACCTGAGGTCGTCTCATTGAACCTAGATCCCTAGAGAATGCTATCAATATAGTGAGGAAAGTTGAAAGGGAAAATATGGTCACCAAAAACTATAGAGAACATGCTCCCTCTCATATCCTAACTCAATCAACAATGTTGAAACCTCAAAAAATGGTTGAAAGAAGAGAAAAAGGGAAATATTTTAGTTTTGATAGAAAGTATAGTAAGGGAAATAAATGTGGTGAGATAAATTATTCTTCATAGACTCTGAATATGAACAAGATCAAGAATTGGAACTTTCACAAGATATAGAGCTAGAAGAGACTACTCCAACAATATCTTGTCATGCATTGGATGAAATCACTATTCCAAAAACCTTGAAGATAAAAGGATATACCAAAAAGAAAAAGGTAACAATGTTGATCAATTCCAACAATATCCATAACATCATCAATTACAAATTAGAAAAACCTCTTAATTTTTTCATATATTTAGCACCATAGTTTCATGTAATCATTGCAAATGGAGGTACCATAAATTGTTGAAGGAAGTGCCATACTATTAAGCTAAATATGGGGGAGTGTTTTTTGTATAGTCCCATGATTACAATACAAATGGGTGGTATTGATGTTGTTTTAGGTGTCCAATTTTTATAATCACTAGGAACAATTATCTTTAATTTTCAATATCTCTTCATAAATTTTACCTCAAAGGAAAGGGAATTGAGCTTAGAGGTATCCAAGGTAAACCCTCTAAAGTGATAAGCTCTAATGGAATGAAAAAAATACTCAAAAAGGGGCAATAAGGTGTAATTGCACAATTGTGCTCAATGAATGTTCAAAATTCAATATCATTAATGTTAGGGGATCTCCATACAATTATCAACAATCATTCCAATTTATTTGGATTAATTCCTAAGGGTATTCTACCTGCTCGATATCATGACTATGTTATTCATTTCCAACAAGGAAGTGTACCAAATAAAAATGAAGAAAGGAAAAAAATATTATAAGTAGAAACAATCATTTAAACAAGGATTAAGTAGCCGAGTAATCTAATAATTGTGGAGTCCTTCATCAAATACAAGAACCTACCAATGGAAGATATGACATGGGAAGATGACTTATTCATGAAAAATCACTAGTAGTTAGTCAAGTGTTGAGGAAAACACTTGTTTGAAGTGGAGGGGAATTCTAAGCCCTATATAAGCCCCACTTTAACCCTAATACCCCTTACTAAGCTCAAGATATTAAGTGATTACATTTCTATGGTTACATTGTTATGTATTCTAGAACCTTTCATGGTACCATTTTATTATAACTATACCCTTTCACTCCTATATATATATATATATATATATAGGAGATCTAGTCATAGGATCATCAAATATTGTGTTCTAAATGTATTCATTTTAAAAGGAGGTTTCCCTCTCGAGGAGGAGTATAATTATTGGTTTCCTATCATTTTTAAGTCAGAAGGTTCAAAACCCTTCTTTCTTTTAGTGAAAGTGCATGAGCTAGTTTTAGAAACTTGGCTAGTAAAATCCAAGTTAACTCCCTCATGAAAGTGCACTTCACTAGATTAATTATGTTATACATGTTTTTCATGTAGGTAATCCTAGCATAGTTCCATAGGTAATTCATATTTATTGCATTGCATTGTCAAAAAATTCAATTCATTCATCTTTGCATGATTTCTTTTCTACATGTGGATGATAATTTATTTTCTCTATTATTTTGTTTTCTTTTTTATCAATCTCTATTGTATTAATTTTTTATTAGATAATACATCTTGTAGGGGTGCAATGATTTCTACATGGTATTAGAGCAAGCTCAAATATAAGGAGTATATATTTTTTGTAGGTGGAAAACACATCAAATATAACAATAGATAAAATGGATCAATCCTAGTAAATAATACTCACTCCATTCAACTACAATGAATAGAATACACAAGTAGTTTTTCTCTTGTAGAGAAAAATGTTGTATAGGATTACAATGGGAACATAGATTGAACACAATTATGTAGTGGAGAAAGAAAAATGGCTTAACAGATGAATGAATTATTTAGGTTTTTGTGCCTCTAAATTTCTCTCAACATTATATCCTACATTTAATTTTCTACCACTCCAAAATATGGTTGGACAAAATTGACAAGACCTTTTGGGAAGAAAATGTGCTTCGATATCATCAATTGGTGAATGAGATTATTTATTTGAGCTCGAGTAACTTTGAAACTATTTAGGACTTCTTAAAAAAATTAAAATCATTATTATTGTAGCTCAAGATATGTGGTACAGAAAAAAATAAGAAAATCTCAATGCTCATTCTTTTCATTTTATCAAAACTACTAGGTTCTGAATAATCAATGTTTGTCCCTACTTTTCATGCTAAAAAACTAGCAATGGGAGTTGCTTGGACCATCCCTCCCATGGATTATTTTGTTGAGTCATTCATGAGAAATATAAAATTATTCAAATGGGTTACATAAGGTCCTCAAAGAGACATGCACTTAAAGAAAAGGAAATAAATCCAAACAAAAATACAAAGTCAAGAAAGACCCTGATTTGGAAAAGGACTAGAATCCCAAATATACAATGGAGATATCCAATCCAATGAAGTGTGATTATTACAATATATACTTTCATCTAGAACAAGAATGCATGAAGAAAACAATAGATCAGATGTCATATACTCTTTTAGTAGAAAAATCTTAGCAAACATATAACTAAAAATGTTGGAAGATGGATGGTGAAAAGCCCATTGATGATAAAGGAAAAGGATGAGATGGTCATGATTTAGTTTTCCATTTATTCATAATTAACCACATGGATTCACCTTGAATTGGTCCTTATATTTTAATGGTAGATGATACACCCATTCAATTATGTGGGAAAAATAGAGTTGATTTAGAGAATGTATATTTTTAAATGTATTTTGTTGGAGGGAAAAGTTCACAAGGGATAGGGTTGAGAGACCAAATAGAGCAGAATAAAAATATAAAAAATAAAATTCATGAAATCATATCAAGCACTCTAATTCAAAAAATTAGGGATTATAGATGTACCTGGAGGTCCTACGTTTGAAGTAGATCCCATAGGGTCCAAACCCTCAACCTTATTCCAATATGTGCATACCTGCAAACATGTCATAAAGAAAAAAATAAGATCACCGAATTCAAAGTAAAAGTACATATATATATGTTATATCATCATAATCTGTAATATTCCAAAATAGGAAAAACAATAATATAGAACACAAAATGGAGAAATAACGATGAATATCAATACAAAAATATATGAGACCAATATGGAGCCATTATATTAAGCAAATCAACAGCAAAGAAGTACAATATACTGAGGCACAAATAAGATAAGATAGCAAACAAGCCTCCAATTATCAAACACTCTCAAAAGTGAGATGTTGATGCTATACAAAATGTCGGAGAACTGATACAAAATAGTCCTAGTAAGAATAACTGCTACTGGAAAGTATAACAATATGGATCTCTTTATATATAGCTCAAAAAATACCAGGAACAGAGATCTAGGTTCCCAAGCACATTTCCATGACAACCCCGAAATGGTTTCCGGAAAAACATAAGAATACAAATGGTGAAATACAACCCTAGAGCTAAAGATTCACTACAATTGAATAACTAGAAAGAGGTGGCTGAACTGATGTAGAAAATAATGAAGCCTCCTCCCAATAGATTCTCCAAGTGAAAGGATGATCCCTTCACTGGAACTCTAACTCCCCAAATGATGTATTGAAACCACCTCTGCAACTTCCCTCTAAAATAACGCAGTCTATGAGGGAAAATGCACTGTAGGAGATGGTAATGGATTTTCATGGTGCCAAATGCTGAAATAATGCACAAGGACCTCCCTTGCTGGCCTCCCAGTGGAAATAATGCTTCCTCCACTGAAAACAAGCTCATAAAATGGCCCTATAAACCCTTCATTGCTTCTACCCTGGAACACGGCACAACCCTGGAAGAAACTGCGTTGTATAAGAAAGATGAAGCTTTGCCTGATGCCAGAATGTGGAATATGCAACTCAATAACCTCTCCTAAGTGGGCACTTGAAATCACATGAGGATGAGGGTGGGATTCCCACTCGGGAACACCCTTGTGCTAAACAACACAACAATCTCCGCTAAAAAACTGAAGAGAGAAAGAAGTAATAACAGAACACAAATATAATAATAATCAACATGGCTTCTATGGCTTCCTTCCCCTTCCTTATATGCATTGTGAGCCTTATCATCCTTGGCCCCACTCATTAAAGCCACTACTCTCATGGAGACTTCCTCCCATTCACATTGCGCTGTCTCTCATTAACTATCCACTCCCTCCATACCAACGTTGTTGATTTGGTCAAACTTGACCCCATCCACATGATTCATCCCCTATTCACACATGAGGGTTCTTTATCTAGCTAATATGATGCGTCCTATTCACATTAGGAGTGATTTTATTCCTACTAAGGAGATTTATGGGTTTCCCTACCCTCCTATTCTTCTATCTAAGTAGCAAAAACAAAATTTAATATTCCAACTAGCTGAAAGCTAATTTGGAATATTACAGTCCTCCCCTCCCAAATTTTGGTTGTCCTCAAGAAAATATAAAGGTGAGGGCTGCAAAAATTCTCCTTCTTCCCTTGTGACACCTCCCAATGATGAGCTCTCCTCATGAAACAAGTGTCCCCAAATCAATCCATCCATGAAATGCTCCTCCAAAGTGCTCATGAGATTTTCCTCCTAAGTGCTCAAGTTAGCCAAATGGATCATCTCATAAGGATACAAGAGGTCTAATGTATCAATCATATGCTTCCCAATGTTCTCCTAGAAGCATGAGGCATAAGAAATGTGGGGAATCTCATTCCCAATGAGCAACCCCAATCCATGTGCCATACCTACAATCATGCCCACAAAAATGATAAGAACATCATCAACATATGGGATCAAAATCAAGGACACACTAGCTTCCATATGAAATACTAGAGGAGGATAATAGTTTCACAAGTGAAGCCAGTGCAGTATTACTCCTGACTGCCTCAAAATATGGAATTATGAGTGGTTTCCCAACCACTTTCTTGCTGCCCCAATCCTCTCACATGCTTGGAGAAGGTGAATGATGTGTGGTGCCAATTGAGCACACCTTGAATAAGATACCATCTCTCCAAAATATCCTAGGGAGTGGCCATTCCCATCATTGATTTTGGCTCCAAGTATATCATGCATTCTAAAGAAAAGAGTTCCCCCTTTTGGAGTTATGCACAAAAATACAATCCTTACCATATACCTTGAGGAAGCTGGTGCAGTGGCTCATAGATGAGCCTCCCCTCATTCCCAATGGGAAAGGAAGTGGTTATGACAACTCTGTCAAGTAGTTGTTCCTCTCCTCAATCTCCAAAAAACCCATGAATCTCCTAATATGCTGGTGCATCTACTCTTTGAAGCCTTCCCAAGTGATATGCCCTCATGAAATCAATGTGGCTGGAGAGAAAAACCTCATATGCTTCATGTAGCATGTTCTCCTTGAGATTTGAGGCTCTAGTCAAGAATATCCTACTCCGATAATAGATGACCCCATCTCTCATTGCATATATCCCATCTAATAAATGGCCTTCAAGTATCCTGCATGAGAAGAGATCCTTGGAGTATTCCACCAACAATTGGGATCTCTAATAAGGATCTATAATCAGTAATGACAGTGCTACTATTCTGCAATGTAAATAACCTGTCATGTTGTTGCCCTTTCCTTTG
The DNA here is from genome assembly GCA_034641835.2 of Pinus albicaulis. Lineage (NCBI taxonomy): Eukaryota > Viridiplantae > Streptophyta > Pinopsida > Pinales > Pinaceae > Pinus > Pinus albicaulis. The sequence continues at coordinate 1,085,103,142 of CM076579.1, read as the reverse complement.
ACATATCCCTTGCCAAATTCATATGTCGAGATGTTACTATCTTGCCTCTGATTCCCCTCATGTAGCTTCTCCTTCTGAAGTAAAGGCTGAAGTTTTTGGAGGTTAGACTTCCATAGGAAGCTATCACCCATCCAAAACCTTCTGAGTTTTTCCAATGTATCCATGAGTGTCCACCATCCTCTACCATATGTGGAAGATTCCTACCTATGTGGAAGTATCTTCTAGTTCTCCAAATCCATGGAGTGGTCTCCTTGCACCATGATGGTGTCATTATCAATCCCTGAAACATCTCCTCTTAGCACAAGATGTTTGGTAAGATTTGGTAATACTGATATGGGGAGAATGTCTCCCTCCTCCTTGATTCTAACCAAGACTCTATGCGTTGTGCAAAGTCCTCCCAAGGTCCTCACCCCTCCTAGATCTATGAGTGGTACAACCTATTGTGAGAAATATCCCATCAACTCTTGGTTTGGGGGACTCCCAGGTGGAATTCCACCAAACAGTAATATATCATGGGCCAAAGTCATCTGCATTATTGATTGGAATATTAGGTCCTTGCTTCCACTATGCAAATCTAGCTCTTTTTTCTATGTGGAAATTGTCTCAAAGGGATAAGTGTGCATGCCCCTAATCAGCTGATTCTTACCACTCATTTTGTCTGTCCACTCCATTTGTAAAGTCTCCCAATATGTGGTGACCTTCCCCAAGGTAATCAACCATTGCACACCCAATATCACATTGGTGTCAGGGATATCAACCAAAAATAAGTGATCAGTCAATGTGTATGTTCCCATGGTGACAGATAATGTTGGAACATACTTCATGCACTACATGGTTCTAGCTCATGGGACCAAAACTGAAAATCCCTTAAAGTCATCAATAGGTATGGCCCTCCTCTGCACTAACTGGGCATTAGTAAGGTTGTGGTTTTCCCCACTGTCAATCAACACTGATACCTTCTGATCCTGAATGGAACCTCGAACTCTCAAAGTAAAGTACTTGGGTACCCCCTGCAAAGATAAAAGGGCCCCTCAAATTGGAGCAAATTCTCCATTCCCACCTCCTGGTGGTGGTGGTTCCTCTCCTGCTATCCCAGTGTTGTGACCTCCTTCTAGTTCCTCTTCTTCTTCCTCTTCATCATCAAAAAATACCTCTATATATTGTACCTCCCCTGTTGCACAACTATGTATGGGTGCCCATGATTATTGGCATGGGAAGCAAATATTCCTTCTCCTCAAGTCTCTTTAGATATCATCACTAAGAGGTACTTTTTATTTTTCTCTCCTTTGAAGGAGGCCTTCACATCTTTTCCCTTTGATGGAAAAGTGGGATTTTTCTGAAATCGTGCCTTTCCCTTAGCAAAGAATCTTGTAGATCTCTAGCCCTTTCAACAACATATTGAAGGGTAGTTGGTTTGCTTGATTTAACCAACCCATGTAGAGGCTTTGTTAGCCCATAAATAAATATATAGACCCTCCTAGTTGTAATAAATCAGGAACCATAACAGAAAGTTTTAAAAATTCAGAAATGTAAGTTTATGGATTACCTGACTATTTGAGCTTAGCTAGCTCAATAAAATTTTCCTCCGGGTCTCTTCGATCAAACCTCGCCACCAACCTCTTGGTGAACTCTAAATATGCAGTCACATTGGCATGCCCCAATGTAGAAATACCATGAAACCACCAATCATGTACCTCACCCTCAAGGTGCAGTGCTACTATTTTGATGGCTTCCATCTCCGGTACTGGGTTCAACTGGAAGTAGATGTCTAGCTTCTCTACCCAAGATTTGGTTGTGAATTTGGATGATCCATCAAAAGCGGGCAAGAAGGATCTACCCATGGTCTGGTGAAGATCATTGTTTTGTGTGAATCCTCCATCTCTATTGTGATGTCAAGGTCTCCTATTGTCCTTGACCTGACAAAACTCCTGAAAACTCAATGATCTTTGAATCTCTGAGATTGAGACTCATACTCAAGAAATTAATCTTCAAGAGTTTCTTGTTCTTGAAATCCTCCATTTCCCATTGCTAAGAATGTAGGCATAGTGGAGCGTTAGTAAATATGTTGCTTCACTGGTTGATCATGCCAGTGATGTGAAATTTAGAAGCCTTCTCCATGTAGAAACCCTTTAGGGGATTCCTTGTGTCTATCCATCCTAATCTCCTTGATTTCTCTTGCAATATATTGCATGGTTTGAAGAAGAATCTTGGGAAACTCCTTGTCATCCTCTTCTCCTGATATGAGAGTTTATCCCTTATCTTCTCTATTATATGTAAAATCATATCTCCAGTTTCTATTGAGATATATCTTCTCTATTTTTGTGAGAGGCTCTCCCTCTTCTGATCACATATTGGCTAAAACACATAGGATGAGCCAAGATTATGCTCTGATACCACTGTAATATTCCAAAATAGGAAAAATAGTAATATAGAACACAAAATGGAGAAATAGCGGTGAATATAAACACACAAATATATGATACCAATATGGAGACATTATATTAAGCAAAGAAGTACAATATACTGAGGCACAAATAATATAAGATAGGCAAACATGCCTCCAATGATCAAACACTCTCAAAAGTGAGATGTTGCTGCTATTAAAAATGCCAGAGAATTGATACAACACAGTCCTAGTGAGAAAAACTGCTACTGGAAAGTATAACAATACGGATCTCTTGATATATAGCTCAAGAAATTCCGGGAACAGAGATTTAGGTTCCCAAGAACCTTTCCAAGACAACCCAGAAATGGTTTCCAGAAATACACAAGAATACAAATGGTGAACTACAGCCCTAGGGCTGAAGATTCACTACAAATGAATAGCTAGAAAGAGGTGGCTGAACTGATGTAGAGAAGAATGAAGCCTCCTCCCAATATATTCTCCAAGTGAAAGGTTGATCCCTTCATTGGAAATCTAACTCCTAAATGATGTATTGAAACCACCCCTGCAACTGCCCTCTGAAATAAAGCAGTATATGAGAGAAAATGTGCTGTAGGAGATGGTAATGGCTTGGCCTAGTGCCAAATGTTGAAATAATTCCCAAGGACCTCCCTTGCTAACCTCTCGGTGGAAAGACTGCTTCCTCCACTGAAAACAAGCTCATAAAATGGCCCTGTAAACCCTCCATTGCTTCTACCTTGCAACACAACACAAACATGGAAGAAACTGTGCTTGAAGCTTGGCCAGATGCCAGAATGTGGAATATATAGCTCAATAACCTCTCCTAAGTGGGCACTTGAAGTCCCTCGAGGATGAGGGTGGGATTCTCGCTTGGGAACACCCTTGTGCTAAACAACACAACAGTCTCCTCTAAACAGCTGAAGAAAGCAAGAATTCATAACATACCACAAACATAATAATAATCAACATGGCTTCTATGGATGCTTTCCCCTTCCTTATATGCATTGTGAGCCTTCTCACCTTGGGCCCCACTCATTAAAACCACTACTCTCATGGAGACTTCCTCCCATTCACACTTCATTGTCTCTCATTAACTATCCACTCCCTCCATACCAACACTGTTGATTTGGTCAAACTTGACCCCATCCACATGCTTCATCCCCTATTCACACATGAGGTTTCTTTATCCAGCTACTATGATGCTCCCTATTCACATTAGGAGTGATTTTATTCCTACTAAGGAGATTTATGGGTATCCCTACCCTATTATTCTTCTATCTAAGTAGAAAAAACAAAATTTAATATTCCAACTAGCTGAAATATAATTTAGAATATTACATAATCATCATCACAAATTAAGATTCATAATATAACAATGAAATTTGGAAACATGACATGAGTCTCTTTCTTAACTGAAAGCAACAAAAATAGGTGGAGCTACAACCTTATCCTAACCAAAGGTACTGAAGAAAACTTACTTTGAATCCTTCTAGCCCAAGCCATCAAATAATTCCTCTCTAATATATGCAATAATATGTTAGATAAGAAGGTTGAGCATCTCTACAAGGAAACAAGGGTTTCCTAGAGTCTGGGAGTGCAGGAGGCACAAGAAAATTGCAGACCCGATCTAGAGAAATTTGGGTATATTATGGATAACTCTAATTAGGAATGAATTAGGCCTACCCAAGGGTGTGTATATATAATGCCTCAAACCAATTAATTAAGTTAAGAAACAAGCTCCTGTAGGTGGGATTTCGGTAAAACTCATAAACCCACCCAAAAAATAACTTTTTATATATTTTTTCAAATTTTAAAAATGTGTACGTGGGTATTGCTCATGAGAACTGTTGTATTTTAAGAAGCAATCCCTTAGCTGTGGTAAGGAATCAGTGCTCAAGACACACACACACACACACACACACATATATGTCACAGAAATATTATATCAAATGGTCTTTGCTTAATCACCTTCAAAAATTAATTCTTAAAACCCTCAAGAATCCGATGCAATAAATGCTTCACAATGCCATTATCTGCTGATATTAATTGGAGTGATAAGAAGAACATGAAGGAAGCTCAAAATGATATGCTGATAAACAGGATCTATCACTTTAAACTTCAAAAGAATTTTATGAAAGAGGAATAGTTAAAATGGAGCGCCCATTAAGGATATTTAACTCTTATTCACATATGTAAAAAGAGACCTGCAGCTACATTACTCCATTTTATTCATAGAAGGAAAAATACAAAATGGAAACTAGGAAAGATATCAATAACAACAGTTGCAAGAATCTTGATCTTCATTCATTAATCATCAGAAATTGAGTACAAAATTTGCAGTAGTCCAAAGGTCCAAAACTCGAAACCTTTTCCTTTCTTCTTTTTCTCTTTAAATACAATGTAAAGAAATTTGTAACTGCTGAAACTACTCCTAACTACTCAAACTACTTGAAACTACTTAAAATACCTATTGCATATCATCAAAATATCTCATTACAATTGAAATCTCTTAATAGAGATAAAATAAAAATTAAACTCTAATATATTTTTTGAATATGAATTGGTCTCGCTGCTGCTACATTCTCCTGATTGGCTGACTTGTATTTCTTTGAAGATGAGGGATCATTAGGTAGAACAACCATCCAAGCTCTACATTTCTTCCATACTTCAATGTTTGTCTTAGGAGAGTTAATCATCTTGTGGTACTCCAGTCTAAAGGCAACGATCCTATTGAATGTTGGTCGCTCTGTCAACAAAGTCTTCACCAACCATAATAGTTGAAAATGCCTCTGAAGAAAATTAATAGCTATTGCCCCTTTCAATATCTGAGTCTTCTCATGAGTATTATCCACCTTAATTTTTTCCATTACCAATAATGGTTCATAGGAATCCCATGATAAAAGACTGCCTTTAAGGTTCCAGCATGATGGAAATCCAACCCTAGCTCTTTTGTCATATAGATTGTCAAATTTGTTCACTGCTTCCTTAATCTTTGTCAACATACTCTCAGAAATATTCCTGCAAGTATTTTTAACAATCAACTTGTTAATATCTACAACATACAAGATCCTATCTTTAATATCATTTTCTTGTAGCTCCTGATCAACCTTTGAATCAATGAAATAAATAAACTTCTTTTCCCATATGGCTCTGTTGATAGTCTTCTACTTATATGTCATAACTTTATCCTCAAAATCTCTGACAAATTTTGTCTCTTCTGATACAATAGTCAAAGATCCCCAGGCTTCTTTCATCTCTCCAATGATTTCATTCCATATGATATCTTTAACCTGTATCAAAGTTATATTTCGCTTTAATTTCTCCTTCGGGCTCTTGATTTCAACATTAGTTGTCTAGAAATCTATCATGTATTTATCAATTTCTCCATCCTTGGCTTGCATTATTTTTGTTACAGTCTCCAGGTCATTTTATGCCTTCTTGAGATCTTTCTCTACCATTTTCAGTTCATTATTTAACTGAGATATCTGTGTTGCTGGATCGTCATTTCCAGATGGAAAAATTATGGTACAAGAATGGGAATCAATCTGGTTTTGCAGTGTCATCATAGTTTCCTTCAACTTATAAATTTCTTCTTCTTTCTGTAAGAGCTACTGAAGAAGGCTTTCTTTCTCACTTTCCACTTCTGCCACCTCTGCTACCATAGAATGCTCCCTTGTAGGTAACTTCAACTTTTTCTTCAACATGGAAATCTGTGATTTTGCACTTTGTAGCAATTTCTGCACAACAGACCTATCATTTGGATCTACTCCAATCTTCACAATTATCTTCTTGAGTTCTTCATTTTGGGTTGTTAAAGCCCTAGAGTTGGCTTTCTCCAATTTCAATTAGAGAAAGAGCCAGTGCATTAGTTTTGGTCAAATCATTCACTATTAATTGACCTATTTGGATGTGTAAATTTACTTTATCAAATAAAGGAATATTTCTCACATCAATAGTTAAATTTATAGTGTTAAAATTACTTGATGGCCCTATAGTCATATCAGAGGGGTGAGAAAGAGAAATCTTAAACTGATATTTTTCAAGATCCACGGCAGTCAACAATCTTGTTTTGTATGGAGTTATTTGATATTTAGCCTGTGCCTCCATGCTAGCTTTCATCCTTTGATTTATTTCAGAAATTTGAGCAAATACTTGTTTAATCAAAGGTATTTTCTCATGTGCATATCCATGTCTTCTTGGTGAGGCTGGAATATTCTATTCATCTCCCAATTGAAGGAGAAAACCAGGTTGATCACCTGTTATGTCTTCATTGAATTTTGTTCTCTTTTCAGCTCTCTACTCCTCATCTTCAGAATCTATAACTGCTTCTTTAATCCTCTTTATTTATTTCTCAGATGTGATAGGATTCTGTTTATTAGAGCCAAAAGAACCTACAAAACCCTTGTTTTCTAGCTTCTCTATGTCAGGTCTGCCTTCATGAACAAATGCTGAGTAACCATTTTCAACTCTCCTATTTGAAATTACTTTATGGGGGTCATAAGCCCACTTATCTCCTAACAGTAACTGCATTCCATCTAACATCATATTAACCTCACCGGCTTCTTGTCTCATGTTGACTATAAATGGACCCATAGGCATAGGTAATTTAAACATATGCCCATTTTTCATAGGTACAAAATGTATTTGGTAAACATTCAAACTCTGCCTAATGAATTCTAAGTCAAATAATCTCATAGATGTAGGAAGCCTATATGGTTCTACCCCAGCCCCATAAAGTCTGATCTCTGAGTAATCTTCAAAAGCATACCAATCTCCAAATTTACAATTTGTCCCCAACTGCAGAAACATAGGGGAAAAACCCCATTCAAAATTTTATATGCAGTAGACATTAAATGATTTGCAAAATCGAATAGACCCTCCTCATTTTGTTCCTGCCTTACTACATCGGTCCAAAACACTACTGACTGGCTCTTTTTATTTATATCCATGATTTTTAACCCCAAATGAAAGAATCTTCCACATTTTGATATAAAAAGAGATAAATTATCAGAGAAGGAAACTTAAGTGACCTAGTGAATGATAAACTCATGAGTTGAGTGTTTATGAACTCCTGCTAATAAGAAGGAATATCAATCACTACTCCCAGCTTCATCATCAATGCGAATAGTCCCAGAAATGATTTGTCAATTATCATGTCATCCTCTTTTCCCAATATCTTGAAATACACCTCAGCATTGGTCGAAATTCTGCATCAAAGACTTCTATGTAAAACTGTTTACTATTTGGTGCAAACCGCTTCGTGTCTGGCCTCAGGAAGAAGGTGAATTGAGTGAATTCTTGACCTACAAGACTATCATAATGCGCTTCCAATGATTCGTCAGTGAATTGAACATAAGACTCAGACTCTGGGTAACACAAGGATTAACGAATTAACAAGGCCGAGACTTGTAAAACATTCTCTCCTAGACAATTCATTACAAAACATTTTCTAGGGTACATAACAGATACTAGCCAGTGCACAAACTAAGGAAAAAGGTGTTTTCTAGGGACACATGTAGACAATACACCTGAATTGACCATGGCAGAGAAAATAGGAAATGATTTTTCATTCAGACAGACCTGTTGATAAAATTGGAGGTGTTCTAAAGAGCAAATAGTATGTTAGATATCCCTCTCAGTGTCCATAAGAGAAATATGGCTAGATGAGCCAGAAAGGGATGAACACTTAGCCATAATACTACTTAGGGTGGCGAAAAACGATAGGGTGGCGAACAAAAATAGAAGACACAGGTTCAAACAGGTTGGAAAGTACAGAGGAATAACATTAAACTTGTGAAATGAAGAACCAGTTTAAATATATGGTGCGGAGTCTAGAAATTGAATGTTGCTCTGACGTGCTAAAGACCATTAAACAATACCATGACATGGCTGAAATCTATCACCAACCAGCAGCTTACATCACTGCGGGAGGCCTAAGAGGTACAAAGTGCTCATCGGGGTCCTGCATCCACAGTTAATCCAGACCGTAGATCTTGATCGACCGATCAATCAACGGGGTCAACTATGGAGGCACCCTCACCGTTAACCCATGTGTTGAATGTGCCTGCGGGTTGCCGCCTGTTACACCATTTTTTGATCATATAACCTATTATCATTAGATGGACCCAAGTACACCATGTAAGACCAGTTTTACCCTAAGTAAAATTTATTTCACTATGTGAAATAACTTAGTAAAACACCTTTATTAAGTTGTTTATGGTCTAAACAGGAAACCCCAAAAGGAAATAATAATAAAATCTATATTTTTTTATATTTCCTGAAGGAATAATTGGTTAAACATCAATTTAATTATTATTCCTGGTCATATTTAACCCAAAACAAGGAAATCAATTAAATAAATCCTTATTTATTTGATTATTTCCTAGGAATAAGTTATGTAATCCTTATTTAAATAATATTCCTAGTTAAATTTGACTAAATCATTTATAAATAATTAAATAAATCATTATTTATTTAATTATATTTCCACCATTTCCTTAAAATAATAAATAAATCATTTATTTATTTAGTATTTATAAATAAAGGATTTGACACAAGTCAAAAATCCTTTTCCCTCCAACAAATATAATAAAATATTCCTAAAAGGTGGTTCTAGAATTTGGTTAAAAATATTTTATTCATGCACCAAGTTCTAGACTACCCTAATACTTTGTTATAAATATAAGGTTTTTCCCATTCATTTGTCACCTTTCATTGCATATTAGATCACTCTGGATCTATACTCTTGGTTTGAATTTGAGCCATTATCATTGTCACATTCTCCATTATTTGCTTTGTGAGCTCCCTTTGAGTTCTATGCTTGTCTGGGTTTTCTACACCAACAAGAGAGAGAAATTCTAGATCTGAAGTGTTGAGGACTTTCAATAACCCATCCCATTGAGGAGAATTGGAAACACCTTTCTTGTTTTCCTCTCAGGTGCCCCTTAATATAAAAATTATTTCAAAAATATTGTTCTTGTCTTGTCTATTGGATGCATGGAGCAAAATTCCATTTTTACTGCTTAATGTCTTTTTATGCATAGATCTGGATTTGTGCAGCTTTATCTTGATCAACTAACTGCAGATTTGAAGATATTGGCCGCCATAATTGTTGTTAGGGCTATTTTTTATGCGTAGCTAAAGTGGTCTTTTTCCAACAAAAGATTCATACTAACACCGCCTTTATCTCCTAACAAGAAAATCTTCAGATCCCGCTCACATACTTGTTCGGTCATTAACTAAAGCATTGGGACCCACCTTCTCGAATCTTTTAAATTATTGAACTTTAAATTTACAAAAAACATTATAGCTTTAGTTAAATTATGAGAAGCTCTACTTTAACATATATTTTTTATATTTTTCCATTTTTTTGTATTTTCGAAAAATTAAAATAAAGGATATTGCAAATGAGCCACAACAAGAACTATGTATGTATTCCATTTTATAGTGTGAAGAGTCACATATGGATTTTGAAAAACACTTTTTGAAATAAGGACAAGTCTACAAGGGTAATGGGGTCTGCCCAAGCCATATAAGAGCATATGGTCTACACAAGTGATGAAAGATGATATAACATATGCCCCCTAATGTATGAGGTCATAAGGGGGACCGGTGGACGAAATACATGAATTATAAAAAGGAGGATTCATTTGAGAGTCCCAACAGGAGATCACCAGATTCGAGTCCATCAAATACCTGTGGAAGGAGTCAGAAATAAAACTCATCTCTGAGGCGAGCATACCCATGATAAATTATAATGTATATCCAATATGTATACATAAGTGTGACGATGATCAAAATAATACATAATGAAACAATATATCATAACCGAGAAAGAACAAAATGGAGCTATGTTTCAGTGTTATATAGGAGGATATCTGTATAAAATATGATGTATAACTGATCCCCAAAAAAGTACCAAAGTCATATGAATGGAGTAGTAGTACTATATAAAAATTGAGTGCCAATCATATAATATGTTTCTAAGAGAGTGTGCAAGATATAAGTATGGATGTCACTGGTAGGTAGATAAAGTAATTTTCAAGTGATATGAGATGTTGAAACCACTCGAGGCCTTCACCAACCAAATATGGCACATTTATACACTATGGGAATAAATGAGCTAAAGTTGACCATGTGAGAAATTGTTTTATTCCTGGTCTTTGATGTATACCATTAACAAACACGAGAAAACTCACCAATAATTATAATGAGTTTCAAGGTAACCCAATACAATCTAACAAGTGTGAATAAAGGAGTTGAAGTCGAGCACTTGAAATAATCTATCAATTACGGGACATTGATGTCAATTTCCACTATCAATAAAGAATGAGTATACCATTAATGACTGCAAACCCTAAGGTAATGATAAAAGAACTCTATACCTTGTTACTAGAGTAATGAGTTGGAGTCAATGGAAAGGATCCGTTGGAAGAAAGGAATTAGGGCATCCCACATCAACTAGCATAAGCGTAACCCGCATGCCAATAATTTTTAAAGACTCAGACAACCCTTGGAACAATTTAATTTGGTTAAGTAAAAATGTATTTTTAAGGTAAAAACCCACATGAATACAAAAGTACAAGGAAAATTTAAAGAAAAATTGGGCACCCTTGGAAGCATATAAATACAAGACAATTCAACCTCATTTGGACATCACATCAAGAATTTTATTTTCTCTCTCTTCTTTGGATTGGTTTTTAAAGTTATTAAATTGGTTCTTTAAGGCCTGAAAATTACCAGTTTTGAGCTTGCACATATGAAGAAAAGAAATTAAGGTGGAACTACGGGGTTGGTTCAAGGAAAATTCAACTACAACCACTAGGTTGATAGGTTTCTCCTCGAATTTTGGAGGGCTACAACCACACTGATTGACACTAGGTCCCTACGGCTATGACCTAAAATATTTTTGACTGTTGACTGTTAGTGTCAGTATCTTCATCCCTCCGTCAATGATCAAATTTCTCTTGTTGCATTGCATATTAGGTGTCTCATTCAGTCAGCTGCATTCCATTAGGAGTATGGATCATCTGACAGTAGTGGCTTGTTTCTCATGTCCCTCATGTCCTTTACCTGCTGGCCTATTTCTGTTCATTAAAATCATTTGCAGTCACTTTTGGTCTCATAGTTTGCAAAGAGTCATTTTTAGCATTTTAGTGTCAATAGGTCTAGGGTTTCATTAATAAGCTCTTCAGAATCCCCAATAATGGTCAGCAGGCACATGAGGATTTTGAAATAAGGTTTCAGTGCTAAAAATCTCATCATCGTATGCTTAATAATGTATTTTTCTTCAAAACTCTATTTTGAAGAAAAATAAAGTTTTTCATCTTTATGTATAAATGTAATGTGATTTCAAGTTTTTTCAGTTGTAATAATACTTTCACTGGCAACCCTGGTCACCTTTGTCAAAGCTCCAACCATCCATTCCCTACAGGAAAAACAGAAAGCTCATCATTCAGTTAAAAAAGCCAAATGAAGCAAAACAAAGTTTTTTTTTTTTAAATGTCAAAGTCTGAAACATTGCAAAGTGGGTTTTTTAAAAAGAAGAGTCAAATCCTTGGCATATAAAACATTTTCATCTTTCCAAAGTTCATTTGTATGCCAAGAAGACAGTAGTGAGCAAAGGAGAAATCGTGAAGAGCGAAGAAGTAGTTTGAAGGTGAAATTTTTGCAAGTTCAGTTGCACGACGCATTGACTGGGTGTCGCGACGCATTGGGTGAGCACGACGCATTGGGTCAGATCCCACTATGTAAAATTTCTCCTGCGCGATGCATTGAAGCTGCGCGACGCACTGGGTTTGTTGCGCGACGCATAGGGCCAGAAAGCAAATTTATTGCCATTCCTTTCAAACTCCAACTCTTCTCGATCCCTCTTTGTTCAAGTAAGTCAAGAAACCTCTCCATTGCCAATGAAAATATGTTTGGTGATATTTATGAGGATTTAAATACAAAAAATCAAACCCTATTTTTTTGTGCAAGGATTGTTTCCTTAGGGTTTCAAAATTGGTTTTGTGTCTATCATTCCCACTTCCCCACCTTGTTATTCCCTCATCACTGTTAATCTTGTTACATCAATCCCATTTCCATATTCCCTCATATCCCTAAGGCACTTATTCCCTATCCCAAATCCCATTATCCCACATCCCAATTATAAATTTCCCAAACCCCATTGTTATTCCAAAAAACCTAGTGACTGTCCCTAAACTCTTCAATTGACATATTTCACTTGGAAATATTCCATCATCTCCCCTACCCTATCCCTCCATAGTCCCTCACTTTTTATCACATATTTGGCAACAAAACCAAAGAAATCAAACTTCTCATATACATCTAAGACTACATAGACTTTGGAAATCATGGAGACTGATACATCTTATGATCGAGACAGTGACTCCACAACTGAATTGCATGCACCTAGAAGACCTCATAAGAGTGGCAGACATGTGAGGGAGGAGCCTACTTCATTGGCTGAATTGCAGGCTTGTCCTTTTGCTATGGCATGTTTTCAACAACAGTCTTGTTATCAATTTTGTGAAATGGTTGCTAGGTTCCATCACCATCAAGAGCTGGCTCGTTTTTTTGTGTTGCATTTACATGATAACCAAGTCACCCTCGCAGGTGTGACATTCACTTTAACACCTGAAACTATCTCTCAAGCAACCGGAATTCCAAATGTTGGAGAACAATGGAAAAAAAGGCAGCAGGTTGACAGGGCACACTATGAGCCATATATCAAGCCTAGTTTTGTGAGACAACTCAACAGAGTTTTTCCCTTCTGGTTCCTAAAGGATTCATATGCTCCTCTGATGAAACTTATTATCAAATATTTCAGTTGTGAAGGCCGGTTTTCACATCTTTATGCCTATCATATCAGGTTGCTGATGCATTTTACCAGGGTGAGGATGATGAACCTCCCTTATTTCATGTGCCGGAATATTGAGAAGATGACCACTCTCGTGCAAAGGAAAACTCCTGAGCAGTAGTATAGTAGTATCTATCACTTTGCACTCATCAAAATTTTGGTTACGCATCAGCTCGGCTTGCAAGGTATTTCATGGGAGGATTTCATTTCTAATTATTTCTTCACAGCTTCTTAGGTACCTTCGGAGGTTGTTCATGAGGTAGGTGAACCTTCATATCAGCATGAAGGTCATGAGACACAGACCACTAGTGTGCCAGTGTTTGTCACTTATCAAAGAGGCACTAGAGGGTTACTTGAAACATCCAGGCGAGTATTATCTCCACACGGGGTGGAAGGGGTCTCGCTTCCATCATCAGTAGCACAGGTATAGGTACAGGACAAGATTAAGAGGCCCATGCAGGATGAGGGGCCTTCAGGAGGCTAGGATATCAATTTCATACTCATTGATGAGGATTTGGGCTCACCAAGCTCAAAGTTGAGAGAGATTGTTAAGGAGCAGAAGGCGGAAATAAACACTTTGTCCGTCAAGTTGCAAAGAGCCTAATGGATAATCAACTACCTTGAGTAGAGAAAAAAGCAGTTGGAAGATCAGCAAATTATCATGGAGTTTCCAAATATACGTGAGAACCGGCAAGCTACCCAAAGGAGCCAAACCGAGATGACATCCATTGAGCAAGAGATTGAGGTTGATCACGAAACTTGGTTTGAAAGGGTTAATATTCATTTGGAGAAGTTTTTGAAGAAGTCCAAAAAGGAAAGGAACATGTTGAGGCACATGCAGAATCATTATTGGGCAAGAAATCATGTTTGCAACGCACGAATCAAGATCCTGAAGGCTAAGTTGAAGAGGGCATTAAGGCGTCGGAAAAGGAAAGATAGAATTCAAATTTTGGCTGAAGCTTCCTTTGCCCAGGATAGTGCATGATGGAGGAAAATCAGCCCAAATTTCAAGAAATTTGGGATACTTTTTGCAAATTTTGATTTTTTTGGCCTAAACACAGATTTTTCAGCTCAACGCATCGCGCCACTTGGCGCGCGCTTAGGATTGGGAGCTCCTCTGGGGTAAAAATTTATATTTTTGGATTTTTTGTGAAAATTTATGCATGCATACCCATGGCCAATATATTTTGATAGGTTTTGGGCTTCCAGAAGGGTCAAAAACACCCTAAAAATGACCTTTCTGCCCCTTTTTGGACACACAGAAAGCAGTGTTGGGAAAACTCATTTTTGGAGGGGAAAATGGCAACCAAATTTAGAAATTCCACTAGGGTTGGAAAGTAGACAGGCAAACCTTTCCAAAAATACCACTTGGAGCAAATTTGGATCACGGGAAGGCCTCCAAAATCAGCTCCAAACTGACGCAACACATAGAGAAATCAGGCGTGGTGCATTGGGGATTTTGGCTCATTTTTTACTCAGTAACTCTGTTTTTCACCTAGTTTTGGCCAGTTTGACTTTATTACTTCCACATGTAAAACTATTGATGTAATATGATGTAATTTTATGGGTCTTGATGTAATTTTGTCAAATTTTTACACATGAAAGTAGATTCATTTATCAAAAGGTGAATTGCAACTGAATGAATCAGTTTCCTATCTTATAGAGGCAAGTTGTTCCACTGCCTATTTTCCAGTTCTTAGTTTAGATATTGTTGAAACATCTCCTATACTTGTGAGCTCAACCCCTAGAGGCTGGGTATGAGTTAGTTCTATCTATATTTTGTAGTTTTTCAGTCATTAGCATGGTTTGACACTTGGGATTGCTTTGAGCATCATTGTACATTCATCTCTGCAGTTTGGCAAAGGAATAGACCAGGGTTTGCAAAAATCCTTGGGATTCATGTGGCTCTTTTATTTGATGATGTGTTCCTCTTTTTTAATGTAAGTTTACTGGTGTTTTATGTGTATCATCTTCCCTCTTACTTCTTCTTAAGTAAAACAAACAAGGATAAAGGTGGAATTCAGTAGATTTGCAGTGCTCTACCTTGAGTTTTGTTTAATTTTCTATGTTTTCAACTGTCTGAAGAGGATTCTTGAAAGTCTCTTTCCCTCTTCAACTCCTCACCGGTCTGATCTATCCATTTCATTCAAAATTGAAAGTGTCAAATCAAGTGCCTACCTTGCCCCATTCAGATCTCTGCAAAACTGCTCATTTCCTAGACCCAAAATCTACCTTTCCCTTTGATCCAACAAAACACCCTCAAAATCAAATCAAACTCTTTTACATAGATACCTAGCCTAAAATCAGCCTTTATTCAAGTCATCTCAAGCCTCACTGATCATTTTTTGCTGAGATTGACCAAGAGAGA
The DNA here is from genome assembly GCA_034641835.2 of Pinus albicaulis. Lineage (NCBI taxonomy): Eukaryota > Viridiplantae > Streptophyta > Pinopsida > Pinales > Pinaceae > Pinus > Pinus albicaulis. The sequence continues at coordinate 1,085,087,509 of CM076579.1, read as the reverse complement.
GCTCTCTCCCGATCTGGTAGGGCTAGCTACCAGATTAAGCGTGGTTTGATGTTACCCTAGACTCTGCCTTCTTCAGCCTGAGGTAGATTTATGCCATAACATTGACCATAAACTTTTATTATTTTTGGATACTTTGACTTCTATTATTGATTTCATCTCTTAGATATTGGTTCGCTAGCTTTGATAGATAGTCAAAGGTTTGACGTTGACTATTGATTGGTGAATTTGATCATTGTAATCTCTTTGCTTAATATTTTGTGACAATCTAATAAGAAGAATAATTTGAAAGGGTTTTCCTATTATGGGTTTTTCCTGGTCTTTGACCGAATCCGTGTGTCTCTTTTTTTTCTTGATTCCCTTCTACTGTCTATTGAATTTATTGTTATATCTACAATTTCTCTTGATTATTCAAAGATGATTTTTTTTTGAAATATTTATAATTAAAGATAAGAATTGTGCTAAAGTGGTTGTAAAAACATATAATAATGGAAAATTAACATGGTATCATAGGCAAGGTGAATACAAGCCCAAGGAGGCAAGAGACAAGAAAAATCATTCTTGAAAGAAACTAAAGGAGCCTATTTGTTATGGTCAAGATGTCTACCTATTACTTCAAGGATTTTGAGAAGCTAGGTGACTCATCAAACGTTTCTAGTTGGAAGATTAGGTTGGAAGTGATATTGGATGAAAATAATGTCTTGGAATGGGTAGATGGAAATGTACTTGAGCCATCAAAAAATGCTACTGCTACTTCCAAATCCAAGTATAAGAAAGGTGAGCTCAAATACAAGAAAGTTCTCATAGATTGTTTGTAGTATAATTTAATTGTTTATGTTGGTATATTTAAGAAGTCTAAATATTTTTATGATACGATGGTTAGGATGTATGATGTCAACAACTTGAATCACATCCTCTTTGAAAAATCAACTCAAAGATATGAAGATGAATAAGGGGGAATCCGTGCAATCCTATCACGAGAGTATCCCTCCTAAGGGATCAATTCCAATTTTCTAGTGAATGTATATCTGACAAAGAGCTACTGATGGTGACCCTTCAAGGTATTCTTCCTATTTGGGATACCTTCATTACTAATATAATAAAAATAAATGTCCTTTTGACATTTGATGACCTTGTTGGTAAATGCACTCAAGAGGAGACAATGATTATTGCTAGAGGAAGGATTCAAAATCATGAAGACGAAGGTCCCTTAGCATTCGTTGATCAAGACAAGAAGAGGAAAGGAAGAGGAAGACCATCTAGGTCAAGAAGGCCTCCCCCTGAATCAAAGAAATCCAAGAGAAGAGGAAGTAGAATTGAATTCTTTAACTACCACAAACATGGTAATTATGCTTGATAATTTCTGAAAAATAGAAATGATTCAAGATCCAACTACAACAAAAACTGAGGCTTCAACAACAACATGTTCAATGATAAAAGTAGAGGATATGCTTGAAGAATAATAGATGATATAAGAAGGATGATAAAAAAATAAGAGATACTCCAAATGATCAATAAGAAGGCCAACATCCTCAAAAGAGCTCAAGGAAATCCATGTATGAAAATAATTCATCTTCTAGTCAATCTGAATATATTCTTATTTGTGCTCTTTCTATTTGTTCCCCCTCTAGATTCATATGATAGCTGGTTGGACTTCTAGACATTTCTCTATATTTTTAAAAGTAAAGGAATAACCTGTTTCGAGTATTTTAATAACCCAACATTTTGGACTTCATAAGTGAGTCCATCATCAGGGGTAAACGCCCAATATTCTTTGAAATATATGAAGTCCAAAACGTTGGGTTATTAAAATACTCGAAACAGATTATTCCTCTACTTTTAAAAACCAATTTCACCTATATGGACTCTCTTTTTAAAAAATTTCTCTGGATACCAGGAAGTCCTCTCAAACCTGGTTGAGAGGGAGAAATATTTGAAAATCATACTTGTAGACAATACCACTCATCTTGTGAAGAATTTTAGTTTCGTCAAATTTCGTTTGGAGTCTAGTGAATCTGTTCTCCTTCATGATGTGATGTATGTTTTTTTAATTTTTCTTAGGGCAATATTTTTCTTTGATTTAGATAATTTCATTAAAAAAAAAATTACCATTTTACATTGCATTCATCCCATATCATCATATAAATAGTATAAATTATGTAGAGAAAAGAATGACATAAACTATGTAGTATAATAATAAAAATAACATCAGAAGAAAAGCATGCACAAATAGAGACATCATGATTTAGTCAAAAACCAGGGAAAAAATCCCACTGTGGGGAAAACCCTTTCAAATTATTCTTCTTATTAGATTTTGATAAAATTTTCAACAAAGAGAGAGTAAAATGATCCAATTCATCAATCATAATAAAATCTAGAAAAACCAACCAAACAATGAGCCTAATATATATTTATGGACCATAACAGAATTTCCAAGCCATTGGTATACTATCAAAATTTTCGGTCAAGTTTTAACAATACCCCAAACCCTAGCTGCACGAAACATGTAACCATGCGAGTGGTTGAATATCTCTAGCCATAGTCGGCATGTTGTCATACATGTTGCTCTGGCCAAGATTTCTATGATTCAACCCTGCAGCTACAAAAAAAATTCCTTCTTCGGACGTGTGAGGTCAGACCCTACAATTTTAGACCTGTACGAATCAATTTTATGCAAACCAATGTTATACTTGTGCGAGCTAATCGAAATAAGAGAGAAGAAGAAATGAATTATAATTATGTCCAAAATGAGGTTCACTTAACTTGTATTTATAGGATTCAAAGGGTGACAAATTTCTCTTTAGGGCCAACCTGTCCTTTTGTGCACATGTGGGTTTCCATATTAAAAATACAAATTTCCTTAACCAAATTAAATTCTTCCAAGCGCTAGGAGGGGTATTTATTGATGAGGAATACTGTCCAAATGAGGGAATTTGTCCTTGAGCTTCCAAATTAATATGTTCTAGGAAAAAACAAGAACTTTGTATCTATATATGCCTTACAAGACAAAGGGATGATAATAGCCTTCATAAGAGGAAAATTTCTCACATAGCTTATGGAATCTCACACGAGGAATGTTTTTTCCTTGGGATTTTGAGTTTAAGGAATCTATAGAGTGAGTGGAATACCTATGCTAGATATAGTCCATGACACCAATCATCAAAGTGAGCTATGGCACCGTAGCTTGCCACATATACATTATGAAGCCTTGCCGAAATTTAAAAAGTTGGTTTCTGGAATGCCTTATGTTCAAGCTAGTCATGATGGAGTATATTTGGGATGTGCCAGTGAGAAGAAGATTAGGGGACCATTTCCATCCAGTAAGAACGAGACCAATGATATTGTTTAACTCATTCCTTCTGACCTATGTGGACCCATTTGAATACACTCTATTACATAATATTTATGAATGTCTTCTCCAGGAAAACATGGATATAATACTTGAAGCATAAGTATGAGGATTTTGATATGTTTAATGAAATCAAAGCACAGACAATGGTGGAGGGTATACGTCAAATGAGTTTTTTGAACTTTTCAAGCAGGCTGGAATCAAGAAGGAAACTATTGTACCTTATAATCCCAAGCATAATTGTGTGGTTGAAAGAAGAAATAGGTCCATCATGGAATCTTCCTGAGCTATGCTACATTAACAAAAGCTTCTAAATTTCAACTAGGAATAAGCTACAAATACAATAATCTATGTTAAAAAAAAGTTCCTTATCAAGCTTTGGACAACAAGAATCCTAAAGAATCATTCATAGGTTTGAAGCCTGATATTAGACATCTCAGGATATTTGGTTGTCTCATATATTTCCATGTTCCAAAGGACATGAGGAAAAAGCTGGAAGCCACTAGAAATAAAGGTACATTTGTTGGATATTGTGAAAATTCTAAAGAATTTAGAATATATATATCTAGGAAAAGGAAGATTGAGTTTATCAGGGATGTAACTTTTGACAAAGATGTTACCCTTGGAAAATCAAGGGACATTCCTCGAACTCCTCCTATTGAGAAGAGAGATAATGACAAGGACCTACTAGAAGGCCCTTCTATACTGGAATCTGAAAAGGACACTGCTGATGATCCCATGGAGCTTATGGATCCCTTGAATGCTCCTCCAAATGACCCCCTCTGCAAAAAGAGACCATTATGGCTTCATGTTGTAGCTGTGTGCACTATCATTCAGGCTGAGCCTCCCACCTTTGAAGAAGTTGTGAAATAATATGTTTGGAACGATTACATGACCAAATAGTATGAATCAATTATGAATAATTATGTATGGGATGTTGTTTTGAGACCTAAAGAAAAGTTTATCATAAATTAAAAATGGCTAAACAAGATCAAGCATGGAGATTATGGAAGCAATGATAAATGCAAAGCAAGGTTCGTGGCTCTAGGTTTATCCCAAAAATATGGAAAAGATTATGATGATATATTTGCACACCATTATTATATTGATTGTTTCCCTTATCAATGGTCAAGGATGGACCCCTCACTAGATTTTTATGAAACCAGCTCCAAAAATAGAAGAAAAGAGATATCAATGCCTTAGAAATAAGACACTTCGAGGGGGCAACCTCCAATACATTACATGAATGAACAATTCTTGGATGATACAAATTACAAAACATCCTTTCTATATATAGGAGTCTATGGGGCCATAATGTAATCATAGTGGGGCCACAATGTAATCCTAGCCGACCTAACAATAATAATTTAAGGGCACAATAATAACAATATGGGGTTATGTATAAATAATGAAACAAGGTTACACTAACAACAATAAGGGGACTTATACTTTGAAGTAACAGGGACCTGTTAAGCATGTTCTCTCCTCCAAAAAAAGTGTTGTCTCCCCAACGCTCGAGTAGTACGCGTACTTCGCATAAAATTTAACCTCTGCTGCAGAATATCTGGCAAGTTCTTCCACTTGATGGAGATACTCCGAAATTGATCGATTTTCGTAGTCGTCATGTTCTTGTTTCCCACACCTACTTCGTGTTCCAATACGATTTTTTCCTTCCTCATCAAGTTTTGGCACATTGCTGAACCAGAATATTTTCACCTATAACCTTCTTTAAGCATGAAACATGGAAAACTGGATGCACTCGCGAAGAAGCAGGAAGCTCCAATTTGTATGCCATAGTACCAATCTTTTGCAACACCTTATAAGGACCATAGTACTTTGGCACAAATTTATTATTCTCCTTAGCTTGGTTGAGGGAAATTTTTTTATATGGTTGTAGCCATAAAAATATCCAGTCTCCTACATCAAAAGCTCTCTCGCTGCGATGTTGATCTGCCTGTTGTTTCATTCGATTTTGTGCCAAATTCAGGTTATCCTTTAAGAGCTAGAGAACTTCTTGTTGATGCTCGATGTGATATTCCACTACTTGAACCTTCGAATTTTCTCTTAAATATGATGTGATGGACGGTGGAAGATATCCATAAATTTCCATAAATGGGGTCATTTTTGCTGCAGTATGGAAGGAGGAGTTTTTAATATTCCAAATTTGGAACAACTAGCAAGGCATGACTAGAAAATGCATTTTCTAGTAATGGTTGCTATAGGAATTGAAACCAGAACCTGGATCCCTTATATCAATGTATAGAAGTGTTGAATCCAAGAGGAGGCTCCAAAGAAATCCTTCTAAGTGGGTTAAACAAATCTCCCACACTTAGATGTCCTCAAAAAGTGCTTAATGAAGGGGGCTGCAACAATGTATGCACAAGAGCTGGAATGACAACATTGTTTCACAACCATGAACATATGAAGATCTGAATAGTGAAAAAATGTTGTTATAGCAATAGAAAGAGTAAAATTTCTTGAGGAAACAATCTCTCAAGTAGGGCAATGCAATCCTCAACAATACATGTACAAGAAATGAAAGAAGACTGCTACATATATGAAACCCTTGGCTATGACAGCGCAATATATTAGGAATTGATTCTGCAAAAATGATGTAAATACATGGATATGACAATATATGGTTCAAATACAATAGGGGAGCAAATCTCTAACCCTTAGAAACACTAATAGATCAATTCTCCAAAGGATTGGTTGAAATATACAAAATGGAAAAAATGTCAGAGTTGCTGGGTAGCAGCTGCAACTCAAATCTGGAACTACATAGAGAAGGCTGAAGATGATAATAAATCTGAAGTATACCTCCTCCAATGGATCTCCTAAGTGGAAGGCTAATCCTTACACTTGATATCTCACCCTCCAATCAACACTGCAATCCCTCATTGCAAGTGCAGTCTGAAAATAACGCAGTCTAAGAGGGTAATTGTGTTGTAGGTGGAATAGAATGATTTGAACAAGTGCCAAGATCTAAAATAAGCTCTGATAGCTTCCAAACTGATCCTCCAAAGGAAATAAATACTATCCCTCTAAAAAACAAGCAATGGAAGAGGTGTTGTGATCCCTCATTGCAACACCTCGCAACACAGAATTATGCTGCTGCGGCAATAACATTGTCTTGGAGGAGGATGCTTGGCCTCAAGCCTAGATGTGAGAAAAATTAGTACAACTCCTTCAAGAGGCTTATCAAGAAAGGATAAGGATTCCTAAATAGGAAATCCTTGTGCTAAGCAGCATAGCAACTCAGCTAAATAGTCGGGACTGCAAATAGTCTAAGCAGACAAGAAATCTATAATCATATGCATGAGAAACAATGGCTGCCTTGCCCTCCTTTTAAACACATGAGAGATACCTCTCCATGGGTCACACTCTATTAGGGTTTCCTCCTTCAAGGAATATTCCCTCCTCTTTATCTGCACTGTCCCATAGGATGCTTTCCACCTCATACCTCTGCGTTGTTTGACTTGGTAAAACTTGACCTAGCCTCTTTGCAAATGTCCCCTTTCACACATGAGGGTGTGAAATCTAGTTCCAAGGATGATCCCCTATCATACTAGAGGGATTTTATCCATGTTTTTATTGTGAATGGGCCTTATCACCGAATTATTCCACTACTAAGTGAAAATAGAAAAAGTTAATATTTCAATTTATTGAAGGAAAAATTTGGAATATTACAGTCCTCCCCTCCCAAATGTTGCTTGTCCTCAAGAAACTGCAAGGATAGAACTGGAAAGTATCCACTCAAGGAATGGATTCAAAAATTTGATGAGGAACATCTTCCCCATGTGGATCCTTCATTCCCAAGCAATCATCAAAACAAAATGAGCCACCTCCCAACAAGGCAACTCCTGAAAATCTCCTTCCACCTCAAGCTCTGGAAATGAAGGTGGGCTGAAAATATGAACATGGTAAGCATCATGGCCTACCCCAAGCTGTACCTCTCTCCACTTATGATAAGTGTAGAGTGTGTGCTGATCCTAGGCTACAAAATTATTTCCCTCAAATGGCAAAGTGAAGAACAATCCTCCAAAGAGTTCACCTCCAACAATGAAGAACAAGCTGGCCCAAAATGTTGCATCCATGATGAATAACACAAGATCATCATAGAGTATCCCAATGAGAATTTTTTTGCAAGTTTTACATGATAATGCATGATACAAAAAATAGCTCAGAAGGATACAATGCAGTCTCATCCACTGCAACATCAGAAAGTAGCATGGCAAGTGATGTACAAAATCCCTCACATCTACTAATTGATAGGAAATGGTTGAATGTGTCAATAATATAGGATCCAATACTTGCCCATGATTATACAATGGATGAATATCAATCTCATGACCCACCTCAAAAGAGAACAAACCTATGGCTGTGGTGGCCATATGTCCTCCCATGCTTCCATTAGAACATGTAGTGCAGAAAATGTGGTAGTTTTCTTCCCTCGAGGACACATCCAACTCATGTGTCAACCTCCCAATCATGCTCTCAACAAGAATATAACCAATATCAGCAAGTGAAGAAATGATCAATACAATAATGAATTAAATACTGATGGCTTCATGTGGTTCTTGAAGATACCAACAGTCTCCTAGGTGTGTACAACACAGTTTTACAATCTGTTGCCTGAGAAAAGTACAAGGAAAAATGTTTCTTGATACATAGTTAAGCATGTATGTCATCATTTGGAAAATAGTTGGACATAAAAACTGAACATACATGTAATGAGAAAACATTTTCCCAAGGCCACATAAAAGATGGCTACCTCCATCATGTAGATTGGCCCAACAATGATTATGGAGCAATGTGACAAACTTGCCCTCTTGTGAAGCAATGCACTGCATAGTAATGGTAAGGGTATGCAAGTCAATACATGTAAAAAAAAACCCCTTACCATATGCCGAAAGTAATATGGTACATGGATCCATGAGTGAGTCCTTCATAATGTTTTGGCATGCTATGAAGAAGAATGAACCATGTGCTGCAAGAAGATAATCCTCCCCATGCTTGGAAACCAAAATCAAGAAGAATATGTCATAGTGATAGATGTCTCTATCCACCACTCTATCATCATCACCTCCTCCTTGTTCACCAAGTGCATCCAGACACTCCATCCATAAATCCCTACTCCAAAGTGACAGCGCTGTGAGCTCATGCAAATAAGCTCCTGTTAATACAAAACTCTGTTCTTTGACATGCTCCCTATCAAAGACTCCTCTAGTAATTCTGCTGCAAATAAGAAGTTCCATCCAAGGTGGAAGTACCTCTCTATCATCAAAATCCAAGGATATAATTCCATATCCTCCCCCTGCAACATCATGTAAAGTGTGAGAGCAAATCTTCTCCTGCTCTCCCAAGAACAAGCAAAGAAAAAAAATGTTTTGTTGCCTCCCCATACTTCCATCATAAAACTTATGTGATGAAGGCACAATGAATGATATGAGTGTCACGTCAACACCATGCATCCATACTCTATTCTGCCCAATGATGCAAGTATCCTTCCATCTCTCCTCCATCCTCCTACTCTCAGGAAGAGTGTATGCCAAGTGATGGCCAAACTCTTTCAAGAGTAACCAGCGCAGCCAAACCTCCTGCTGCCCGGTGTCATAGATCTGCAAGTAGCCACCCAGCTCTTTTCTCATAAACCACATCCACTCAATCAATTGTGTATGATTTCTCCTTCTCTTCATCTTGGTACTCCTCCCATGAGGGCTACCATCCTCCCAAATCAAATCTCTGTTTTTGCACTTCATGGGATTTTGAAATGAAATCTTCTCAAGGATCAATGAGACCCTATAAGGACCCAAATAGGTGGTAGGAAAAAACCTCCCATCATGATGTGTATGTCTCAAGGAATTTCCAACACAAGCATGCGAGATGTTATCCATCCGAAGATGTCCTCCATCTTCTATCTGCTCCTGTGAGAAAGGAAGAAAATCTTTGCATTCCATGGTGTGTCGAAGTGCACCTCTAGTGAGATCTCTCCTTAAGACCTTCCTCTCAACAATAGACCTCCAAAACCAATGTGGTCTTGGTCTTTGAGCTGAGAGGAGCTCATTGAGAAAGTGTCATCTTGAAAGGAGAAAGGGTTTCTCACTCCAAGATGTCTACTATCTTCCTTTAAGTCTTCAAACCCCAACCTCAAGTGTGATGTACAATCCAACAATGGCTCCTGAGAATGATGGTTTGCTTCATCCTTGAATGTTTCCATGTTTCACAGTGCAATGCAACCAAGCTTCTCTATGGTAGCAGTGTGGTTTGACCCTTGGTCATGTGAAAGTAAATCTCCACATTGATCAAAATAATTTGCTGCAACAATGGAATGTGGAAATATTTTTATACCTTGATGATGTTTGGGAACTTCTTGTAGGGATGCAAGAGTTCCTTCCTCCAAATTGTTGGCTGCCCCAATTGTTGATGCATGTGGTTGCTCCTCCATGAGTGTGACAGCGTTAGGACAAAGCTCCTTAAGTGGTGTGAGATTTTCCTCTTTTGTTCTTGCTCCATCAAAGGTTTTGATCAACTTCTAAGTGAACTATGCAAAATTCTTCACCCTTGCATGGCTCAAGTGGCTGCACCACCAAACATAGGCTTCACCCTCCAAGTGCAGTGCTGAGATTTCAACAGCTTCCTTCCCTCCTACCACATGTATTAGGAAAAATGCCTCCAACTTTCTCACCCAAGTTCTTGTTGTAGATAACCCATCAAAGGTAGACAACATAAATCTATTGCCTTTGATTTCTCTTCTGCTGCAGGGTCTCTTCTCTTCCTTCAACTGGATGAAATGAGGAAAATATAGAGTCTCCTTGAAGGCTCTAGGTTGATATATGTACTCAACAAGGTAATCATTTAGAATCTGATAATACAAGTGTCCTTCTTGCTTGTCTTCTTCTTGATGAGAATAGGAAGTGCATGGTCCTTCCTCTTCTTCTTCTTCAATCTTCTTGACCTCCTTGGAGAGGTTTTCTCTGGATTTGAATACTGATGATAGCAATCTCATCTTATTCATCATTCTGATCTTCTTGGGCTAAGACTCATAGGTTGAGCCAATAAATTTGCTTTGATACCACTGTAATATTCCAAATCTGGAACAGTTAGAAAGACATGACTGTAAAACGCATTTTCCAGTAATAGCTGCTACAGGAATTGAAACCAGGACCTAGATCCCTTAGATCAATGTATATAAGTGCTGAATCCAATATGAGGCTCCAAATAAATCCTTCTAAGTGGGTTAAATGGATCTCCCACACTTAGATGTCCTCAAAAAGTGCCTGATGAAGGGGGCTGCAACAATGTATGCACAAGAGCTGGAATGATAGCGTTATTTCACAACCATGAAAATATGAAGATATGAATAGCCAAAAAATGTTGTTATAGCAGTAGAAAGAGTACAATGTCTTGAGGAAACAATCACTCAAGTGGGGCAATGCAAGCCTCAACAATACATGTACAAGAAATGAAAGAAGACTACTACATATATGAAAACCTTGGCTATGGCAGCACAGTCTATTAGGGAGTATTGCTGCAAAAATGATGTCAATACATGGATATGACAATATATGTCTCAAATAAAATAGGGGAGCAAAGCTATAACCCTTAGAAACACTATTACATCAATACTCCAAGGGATTGGCTGAAATACACAAAATGGAAAAAATGTCGAAGTTGCTGGGTAGCAGCTACAACTCAAATCTGGAACTGCATAGAGAAGGCTGAAGATGATAAGAAATATGAAGTATACCTCCTCCAATGGATCTCCTAAGTGGAATTTTGATCCTTACACTTGAGATCTCACCCTCCAATCAACACTGCAATCCCTCACTGCAAGTGCACTCTGAAAATAACGCAGTCTAAGAGGGTAACTGCGTTGTAGGTGGAATAGAATGATTTGGCCAAGTGCCAAGACCTAAAATAAGCTTTGGTAGCTTCCAAACTGATCCTCCAAAGGAAATAAAGACTCTCCCTCTGAAAAAAAAGAAATGGAAGAGGTGTTGTGATCCCTCACTGCAACACCCTGCTACACAGAATTATGTTGTAGCAGAAATAACGTCCTGGAGGAGGATGCTTAGCCTCAAGCCTAGATGTGAGACAAATCAATACAACTCCTTAAAGAGGCTTCTCAAGAAAGGAGAAGGATTCCTAAATAGGAAATCCTTATGCTAAGCAGCACAACAACTAAGCTAAACAGCCGGGACTGCAAATAGTCTAAGCAGACAAGAAATCTATAATCATATGCATGAGAAACAACGACTACCTTGCCCTCCTTTTAAACACACGAGAGCTCCCTCTCCATGGGTCCCACTCTATTAGGGTTTCCTCCTTCAAGGAATATTCCCTCCTCTTTCTCTACGTTGTCCCATAGGATGCTTTCCACCGCATACCTCTACGCTGTTTGACTTGGTCAAACTTGACCTAGCCTCTTTGCAAATGTCCCCTTTCACACATGAGGGTGTGAAATCTAGTTTCAAGGCTGATCCCCTGTCATACTAGAGGGATTTTATCCATGTTTTTATTATGAATGGGCCTTCTCACCCAATTATTCCACTCCTAAGTGAAAATAGAAAAAGTTAATATTTCAATTTATTGAAGGAAAAATTTGCAATATTACAGTGTTATACCACCATTCAGCGAGAGGTAACCACTTAACCCATTGTGTTTGTTTATCAGATACAAAAAAACGAAGATATCCTTCCAAACATTTATTTACTATCTTAGTTTGACCATCGGATTGAGGATGATAAGATGAGCTATGAGCTAATTGAGTACCCAAACAAGAAAATAACTCCGTCCAAAAATTTCCAGTAAAAATGGGATCTCTGTCGCTCACAATAACCCTTGGGTTTCCATGTAGATTTTGAATTTTGTCCATAAATGTAGTGGCAACTGTACTTGCTTTAAATGGATAAGATAATGCACAAAAGTATGCATACTTGGTAAGTCTATCAATTTCCACCATGATGACACTCTTTCCTTCAGACTTAGGTAAACCTGTGATAAAATCCATTGAAATCTCCTCCCAATGTTGACTTGGAATGGATAAAGGTTGTAGAAGACTCGGGGTCTTAATTGTCTAAACTTTATTCTGGTTGGAAATCAAACATTCTGCCACAAACTTTTGAATATCAGATTTAAGGCCATCCCAAAAAAATTCTTTCTTCACCCTGTGGTAAGCTTTTAAAAATCCTTAGTGTCATCCTAAGAAGAAGTGTGCAATTCCAAAAGAATCTTTTGTTTTAGTTGGGAATTATTACAAATATATAAGCGATCTTTGTACCATAAGGAATCATTTTTCCAACTAAATGTATCAGATGTACTAGGATCTTGCTGCAACTTTTGAATGAGTGTCCACACTTCTTCGTCCTTATTCCATTCATCCCTTGCTTCGGTTATCCAATCTGGTTGGATAATAGAAATGGCACAAAGTAATGCTTCCACCTCTTCATTATTTCTTGAGAGTGCATCTGCAACAACATTTAGCTTACTTTTTTTGTAGATTATTTCATATTCATAACCCAACATCTTTGTGACCCATTTTTTCTACTCTTCTAAAGATAGTCTTTGTGCTAAAAAGTGTTTAAGACTATCATGATCAATTTTTACCTTGAATTTTCTTCCCATTAGGTAAGTTCGCCATTTCTTCAGTGCATGCATTATTTCTAACATTTCTTTCTCATAGATAGCTTTTTGTAAATATTTTCCTTTGATTGGATGACTTTCAAAAGAAGTGGGTCTTCCTTCTTGCATTAAAACAACACCAATTCCATTTCCCGAGGCATCACATTCCACAATAATGTTTTTTGTGAAGTCTGGCATAGTTAAGACCAGTGCTAGGCACATTGACTCTTTAAGATGTTCAAAGGCCTTAGTTGCTTCAGGAGTCCACGAAAATGCATCTTTCTTCAATAATGTTGTTAGAGGTGCTGTTATTCCCCCATAATTCTTAACAAACTTGCGCTAATACCCTATTAACCTGAGAAATCATCACAATTGCTTTATGGTTGTGGGGAATTTCCATTCTTTAATGGCTTTAATTTTTTTATGGTATACCTTAACACCCTCGTGAGATACAATATGACCTAGATATTCCACCTCTTGTACTCCAAAGAAAAATTTGGATGTTTTTGCATATAATTATTTCTCCTGCAATAGTTTGAGCACCCTGTCAACATGTTGAACATGATCCTTCCAATACCTATTGTAGATTAGTATATCATCAAAAAATACTAGCACAAATTTTCTAAGGAAGGGTTTGAAAATGGAATTCATCATGCCTTGAAATGTAGAAGGTGCATTGGTAAGGCCAAAAGGCATGACCAAAAATTCATAATGACCCTCATGAGTTAGAAATGTTGTTTTTAGAATATCTTCAGTCTTCATTCTAATTTGATGATATCCTGAACGAAGATCCAACTTGGTAAAATAAATTTCTCCATGTAATTCATCCAATAATTCATCAATCACAGGAATGGGAAATTTATCTTTAATGGTGAACTTATTGATCTCCCTATAATCTGGACACATGCACCATGATCCATCCTTCTTGTGTACCTATACTACGGGAGAAAAGAAATAAATTTGACTGGGTTGAATTATACTAGCCTCTAACATTTCTGCAATCATACGTTCAATTTCGATCTTTTGGACATAAGGATATCTATAAGGCCTGATTTTTGGAGGAACACTTCCTAGAATCAAATGAATAGCATGATCATGATCACGAATAGGTGGGAGTCCTTTAGGAGTTTCAAAAACCTTGGAATGATTGTCCATGAATTTTTGGAGATCTATAGAAATAGATGATTTTGATGTTGGAACTTCTAGTGAGCATAATTGTGCAATTACAACTCGTTGTTCTTTCTTTAGAAGATTTTTCATGATATTAGAGATTATTATATTTCCCGGATTTTCTGCAATACCCCGTAATTTGACTTCCTTTCCTTCTGAAAAAAAATTCAAGAAAAGTTCTTGAAAATTAAAATCTACCGTCCCCAAAGATTGTAACCATTGTACTCCTACTACAACATAGACACCTCCCATAGGAATGGAAAGCATTGGACTATTCAAAACATATTCCCCCATGGTTAGATTTATATTATGGAATTTTCTAGAGTAATTTATACTTCCTCCATTTGCAACCATCACTTGACATTCTGGTGCTAGGTATAGGAAAAAATTCAATTCCTTGGCTACCTTACAATGAATAAAATTATGGGAACTACCTGAATCAATCAACACTATTACCTTTTTCTTCTTGATATGTCCTTCTATCTTGAGAGTTTGAGGAGTGGTAATTCCTGCCAATGCATTACACGATATGGTCGACTCATTTCTTCCTCTTCTCAGGGTTGGTTCTCAGTGTATATCCTCTTCGTTACCATTTTCTTCTTCCTCTTCACAATCTATGTAAAATAATTTTTCCTCAGCACACAAGTACCTTATGTATTTTCTATCAACCTATGTCTTTTCTCTTTTTCTTCCAATTGTTGTGGTGTCAACCTTGTAGGTTGTGAAATCTAGGAAAGGCAGCAACACTTCCTCTTTTATAGAAGGAGGGTAGGCTTCCTCGTCGCCATAATTTTACATTCAATTTTTTCTTACAACCCTCGAATGCCTTCTCCAATGAATCGTGTTCCAAAATGCGAACTCATGTTGGATGTTATCCTTTAAAGTCCCTATGAAACACCCAACTTCCGTGTTCCTCTAGTACAAGAAGTTACCCTTATATTCAATTTTTGGAAGTCTTCAATGTGCTCCCCCACTAAACCCTTTTGTTTGAGATTTATCAATTGGATAAATGAGATGTTGCTCTTTGTATCCTCATAATGTGCTATCATTTCCTCCATAAAAATTGACCAAGTGACAATTTTTTTACGGGAGCAAAGCCTTCGATACCATACAAATGTATTTTTTTCTAAATGTAAAGTTGCAATGCGTAACTTTTGTGTGTTTTTCACATTATTGAGATCAAAATATTGCTCCATCTGTAGTATCCATGTTACAAGATCCTTTCCATCAAACTTCCTCATTTTTTGAATATGGTGGTTCTTCCCACCAACATTAGAGTTTATGAAATCAGGATTAACATTTATTTTGTTCTCATCATGAGTTTCCTCTACTATCTTTTCACCGTTAGGAAACATTTGTTGTATAAACGTTGTCAAACCTTCGATGTCTACTTTTATATCATTCGTCATGTTTTCCATTTTTTCGTCGATCTTAGCTTCCATGTCATCCAACTTAGCTTCCATGCCAACTTCCATGCCATCCATTTTATCTTCCAAACCATTCATCTTATCTTCCACGAATTTCTTCAAACCATCCATTTCATTTTTTGTTTCTCTTTGCGATTGCGAAATTTGGTGCACTTGCTCATGGACTTTTGATATCTCATGTTGCATTTCTTCGTCTTCATGAGTCATATTAGAGACTTCTTAAGGCTTAATGGGTGTTGAATTATTTTTAGAAGGAATTTTAGAACCCAATACTAACATCTATGCTCAATAGGCCTTTGGAATCACCTAGAACTAATTTTTCAAAAAATACTTATGCAATTTGAAAAACAATACACACTTTTTTCTTGATTTTGAGGAGCTCAATATTGAAACTGTTTTATCTTTGTGATTTTGGATCTTCAATATTTTAAATTTGGCCCTAAAGTAGCCCTCTGAATCTTCTTTCGAATACCACAGGTCTATCCTGATTTGGATTCTTGAAGACAAAGTTATGCCCAATCTCCTATAATGACCTAATTATGGATTGCTTCAGTAGAGCGAACTTGTATGACCTACCACGTGTCACTGTTTCCTCCTTTGGCTCTAAAACTGATATAGAAAAAAATAAATTCTGTGTGCTTGTGGCCAAATTTTATAGAATTTCAATCCGATTCTCAGAGAGAGAGTTATGAAGATTTTCCCATGATCACCTCTTTGAGATGAAATTTGGGAGCCTGCAAAAGATCTAACTTCCACAGACCATATCTCCGAAAATATTACGAACCAAGATTTGAAATTTTGCGAAGATCTTCCTCATGATTTCTTCATTGCTCCCTAAAAATTTCTACTTATGAACCTTTTTAGAAACAAAGTTATAGCGCAAATGCCACGATGACATGTTTAAGTTAAATTCAGGAGCTTGCAAAAAGACCTATTCCACAGATCATATTTCCGAAAAGATTGCGAACCAAGCTCTGAAATTTTGCGACAATGCTCCTCAGGATTGCAGCTGGGCACTCTAAAACTTTCAAATTCTGCACCTTCGTAGAAAAAACATTATAGAGAAAATTCCACGATGACCTGTTTGGGGCAGTGAAACCCCAAAATCCAAAGCTCTGATACCAAATGTTGTGAAACCAGCTCCAAAAATAGAAGAAAAGAGATATCTATGCCTTAGATATAAACCACTTTGAGTGGGAAGCCTCCAATACATTAGATGAATGAAAAATTATTGGATGATACAAATTACAAAACCTCCTTTCTATATAAAGGAATCCATGGGGCTAGAATGTAATCTTAGTGGGGCCACAATGTAATCCTAGCTGACCTAACGATAATAATTTAAGGTCACAATAATAAAAATATGGGGGTTATAGGGGTACAATAATAACAATAAGGGGGTTACACTAACAAAAATACAGGACTATACTAGTAATATAGGGACCTAAGACAGATGGATGTAAAGATGACATTTCTTCATGGCATACTAAAAGAATAAGTATATGTTGAGCAACCTCAAGGATTTGAAGTAAAGGATAGGAAGAATCACGTTTGCATGTTGAAGAAAGCACTATATGGTTTGAAGAAAGCCCCAAGAGCCTGGTTTTCCTCCATTGATTATTACCTAGTGAAGATTGGATTCACAAGAAAATTCTCCCGTCTAAACCTCTACTTAAAATTGGTCCAAGGCATGCCTTTTATTTTCATTTTATATGTTGATTATTTATTCTTGACAGGGAGTGAGCCCCAGATGCTCGAGTGTAATATGGAGCTAGCCTCTAAGTTCTAAATGAAGGATCTTGGTATTATGCATTACTTTCTAGGACTACAAGTGTGGAAAATACCTGACAAGATTTCATTTCCAAAGAAAAATATGTCTTGACACTATTGGGAATATTTGGAATGGTAGAATGCAATTCCCTGGACACAGTGATGGAGATGAACTTCAAGAATTTATTTTGAGATGTTGTTGGACCTAATTTGGAGAATCATTCCTAGTAACTATATTTTATTGGGGAATTGATGTTATTTTTGAAAGATCATCTAGATATATGCGTTGTCGTGAACACTTTGAGTCAATTCATGATTGAGCCCCTTCATTCACATTGGGTTGTTGCGAAGAATGCACTGAGATATTTGCATGGGACGATTAACCTTGCTCTGAGATATACTACTAGAGATGTAAAACTTCATGGCTACACTGATTCTGACTAGGATGGAAATTTTATTGAAAGGAAAATAAAATCATGGTGGTGCTTTAGTTTGGGTTCTTCCATGATATCCTGGATGAGCAGGAAACAAAAGTATGTAGCTTTAAGCATGGTCGAGGCAGAGTACATTGCTTCTATCATGGATAACTATGAGGAAGTATGGTTGAGAAAGATATTTAGAGAGTTGTTTGAGTAGGTCCTAGATACGACTGCGATATATTGTGACAACAAGAGTGGGATCCAACTGTAAGAGAATCCCATATTTCATGACAAGTCCAAGTATATTAAGATTATATATCACTATATTAAAGATATGATGCAGAGAGACAAGTAGATAGTAGATATATTCACCAAGGCTTTGCCTAAAGGTAAGTTCTTGGTATTAAGAGAGTATATTGGACTGATGGATGTGACCATCTTGGGTAAGGGTCTTGAATGATTGAGAACATTGAGCATGCACTTCCCCCCTATTGAGCTCCCAGGGTGAATGTAGCAATAAGGGCTCCTCGCATTGAGGGACCTATGGAAAACAAGATAGGGTGTGTATCCTTACCCTTGTGGCATGTCAATATCACCTATTGTAGCTTTGAAAAAGTATACCCCAATTGGAATCCTATCCATAAGGCGGGCTTGTTAGGATTGGACCTCCCCATCTAGTCAATCATTTGAGGTGAATTGAGATGGGGTGTGTATCCTTACCCATGTAGTAAATTGATCTCGCTCAAGTATTAGATGCAGGTTTTCTACCACTTGACTCTTAAGGGTCTCGATGGAGGATTAGGGAACAATAGGACAAAGTGTGATCCTTAAGTTAATCTCACTTATTGTCACTAGATGATAGGACAAAGTGCGATTCTTAAGTCGAAATCACATCTTGCTCTAGGTCAATAAGACAAAGTGTGATCCTTTCCCTTGCGGTAACTAGATCTCACCTATTGATAGAGGGTGGTAGCTTAAGCTCCACTATGGTGTCAAATTCTTCTTATTTTATATTCAAGAGTGTTAAAAAAGATGAGTAGTGATGACATTTGGCTTGATGATGTTCAAATATTTTATATGGGACATATGGTGCAGTCGATTATTTATCCCTAACTGAGAGGGAGTGTTAATTTGGTAGCTCAGAGAAAAATTATGTCCTTTAAATAACCTTCCACATCAAGAAATACCCCTCCTAACCCTTGGAAGAATTTAATTTGGTTAAGGAAAAATGTATTTTTACGATGAAAACCCACATGTGCACAAAAGTATAAGCCGAATTTAAAGAAAATTGGACACCCTTGCAAGCATATAAGTACAAGAAAATTCAACCTCATTTGGACATCACATCAATCACATTTTTCTCTCTCTCTTATTTCGATTGGTTTGCACAAGTTTGAAACTGTTTCTTTCAGTTCCGAATATTGCAGGGTCCAAGCTCGCACATACGAAGAAAATAAATTAAGATGGAGCCACAAGGTTGGTTCAAGGATAATTCAACTACAACTATTGGTTTGATAGGGTTCTCCCTGCAGCTAGAGGGATACAAAAACACTAATTGACATTAGGTCCCTGCAACTGTGACCTAAAATATTTTTGACCGTTGAACACAAACTTTGATAAGTTTTGGAGTCTTTGACTTTCATTACTGGGCTCATTTCTTGGATATTGGTTGGTTGGATTTGCTGGATAGTCAAATGTTTGACCTTGAATTTTGATATGTGAATTGTATCATTGTACTCTCTTTGCTGAATATTTTATGACAATATAATAAGAATAAGGATTTGAAATGGATTTCCCTATTGTAGGATTTTTCCTGGTCTTTAACAAAATCATTGTGTCTCTTATTGTTCTTGATTGTCTTCTTTTGTCTACTAAATTTACTATTTTATCTACAATTTCTATTGATTATTAGAATATGAAATTGTTTTGAAATATTGCCAATTAAAGATAAGAATTGGCTAAAGTGATTGTGACAACATAGAATAGTGGAAAATTAACAACTAGGATCAACGTAACCTATAGGCCAATAATTTTGAAATACTCAGATGAATAAAAATAACCACAACAAATTACATTTCTGGTGTGCAAAAGATGAAATTAGTAGATGAAAGAAATCCTCCAAAAAAACCAATAATGAAAGGCAACACAAAGTCAAGGAATCCACCAATAGGGTCAAATGAAAACCAAGGTACTACATGAATCCCAATGCGTGATAATGTAAGCTGAATTTAGATATAATGGAAACCACACAATCAAATACCCATAATGCTAATTGATGCTGGGAAAAAGGCCACCTATCAATGATGTAAATAGGGTCAAGGTGCAACTCTAGGCGTGATCCAAGAGCAATTTTTTGAGGTTGATAAGAGAAGACATTCTAGAAATAATTTGATGAGGACCTTGTTTACTGACATGAGAATATGACCAAATTTTTTATTTGATATTGAGAATAACATGAAAAACTAGGTATGGCCAAAAAAAAAAATGAGTCAAGAGACACTGTAGAATGGCCAACACAAAGGATAACTTCCCTTGAAAGAACACAACATTTTGTGACTTTAAGGAAACATAAAATGAAATTTTTATTTGTTTGTGATGCAGGAGGCATCAACAAAATCTCCATGTGATTGGAAGCATAACTAAACAGAGGAGCACCGACTTTGAAACAAGGTTTTCGGCTTCCTAAAATTCAAACTAATTCCCAACCTGATGGAGGGACATACTCATTTTTTAAAGTGATTTTTTTAAAGGGAGACACAAGTGATTTTTTAAAGGGAGACACAAGTGATTTTCTAAAAAAGTGATGAAACAACATCTTTGCATTCCCTCTATTTATTTTGGAATATTTGATTTTTTTGTCTTTTTCATGTTATAAAGCCTAAGAAAGAATAAAAGGATGCCTATAATATATTGGAGGGAACAAGTGTCAAAGGAAAGCGAACTAGGTTTGGGTTTGGAACATCCCTATGCTCAATGCATGGTTATAGATGCAGGTCATCAACACTCGGGGAATTTTCTATCCAAGGTTGAAGGTGTCAAGTCACAAAGGCTAATGGATGCATATTTTGGTCTTGTAGAAAAGTCATGGGAAAAAGTGGCTTATACGAGAGAAAAATAAGGCCAAATTAAGGCCAAATGGTGCAAGTGGTCAATATGAAATTAAATAGTACAACTCAACACATGTGAGCCTCTAGGGTATAAATTTATAATATGAGCAAGGAAGAAGAATGGGGCTTCAATGCAAATTCATGACGGGACTAAAGAGCACTCTCGAGCCTATGAAATATTCGCAACGTGGGAAACATATGCTAGTGATGTTCTAACTACGAAGCACATGTAAGGAAGGCTCTACCACTATGTCATGACTTAACATATGACTAGTGATAAAGGTTTAAGTGTTGCAAAAAAGTGGGGCTAACCCTATAGCTAAGTACTAAAAAATGAAGTCAGAATGCAATATGAAGGATGAGAAATTGTTCTAACCTATATTGCAGTTAGGCAACGATACCTGCCATGATAGGTTAGTGATTTTGGAATTGTAATGATATAAAAAATATCACTAAGTGACATGAAAAGCTTTCATTACCCTAAAAAGTACTCCAAAAAATATAAGGATAGGTAAATAAGTTATAAAATAAATAATAAAATATTTAAACTATAGAAAAGTGGGTTGAGTATTTATACAAATAGTTAAAAACAAAACAAAATATCACCATTTGACATTTTTGCCTATTCCAGTGCTCAAAATTAGTTTTTTGTGCTCAAAATTTAGCGATGGATTCCAGAAAATTTACCCAAAAAAATTAGATTTCACAAGCTCTAGCTAATTCTCAAGCCCACAATGCCTTAGGAAGTTTAGTATCCCAGTCTCGACGATGTATCGAAAATATCTTGGTTAATATTGCCTCAATGACTTTGTTAGTGCTTTCAACCTGCCCATTCACCTGCTGGTGATACAGAGAAGTGACCCTATGTATGATATGGTGCTTTATCAGAGTGGATGTAATATTATGTCCTACAAACTATACCCTCCATCTATTATCACTTCGCTGGGTAGGCCATAGCGCACAAATAATTCAAAAAGAAAATTAATCACAACTTCTTCTGTAGCTCTTGGAAAAGCTACTATTTCTACCCACTTTTTTACATAGTCTGTAGAACCCAGTATGTAAGTATTCTGATTTGATGGCAGATTGAATGGGCCAACAAATTATAATGCCCACCATTCAAAAGATTCCATTACCAGTTGTGGTTGTAACAACATTTTGTTAGATTGATTAGGACAACCCATCCTGTGGCAGTTATCACAGGCCTGGACATATTTCTGGGCATATTTAAAAATAGTGGGCCATTAATAGCCCATCTGAAGTATGCCCAATTCTACGATCTATGAAGTGTCCACCACACAACTCGTCATGACAGACCTTCAGAATTTTGTAAATTTCATCATCTCGAATACATATATGTATGTGCATATCAGCTCCTGTATGAAAGAGGTATCGATCGATCAAAGAAAATAGGGTATTGCACAAGAAAATCATCTTCCTTTCCTTCATTGTTAAGTGCCTGGGTAGTTTTCCTACTGCCAGATAATTTGCAACATCTGTGTACCATGCCTCTTTAGCTGCCACAACAAACAGATGCTCATCTGGGAACTGATTTTCCACAACCAGTGGATCATTTGTCTTACGAACTCGTGACAGAAAATATGCTACTAAGTTTTCCTTTCCTGGATGGTCTTTAAGGGTAATATCAAAATCCTGCAAAAGTAGAAGCCAACTGGTCACTCATCCATTAGTGATTATTTTATTGGCTAAATATTTAATGGTGGAGTGATCAATGTACAGAAAAATTTGATAGCCTGTTATATAACGTCTAAATTTATTTATGGCATAAATAACAGCTAAGAATTCCTTTTATGTTAATGTATAATTGAGTTCAGTGGGAGTAATATTTTTGTTGATATAGTAAATAGCGTAAGGCTTTTTGTCCTCTTCTTGCCCGAGGACAACGCCTATCGCTACATCTGACACATCTGTAGAGATATAAAAATGAAACTCCCAATTGGGCTTGTACAATACTGGAGCAGTCGAGACTAGTTTCTTCAAACCTGTAAAAGAAATGTCACATTTATTAGACCAACTGAAATCAACATTTCCTGTTAAAGCATAAAAAGGCACAACAATCCGTGAAAATTTCTTTATGAATCTACGATAGTAACCTGCATATCCAAGGAAACTATGTATTTATGTCTAAGTGCTTGGTGTAGGTAGTAGAATAATTCCCTCTATTTTCATTGGGTCTACCTGTATTTCATCCATAGAGATGTATTTTCCTAGGATTACGCCTTCTGTCATCATCATGTGACATTTTTTGTTACTTAAACATAACCTGGTAGCGATGCATCATTCCAAAACATTCTCTAAAGTTTGTAGCGCTTGATCGAAATCATCCCCATATGGGGTGAGGTCATCCATGTAGAATTCAAGTCCTTCATTTATCAGATCAGATGTAATATTACCAATTAGCTTTCAGCTAGTTGGAATATTATATGTTGCTTCTATTTTCAGTCTAGAGGAATAAGTGGGGCAGGGAGACCCTTAAATCTCTTTAGTAGGAATAAATCACTTCCAGTATGGATGTGTATCAGTTTATATAGTCAAAATAAATCCACCTTGGGTGTGAAAGGGGGCAATGCATGTAGATTAGATCAAGGTTGACCAAATCAACAATGTTGCCAAAGAAGAGAGTGGAGCTAGTGGGGACAGCGCAGTTTTGGAGGAGGAATCTTTGCATGGAAGTAACCTCATAAATGAGTGGGGCCAAGGGTGAGGAATCTCACCAATAATATAAGAGAAGGGATGGGAGCCATGAGAGGCATTCAGAAATTTTTTTATGTTTGATTCTTATGATTTATTGCATGCTTCAGTTGTTTAGTTGGGTTTGTTGTACTGTTTAGAACAAGGGCATTTCCATGCGGGAATTCCCCACTCTATCTTGAGGACTTGAGAAGGAAATATAAGAGGAGTATTATGGGCTTCATTTCCACCATCCGATATTGTGCCAAGAAGTCACCTATAGCCACAGTGTAGTCTCCTTGAGGAACTGTGTTATTTTTCATGGTGTTGCAATGGAGGGGTGTAAAACCTTGTTTATGAGCTAGTTTCCTAGTGAAAGGAGCAACATTTCACCCATAAAGCTAGGGAGGAGAAGTTACAGCCATATCTTTTTCATTTCAGCCATTTTGCAGTAGAGCTTCGGTGCTACAATGTAATTCTTCCATAGATTTTTAGTCTGCACCTTCTGCATCTTGTGTATTTCAAGAAATCCTTGCCGGGTTATCTTGGGATTGTGTTTGAGAGACTATTTCTCCATTTTCAGCTCCTTTTGAGTAATATATCAGAATCCATTCATCTTTATTTTTCTGTAGCAGTAACCCTCACTAGGACCGTGCTGTCATATATTTTTGCATTTCTGTGTTGCAACATCCCTTGGGATTCTAGTATTTTTGGGCTTTGGAGGCTTGTTTGCCTAGTTTGAGTGATTTTTTCCTCAACACATTGTATATTTGGCTGCTCTAATACATAATATAATGGATCTATGATTTTCTCATATGTTTTGCATCATTATTTGCTATACATTTCGGTTTAGTGTTCAATATTGTTGTCTTTCCTAATTTGGAATATTACAGTGGTATCGGAGCTCTAATCTTGGCTCAGCTTGTGGGGCAATACATATATAGCCATGGAGGAGAAAGAGATCCCAAAATTTCTTCTCCAGACTGTGCAATACATTGCAAAAGATATCAAGGAAATGAGATTTGAAAGACATAAGGAATCTTCTAGAGAGTTTCACCATGGAGAAAGATCCGACACTTCATATTTGTGGTGGGAGAAATTAGTAGCACAATCTTCTTCACAATGCTCCACTATGCCCACATTCCTATCATTGGAAGGTGAGGAAGGAGGGCCCTTGATGGAATAAACCCTTGGTGACTATTTTGTGGAATATGAATCTCAATCCGAGAGGTTCAAGGAGCATTTGAACTTTCAGGAGTTCTGTTGAATCAAGGATGGTAGGAGATCCTTTAATCACCACAAAAAGGGAGGGTACATGCAGGACCAAGATCTACAACATATTTTGGGCAGGTTCTTTTTTCCCTCTTATGATGGATCACCCAAGTGCACAACTAAGGCTTGGGTAGAGAAGTTGGATACTTATTTCCAACTCAACAGAGTTTCAGAATTGAGGGCTATCAAAATAGCAGCGCTACACCTAGACGGTGAGGCACATGAGTGGTATTTTCATGGGTTATCTACACTTGGGAATGCTAGTATCACTTCATATTCAAACTTCACCCGGGGGTTGGTGGAGAGATTTGATCCCAGGGATCTAGAAGCACATTTTTTTGGGTTAACCAAGATCTAGCAAATAGGATATTTAGAAACTTATATCTCTAATTTTCTAAATCTTCCAGTCATGGTATTTGACATCACTATGACCCAAAGAGTATGCATGTTCATTGATGGGATGGTTGAATCATTGCATGGGTTGGTGAAATCTACTAGACCAACTATGCTCTAAGAAGCTATGGAGACGCCTAGGGACCTATAGCATGATTTACCCAAGTCAAAGGCCCATTTTTAGCAAGATATCTCCTCTCAAACAAAGGAGAATCAAGAGAAGAAATCTCTTGATAATGGTCGGAGAGATCTAAGGAAGAAAAAACTTTGTTTCACCTGTAGGGAGCCATGGGTACCAAACCACCAATGTGTTGCAGGGAAGGCACATTGCATTGAGATATTTTTTGATGAGGAGAAGGATACCAACACTGTAGTAGCATAAGGAGGCGCACCACCCACGGGGAATGTAGTGGGGGCATTTTCTCTAATGGGAGGAACTCTTGCAGCTTTGAGGGGATTTCCCAAGTATCTAAATTTAAGGGTTAGAGGCACTATTCTGGGGCAAAGAGTATCAGTATTGATAGACAGTGGAGCTACCCATAACTTTATTGACACACAATTGGTGCAAAGGAGGGGCATTCACATAGAATATTTTGAGGGCTTCTTAGTTCTAGTTTCGGGAGATAGAACCATGCAGTGTGCCAAATATGTTCTGGCATTAACCATCACTATGGGAACCTACACATTGACATACCACTTCTTTGTGGTTGATATTCCAAACACCAATGTGATATTGGGTGTCTAGTGGTTAATCACCTTAGGGAAGGTTACCACGGACTGGGAAGCATTAGATATGGAATGGACAGAAAAGGAGATTGGTAAACATCAGAAAATCAAAGGCATACACACCTATCCACCCCAGATTGTCTTAGCACACAGCATAGAAGCTGATTTGCACAGAGGGGACATAGAGTGGGAAATAGAACTGTGTTTTTCAGAAGCAGGGAGAAAGGATTCACTATTACATCTAGATGTACAATCTATTTTGGACCGATACTCCACAATATTTAGAGATATCACACTTGGGAGACCTCTTGATCGACGGTTTGATAATGCTATTGTGTTGGAGCAAGGGATCCAACAGTGATCACCACACCCTATAGGCATCCAAAATCCTATAGAGATGAGATTGAAAAGGCCATTCATGAGATTTTTGCCTTAGGACACATTTGGCCTAGCACCAATCCTTTTGCCTCTTCAGTGGTCTTGGTGAAGAAGAAGGATGACACATTGAGGATGTGCATTGATTATAGAGCCTTGAAAAAAAATACCATGAAGAAAAGATACCCAATTCCTAGGATTGATGAGTTGATGGATGAACTAAGAGTGTAATCTTCCCAAATTTTAGCTTCAAAGCTAAATGGAACATTAGAGTTAGCAGTGTCTTTAGCCGGTGAATAAATGGGTAGGAAGGCCCATAAGTCTCCTAAGAAGGAATAAAAAAAATTCAAGTGTGAAAGGAGACCCTCTTTTTAGCTCAATAAAACACCTCCATGTGTGAACAGGGATAATATCAGGTTGGTTAAGTCTACTTTGACCAAGTCAACAACGCAAATGTGGAGGAGTAGGGATCAAGGAAGGAATAACGCAGTTTTGGAGGGAGATGAATCTCTTGATGGAAATGACCTAATTGAGTGGGTCCAAGGGCAAGAAAACTCACATTATATTTAAGGAAGAGGATGGCAACCATTATTCCTTATTTTTTATATTATTGCTTTGGTCTGCTCAGAATTTTTCTTCCTCTTGTTGTTTAGCAGGGTTGCTATGCTGTTTAGCACCAGGTGTTCCTGAGCGAGAATCCCACATATTTCCTTGAGGAGCCTCTTGGGAGAGTTTTGCATGCATTTCCACATCATGTTTTTCAGCCAAGCTTCATATTACTTCATCAGCGTAGTTTCTGCAGGTTATTGTGCTGTGTTGCAGGGTGCAGTAGTGGAGGGAATTGGAATCCCACTTTCTGAGCTAGTTTCTCATAGGAGGGAGGTTTCCTTCCATTGGGAGATCTGTTTGGAGATATCTTGAGCTCATTTCAGATCTGTGGTATCAGGCCACACATTTCCCAACATTCCTAGTGTTGTTCCAGCTAGGGAATGCGTTATTTTTTTGGAGGCAGCTTTAGTGGATGATCTAGTGGCTTCTTTGGAGTGTTTCCTTGTGATTGATAGGTTCATCCTTTCATGGGAGGAAGCCTTTGAGGGATATACATCAGATATGATATCTTTCAACCTTATACACTCTTATTCTTCAGTGTTGCAGTGATTATTCTGTAATTTTCTGAAGATCACATTTTTATTCAGAGTGTATGACAAGAAACCCTTTCTGGGTTTTCTTGTAATTGTAATAAGGAGACTAGATCTCAGTTTTTGAGCATGATTGTCTAATATATGAGCAGATATATTTGTCCTTATAATTTCTGAGTTGAAAACCTCATAATTATACACAGTCTCCTTTGTGCATTATTTCAAAGTAGCAGTGTTTTGGGGTTTTAGTGTTTTTCAACTACACTAGGTGTGGGAGGTCTGTTTACCTCACCTAATTTCTTTTGTTTCTGATATCCTCTTTGATTTAGATGTTATATGGATATATCTAATGGATCCAAGTGATTATTTACATCTTTATAGCATATATTCTAGAAATTCATTTTTCTGTGAATGCATTGCTGAGCAATCCATTTTTGGAATATTGTAAGATATTCCCACTACGGCCTATTTTCCCTATTTTGGGATATTAAAGTGGTATCAAAGCTTCAATCTTGGCTCAGCCTGTGGATCTCAGGCCATTATACTTTAAGGAGAAGGAGATATGGATAGAAAAGAGAAGTCTCCATTATGTGAAGGGAGAAAGGAAGATAGGCTTACAAAGCTTCTTCCAAGATCTATGCAGAGCTTTCAAGAAGAGCTGAAGAAAACAATAATGGAGATGGAATCTCCAGAGGAGTTTGGATCTAGAGATGGATCTAGATTTTCACATGGTAAGTGTGATCATGCCGCTACACACCATGATGCACAGCGCAGGCAAGTGCCCAGATATATCTTGAGATGGATAAAAGGAGGGAGAATGCCTAAGAGGAAAACTCTTACTAATTTGTTGCAGGAGTATGAATATCAAAATGAGAGGTTTAGATATCATACCAATTTCCAAGAGTTTTGAAAGATCCAAGTGGAGAAAAGCAAGTAGCAGGATGTAGATAGATTTCTTCTATCTACTTTTCAAGGTTCACATACATGTTCAGCTAGGGCTTGGGTGGAGGAGCTATAATCCTATTTACAGCAACACCGCATTTCTGAAGATGAAGCCATCGGAATTGCAGCACTACATTTCAGAGGTAAGGCCTATGCATGGTGGATTTTTTAATCTTGTTCTTTCAAAAATGCAAATACTTCCTCTTATGCAAGATTCATTGAAACATTGGTGGGAAGGTTTGATGGGAAACTTCCTAAGACACATGAGAAAGAAAAGATTAAGAGAAAAAAAAACCTTGCATGTGATGGAGAAAAATATTAAATTCACTCCACTTCAGAAAACCAGGGGAGAATTTGACATCTTGCATCATACATTAATAGAGGCAAGACCTCTATCTCATATTTCTAAACAAGAGGGCATGGGGATACCTTTTTCACAAGAGGACCCAATTATTGGAGGGTTGCCCATACACATTGATGAAGGTGAGGGCAACAGTGTTGTCACATATAGAGCACATCTAGTACCTCATGAAGAGGGAGGAGGAGCACATTCTCCAATAGGAGATATTCTTGTACCCTTGCAATAATTTCCCTAGGATCTCATACATGGAGGTCAAAGCATAATCAGTGAGCAACATGATTGTGAAGCATTGCAGATGGAAGAAGAAGATAGGGAGGAAGATTATCATCATTTGATGAGGAGCACACACCCCTATCCATTTCAAAGAGCTGATGCTAGGCAGAGGTAGATTGATTTGCGATGTGAGGGCAAGGGCAAGGTTGCCCAACTATATGTATAGTCTACTCTTGACATTGATGTCTCACTACATGGAGGCATTCCACATGGGAGGCCACCATATCTAGAGTTGATGAGAGACATCTTGTCTTTGGATTCACCACTCTTGGATTTTGGAGAGGTGAAGAGTTTGGAGAGAGAATTTGGCATGGGGGATGTCAAAGTAGCAGGCAACAGCATGAGGAGAGCTTCACATGCCAGATCACCAACACTGTCTCTTAGGAGGATTGATCCACATTGGAGGTCATAACTCCTGGTAGAGTACTCCAAGGATCTTGGTGCTTGCATGATTCTTGATGACCCAGATGGAGATGATAGATATATGGTGGATGATGTGGTCATCAATTCTCATGGAAGAGTCTTCTTGACTAGATCTTCTAAGCTCAAGGAGAAGTTGCTACATGCAGCACATGAGGACTTCTTTTCCATGCACTTTGATGCATATCTTTCCTTAGCAGAGGAGTTCATTTGGGAGGGCATCCAATAGGATATATTGTAGCATATGGAGAGATGCATAGCCCAGATGGTGATAGAGAGGATGTCACAACCACTTTCCTACTCATTAGGAGTGAGGGAGCATTTTCAGTTTAGCCATTTCAACTCAAGGACCGAAGTACACGGTAGAGAAGGTATACATTTGCATTATGATTTTCCTTTCTTTAATTTATATGAGCAGAATGTTGTATTAAGGAGGATCATCCCTTCTTATACTTTATATTACAGTGTACTTGAGGCTAATTGCAGCATTGAGGTTGGCTATCTTATTGGTGGTTTGTGGGGGAAGCCACATAATTCTTGGTGTGCACCATTGACACCAAATTGTATATTCATGATTCCATCTTATGGGATGAATTTGGCAGAAAACAAGTGGCTGGGAAAGCACTTGTTATTTTTTGTTTTGATGCACGAAAAGGATGCACTATGTTGGTTCCATTTTTGGAACTATGTACCACTCTCCGGTTGTCATATGCAAGCTTGTTCTTATTGCATTTTGCTTCCATTTACTACTGATATTTTTATATCCATGGGGAGCATTGTTTGGAGAGTACTGGAGGTGTTAGATATGCCCATTGGGAGCATGATTCTCCCCACTTTACATGTTGTACATTTCAAGAGAAACCATGGGAAAACCATGATTTCCACATCACAACTTTTCCCTTCTTGTGGGAGGATCCACTTGAAGAACTTGAGGAGGCACTTCATGGCTGAAATTTTTGATGGGGGAACTTGGGCCATTCTTGGATGCCATGTTATTTCAGCCCAAGGACAGAAAAAACCCCATGTTTACTGTAAATGTAGAGAGAAACCATTTGGATGGAAGAATCCAATCTCTCCATGCAGCCCCAATACATTGTATAAAACCGGGGTTGATGATTCTTTTGATGAGCTCCCTAGGATGGCTCATTTCATTTGGATGATAGAATGGATGAGAGGGTCACTCATTGGGAATGAGATTTCCCATGTGTATCATCACTCCCACCTTGTGGAGGCCATGTGAAATCAAGAAAGTTTCCACTTACACCTTCCACCTTTTCATGATGTGAGCTATTTGGTTATGCATCTTTGGGAGGAGACATTGGAGGGAAAATTTGTTGCAGACTATCTTGAGCAGTGGTGGGGACTATTGATGAGGAGGCCACAAGAGGAGAAGGGGAGGAATTTTTCTCTCCCTATACAGTTGCTTGAGGACAGGAAAAATTTTGGAGGGGAGAACTGTAATGTTCCCAAATTTTAGCTTCAAAGCTAAATGGAACGTTAGAGTTAGCTGTGTCTTTAGCCGGTGAATAAATGGGTAGGAAGGCCCATAAGTCTCCTAAGAAGGAATAAAAACACTTCAAGTGTGAAAGGATACCCTCTTTTCAGCTCAATAAAACACCTCCATGTGTGAACAGGGATAATATCAGGTTGATTTAGTCTTCTTTGACCAAGTCAACAGCGCAGATGTGGAGGAGTAGGGATCAAGGAAGGAATAACGCAGTTTTGGAGGGAGATGAATCTCTTAATGGAAATGTCCTCATTGAGTGGGGACAAGGGCAAGAAAACTCACATTATATTTAAGGAAGAGGATGGAAGCCATTATTTCTTATGTTTTAGATTATTATTTTGGTCTGCTTAGACTTTTTCTTCCTCTTGCTGTTTAACAGGGTTGTGTTGTTTAGCACCAGGTGTTCCCAAGCGGGAATCCCACCTCTTTCCTTGAGGAGCATCTTGGGAGAGTTTTGCATGAATTTCCACATCAAGTTTTCAGGCCAAGCTTCAACTTACTTCATCAGCATAGTTTCTGCAGGTTATTGTGCTATGTTGCAGGGTGCAGTAGTGGAGGGGATTGGAATCCCACTTTTTGAGCTAGTTTCTCATAGGAGGGAGGTTTCCTTCCATTGGGAGATAATTTTGGAGAGATATTGAGATAATTTCAGATATGCGGTATTATGCCACACATTTCCCAACATTCCCAGTGCTATTATAGCTAGGGAATGCATTATTTTTTTGGAGGCAACTTCAGCGGATGATCTAGTGGCTTCTTTGCAGTGTTTCCTTGTGATTGATAGGTTCATCCTTTCATGGGAGGAAGCCTTTGAGGGATCTACATCAGATCTGAAATATTTCAGCCTTATACACTCTTATTCTTCAATTTTGCAGTGATTATTCAGTAATTTTCTGAAGATCACATTTGTATTCAGAGTGTATGACAAGAAACCCTTTCCGGGTTTTCTTGTAATTATAATAAGGAGACTAGATCTAAATTTTTTAGCATGATTGTCTAATATATGAGAAGATATATTTGTCCTCCTAATTTATGAGTTTAACCCCTTATAATACTATGTAGTATCCTTTGTTCATTATTTTAGAGTAGCAGTGTTTTGGGGTTTTAGTGTTTTTCAGCTACACTAGGTGTGGGAGGTCTGTTTACCTCACCTAGTTTCTTTTGCTTCTAATATCCTCTTGGATTTATATGCTAGATGGATATATATAATGGATCCAAGTGATTATTTACATATTTATGGCATATATTTCTAGAAATTCATTTTTCTGTGAATGCATTGCTGAGCAGTCCATTTTTGGAATATTGTAAGATATTCCCACTACGGCTTATTTTCCCTATTTTGGTATATTACAAAGAGGGGCCAAGTATTTTTCCAAGATTTATTTGAGATTGGGGCATTATAAAATCAAAGTGAGGGATCAAGACATCCCCAAGACATCATTTCGATGTCACTATGGACATTTTGAGTACTTGGTAATGCCTTTTGGGCTAACCAATGCTCCAGCAACATTCCAATATTGCATGAACCACATTTTCCCTGATCACTTGAGGAAGTTTGTATTGGTTTTTTTTTATGACATTCTCATTTACAGCCACACATGGGAGGAGAATTTACAACATATTGCGGCAGTATTACGCATTCTTAAAGAAAACAAGTTCTATGCTAAGCTCTCTAAGTGTGAGTTTGGGTTCACAGAGATGCCTTATTTGGGCCACATCATTGGAGTAGATGGGGTGAGATTCATGAAGAGAAGATATGTGCTATTAGATATTGGCCTAAGCCAAATAATGTCACAGAAATTTGGGGGTTTGTAGGCTTCTGTACCTATTACCAGAAGTTTGTAAAATGGATCTCTCAACTAGCAGCACCACTTAGAGATCTAACTAAGAAGGGAGCTTTTAGTTGGATAGCCACAATGCAAAAATATTTTGATAAGCTCAAGGAGGTGATGAGTAGCTACCCAGTATTGTTTATGCTTGATTTTACCCAACCCTTTGTGTTGGAATGTGATGCTTCGGAAGAAGGCATTAGAGAAGTATTGATGCAAGGGGGACACTCCATAGCTTTTGATAGTCAGAATTTTCTGCCACATGAGATGCTATACCCCATATATGACAAGGAGATGTTGGATATTATGCATGCTCTAGCCAAGTTATGACAATATTTAGTGGGTAATAGGTTCTTAGTTAAGACTGATCATAATAGTCTTTGATTCTTTCTTGAGAAGAAGTAGCTTCAGGAGAGGCAGTGGAAATGGGTGAGTAAGGTCGAAGCATATGATTTTGACATAGAATATGTCAAATGGAATATTATTGTAGTGTTAGATGCTCTATCTCATAGGCCAGCAATGTTGTCCTTGATGAGCATGGAGACAGATTGGAAGGTTCAGTTCCTAGTGGAATACTCCAAATACCACTTTGCATCCTAGATGGATTGGTGACCGATGAGAGGTATATATTTATGGATGAGGTCATCTATTACTGGTATCGGGTCTTCTTGGCTAGATATTCTAAGCTCAAGAAGAATATTTTGCAGGCATCACATGATTCACCACTAGCGGGGCATCAAGGATTCACCAAGACATACAGGGCTATTCGGGAGAGATTCTCATGGAAGGGTCTCAAGGAGGATGTGCTACAACACATCAAGGAGTGCATAGTTTTCCAGCAGAACAAAGGATAGCACAACCATCTTGTAGGATTATTGCATCCACTCCCTATTCTGGATGGAAAATGGGAAAGTATTTCCATGGACTTCATCACCGGTCTACCTATAGTTCAGGGTAAGGATTGTATCTTTGTAGTTGTTGATCGACTAACAAAGTATTCACATTTATTTGCTATTTCTACATGATATACTACTTCACAGGTAGCCGAGCTCTTCTTTAGGGATGTGTTTAGACTTCATGGTCTTCCAAAGACCATAATCAGTGATCCAGATAGCCGCTTCATGGGTGGCTTTTGCCAAGAGTTTTTTCAGTTAGTGGGTACTGAGTTGACACCAAGTACCAGCTATCACCCACAAACTGATGGACAGACTGATATAGTGAACAAGTGGCTAGAAGGCTACTTTCAAAACTATGTTTTTGGGCAGCAAAGAGCATGGCTGCATTGGCTCCATTTGGGGGAGTATTGCTATAACACAACCTTTCATATGTCCATTGGCATGACCCCATTTCAAGCCCTTTATCGGTATGATGCACTATAATTTTCTGATGTGATGTTTGGAGCAAGTAAATCTCCTAGAGAAAAGGAGTGGATTCAAGAGAGTCAGGATATACTCCAGGCCCTGAAGGATAACATTGCTACAACACAAAACCAACAGAAGATGTATGTAGACCGTGGTCAGATATAGAGGTAGTTTGAGGTGGAAGATTTGGTCTATCTTCATCTTCAGCCTTATAGACAATATAAACTTAAGGAGAAAGGAGTTGAGAAGCGTAAACCTCAGTTCTATGGGCCATACAGGGTGATCCGTCATGTTGGGGAAGTAGCATATGAGCTAGAGCTTCCCATTGGGAGCAAGATCCATAACATTTTTCATGTCTCATGCCTCAAGAAGGCCATTGGAAAACATGTGGTTTCCACTATGGATATCCCACCTATTGATCATTAGGGCCATCTATTTTTACAACTAGAGGCTATTTTGGATACTTGGGAGAGGCAGCTAAGGAGTAGGGTGATTAAAGAATATCTGATTCGATGGAGGAATCTTCCTGATGAGGATACCACTTGGGAAGGAGAGAAGATTTTGTAGCATACTTCTTTACTGTTGCTTGAGGACAATAAAATTTTGGAAGGGGAGGGCTATAATATTCCTAATTAGCTTTCAATTAGTTGGAATATTATATGTTTCTTCCATTTTCAGTCTAGAGGAATAAGTGGGGTAGGGAGACCCTTAAATATCTTTAGTAGGAATAAATCACTTCCAGTATGGATGTGGATCATTTTAGATAGTCAAAATAAAGCCACCTTGGGTGTGAAAGGGGGTAATGCAAGTAGACTAGATCAATGTTGACCAAATCAACAACGCTACCAAAGAAGAGAGTGGAGCTAGTGGGGATAGCGCAGTTTTGGAGGAGGAGTATTTGCATGGAAGTAACCTCATAAATGAGTGGGGCCAAGGGTGAGGAAGCTCATCAAGAATATAAGGGAAGGGATGGAAGCCATGAGAGGCATTCAAAATATTTTTTATGTTTGAATCTTATGACTTATTGCATGCTTTAACTATTTAGCTGGGTTTGTTGTACTGTTTAGTACAAGGGCATTTCCATTCCGGAATTCCCCACTCTATCTTGGAGGACTTGAGAAGTAAATCTAAGAGGAGTATTCTGGGCTTCATTTCCACCATCCGGCATTGGGCCAAGTAGTCACCTACAGCCACAACGCAGTCTCCTTGAGGAACTGCGTTATTTTTCATGGTGTTGCATTGGAGGGGTGTAAAAACCTGTTTATGAGCTAGTTTAAAGGAGAAACCTTTCAACCGGAAAGATAGGGAGGAGAAGTTACAACCATATCTTTTTCATTTCAGCCATTTTGCAGCAGAGCTTCAGTGATACAACATGATTCTTCCATAGTTTTGTAATCTGCACTTTCTACATCCTGTGTATTTCAAGAAATCCTTGCCGGGTTATCTTGGAATTGTTTTTGAGAGACTAGTTCTCCATTTTCAGCTCCTTTTCAGTAATATATCAACAGATCCATTCATATTTATTTTTTGTAGCATTAACCCTCACTGGGACCACGCTGCCATATATTCTGGCATTTCTGTATTGCAACATCCCTTGGGATTCTAGTATTTCTAGGCTTTGGAGGCTTGTTTGCCTAGTTTGAGTGATTTGTTCATCAACACATTGTATATTTGGCTGCTCTAATACATAATCTAATGGATATATGATTTTCTCATATGTTTTGCATCATTATTTGCTGTACATTTCAATTTAGTGTTCAATATTTTTGTCTTTCCTAATTTGAAATATTACATCAGAAAAAGTACTGAGTATGGCCCTCTGAAATGTAGCTAGGGCATTGCATAATCCAAAAGGTAACACGTTGCAAGAAAATGTACCCCATGGGCATGTAAAGGTAGTTTTGTCTTGGTATTTAAGGGCAATTTGGATTTGATTATAGCCGCTAAAGCCATCAAGAAAAGAGAAGAATCTCTTCCCTGCCAGTGTATCGAGGACTTAATCAATGAATGGGAGAGGAAAGTGGTCTTTCTGCGTGGCTTTGTTAAATACCCTGTAATCCACACAGATTCACCACTTCCCATTCTTTTTGGGGACAACCACTAGCGGATATACCCACTTACTATCCGAAATGAGATAAATAAAATTCACATCCAAAAAAATTTGTAATTCCTCTTTTACAATGTCCTTGAGGTGTGGATTTAGTCTTCGTTGAGGTTGTCAGATAGGGTGAGCATCCTTCTTGGTGTATATGTGATGTGTACACAATTGAGGATCTATGCATTTCATGTATGGTTAATCCCAAGGAAAAGCCCCTTTATATTTTTGTAGAATATGAATGAGATTTTGTTGTTGGTCAATGTCCAAATTGTCATTGATTTTCAAAATCTTTCCTGGCTCAATATCAACAGGCCTACTATTATGAACAACAGTTGAAGGTATGTTCTGGTCATCAAAATATTTCAAAGGGTCTTCCTGGGCTTCATTGTCAATAATTTATTTCAACATTTGAAACTTCACATTGTTCTCACTAGTTGATTGGTTTATAAAATTATTAATTACATCATCTTCAATCTGATTTTTGAACTCAAGTGCTTCTGCTACTATAAGAGGTGAACAATTGTTTTCTTCTAGGTATGTAGGTGGATGTTTATGATTTTTCAGGGTGGGAATACTTGTCTTAGCAAGGGGATATAACACAACATTTTTTACAATGTTCCCCTTTGTAATGGTCATGCTACCAGTACGACATCCTATGTAAGCATCGACTTTTGCTAACCAAGGTCATCTCAAAATTAAAGGGTGTCCATCTAATCAGCTTCTTGGGTTAATAACTAGAAAATCGACTGGGTATTCCCATGAGTCAATAAAAACCATGATATCTTGTAAGGTTCCTTCTAGTTTAATGACTGAACGATCAAAAATTTCCAGCAAGGTGGTGGTTGGTTCTAGGGTTGTGATACGAAGCGTTTCGCAAGTTTTTGCTGTGAGAATGTTAATGGCTACACCTAAATCAACTATTGTGTTTGGAGTGGCCATATATCTGAACTGTGACTATGGGATTCCCTGTATATTTGTATTTTATTGGTGTTTCCCTGCCTAAAAGGAGATCATATAGGGTTCCGACAACATGGACAGTTGGTGAAAATTTTGTTTTCTTCACAATTTTTTTCACACACAATTCTTTAATCGTTTTCATGTAAATGGGAATGTCTTGGATAGAATATAGGAGAGGAATTTTAATACAATATTTTTAAGTTCCCCTAAGAGATCAAATTGTGGATAAACAACCAGTTTAGGTATTACTAATATTTCAGGGAATGGAGGAGAAGTGATGACAAGTTTCTCAGGATCTTGCTGCCCAACTATGTCTTCTCCCTGTTTTATTTTTGTATGAGTCACAGTCAAGGATTTAGTTATGAGAGGTGTTTCTATATCATCTTTTTATTGATTTTTATTGTCATCAGGGATGATTATGCTTCCCAATATTAGCCCAAGCTCACTGCATTCCATATATTTTATTTATGAATCTAAATTTTCAACAATCTGTATCAACTGAATCGATCTGTTATTAGGATTTGGATTCGGTTGGGCTAGAAATTGTGGGTTCATAAGAGGCTGAGGATTTTTATACAAGTGATACAAAGCTAGTGAAGTCTCCTGAGGTTGAGGACCCATCCCCATAGGTGGATTAGTTATTCCTAGGGTTCGTTGTCAGTTTAAAGACCAGTTCATCTTTTGTGATGTGGAGGCAACCCACTGGGATGGGTACAGATTGTTTTGCCAAAAAGGGGTAGAATTTGGCCAACCAGTGTTTGGAAAAGGTTGGCTTGGCTAGGGTGACAAAGGAAATGATTGGTATTGGTAGGTGGAGAAAGGTTATTTGCCTTTCCATTCTATTCCAGAATTCGGTTGCTGAGTAAGTGATGGAGAAGAAAATAACAGAGAAGGATCTACTGACATACCCGTGGGTCATTTTTTCCATTGTTGATGTTGGCCCATCAAGTATACTATTTTCATCTCTTCTTATACTTCTTTAAAAACTGTCTTTAATACTGGAAGTGATGGACATTGTTCCATGGCATGGTCCTTAGTGTAGATTGTGCAGGTTTGGACCATGTACAGTGAGGATCCCCTCTGACTGTGTTTCTTTTGGCATCGTGGGAAGAAAATAGCTAAATTCGGTTCTGCTATAGCTTATTTCTGTTTGGCTTGGAGGATGTCCAACTGTGTTGTGAGGATGCCCAAGATATCGGTTTTGAAGTATTCTAGGAGATTACCGATTTCTGTCTGGGTTACGTTGCTGCCAGAAGCTTTATATTTTCTGGTGGTAGCATTTTGTCGAGTTGGTCTAACACGTGCACTACCTTGAGAGCACCTGATACTCAATTGAATAATTTCATCATAATTTTCCTAATAAATATCTCCCTTCCCCATTAGATTTATGTTTTCCATCCATTCATCCTTCATTCCTTTTATCATTGTTACTTTCAAAACATATTTAGATAATGTAACATAAGGATATCGTTGTACATTATATTAAAATTGTTCAACATATTCTTCTAAAGTTCCATTATCTTTTGCAGTCATGTTAAATATTTCATATTTCAGATCTCTAGTTCTGCAATAGTCTTGGTATTTAGTGAGAAAAAATGTTTTCATTTGATCCCAGGAGTTAATAGTTCCCCCACCGAGCCCCATAAACCATCGCAAGGTTTCTCCCTTTAACATAGAATGGAACAGTTTGAGCTTTTGGGGATCGGTGGTATAATCATACTCCCTACATAAAATGTCAAATTCGAATAGGAAAGCATCAGGATCTTTCGATGTTAAATCGTGGAAAGTAGGGATGCTCTGCAAAGGAATGGCTTTCATAGGAGCATTAGCAAGTGGGTCAACGATGGGATATTCCAACATCAATGTTTGTCCCCGAGGTTGATTTTGTGCCATTTGATCAAAGATGTGCCAAAAAAATTCAGGAATCTCCTGGTTTGGAAAGTTGATTTGGGCAGTACTGGTA
This sequence comes from Pinus albicaulis, assembly GCA_034641835.2. Lineage (NCBI taxonomy): Eukaryota > Viridiplantae > Streptophyta > Pinopsida > Pinales > Pinaceae > Pinus > Pinus albicaulis. Next base: position 1,085,048,339 of record CM076579.1, on the reverse strand, counting down.
GACATATTTGGAACGGGTCTTACAACACTACCTTGATCTAGGATATCAGGTATCCTTTCTTCAACCGAGTTCCTAGGAGATTTAGGTCTTGGTGACTGTAGATTAACTTTTGCAGCACCACTGGTTTCTCCCTCCCCTTCTTACAGATTGCACGAATTTCCCTCTTGTAAAGATTTAGAATGAAAATTTTCTGTATCCTGAAAGCTCTGTTAATACCCTTTGGTTTTGCTATGTATGTCAGCGTGAGCTACAAATTGTGAACCTACTGCTTGAGATATTAAAATAGAGCTTATTTTGGGTGTGATACAAGGTACCATTGATGCCTAATATTCCACTTTTCTTATGATTTCATCTATAAAGGTTGATATAACAAGGGTCACCAACCCCTTGGGTTTGGTGGATTTGGGAGGTGGATTTGAATCTATTCCTACTTTTTTCTTCCTAGTCATTCATAAAAAAAAAAAACAACTACTTCTATCTACTCTATCTGCATTTGCTGGGAAGTGGGCTTTGAGCAAGCATTTTACTTGCGGGTACGCAGGTTCTTACTTCTCATTTTCAATACCCAAATCCTTCACAACAATAAAATCCAAAAAATATGGAAATCAATCTTTAACACTCTCCCAGGCAACAACGCCAAATGTTGGTGCAAAAAGGTGACTTATGAAAATTAATCCTAGTGCCTACATTAATCATCAACCGATGATTCATCTATTTGTTTCAAGAGTGTTGGCACTATGTGAGCAGAGTGAAATCAAAATCTATCTAGGAATAAATGCTAAATCATTGTAATAACTGCTTTTCTAATTCTCAAAGTTCCATCAAAAGAAAATATTAAAGCAATTACGAAATGTGAATCTTAATTTAACTTCAATTTACTTATAAAGAAACTGAATCCAATTTATGAACTACAGAAATAATTCTCAAGGAATTACTACTTTAACAATTATCTACTGAAATGAAATATTATAGAACTGAACAACAATCCAGTATTCACGCTTCTAATCTAAAAATGAAAATAACTAATTATTCTAGATTTCCAATAATCATTACCTAGAAGAAGCGAAAATCAATTGAAATTCTTAAACTAATTTGATGGACTCAATAAAGAATAACATGCAAGCATAAAAGTGACAACGGCTGAGAGTTATCTCACAACAAAAGAAAATCGTAAGATCTATAGTAACAATAGTTGAATCAAGTACAATTCTATGAAGTAACATAAATAATAGAAAGGAATAATTACAAAAAGGAAAAGAAATGCATATGACATAGAAAAGAAGTAGATCTCCTAGTGACTAGGCCCAAGATCCCTAGAAGTCACTTCCGAAAAAGACTTAGAATGTGATTACGAAGGAAACTTTGTCTTTTTCATTGAATTCAATAATAATGATACAACATCATCACAATGTAATTACTCTATCTCAAGAATACTTGTCATAATATAAATTACAGCTTCTGGGTTGAAAGCCCCATTCTATTTCACTTATTTCCTTTTTATAATCTAAAATGAAAACAGATAGATGGGAGCGAATCCTTAGGATCAGGAGATCCTGAGGATTTCACAACTGTTGATTAATAAACTCTATCCTCCTAGTCTTCCGCTGGCCTGTATGATCAAGACATGGTCTTCTTTTCCTTTCTTGGCCGATGTTATCCCATCATTTGAACATCAATTTTCTCATTCGATTTCCCACACACAAATAGAAAGAAAAAGTTAGCTTTCATGCCAAAATCACACAATTTGTGGATGCTTGGTATTTTCCATTTTTCATGATATTTTCATCTAAATTTATTCCAAAAATGGAGATAAGTACATAAAATTCAATGAAAAATCAAACTAATATGAAGATAAAACATACCTTTTTCTTGGCCCAACATACTCCCCTCCTTGCCTTTTTTCATGTCCTCATGCAATCAGATGGTTGAGGTGTAGTTGTGTCAAAGAATAAGTAGGGTAAAAATCCTCTTTTTACAACATAAAACCATGTTTATGTTTGATTATTGCAAAGGCCTTATTCACATGGAATTCTGGAAAATCATAATTAGGGTAATACCCTTCAGGAGGATACCATATGATAGGACACTTGTAACGACATCCTATCCAAGTAGGACCCATGCATAGGATTTCATTGATGTACACGTTTAGGCAAGCAGCAACAACTTTAAATTTTTTGTAGCCAAATGGTTCCCGGTTCTTCACATTATTAGTGCTGGCCTTCCATCTTTGCTTTGCTACCAACCAAGCTTCTTCTCTAATGTCCTGGAAATACTCCCTTCCTGAATATATGATATATTTATCTAGTGGCCCTAGTTTAGCCAAAAACCTCTCTTGTTTTATGAATCTTCTGTGTTGAGTGAAAAGATGCAAGGGTTTTGTGGGTTCTCCTCTTACCGATATATCCAAAACATGTTCCCTGTTTTAAAAAATATTATATTCCTTAGCCTATTTAAGCTGGTTTTCAACAAAAGGGAGGAACTCTTGGAATTGGATATCTCCAATAAAAGGATTGGGATTGGCATCCCTTTCATCCTCCAAGAAAAAATTGTGCAAATATAGCTCACATAGGAGACGTGTTACCTTCTCATTTTTCTCCTAGCAACATTGGATGAATTCTGTAGTAGTTTTGAATTCAACTAGCTTTCCAACCCTAACAACTTTAATATTCAACAATCGATATATTTCCAACAATAATAATTTATAATTAGTGGCAGGGGATCAACATGATAAGACATCAAAGTAAAGAGAACATATGGCTTTGACTTTTTCCTTAGCCTTCTACAGTTGGGTTTGAATCTCTTCACTTTCTCCTATTCACCTCTAAGGCTGGAAAAATTTTCATCTTCTGTTGCAGTGATTGTATCTAATTTCTTCCTCAAACATTGGTGTATTTGTAGGGGCACCACCTCTTTCTTGTACTGAGCCAATACTTGCTGAGTTTCTGTCAATTCCTTCTGTAGTTTCAGGATAACAACCTCTCTAACCAAAGGAGCATAGAGAGGTGTTTCTTATGTATGTGTGTCATTGTCATATGTTAGCACTGAATCAGTTTGCACAACAGTTTCATTTATTTCTTGGGAAATACAATGATAATTCTAGACATTTTCCTCAAAATATATTTGAACCGCAACATCTATGAACTCCAAAGGAAGGTATGTTTGAGTCTCTCTTGAACAAACATAAGGCTATTGAGTTTGAGTGTTAATATCCTCTATAGGAAATGGTTCTATTTGGGTTTCAAAAAATTCCATTTATACTTTCGGATTCCAGGCCTTGTCTGCTTCCTTCAACCACTCCCTCAATTGTTTGACCGTTTTCTTCAATTTTCTGTACTTCTTACTCAGTTTCCTTAAGTTGGCCTTGGATGATTTGTTCTTCTTCATGGGGTTTTATGTTGGAGAGGGCACAATGTCTCCTTTAGGCTCAGGAGGAGTTGTACCAATATCAAGGTCATGATCTGGTGGAACAGTAACATTTTTAGGCATAAGAGGGGTTGTACCAATATCAATATCATGTTCAAATGGGACAATATCCTTTTCAGGGACAGGAGGGATTGTACCAACATCAAAATCATGTTCTAGTGGGACAATGTCACCTGACTGATTCTCGGGTTCAGAAGCTTCCTCTATATGGGTTTCTACCTCAGGGAATTCATTTTCAGAGCGAATTGGTTCCCTCAAGTCTTGCAAATATCCCACCTCTTTGGTGGATGGTAAAATTTCAGTATGGAAAAAAATGCCAGCAGAGGCAGACTGGTCAAGATCTTGTCCTTCAGGATTTCCAGACTGGTCTCTCACTTCATAGAGTGCACCCAAATTCTCCAGTACTTAGGCCATTTATTCCTCATATTCTTGTAAAGAGTCATTCTATGAAATTAGAGGTGGTTTATGAGATGGCCCTACCTCATCTGTCGGAATTCGGGCATGTTTTCATGAGCTTATCCTTGCAGAGCATCTTCGTTTTACTAAGACAGAGACCAAGGAAGGAGTATTCCTTTTCCTTTCTCTTCTCAGAATTTCTACTTCTATTATTTGTTGTTAAATACTTGTGTTGTTACTGTTTCTACCATTTATCCCTGTCTACGTGTCTATATTTTCTTCTAGTGGGGCAAGGTTTACAAAGTTGTCCCATGTCAATTGTCGCTGGGCTAAGTCATGAATGATAATTAACTTGATCAAGCCATGGTGGCTGATAAAAATATATGGATCTTTAGCCTTCCTAACCCTTATAGAATTGTCATGCAATAAAGAATTCAAAAATAAAGGCAAGTTAATTGTAATTTTCTGTTTGAGTATGGCTAGAAATTTAAGTTGTCGAGGTTTTACCACATCTTGTCATCCGTCACAAGTGATGTACTTATGCACAGTGGTTGCCAATTCTCGCCATGGTTCCTTTAGAGATGTTGGGTGAATTCCTTTTCCTTTACAAACCAATTTCTCATCTGGGTCCTGAAATACCATGACCAAATCATGCAACAAAACATGCTTATCAATCCACTTTGTGCCTTTTGCTAGATGTCCCAAAACTTGGGCTAGGATTGCTTCAAATGCTACTATATTTTTTCCTCTTACAATTGTGCATCCATCTTGTAGATTTTGCAGGAACTCCAATGCTATCTCAACGTGGAATCCTTTTAGTTTGGTCAAATATTGGAGCCAGCCAGTGCGTTCAAGAACTGTGTGAGCCTGGTCTGTTAACCGAAGTACTGCGGGTTCACTGCAAATATATTTTCTGCCTATGATTTTTGTGTTTTAGGAGCACAATTCAAACTTCTCCATGCATTTCTTACAGTGTTCTCAGTTTGGAACAACACTACTAAACTGCATACAATGCTTTGAATTTTTTTATTTTTGGTCTAAAAATCCATAATAGTATTTGTCTCTTCAGCACGTTTCAACGAAATTTAGAAATTATATTGCATGTTGTTCCATTATGCCTACCTCATCCCCTCCAATTAGAAAAGGGCGTCCATGGCCATAAAGCACGCGAAAAGAGGAAAGGACGTTGGGGTTTCATAAATGTAGAAGAAAAGGGTTAGAGCACGTACATATGGTAAGAAATGGTCAGAGCGGTGCAAATTTCAAAAAATAGGTAGGAAATGACTGAAAAATGGAGTTAAAATAGAGAAATAACCATTATGAGAAAATATTTCCCCTTAAATGGTGATAGGTGATAGATGATGACAACTACAGATATCATTTGATCAAACATTATTGATTTAATTCATATAAAATTATAGTCTACCATGTGTATTGGTTGATAAATTATTTTTAGATGATGAATTCATCTTTGGAGGTGAATCAATAGGAGATAGTGGGATATATAGTAATTAGAGATGTAACATAAAACTCTAATACCATAAACAATGCCACTGCTGCTAGCAAGCATCCATAGCCTCGACAGGGTTGCTTTTTAACCCAAAAATGAGCCAAAATCCTCTATTTAGGCCTTATATTATTTTTTTATTTTTATAAATATATCACTATGTTGGCATGATGACCATATAATCATAGTGCCATTCACTAGGGTATAACAAAGTGATCAGGTCGGCTCGTGATGAGACCTCCTGTCCTTTTGATAGTTTTAACTGTCTAAAAGGCCATTGCCCTAGTGTGGTGGCTAGACTGGGAATGTCACTTGTTACATCCTTATGATTATGGTAGGCTAGCTTTTGATGAGATCCCCTATCCTCTCTAAGAAGATTTTCATTACATTTATATATACACATTATAAATGGAGGGAGGCCCATTAACTCCTTAAGCGTTAGGGCTGTTGTAAGAAGTAAAAGAATGCTAATAAAATGTATGCCCTTATCCTACATCTTCATACCAAAGGGAATTATCAATTGAAAGTGTGAAACATAAACCATCATGGTATTGAGATAATGAATCTTTTTATGATATGTCCGAAAAGAAGATATTTAGCAAGTCATTATATAGGTAAACCATGTCAGTTTCGGGAATAAATATATCCACCAAAGGTTTAAAAATCCTAATATTGTCAAAATCCCTGTCTTCCCTCTATATTGGGTACAAATTTCAAATCCAAAAAGATGATATTCATAGTAAAGCATGTGAGAGAAAAAATGGAAAAAAGTGTAAAAAACAACAAAAAAATGGTTGTTGTTCATTTTTCTGAAAAACAACTGTTCAATTGATTGAACAACAAAAAAAACACACAAAAAAAATCGCGGATGTTTGTTTTTATGAACAACAGCTGTTCAATTGATTGAACAACAATTGCTCAATTTGATTGAACAACAAAAAAAAACATACCAAAAAAATCGCGCCTGTTCGTTTTTCTGAACGACAACTTGTTCAATTGATTAAAAAACAGTTGTTCAATTGATTGAACAACAAAAAAAACACACCAAAAAAAATTGCGACTGTTCGTTTTCCTGAACAACAGTTGTTCAATTGATTGAAAAACAAAAACACACCAAAAAAATCACGGTTGTTCGTTTTTCTGAATAGAAGTTGTTCAATTGATTGAAAAACAACTGTTCAATTGTTTGAACAACAAAAAATCTGAAAAGAAAATTGCAAAAAGAAAATTGCAACCAATTATTAAGAATACATGTACATTATTTACAGTTGGAGAGAAGCGAACTTTCATGAAAATAAAGTTGTCGTGTCATTACTCTCTACAGCTAAGATTTGTATAGTGGGATAATCACATGTTGGAAAAAATATTCTCTGGTGATTGGTTTATGGTAAATATGTACCCAATGTCCATTCACCCAAAAAGAAGAGCCAGACCCATCGATGGTGGTCAAAGTTAGAGTGTCGTTATTGTGCACCTCTTCAATTTCATATGGACCAAGCGACCTTGTCTGTAATTTACCCGGGAAGTCTTGGAACTTGGAATCAGATAGGAGTGCCAAGTATGCTTCCTGAAACATCTTCTTTTTTATAAGACTATCATGCCACTTAGCCCTTTGCTGTTGAATAATTTTGGTGTGTTGCAGAGAAAGTAGCTGAGCTTCATCCAATTCATTTATTTGTTGAAGTTGTTTACTTTGTGCCTCCATCAGGTCTAGTCCCACTTCCTAGGCTGTTCTAAGAGTATTTATTTTAATTTCGATAGGAAAAATATTTTCTTTGAAAAATACAAGTTGGTACGGGGAATATCCAGTAGTGTTCCTCCAAGTTGTGCAATAAGCCCACAATGCCTCAGGAAGTTTAGTTTCCTAGTCTCGACGATGTGTTGAAACTGTCTTGGTTAAGATGGCCTCAATGACTTTGTTAGTGCTTTTGACCTGCCCGTTCACCTACGAGTGATAGGGAGAAGTGACCCTATGTATGATATGGTGGTTTCTCAGAGTGGATGTAATATTATGTCCTAGAAACTGTTAGCCATCAGTATTTTTTACATATTAGTGATGACTATATCTACAGCTGAGTTTTCTAGAAACTGATTTCCTTATGTCAATATGTCATCCAGAAAACCCTCCTAAAACTTTTTTCACCCTTCTACCTTTTCAGTTCGCCCATGTCGAAATCAAAACCTCATATCACAATCCTATCTAGCTTCAGCCTTATTGGTCTTCCCATCAGCTTTAAAAGGCAAATCCACATCTGTTTCAAAAGTATCCCCTATGTTAGGAAGTGGCGCTTTAAGACATTTCACCCTTGGCAATCATCAAAAAGCCAAAAAGCCTCCATCTGCTACAGACCAACCATGACTGACCTCCTACTTTGCAAATTAGTTTGACAAACAGCCCTAAGTCGCGCCACTCACACCCCTAGATCTCAGCACTGCATAAAACCCAATCTCAAGTTGACTATTAGGTTTTTCACAGTGTTCTATGGTTTCTACAAAGGCAGGAAAGATAATTTCATCTCATGGAGTAAATGTTTGAGTTTACAGTTAGAGGAACAACTACTTCTAAATGTAACTTGAGCCTAAGATATGTCTGCAAAACAGAAAGCTACTCATCTGGACTTTACAGCTCTTTCCAGCATGAAAATCACAGTAAGAAAGGGACACCACTGTCTCAGCAAACTGGTAAATTATCAAGGCCCAGAACCTCCTTCATTTACAAGCAGAGGGTTAGGGCGCCTCCTTCATCCATAAGCAGAGGGCGCGGGCCAGTATTGACTTAGAAGATTGCAAAAGTCCAGGTTTTCCTTTACTGAACAATGACACAAAAACTCCAGGTTTTATGAATATGACTGATGATCATAACAGGAGTAGAGTTGAAATATGCTAGCTCAAAGGAAAAGGAGTCTGGTCTGTTAAAAGAGGCCATCTGAAACTTTCAAGTCATGTGAATTATTGAACTTTAGAAAGGCATGTCATTGGTGAAAATTCCAATCATAAGTACCCTGCTTATCCACAAGATCAAATAGAACAGATGCTGACAACAAATGCCATTACCCAGGAAGAAGGAAAGTTCTTGTTTTCTCAAAAGACACTGACCTCCATAATTACAGAGATTATCCTTCAAATGGTTTGTCATGAGATGACCAAAACACATGATGATATTTTAGTCACCCTTAGAGCAGTACAGAGAAACAGTGTCACTTTGGCTAGGGTTTCTGCTGAAATACAGTGATGCTTGCAAGTAAAGATACTAAGATTGATGTTTTTCAAGTGGTTTACTTACCATCACATCCTGAGAAAAGCTGTGTCAAACAAAGTTGTCAAAACACCTTTAGATACCTTACCTGATGAAGAGCCTCCTCCATATATGAGCAGATGGCCAAAGCCATTGCAGGTTGTTGAAAACTGATGGGTCTAAAAAGTGCAGAGAAAGGACACAAAGAAATTGAATAAAGATCATTGCACAGGTAAATGATAGTGCTTATGATGCAAAGGTATTGGTGCTCCTATTCAAAAGAGTTGTCTGTCAGACTGTACCTGAAGTGGAAGGGAGACAACATTGAACATATGCATGCATTGATACCACAAGGAGCAGTTGCTTTAAAAAAGGGTTAAAAAGTACCCCATTGTCACCTGCCATTAAGTTTAAAGGATCTCTTTTTGAGTAAAACAGAGAAGTATAGTGTGAAAGCATGCAACCAAAAGAGGGCGTTTACAGTCCAGGGAGAAAGCTTATAAATCACCTGAAAGCAGCGATTATCAAATACATTGGAAGAACACAGGCCATCTCCTGTTAAATGACAAAACAGTCGCCAAGGTTTGTCAAAGTGCTCTTTAAAATACATTCTGATTGATTTTCCCTAGATTGTCACTAAGAAGGTAAAACAGTGGACAAAGTTGACCTTTGCAAATGGTTCTATTACAAAAAGTCAAAATACCCTGGTCAAAGTCAAACAATAACTAGGTTTCAAAGAACCCTGCTGTTCCTGCTACACCAGTTTATCCTTTCAGACATACCTCACAAACAGTGGGAGGTTATTCAAGTTTGGACCCCAAGAAGGACTTGGTAAATAGGTGTACAATGTCATAAATAGACAAAGAAGTGGTTTAATAGATTGCCAGTTTTGGAGTTTGGAATAAATGCATCTTTTTCATCATTCAAAAGAGACAGATATATCATGAGTAATGTACCTTCAGGCAGGGATTATTTTAAAAAAAAGGGGGGCGCCTTTTTGAAATTGAGAAATCATAACCAAATCCAAGTTATATCAGTAAACTTGGCACCTGTTGTATTTAAGGATTGGAGAAGCTGTCAAAAGGCCAAAGACTGCAAAGACAGATTTACAAAACCAGCCCTGTCCTTCAAAGAAAAAAGCGATGTTCAGGTATTTCATTGGCAGCTTTATAACGCAGTGGCAGAGGTGATGAAGAATTTGTTGAGTTGTTTAGGTTTAAAGGTCGGGGTCAGAATCAATGTTCGGGTGTATATATTCAAATGACAAGCCCAAAGTTTGAACACAAAACAAAGTTAAAAATCAATGTTACTTCCAAAAGTTTAAATGACCATTGGAGATTTGTTGTAACATAACATCAAAGAGTAAGTGTGAGTGTAAAGATTTCATTTTAAAAAACTGAAGATAGAGCCCGCGCCTCCATAGCATCAAACAAGAAGGATTCTGGTCGAAATAACACAGTCTGCACGTTTTTGCACCGAGCGATGTGCCTGGGTTTTTGCGCGACGTGCCTGGGCGAAAATTTGCACGGGCCACCTTCGTCGGAGCGACACGCCTGTACATTGGCGCGACACGCCTGTACAAGGCCGCCCGACCACCCGACAGGCCAACCCGACAAGTATTGTATGAGCGACGTGCTGGTGTCAGAGGAGTGCCGCGCAGGTTTTAAAGGTTTGTAATGCTACTTCGGCCCTGCACAAGGGTTTTTCATCAATCTTAGAGGTATTTCTCATACATTTTGCCGTGTTATTCAAAGCCACCTCGAAGCTACAAGGGAAAACTGTTGATTGACTGTTTTATGTTGTTCAAAACCTATTTGGCAAGTGTTATTCATCCTAGTAGAGGTTTTCACAATATCACCATAGGGCTGCACTCATAAGGGACCATTTAGTGTGTTAAAAAGAGAAAACTCATATAACCCCTGTCTAAAAGCTCTACAGTCTTCTAAAAACTCTGTCAGTTTTTGCTCCAATACTGTGTAGTTGACAGTCTAAGCATATGTGGGGTAGTTTTCTTGAGATGCAAACGGTGGAAAGTGGGCACACCTGTACAGGACAGAATTGTTAAATGATTATAAGCCTCCTAGGAGCTAGGTGTGTAGGTTGACATCAAAGATTTCAAGAAAAGAGTGATTATTGGCATTTTCTCACAACACACTATTTTAGCAGATTACCTTTCATTCACTGTATTTTCCCACTGTGAATTTGTTGGCAAAGAGTTTCCAAAGGTGAACAACATATTGAAGGACAAAATTGTTGGTGATTAAATTTAAACATTGGAGGCAGAGGTACACAGGTGATGGTTGATCTTTTGACTTCACAAGAAAAAGTGTCCTTCATAAAGCACTGTGTATTGATTTTTCATCTAACCTAGGTCTGCCCTCTTTTTCACCATATTGTGTCATTGTGAAAAGTTGATTGGCAAAGAGATTCTAAGGATAAACAGTACACTGAAGGGCAGAGTTCGTTGATGGGAATTTAACTTTGGAGGCAGAGGTACAAAAGTGGTGTTTGATTTCTTAAACTTCACAAGTGAAAGGGGCCATTTTCTAAAGGGCAGAGTTGTTGGTGATTGAATTTATTATTGGAGACAGAGGTATAGGTGTGTTGGTGGATCTCTTAAACTCACAAGCAAAGAGTGTGTTTCCTAAACCACTGTGCACTGTTTTTACACCCAACCTAGGTCTGTTTTTCCTTTTCACTACATTGTATCATTTTGAAGAGCTGTTGATTGTGATATTTTTTAAGAGGAAGACCATTTCTAAAGAGCAGGGTTTTTAATATTGAAGATTGGTCTTAGAGATGCAAATGCAAGGGTTGGTTGACCTCTAACAAACTCACCAGGAGGAATGATTGATTAACAATCTATACAGGAAATTGACACAGGAGTTTGTCACATCTTCACACAGGGTACCATATTAGAAAGTTTTCCTAGCTGAAGTGCATCCAGAGGTGAAGGGCTGTTTTTTTAGGAGTGCATAGGTGGTTTATTCAAAGAAAAATTGTTGCATTTCATCCAAACCACATTGTCTAATCTGTCCAAACAGTCTAGTGACCAGTTTCAATCCAGCAGAGCATTTTTCATACAGTAAAGGCAGTTTGCCTCTTCCAAAGCTTGTTCAAGTTAGAATGCCTCCAAAGCAAGATCACAGGAGCGGTCCACATAAGAGATATGAGCCTATCTCCATAGAAGAAATCAATACTCACCCATCTGTGCTTTTCAATTTCCATGAAGTAGGCTGTCTTGATTTCTGCCAGAGGATAGAAGAAGTCAAGAGTTTTTCGCCACTTACACATTTGTGCGCTTTGAGATTCAAGGACAAACACTTCCAATTGGCGGGTCTTGATTTCAAAATCTCCCCAAGGTATGTGTCCAAAGCTACCAAGATCCCGTATCATGGTGAAAAGTGGTTTAAACAAGCTCATCTTGATTTAGAGGATTATAAACCTTTCATCAAGCCTGAACATAGGGAAACTATCACTGCTATTTTCCCTTTTTCCTATCTTCTTGACAGCTATGCTCCACTGATGAAAGCCATAATGAGATATTTCACTTGTGAAGGGAGGTTTAATCAAATTTATGCCTACCATGTCCGCTTGTTGATGCATTTTACCAGAAGCAGGCAACTAAACCTTCCGTACTTTTGTCCAAAAGCATAGAGAAAATGGCAGCTACTGTCCAAAAGAAGGCTCCACCTCAGCAAATCCCTTCTCTCTTTCATCATTCCTTGATCAAGATTATCTTCAGACCAATGTGAAAAAAGGGTTTCGGCGGGATTTCATTGACAGTCGGCGTATTTTCGCTGCACCTGCCCTCTCGTTCAGTGTGTCTCCTACTTCCGCCCCCATCGCCCAAAGGTTTTCGTCTAGCAGGCTCACACCAAAAACCGAAAACGCCCACCGGCGCCAAGTCTACAAGGAGACAGAGAAGAAGAACTGTGGAGAAAAAGAATAATGAACAAAATAGCTGGATTTTGATGAACGACAAAATAGCATAGGAAGAGATTGACGAGCTCAGAAAGCAAAGTGACAAAAGAATCAGAGTCACACGCAGAAATTATTAAAAGTTGATGAACAAGTAGCACAGGAAGAAGGACAAAACAGCAGCATCGCTGGGAGGAGCGTGTTAAATAATTGGGGCGACCTCGTTGAGCCACAAACGATTAAAAGATGGAGAGGGACAAGAATAAGTCGCTAACTTGACATGGACTAAAATCGTCTTAAAAAGAGGAAATTGCCCAAAAAGTTAACTTCTAGCTTGCCAAGGATAAAAAGCGCCAGATTAGCCTTCAAAGGCAAAAGCATAGTTGGAGAAAGTACCAAGCATGGAGGTAAATCAGCTGTCATCCCTATCCCAAGCGATGACAGTGATAACGAGGCCCGCATCCTTGAGAACCTCCTCATTCACAAAGAGGGGCAAATTGAGGTGTTACAAGAAGATCTTCAAAGGGCGAGGAATTTCAACCATTTCTTGGAGGTTGAAAACAAACAAATGAAGTTTCATGCAGCTATCCATGAGGCAAGGGCGATCAAGTATAAGAAAGAGGCAGAAAAGGCGCAAGTAAGAATTGAAGAGCTTATTGGCAAGTTTGATGATGAAGAGGAGGAAGACCAGCCTAGGCGGAAGAGGCCTAGAACCATCGGGCTTAGAAGAGCCTTGGAGAAACAGAGAGCAGAAGAACAAGCTCATTTCGAAGCTTTTCCTCTCACTGCCCTCTTTGAGCAGGAAATCGAGGAAAACAAGGAAGCATGGCTTGAGAGAGCTAACCAGCATTTGGAAATGAAGCTTGAGAACGAAAATAGGGATCTTGAGCTGCAGAGGAAGAGGACACACCACTTCCAAAAGCTAAATCAGTTTGCCCGGCGCAAACTAAAGGCAGCACAAGAAAAGCTGAAGAGATTAAAGGGAAAGCGCCTAGCACGGAAGGAAGCAAAAAGCATATCAGCCCTTGATATTTTGGCCTCAGCTTCGGAGCATGTTTCTATGGACCCTTGAGGGTCATGCATGCCAATTTTGGGCCTGTTTCGGCAACTTTTTGTTTTTTTGGCATTTTTGGGTTTTTGGCCAAAAACTCATAAATTCGCCATTTCAGTTTGATGAGTCGTCAAGGGAAGAGAATGATACCGATGGATGCCATAATTCCATGAGCAGGTCTCCAGCGATTTTCAGGGCATTTGAAGATCATTCGCCCCCTCAAATTGGCGAAAAACACCCTCATTTTGCACATTCTGCCCGCCATATCAGCAGTCTGCTATTTTCTGGGTTTTTGCACACAGGTACAGTTTTGAGGGACTTTCAGAGATCAGATTGAGGTGATTTCACTTGCGTCGGAAAGCAGACACAGAGAGCTTTCCAACGAGCCATCATGAGCCTCATTTCAACACCGGGAAGGCTGCCATTTGCCTTCAGCAAGTCAGGGGACCTTTTTCAGGCATAAATATGAAGTATTTTTGTAATTTTTGAACTCCAAAAATCTGCTTTTCCCAAATGTGCATTAAGCTATTTTTATCATGGGAAAATCATGTAAAGTCAATATAATTTCCGTTTTTAGCAGTTTTTTAGATATTTTATGGGATATTTTGTGCCTTGGGCTTTGCAAAGCCTCAGGGACAAGTTTAGATATTTTGACTTGGCCAATGGGATAGCTAGTTGCTCCATGAGGTTTTCCTCCCTCAAGCCTATTTATTCCATGGTTCTCATTGTAAATCAGAGGCTGAACTTGAGAGAAGAATTTATACATTGGTCATATGAGCTTTGAAGAATACACTTGAGTTATGATTTTTGGACTGCCTCTTGGATGCTTTTGAGGAATGATGAAGGATTGTTGATGGATTCCTTGACATGGTAGAATGGTATAGTGCTTCTTAATGTGTTTTGTCTTTCTAGTGTTCATTCATAATCCATATTTCTTGCTGCTATAGATCAGTAGAGATTGATTTTGAGATATTCCCATGGAGGCACCTCAAAATCCCTGATTCTTCATAGCTTGATGTTTTCTTCTCCCTTAGTTATGCTAAAGAATTCTTAGCTGCTCTTTAGTAACTTAAGGTATTGTTGCTAAGTTTTATTCATAAGTTCTATGTATGTTGAGTAGGATGTATGGTTTTTCCTACCTACCTATCAGCTGCCCATAGTTCTATCCATAAAACTTTCTCTTTGATTGATTTGTTGATCATCTTGTTGAACCAAGGAGGCCTAGTCCCGATCTAGCCCTTTGCCTAAAACTATGAAAAATTATTTGTCCAAGTGCCCAATGACTTAGAGACTATGTTTAGGCGTTCCGGCATAGTTTATGAGTTGTTAGTTTGTCTCATGTGTTTTCCCCAAAGTCTGATAGCCTTTTCCCGAAGTTAGAGGGTCTTATACCTCTATGTATGGCTGGAATGTTTGATTTCTGTGTATTGATTAGCTTATAGTTATTCCTAGCATGATTAATGGCTTGCTATTACATGTTTATGTCTGCTATTAACTAGTTTGCACTTGAAATCCCTTGTCTTTCACCAACTTACTGTCCATTTAATCCATTTTGCCCAGAGATCCCTTCTACTGTGAATCAAATCGGCCCTACAGCAACTTTACATCATCACTTCATAGCTTCCTTGACCTGTTTGACCCCATAGCCCAATTTATCTACATCTTGTTATCCAGTTTATGTATTTGATCAGTTTTATCCCTCACAAACTTAAAAACTTAAAAACTAAAAAAACCAAAAACACACTTCATAACTAGCCTAATATCAGGAAATCGCAAGTAAACACACCGACATCTTTTACACTTATAGAGAGAGCCCTCTCTGAGTCCAGGAAGGCTAGGTCCTTGGGCTCCAAATCTTGGTTTGATGTTACATCGTCATTTGGCTAGCCAATCGGCCAAATCACGGGACCCTAACATAATGGCGATCACAGTGGGACTTTGAGTCAAAACATCCTAGGTATCCCTTAGGAACTCTCAAAATCTCAGTCAAACTTAGAAGAGTAGAATCTGGTTGTCTCACCATCCTATCAAAATGATGAGTCAATTATAGGAAACTCTTCCAAACCTCAGAACTACATAAAACTCAAAAAACCCCAAAAAATACTCCTTCAGATTGGCTTTTGACATTACTGGTGGTGGACCATACAAGTATATCTCAAAACAACTGATTTTCCACCTGGCGACTCCACTAACTTCTAGTAAGCCTTACTATTTCACCAAACTCTAGGCTACTATCCGATAGACCTTTCCCATCACTCACTAACATAGCGGGAGATGGTAAGACACTGAGTACATAATAGTCCAGCAAACTCTTATAGACTCTTTGGTCCTTTAGGTACCATAAAAAAGCAAGCAGTCCATAAACTCATTTTTTAGAGTAAACTCTTTTTGTTCTCATCACCCTAGCAAAGTGTTGAAACAAGTCTAGGATACTTTAACAAACCATAGGCTGCACATAAAACTCAGAAAATCCAAAAACATCCTCAGAATAGTTATTGTTGGTGGACCATAGCTATCTTCATAAGAACAACCCATTTTTCACCTGGCGACTCCACTAATCCATCCCTTTACTTTTGACCATCCTTCACCTTAGTAAAACTTTAGAAAAACCATTCATCCATAACATTCCCCAATACCATTCTCTTTAAACTCTGGATCTAAAATCTGGCTTCACGAAGAATCAATACCAGAGCTCATCCAGATCCAAATCCCCCTATCATAGTAGATGACCCAGAGAAGATTCTGTGGCAAGCTTCTGAAACTGATCATCTAGCTTCTGGTAGATTCACCCGTAGAACAAGATCTGTACCTAAACATCGCACTATCCTACTAGATTCACCTTTTGAATTAGAGTCATCACAAACTCTTCCCAGAAGCAAATCATATAGTAAGATAAAATTTGACGATCTTGGACCCCTAGATCCACCACAAAGTACTATTAGAGAAACTTCACCCACCACTCCTCCTGATTTCCAGCTTCTCTATCAGTTTGGCTCCTATCATCCCAGATCTGTTCAAAACCAGATCACTAGTCCAAGTTCATCCGCCACACCTGGTCAAACCACCACTGTTCATACCACTTCATTTCAGCCTACTAGTCCTCATCTTGCACATCATCCATTAGCTCCAGTCATGGCAGCCTGGTATGCACCCTTGGTGTTGCCACCGCCTTTAGCTCCTCTCCCAAACAAATATCAAGACAAAATCCCACACTTTACTGGAGAAGACACCACCACACCTCAACAGCATATAAGTAGGATGACTGATGCTTATGAATACCTAGAGGTACAAGACGAGACTGTCAGAATGAGAATATTCGCCAAAAGTCTTGGTGGTGAACCCAAAGCATGGTTCAAAAGCTTAGCTCCAAACAGTATCCATGATATCCCAGAACTACATCAAGTTTTCAGAAATAGGTGGGAAATCCGAAGAAACCCCATTCAAATCTTGTCAGAATATAACAATCTAAAACGGGAAAATGGGGAAAGTGTCCAAGCTTACTGTACTAGGTTCAACAGTGTATATAACTCCCTCCCACCTCATTTCAAACCTCCACTTGGTTTGGCTTTGGAAAAATTTCCTGAGGGTTTTGATCCAGACATGACATATCATCTGAGAGACAAGGATCCCCCTACCTTGGAGGAAATGCAACAAATAGCTATAAAAGCAGATGCCAACTTAGCTGAAAAAAGAGCTAGAACTAGATCAGAAAGAAAAGTCACATATAGAGATGAGGTCTCCACTTCGTCACCTTCCCTAGATCCCAGAATAGATGACTTAGTCAAATCCATGGATAAAATGTGGGAAAAGATCAATGAAAAAGCTCCTGTTAGGGACAACCAGCCAAACCCTCCAATCAGAAACCGAAACCAAAACTTTAGGAGGGAACAGCCCCAAAACAGACCAAGGGAAAATGACCAACAGATTAGGCCACCATTCAATGAAAACTATGTGGAAGAGGATGATAGGGATACAGAACCTCTTGATGAAAGTCATATAAACCTCATAGGATCTGATAGTGAGAGTGAGGTGTACCTCACCGAAGAAGAACAAGCCTTCCTTTCGCATGATCAAGATGAGACCAATTATGAAGATCTTGATGACCCTGCCATAGAGTTTCAAAATGCTATTGTAGAAGCCCACAGGCGATATGACCTTAGAAGCAAAAGAAACCAAGATAATGTCAAGAAAGGTAACTCTGATACTGCTAAAGCTCCAAATACAATCCTCAAAAAAGCATCAAGCAGTGACAAAATCAAGGTTGAGAAGACTGACCAAAACAAGGGTAAGGCCATTCAGACAAGTACTAGCTCAGACACTCCTAGTACCTCTAAAGAAATCCCAAGGGTGACTGTATCAAAAGAAGTCCCAAGCCAAAGTCAGCGAATTAAGAACATAGAAAAGGTTATGTCTGAAAAAGCTGAGACAAATATGCCCAAGCTACCTACTCCTTTTAGCTTCGAAGGGGAAATTTCCAAAATAAAAGTTACCATACCCCTTACAGAGTTGATAACTATAGATAGGTATAGATCTCAAATCTTCAAAGTCTTTGACCTAGAGAGTAGGGCAGATACCTTGAATCTAACTGACGACAAACCCGAGCTTTTATTTGGACCTAAAGTAGAAGGTGAATATCAAGAAGGAACTATCTCTCCTTTCTATTTAAGCTTAAACATACGGGACAAAATATTACATAATGCCATGTTGGATTCAGGTGCTTCTCATAACCTCATGCCTAAAGCAGTCATGGAAAACCTAGGACTAGAAGTGACTCAACCTTACAAAAACCTGTATTCTTTCGACTCAAGTCAGGTAAAATGTTTAGGTCTGATAAAAAATCTAGATTTTTCCCTAAAACAACTACCAGCCAAAAACTTAGTCATGGATGTAGTAGTGGCCGACATCACACCCAAGTATGGAATGCTATTATCAAGAGCATGGGCTGCCAAAATACAAGGTAGCCTTCAAATGGATATGTCATTCGCTACTATCCCAGTTTTGAACCAAAATAGGAGGTTATACCGAGAAACTCGCATGAAATACATGGTTAGCAACAGAGATAAGCCAAACAATACCCCCATCTATTCCATTCATTCCAATTTAGATTCTTTTATCCTATACAATGAAGGTGCTATAAAAAAGCTGATAAAAGAAAACGAAGACATGTCCAAACCATTACTGGATGAAGAAATTGACGACCAAAGTCCCAAGAAACCAGAAAAGCAGCTTAGTATCATGTATGAAAAGGAAACTCTTTGGAGTATAAGCTTTGATGGTTCTTGTGGCAAGACAGGTTCAGGAGCGGGCATCTGGATACACAATACTAAGGAAGGTCATTCTTTTAGATTAGAGTTCCAATGTACTAATAACATTGCGGAATATGAAGCCCTTCTCATCGGTCTGCATATGCTTAAAGACTTGGGCGCCAATAGAATATCAAACCAAGGAGACTCTGAGCTTGTAATCAGGCAAATCAAAGGTGAATATTCAGCAAAGAACCCAAGACTGAGAGAATATAGGAATGCAGCTTTGGATATCCTTAAAACTTTTGAAAAATATGAACTCACCTATATCCCTAGGATTCAAAATAGTCTGGCAAATGAGCTCGCCTTTGCTGCAAGCACTAGCCAAATACCATGTATGAGTGAGAAATATGACATCCAAGTGAAGCACCGCCCTACTATACCAGATAATCTTGACCATTGGCAAGTGTTCCAAGATGATGATCAAATTGATGATTTCCTCCAATCTAGGAATGAGTTTGAAATAACCAAAACAGACTCAGGAGATGAAGAAAGGAAACCCAGCCTAAGTCAAGATCAAGAATTAAATTTACCTTTGTGGACAAATCTAAACCTGGTAGACCATTCATGTGATAGAGAGATAGAAGAAGACATTGACCAAAGAGAACTCGAAGTCTTACACTGTGAGAATGACACCATACCCAGAGGGCTCGCACCTTTAGAAGAATTGTTTGACTTTAATGATGTGGCCAAAAAGCCTAAAATGGAATCTACAGAGGATGACATAGAGGAATACAACATAGGAAGCCCATAAGAGCCAAAAAACATTAAACTATCCAAAACCCTCCCACCTAACATAAAACATAGGTACATAAATCTATTCAAAGAATTTAAAGATGTGTTTGCATGGGGGTACCAAGATTTGAAATCATATGATACCAACATCATCCAACATAAAATTCCCCTTAAAGAAAACCAAAAACCTTTTAAACAGAAGTTAAGAAGGATAAACCCAGTATTACTCCCATTGGTTGAAAAGGAAATTAAAAAGATGTATGATGCCGGGATAATAGTATCTCTCCGATATTCCGAGTGGGTCTCAAATTTAGTATCAGTTAGGAAAAAGACTGGTGAAATCAGACTTTGCATAGATTTTCGAAACCTAAATAGGGCATGTCTGAAAGATAACTACCCTCTGCCCAAAATGGACCACATACTTCAGAAGGTCGTAGGCGCCAAAAGAATCTCGTTGCTTGATGGTTTTTCGGGTTATAACCAAGTATTGGTTTATCCTACCGATCAACATAAGACAGCTTTCACCACCCCTTGGGGCACTTTCATGTACGTTAAAATGCCTTTCGGACTGATGAATTCTGGCGCTACATTTCAAAGAGCCATGGATATAGCCTTCTCAGAAGACATAGGTGTTTTTATAGTCATATATCTTGACGATATAACAGTATATTCTAAATCAGATGAAGAACACTTAGTACACTTGAGAAAAGTTTTCAACAAATGCAGAAAGTATGGGTTATCCCTAAACCCCAAGAAAACACTCTTCGGTCTGGAAGAAGGGAAACTCCTAGGTCACATTATTTCAGAAGAAGGAATCAAAATAGACCCCCAAAGAATCGAAGGAATCCTACAGATAAGTCACCCCAGAAACATTAAGGAGTTACAGTCCTTTATCGGCAAGATAAATTTCTTGAGAAGATTCATCCCAAACCTTGCTGAGCTCTTGAAAGAGATCACAAATATGTTAAGAAAGGAGGTCGGGGTTAAATGGACTTTAGAAGCCAAAAAATCTTTTGAACTAATTAAAAGGGCCTTAACTGAAACACCTGTATTAATAAGCCCTGACTTTACCAAAGATTTTTACATTTTTTCATTTGCCTCAGAACATACAATAGCTGTGGTGTTGTTGCAAAAGAATGCAGCTGGGCAAGAGCAACCCATTGCCTTTTTTAGCAAGTCCCTAAGAGATGCTCCCTTGAAATATAACATCATGGAGAAACAGGCATTCGCATTAGTAAAAGCACTAAAGGATCTCCGAGTTTACATCTTGCATTCTCATGTCATAGCTTTTGTTCCTAATACTGTTGTCAAGGACATTCTTAACCAAGATCCTGATGGTAAAAGGGGAAAGTGGATTGCTATCATCCTAGAATATGACTTAGAAATCCGGCCTACCAAATTAGTTAAAGGACAAGGACTTGCAAGACTAATGGCTGAAACCAACCTCCAAGCTTTAGATATAAATTTTGTCGATACCTTAGAAGAACAGGAAGAGTGCACACTTCCCCCTATCAGTCAAATATTTTTGGATTCACCTTGGTATGCAGACATTCTTTATGTATTAACTTATATGAATGCTCCTCCGACTTTATCAAAAACAAAAGCAAGATTCCTCAAACAAAAATATTTAAAGTTTTGCATTATAGATAGTTTTCTTGTATTGGAAAAATCCCACTGGTATGCTGCTTAAATGTTTGCTTGAGTCTGATGCAGAGAAAATTATGCACGAAATGCACGAAGGTGAATGTGGAGGCCATCTCTACTGGAAAACCACTGCAAACAAAATCCTTAGAGCCGGTTATTATTGGCCTACCTTGTTCCCCGACACTCACAAACTAGTTATGACATGCCATAAATGTCAAATTTTTGATGGCAAGAAAAAGCTTTTACCTTTGCCCTTACATCCCATTATAGTAGAAGGACCCTTCCAGCAATGGGGTTTGGATTTCGTTGGAGAAATTCATCCCTCCTCATCTGCCCAACATAAATGGATTCTCACAGCCACTGATTACTTTACCAAATGGATAGAAGCCATACCTTCCCGGAATGCTACTGATTCAGTCATCATTTCATTCCTAGAAAACAATATCCTATCTAGATTTTGCTGTCCCAGGAAGATCATTACGGATAACGCCGCCGCCTTCTCCTCCAAGAAAATGATAGACTTCTGTCACAAATATCATATTTCGTTAGGACATTCCACAGCCTATTACCCTCAAGGTAATGGTTTAGCCGAGTCTTCTAACAAAAGCCTAGTCAACATTATAAAAAAACTTCTTGAACAAAATCAAAAAGCATGGCATGGGAAACTAGTACACGCCTTATGGGCTGATAGATTAACTACCAAGAAGTCCATAGGTATGTCCCCTTACCAGCTATTTTATGGTGTTGACGCCATTTTCCCAACCTCTCTAGGAGTTCCAGTAATGAAACTATTACAAGAAGTCCAAATAGAAGAAAATGACATGCAAAGGAGAGTAAATCAGACTATCCATTTAGAACAAACCAGAGAAGAAGTTTACCAAAGGGCTCAGTTAGCACAAGACAAAATAAAACAGATTTTTGACAGGAGAACTAAGGAAAATGATTTTTAGATTGGAGATAAAGTTTTAAAATGGGATTCTAGAAGAGAAGATAAAGGTAAACATGGCAAGTTTGAAAATTTATGGAAAGTGCCTTACATCATCAGCTCAGTCAGTGGAAATAACGCTTTCTTCTTGCAAGAACCTGATGGGACTGAAATTTTTGGGGGTCCTGTGAATGGCAGGACATTGAAACATTATTTTTGTCAGGAGCTCCATTTTTGAGTTAGAAACACTTTCAGTCATTGTGCATACCATTGTTTGAAATATTGAAAAAATAGAAAAGTCAAAAACAGTAAAAGATAGGAAAGTCAAAAACAGTAAAAAGCAGAAAAGAGGGCAAGTGAAGATAGAACAAAAGCCCCATGTTCCAAAAAAATAGTCTTTCGGAAAGCGAGCAAGTCTAAATGCCGCTACTAGTTCTTCAATGTCTTGTTCAGTTATCTAGCCTAATCATAGCTGAGCATGTTTAAATTTATTTGCTGATAAGTTAGTGAGTGCCAAGATAGTCAACATTGTGTAAGATTGACTTATCACAGAGCTTAGATTAGGGAGAGATTCTGGTTCCACATGCCTAAAACAGAACCAAAGAGAGAAGCGAGGGATGAAAAACACATTATACATCTTAGCCCCGCTTGTATAGTTTCCTTTTATTGCAGAATAACATTTGTGTGCAGCTTGTCTTTTATGCCACAAATGCATGACGAATAAGACTGCCTAATCTTGATTTGATCATTTTTGAATTTCAGGTTGTAGATTAGAGAATGAAATCCTGTCAAACTGCTTAATCTTGATAGTCGATCTAGTTTTAGGTAGAGAAATGAAGGAGTTCATCAGCTTAATCTGAACTCCCGGCAGATATAAGAGTAGAAATAGATAGGTTCATTTTGCAAAAAGAAAAATATACATTGTCAAAAGGCTGCTAGTTCAAATGCGCCAAAGAGAAGAAAAATGTTAGGAAAGATAGTGGGGTAGGTAGAAGTATCATTGATGTTAACCATGCTGTCACTTTTCAGAAATAACATCAAGAGAAGGGTAAAATTTTGCGCCAATGGATAAGGCACTGGTCTTCATAAGCCAAAGATCTGAATTCTGGACACCTCCTGACGAGGAGCTGCCCTCCCCAAATGGAGCCACTGTTAGCCATCAGTATTTTTTACATATTAGTGATGACTATATCTACAGCTGAGTTTTCTAGAAACTGATTTCCTTATGTCAATATGTCATCCAGAAAACCCTCCTAAAACTTTTTTCACCCTTCTATCTTTTCAGTTCGCCCATGTCGAAATCAAAACCTCATATCACAATCCTATCTAGCTTCAGCCTTATTGGTCTGCCCATCAGCTTTAAAAGGAAAATTCACATCTGTTTCAAAAGTATCCCCTATGTTAGGAAGTGGCGCTTTAAGACATTTCACCCTTGGCAATCATCAAAAAGCCAAAACGCCTCCATCTGCTACAGACCAACCATGACTGACCTCCTACTTTGCAAATTAGTTTGACAAGCAGCCCTAAGTCGCGCCACTCACACCCCCTAGATCTCAGCACTGCATAAAACCCAATCTCAAGCTGACTATTAGGTTTTTCACAGTGTTCTATGGTTTCTACAAAGGCAAGAAATATAATTTCATCTCATGGATTAAATGTTTGAGTTTACAGTTAGAGGAACAGCTGCTTCTAAATGTAACTTGAGCCTGAGATATGTCTGCAAAACAGAAAGCTACTCATCTGGACTTTACAGCTCTTTCCAGCATGAAAATCACAGTAAGAAAGGGATACCACTGTCTCAGCAAACTGGTAGATTGTCAAGGCCCAGAACCTCCTTCATTTACAAGCAGAGGGTTAGGGCACCTCCTTCATCCACAAGCAGAGGGCGCTGGCCAATATTGACTTGGAAGATTGCAAAGGTCTAGGTTTGCTTTGTATTGAACAATGGAACAATGTCCCCAGGTTTTATGAATTTAAGTGATGGTCATAACAGGAACAGAGTTTGGAATATGCTAGTAAAAAGAGTCTGGTCTGATAAAGGAGGTCATCTGAAGTTTTCAAATCATATGAATTGTTGAAATGAACAAAGGCATGTCATTGGTGAAAATTCCAATCATAAGTACCCTGCTTATCCACAAGATCAAATAGAACAGATGCTGACAACAAATGCCATTACCCAGGCAGAAGGAAAGTTCTTGTTTTCTCAAAAGACACTGACCTCCATAATTACAGAGATTATCCTTCAAATGGTTTGTCATGAGATGACCAAAACACATGATGATATTTTAGTCACCCTTAGAGCAGTACAGAGAAACAGTGTCACTTTGGCTAGGGTTTCTGCTGAAATACAGTGATGCTTGCAAGTAAAGATACTAAGATTGATGTTTTTCAAGTGGTTTACTTACCATCACATCCTGAGAAAAGCTGTGTCAAACAGAGTTGTCAAAACACCTTTAGATACCTTACCTGATGAAGAGCCTCCTCCATATATGAGCAGATGGCCAAAGCCATTGCAGGTTGCTGAAAACTGATTGGTCTAAAAAGCGCAGAGAAAGGACACAAAGAAATTGAATAAAGGTCATTGCATAGGTAAATGATAGTGCTTATGATGCAAAGGTATTGGTGCTCCTATTCAAAAGAGCTGTCTGTCAGACTGTACCTGAAGTGGAAGGGAGACAACATTGAACATATGCATGCATTGATACCACAAGGAGCAGTTGCTTTAAAAAAGGGTTAAAAAGTACCCCATTGTCACCTGTCATTAAGTTTAAAGGATCTCTTTTTGAGTAAAACAGAGAAGTATAGTGTGAAAGCATGCAACCACAAGAGGGCGTTTACAGTCCAGGGAGAAAACTTATAAATCACCTGAAAGCAGCGATTATCAAATACATTGGAAGAACACAGGCCATCTCCTGTTAAATGACAAAACAGTCGCCAAGGTTTGTCAAAGTGCTCTTTAAAATACATTCTGATTGATTTTCCCTAGATTTTCACTAAGAAGGTAAAACAGTGGACAAAGTTGACCTTTGCAAATGGTTCTATTACAAAAAGTCAAAATACCCTGGTCAAAGTCAAACAATAACTAGGTTTCAAAGAACCCTGCTGTTCCTGCTACACCAGTCTATCCTTTCAGACATACCTCACAAACAGTGGGAGGTTATTCAAGTTTGGCCCCCAAGAAGGACTTGGTAAATAGGTGTACAATGTCATAAATAGACAAAGAAGTGGTTTGATAGATTGCCAGTTTTGGAGTTTGGAATAAATGCATCTTTTTCATCATTCAAATGAGACAGATATATCATGAGTAATGTACCTTCAGGCAGGGATTATTTAAAAAAAAAAAGGGGGGGCGCCTTTTTGAAATTGAGAAATCATAACCAAATCCAAGTTATATCAGTAAACTTGGCACCTGTTGTATTTAAAGATTGGAGAAGGCATCCGAGGCTGACCAAAGTATAAAGACGGTTACAAAGCCGACTACACCTTCCAAAGAAAAAGCGATATTTGGTGTTCATTGGCGGCTATAACGCGATCAGCGAGAGGGTAGGTAAAAGAATTTGTTGAGTTGTTTAGGTTTAAGGTAAAATTCGAGAATCAATGTTCGGTGTATATATTCAGGTAATGATGATTGAACACAAAGCAAAGTTAAAAATCAATGTTACTTCCAAAAGTTTAAATGACCATTGGAGATTTGTTGTAACATAACATCAAAGAGTAAGTGTGAGTGTAAAGATTTCATTTTAAAAAACTGAAGATAGAGCCCGCGCCTCCATAGCATCAAACAAGAAGGATTCTGGTCGAAATAACACAGTCTGCACGTTTTTGCACCGAGCGATGTGCCTGGGTTTTTGCGCGACGTGCCTGGGCGAAAATTTGCACGGGCCACCTTCGTCGGAGCGACACGCCTGTACATTGGCGCGACACGCCTGTACAAGGCCGCCCGACCACCCGACAGGCCAACCCGACAAGTATTGTATGAGCGACGTGCTGGTGTCAGAGGAGTGCCGCGCAGGTTTTAAAGGTTTGTAATGCTACTTCGGCCCTGCACAAGGGTTTTTCATCAATCTTAGAGGTATTTCTCATACATTTTGCCGTGTTATTCAAAGCCACCTCGAAGCTACAAGGGAAAACTGTTGATTGACTGTTTTATGTTGTTCAAAACCTATTTGGCAAGTGTTATTCATCCTAGTAGAGGTTTTCACAATATCACCATAGGGCTGCACTCATAAGGGACCATTTAGTGTGTTAAAAAGAGAAAACTCATATAACCCCTGTCTAAAAGCTCTACAGTCTTCTAAAAACTCTGTCAGTTTTTGCTCCAATACTGTATAGTTGACAGTCTAAGCATATGTGGGGTAGTTTGCTTGAGATGCAAACGGTGGAAAGTGGGCACACCTGTATAGGACAGAATTGTTAAATGATTATAAGCCTCCTAGGAGCTAGGTGTGTAGGTTGACATCAAAGATTTCAAGAAAAGAGTGATTATTGGCATTTTCTCACAGCACACTATTTTAGCAGATTGCCTTTCATTCACTGTATTTTCCCACTGTGAATTTGTTGGCAAAGAGTTTCCAAAGGTGAAGAGCATATTGAAGGACAGAGTTGTTGGTGATTAAATTTAAACATTGGAGGCAGAGGTACACAGGTGATGGTTGATCTTTTAACTTCACAAGAAAAAGTGTCCTTCACAAAGCACTGTGTATTGATTTTTCATCTAACCTAGGTCTGCCCTCTTTTTCACCATATTGTATCATTTTGAAAAGTTGATTGACAAAGAGATTCTAAGGATGAACAGTACACTGAAGGGCAGAGTTCGTTGATGGGAATTTAACTTTGGAGGCAGAGGTACAAAAGTGGTGTTTGATTTCTTAAACTTCACAAGTGAAAGGGGCCATTTTCTAAAGGGCAGAGTTGTTGGTGATTGAATTTAATATTGGAGACAGAGGTATAGGTGTGTTGGTGGATCTCTTAAACTCACAAGAAAAGAGTGTGTTTCCTAAACCACTGTGCACTGTTTTTACACCCAACCTAGGTCTGTTTTTTCTTTTCACTACATTGTATCATTTTGAAGAGCTGTTGATTGTGATATTTTTTAAGAGGAAGACCATTTCTAAAGAGCAGGGTTTTTAATATTGAAGATTGGTCTTAGAGATGCAAATGCAAGGGTTGGTTGAACTCTAACAAACTCACCAGGAGGAATGATTGCTTAACACTCTATACAGGAAATTGACACAGGAGTTTGTCACATCTTCACACAGGGTACCATATTAGAAAGTTTGCATTTTAGGTAGAAATTGCATCTGAGGTGAAGAGTAAGGTTTTAGGGTACGGTGGTTTATTCAAAGAAACATTGTTGCAATCTATCCTGACCACATTGTCCATATCTGTCCAAACAGTCTAGTGACCAATTTCAATCCAGCAGAGCATTTTTACATACAGTGAAGGCAGTTTGCCTCTTCCAAATCTTGTTCAAGTCAGAATGCCTCCAAAGCAAGATCACAGGAGCGGTCCACATAAGAGATATGAGCCTATCTCCATAGAAGAAATCAATACTCACCCATCTGTGCTTTTCAATTTCATGGTAAGTGCCCAGCAGGATTTTGAGAGAATAGAAAGTCGAGTTTTTATACTTACACATTTGTGCGCTTTGAAGTTCAAAGACAAACACTTCCAGCTTGCAGATCTTGACTTCAAAATCTCTCCAAGATATGTATCCAAAGCTACCAAGATCCCGTATCATGGTGAAAAGTGGTTTAAACAAGCACATCTTGATCTAGAGGATTATAAACCTTTCATCAAGCCTGAACATAGGGAAACCATCACTTCTATTTTCCCTTTTTCCTATCTTCTTGACAGTTATGCTCCGCTGATGAAAGCCATAATGAGATATTTCACTTGTGAAGGGAGGTTTAATCAAATTTATGCCTACCATGTCCGCTTGTTGATGCATTTTACCAGAAGCAGGCAACTAAACCTTCCGTACTTTTTGTCCAAGAGCATAGAGAAAATGGCAGCTACTGTCCAAAAGAAGGCTCCACCTCAGCAAATCCCTTCTCTTCTTCATCATTCCTTGATCAAGATTATCTTCTTACACCAGCTGGAGAAGAAAGGGGTTTCATGGGATTCATTCATTGGCCATTCAGATTTCGCCACTGTCCCTCCTGTTCATGTGTCTCCTACTCAGCCTGTCCATCGCCCAGTGCCTTTGTCTAGTAGGCCTACCCCTAAAAAACTCAAAATGACCACTGGGCAGCCAAGTCAACAGGGAGAAGGAGAGGGCAGTGAACCACAGGGAGAAAAAGAAGGCAATGAACAGCAGCAGTTGGAGATTGATGAACAGAAGCAACTAGAGTTTGAAGATCAGCAGCAGCTACAGGTTGATGAACAGCAGCAGGTACAGGAAGAGGGACAGCAGCAGACAGCATTTGAGGAGCAGCAAGTTGGGCAGACAATTGAAGCACCTTTTGAGCCACAAACTGGACATGATGTTGAGGAAGGACAACAAGCTAAAGCTGCCTCCTTGACAATGACCAAAACTGTTCCTAAAAAGGGGAAATTGCCCAAAAGGACAACTTCTAGCTTGCCAAGGAGAAAAAGCGCCAGATTAGCTTTCAAAGGCAAAAGCATAGTTGGAGAAAGTGCCAAGCATGGAGGTAAATCAGCTGTCATCCCTATCCCAAGCGATGACAGTGATAACGAGGCCCGCATCCTTGAAAACCTCCTCATTCACAAAGAAGGGCAAATTGAGGTGTTACAAGAAGACCTTCAAAGGGCGAGGAATTTTAACCACTTCGTGGAGGTTGAAAACAAACAAATGAAGTATCATGCAGCCATTCATGAGGCAAGGGCGATCAAGTATAAGAAAGAGGCAGAAAAGGCGCAAGTAAGAATTGAAGAGCTTATTGGCGAGTTTGATGATGAAGAGGAGGAAGACCAGTCTAGGCGGAAGAGGCCTAGAACCATCGGGCTTAGAAGAGCCTTGGAGAAACAGAGAGCAGAAGAACAAACTCATTTCGAAGCTTTTCCTCTCACTGCCCTCTTTGAGCAGGAAATCGAGGAAAACAAGGAAGCATGGCTTGAGAGAGCTAACCAGCATTTGGAAATGAAGCTTGAGAAGGCAAATAGGGATCTTGAGCTGCAGAGGAAGAGGACACACCACTTCCAAAAGCTAAATCAGTTTGCCCGGCGCAAACTAAAGGCAGCACAAGAAAAGCTGAAGAGATTAAAGGGAAAGCGCCTAGCACGGAAGGAAGCAAAAAGAATATCAGCCCTTGATATTTTGGCCTCAGCTTCGGAGCATGTTTCTATGGACCCTTGAGGGTCATGCATGCCAATTTTGGGCCTGTTTCGGCAACTTTTTGTTTTTTTGGCCAAAAACTCATAAATTCGCCATTTCAGTTTGATGAGTCGTCAAGGGAAGAGAATGATACCAACGGATGCCATAATTCCATGAGCAGGTCTCCAGCGATTTTCAGGGCATTTGAAGATCATTCGCCCCCTCCAATTGGCGAAAAACACCCTCTTTTTGCACATTCTGCCCGCCATATCAGTAGCCTGCTATTTTCTGGGTTTTTGCACACAGGTACAGTTTTGAGGGACTTTCAGAGATCAGATTGAGGTGATTCTACTTGCGTCGGAAAGCAGACACAGAGAGCTTTCCAACGAGCCATCATGAGCCTCATTTCGACACCGGGAAGGCTGCCATTTGCATCCAGCAAGTCAGGGGACCTTTTTCAGGCATAAATATGAAGTATTTTTGTAATTTTTGAACTCCAAAAATCTGCTTTTCCCAAATGTGCGTTAAGCTGTTTTTATCATGGGAAAATCATGTAAAGTCAATATAATTTCCGTTTTTAGCAGTTTTTTAGATATTTTATGGGATATTTTGTGCCTTGGGCTTTGCAAAGCCTCAAGGACAAGTTTAGATATTTTGACTTGGCCAATGGGATAGCTAGTTGATCCATGAGGTTTTCCTCCCTCAAGCCTATTTATTCCATGGTTCTCATTGTAAATCAGAGGCTGAACTTGAGAGAAGAATTTATACATTGGTCATATGAGCTTTGAAGAATACACTTGAGTTATGATTTTTGGACTGCCTCTTGGATGCTTTGAGGAATGATGAAGGATTGTTGATGGATTCCTTGACATGGTAGAATGGTATAGTGCTTCTTAATGTGTTTTGTCTTTCTAGTGTTCATTCATAATCCATATTTCTTGCTGCTATAGATCAGTAGAGATTGATTTTGAGATATTCCAATGGAGGCACCTCAAAATCCCTGATTCTTCATAGCTTGATGTTTTCTTCTCCCTTAGTTATGCTAAAGAATTCTTAGCTGCTCTTTAGTAACTTAAGGTATTGTTGCTAAGTTTTATTCATAAGTTCTATGTATGTTGAGTAGGATGTATGGTTTTCCCTACCTACCTATCATCTGCCCATAGTTCTATCCATAAAACTTTCTCTTTGACTGATTTGTTGATCATCTTGTTGAACCAAGGAGGCCTAGTCCCGATCTAGCCCTTTGCCTAAAACTATGAAAACTTATTTGTCCAAGTGCCCAATGACTTAGAGACTATGTTTAGGCATTCCGGCGTAGTTGATGAGTTGTTATTTTGTCTTGTGTGTTTTCCCCAAAGTCTGATAGCCTTTTCCCGAAGTTAGAGGGTCTTATACCTCTATGTATGGCTGGAATGTTTGATTTCAATGTTTTAATTAGCTCATAGTTGCATTTAGCATGATTAATGGATTGCTATAACATGTTTATGTCTGCTATAAACTAGTTACACTTGAAATCCCTTGTCTTTCACCAACTTGTTGTCCACTTAATCCATTTTGCCCAGAGATCCCTTCTACCGTGAAATCAAATCGGCCCTACAGCAGCTTTACATCATCACCTCATAGCTTCCTTGACCTGTTTGACCCCATAGCCCAATTTATCTGCATCTTGTTATCCAGTTTATGTATTTGATCAATTTTATCCCTCACAAACTTAAAAACTTAAAAACTAAAAAAACCAAAAAACACACTTCATAACTAGCCTAATATCAGAATACTGCAAGTAAACACACCGACATCTTTTACACATATAGAGAGAGCCCTCTCTGAGTCCCGGAAGGCTAGGTCCTTGGGCTCCAAAGCTTGGTTTGATGTTACATCGTCATTTGGCTAGCCAATCGGCCAAATCACGGGACCATAACACAACCAAGAGTCACAAGTGATGGTTCATTTCCCTTCTCAAAAAATAGGGAAACTAAAATTACATTTACGTTAGGAAATAATTCCTTCAACCTATTCTAAAACAAACTCACTTCCTAATTGTTATCACACTCAAAATTTCCAAAATTTTGTTTATCCTAAGCCCAAAACCCACATATATAACCTTTCAGGGCTTATTACTTTATAAACCCATTTATTATAAAGTATTAGACTTTATATTATAAGCTCTTCCACCCATTGAACAACCATGTTATATAAACTTGCCATTATATATATTACATATCATATATAAATCAAAATTTCACTTAAACCATTGGTAGGACCCCTTGTGCCTAATCGAATATCGCCATCGCAAAGTTTATTACAACAATAAAATGCTAAAATTATATATTGTCGATGCGATATAAGGTGGGATCCATTCTCCGCCATGCTTCCCTTCCATTTTATTTTCATCGAGATATATGTCAACTTACCCCTTTTCCACCTTTCTGCTTTTCCCTTCCACCTTTATCATTTCATCACTTTTCATTCCCCGATTGCTGATTCATAAAACTTTGCCATATAGCCAGTGGGCCCCTCTTCCCCACACTTCAAAATTTTTAAAATTTAACCCCCGCATCTTAAAAATAAAAGCTAAAAGATACAATCTACACTGCGGTCTGGTCCCACTTCTTCCCTACCACGCGATTCACCTCCTCCCCCATGCGTCACATCTTGTAGTGTTTAAATTTTAGATCCTTTGCGCTCATAGCTAAAGGCTAAAAGTTTCAATATGCACTGCGGTCCGGTCACACTTACTCTCCATGTCACCTCCCCATCGCATCGCATTTCCGCTCATATTCTTTATAAGCTAAATTGTAAAGGTTGCAAAGTGCATGGATGTGATGTGCTTTAGAATTGAAATTTAAAAAATTTTAGGTCTGGTAATCGGTTGTTCACGCTATTTTGTTTATAAAAAGGTTTTAACATAGTAAGAGGATTTTGGGTTAAAAAACAACAGAAAGGTCAAGTCGAGCAACCAAAAGAATTCAATACTCCGTTCAATAGTAGACCTTCTCGCACAACTCTCAGCTCATCTGTCAGCATATCAGCAAATTGAGATCCACGTCCTAAACTGCCCCACTACATCATCACATTAGCAACAACGCAACACAGGAAAAAAAGGTCGACTTTTTTTTGTTTCAGTGAGGGAATTTATTCTTTTTATGGTGGATAGTTCCATTCGAACACCTAACTACTTTTGATGTAATTATGCACTCCTTCAGTTAGTAGTTTTAATAAATAAAACATAGTCATATTAGAAGTATAAGTCTTTTAGAGACTAGCTATCTTTTTTGATTCCAGGAAAGTGGTTTATAGTTATGATAGGTGTCAAGGTCATGGTTCGATGATCTAGCCAGCTAGGTAGATCCTATGTATTCAATAGAGGTCTATTTATAGCTAGGAGATCGAATGAGACTAGGGGATGGGAGATGGTTACTAGACATTACCACCATTGTGATATTTGTATATTAGTAATATACAGCTACAAAAACATATTTCAAACCTGAGATTCTTCTCTATATTCTTATGTATGTTTCTTCTATCATTATTTTATTTTATCTCCAATGTTCAAGTTGTATAATCACTTGGAATTCATGATTACATGCTCCAACTTCCTTGATACACTTAGTCTATTGTTTTATCATGTTTTATTAGTTTTCTTATGTATAATCACTTGGAATTCATGGTGACGTGCTCCAGCTTCCTCTATAAATATAGCTGGTTGTTCTTTCCTTCATGTGTGGTTTAATAAGAATACAATTGCCTCAGCTTCCATGAGATAGGTTTACTTGTGAATTAGTTTTCATATTGACTCCATGCCCAATGGTAGTTATTGGTTTACATCTTTCACATATTCAAAAACATCCCATTCAATACAATTCAGAGTTAGCCATCTGCTTTCAAGTATTCATTGAATATCCTTTATCCTTTTGAGAGAGCCCTATCAAACTGGAAAGGCTAATTTCCAGTTGCAAGTGGTTTGAAAGAGTTACCCCAAGTTGACCATTGAAGCAACCCAACAAGAAATCAATTTGGTGATAACAGTAATGATAATATCTACAAAACATTTAAAATATCTCCTAACATCATTACGTGACCAACCGATCACATTAGAAAGCCTCGATGTAGTCTTGATCGAACTATGTGCTCCATTTATGCACCCACATTAGAATCCCAAGGTACACAAATTTATGACCTCTTAGTCATATGCATATGGTCTTATCGAACATCTTCAAATCATGAGCTGCAACATGCCTCTACAGTAATAAGTTTCCACCATTTTGTACGATACCTCACCAATATTTATCCCAAGTTTGGGATTTTGGCATCTTCCTAGTTCTCTTCTCTGGAACCTTGTGAGAAATCCTTTCTCTAGAATGTTGCAAATATCGTCACCTTCCTATATATTCACCTCCACAGTGAAACCAATCTCTCAATAGATCATTAACTCAACTTGTACCTTCTTTTATTTCTTCTGCTACGAACTCTGAACATTACTTTCTACCGAACTATTCTAAATTACAAATGCTATGCTCAACTATACCATCATGGTTTTCTTTTTGTCAATTTCATCCTCATACTTAGTCCTTGGCTAAAATGTCCTATTGTCAGGCTAATCATAAAATATTCATCTGCTTCATCACATGTGTTCATCACCCTTAGGTTGTCCTTCCATGTATGCGACTAAAATATTTTGAGATTTTCCTCCACTGAGCATTTAATATATGTCTAAGCTTCACCTACAACAAATTCCGTTTCACTCTCTTCTAGAGACTTCATCTTTCTATAGGAGCCCTCTCATCATCTCTCATTGTAATTTCATTCTAGCTACTTCTATATCAAGTTTGTACTGACTTGATTTGATATGGATTTTCTCTGAACCTTTGCTATGAATCTTAGTAGTAAAAAAAATTCCTTCTCCCATGAACTTATCCCTGTTCACTGCAACAAGAAGACTCCGTCAATTTTTTTTTAAATACCATACTAAACTCTTCCATGCCTAGTCTTCTCCCGATATTACTGCTAAATCCTTCCCCTGTAGTCTTCATTTGAGCACTCTCTACTCTTATGGCTTGTGCATGCAATTTACTCACCTTATTCCTCTACGAATTCTATTTTTCTTCCTCAATTTCTATCACAAAGTTCCTTTCCATCATCCTCAACTACAAACACCCATCATTTCTACATATAGTCATCAAAAAATACACAATTAACTAAAAAAAATACCTTTACCTCTTGGTTAAATATTCACTTGAACACACAACTGCTACTGCAAAATTCTTGTTGTTGTTGTCATCCTTTCGTTGTTGCAGAACTTCATGTTTAGCACAATTATTTCTACTCATAACTATGGTCATCTTGAATTTCTTGTAGCAATTTTTTCACATTATTAAGTTCTATTCGTTAATCCAAACATCCCCTACTCAATTTCTTCATCACTCATTCCATTGGCACTTTTCTTCTTCTATTTTTGACTTTCCTCTGAACCCATGCTAATCACAGTAACATTCATCTCTTCCTCTTGGAAACTTTCCTTGTCTACTAGCAAGGTAAAACCAACCCTTCTTTTCTCTGTAACAAATCTACTACATGTCACCCATACCAAGTCATCCTCCTGGTATCTTCTCTTCTATAGGTTTTCTATAGTAGAACCTCTTCTTAAGAAATATGCCTCCTTTGCTTTGAAAGTTGTTAGCTGTTGCATCTTCAACCACTCACTCTTCTTAGTTTTATTGTCGAGATCTATCACCATTTATTCATCCAAGAGATTTTCCTGCTCCTTCTCCTTTTACATATCTTACTTTCTATGACAATTGCTACCAATTCATCCTTGCAAACACAATTATTTTAATGACCAAACATCACATTCAATTTTATAATATCTATAACAAGATCTTATCTTCCACTACTTGTTGAACCAATTCCTTTCCAACCAATGCCCTTGTTCTTACTAAATATAATATCAACTGTTCACTCCCCTACAATAACCTCACTTATTGTTGTTAGATCCATTATCCCTTTAGCCTCTTTTCACTGTCAATCTGTATTCAAACATGTAAGAATATCCACTATCCAATCTTTGCTATTTTTATTGCATCGCCAAAGAGAAATATATTCTAATTCAAGGTAGACAATCTCCATTATGTTTTCAAAACACCCCACACTCAAAAAATCTCAATTCAACAGGGAATTACTTCAATTTGCTATAAATTTTTCTTCCTCTAACAGATTTCTACATCTTTCTCCCAGAGTTGTAAAGATGAAAGCTTTCCGCAACTTTGATATTCTCTAAAAACATATCTGAGCTTTGATACCAGTTGATGGGGATTGGAAAGGTTTCCCTAGTTGTCTCATAATAACCAAGGAAAAAACAACACCCAACAACACAAATTGGCTTTCTTTAATTATGGAAATTCATAAATTAATTTAAAATGTCTAGTCAAAATCAAAATATGGATATTTCCTTCATAAATTCAAAGAGATGGTTTCCTAAAAAATTTGAACCCTTTTCCTCACCTCCAATAACTCACATGGGCTTGAAATTATCAAATGCACACCCAAAATGCCAAAAAAGGATCTCAAAACCTCATACATAACCCTAAAACCTCCTTGTTGCAGGCGCTGGAAATAGTTTTGTATCGCTCCTTTAGGTGTTGGAAAACAATTTCGTAGTGCTTCCAGAAAAGTATATTTTTTACTTCCAGGAAGCCGAAAATACTTGGCCTTCCTCCTGATTGACTCTACATGGCCTTGAGTCGCTCGTTAACTCCACACACAATCTCATATGCCCTTCTTCCTTGGGATTTACCTTTAACGCACACTTATGAAATCTGTAGGGTTTTGGACAACATACATCAAAACATGTCCTATGGTTTTTTTTTGTAACAACACATCAATCACTAAGAGAAAACACACAACTGCTATTCACACAATTCTTCTACAAAAATTACTATAATAATCCCACAAAGGCACATGGGGAACCTCACGATACACTTTACCAATCCAACTAGTCAAAGAGGTATTAATGCAGGTGCTCTATTCTTATTCTATCCACTCAATTACGCATAGTCACTTACCAGAACACACTAACTACTCCATCACAAGTTTGGATTCAATTACGATGGCATCCCAAGTTACATAAACTAATGCAAACAATAGTTAAAGTCATGAGGCATAAAATCTTAATATAAATCAGTTCTTTGGATTGTAGGGTCTTAGAAACACATTGATTTTACAACACCTATCCGACAATGCAATATACCAACAATGAAAAAACACACCAATGTATAGACTAACAACATAATCAAACAAAACTATGCAACAATATGAAGTAAAAAATTCATACGCTCAGGGGTAAGCCAACAGATCAATCTGACCTAAAGACTTACAACCATGACACATCTCTCAACACATCCATCTTTTTCATGAAGGCATATAACCATGATACATTTCACAACACATTTCAAATTGTGAACAACTGCAGATAAACAACTTCATTAACAATAAAAAGACAGATGAAAATACACAAAAGAGGCACATAAACACATTTTCTCATTAATCATATTCAACATACTTTAAATTGGCCATGTATACAATGTGGGCATATGAAACCCTGACATCTCATCCTTTGCCTATCCTCCTAGCACTACAACTTCTCCTCTATACCTCTATTGCACTTCTTCGTACACTGCTCACACTCTTCTCGAACACTCTTACTCTCTAAAAAGAAAGCTACATGGGATAACCTAGAGTCACACGTGATGGTTTGTTTCCCCTTCTCACAAAATAGGGAAACTGAAATTACATTTACATCAAGAAATAATTCCTCCAACCTATTCTAAAACAAACTCACATCCCGATGCAAATATCTACAAAAAATTTAAAATCTCTTCTACATCATCACGTGACCATCCCATCACATTGGAAAGCCTTGGTCCAGTCTTCATCGAACTTTGTGATCCTTCTATGCACCGACATCATCCCCTTATGTCTGCATATTACTAGAGTAGATAATTCATTAGATTGCATGGGATAGAGATATTCATGCAATGTAATTTGGAGGATCTTATTATCATAGTTCTTGCTTCGTGAGAGGGATATGTCGTATAGCTCTCCATGTGCCAATTTATTATGTTTTGACATGGATTTTTCATTACATTAAGGAATCAGTTTTGTCTAAAACTTACATTGATAATTAATGTTCCAATTTTTTTTTCCTTGTGGCTAGGTTTACTTGAAAACCAAAGGAGAATCTAAGAGCATATAATTTATGCATAGTCTAACTAATAGACAAAAAGACCTTTTTTGAAAAAAATGTTCTCGTAAATTTTTTCCATAATCCAACAAATATTTTAAAAAAACATACATTCAAGTATTTAATTTGGAAAGATTGAGTGCCTTGGGAATTTATTAGGGTGTTGAATCCATTTATACATTCAAAAGTGCATTTTAAAGAATAAGGAATCACAATCTTACTAAAAATTGTATTAGTGGATTATAATTATTCTAGAGTCTCTAATCACCATAATACTTGAAATACTAAAACTTTTGACTAAATCTAATCCTTGCAATAATACATAAAATTTTGTCACTTTATCTTTAAACAAAATT
The DNA here is from genome assembly GCA_034641835.2 of Pinus albicaulis. Lineage (NCBI taxonomy): Eukaryota > Viridiplantae > Streptophyta > Pinopsida > Pinales > Pinaceae > Pinus > Pinus albicaulis. Next base: position 1,085,010,331 of record CM076579.1, on the reverse strand, counting down.
TTAAATTCCACCTATATAATCTCTCTAAAATTATAAATAAACCCTCCCAAATTTACAACCCCAAATAATAAAAATATTCCATCTAAGCAAAATTCCATAATAACGATAATAAAAATAAGTCACAATAATAATAACTTATAATTACATGTATGGGAATGTTAGGTATGTGTTATATTCTTTCCATGACCAGTCATGCGCAAGGGGGTCATAGGGAGGGCGATAGCCCCCACTATACATTGTGCTGGGCGCAACAAGGGGGTCACGGGGGGTTGGCAGCCCCCCCTATTCGGGGTCTTGGGCAGTGCCATAGGAAAGATTTTTTGGTCCTTATTTTTCGATGGGTGGACCCGCCCATGGTTTTGTGCATGGGTTTGCAGATAGTTTTTGGGCATGATGGTTTTTGGCCCCTGGTATTTTGTAGATCCAGTCATGGGAACTATGATTATGTTCTAATCCAGGGTTAATGGATTGGGGTTTATGTATTCTTTAGCATGTATATATATGTGTTGTAACACTAAAAGGAATATAATGAAAAATCAAGCTGGTTGTCCCGATTTGGGATCCAGGGGAAAATCTCTGTGTTTATCTGTTTTATGTTTTATGCTCTCGCTATTGTTTGTTTTCTGTTTTAAAGATTCGTTCGTAGATAATTTCTATATAGGGTTAAAACCTACAGGGAACACACACAACATAACACAAAAATTATAACCATAAGAAAAGACTCGATGTGAATGAAATATGAATAAATTATAACCATGAGAAGCAACTATATGCCAATGAAATATGAATTTCATTATCGATTATTTTCCATTTTATTATTAATATTTTAAATACAGATAAATATTGTTGATATTTGGAAAATTGAGTTATTTTTATTGCTGTGAAACTTCCATTATCATTCAGCACATCGACCTTAGTCCCAATCGTCTCTCACAAATTTTAATCTCTAATATCAAAATAGACAACATGGTTTCCCCACCAAATAATATAGTCTATGTCAGTTTGATACTATTATTTTACCCACATAAATTTCAAAAAAATATTAAATATAATTTTAATAAGTTAATGATAAATAATAAAAATTATTTTATTATTTTATAGAGATGATGTGATTTTAGAGTGATTTCATTGAGGGCACATTTTAGAGTTAGTGTGAGGGAGATTTGTAATTTTGTCCATACTCAATCTTAAGTTGAAATATGTCTATTTCAAAATGAAATAAAAATATTCTATAGATAAAAATAAAAATAATAATAATTAATTAAAAGTATTATAAAATATCAATAATCATATTCTCATTGTGTTCATTATGTTAGCTTCATTGTTGATATTGTTAGCACTCTGTAATTATTCCACGATGAGGAAAGGAACCCAAAGGTAACCACAAACCACTTTGAAACTGGAATCTAGTCCTTCTAGCTTCAGAGAGGGCTCTCTCTATTTGAATCTCTAGTCTTAGGTCTTAGGCTAGTTATTATTATCATATGGGAATAAGATTTAACAATTTGCTGGTAGGCAAGATGGAAAATCCAATGGGCATATGGTCATATAAAGTTGATTTATTTTCTAGTGAGAGGATGAAGGGATGATGGATATTTCGAGAAGGGAAAGGTAGACACTCCTAGAGTTTTCAGTTAAATTCATTGTATAAGGGTGAGTAGAAAAATGGTGGAAAAATGACATATAAAGCATCTAAATGAAGGATGAATTTTTTATCTGAATGAGGTATGTTAATTATGTTGTGCTAATTCACCTTTAATATTTTTAAACAAATGTCTTAAATGTGCTTAAGGGTTCATGTTATCTTGTGAGTGACTGAGTTTCTTGAGTGATTTTTATGAAAAAATTAACAAAAAAAGAAAGTATGAACAATAACAAATAAAAGTAGAGTACATCACCATATAACATATCAGCAAAGTGATTTGATGAAGGAGTTCACCCCTCATGGGATGCATCTCCTTGGTCCAGCTTCCATGGCTTGGGCCTCTATATTATGCTAGAATTTGCAAAATTGCATGTTTAAAATGCCTTTTTGCTCTCGAAACCTGCATCAATGAGTTTAGAAAGCCCAAAAATGGGGCTTTAGGCTCTTTCTGCTCTTGATTTGGTCGCAAACTGACTCAATTATGTCCTTTTCCATTTTTTCCATAATTTCTGGCCTAAATTTATATACTGGATCTAAATTCAGTTACCTAGTGCTAAGACTGGCAGTTCAATCGGATTTGGCATACCACCAAACTAATCTGTATTAGTTTAATTAAATTCAGTTAGTGCTAATTAAGAATGTTTATCTGTTAAACTTGTGCTTAGTGGTTAATCTGGATTAGCGCAAATTAAATGAGGATTAATGTAATTAACCCCAGATTAGTGTATTAACTCTGCGCTTAGTGGATAGGCCTCCTCTAGTGGTTTTGCAGTCACAGTCGTATGCATTGGTAGTTGGCCCCATGGGGCTGGACCCCACTTCCCCCCACTAGTGAAGTCATTCAAACTTAAATATACGTGGAAATGCATACATATTAAGTTCTATTGATGTGGCGTATTAGTAGTTGGTGTTTGTGCTGTGTGGGAGGTCACGGGGTCAAACCTCAACGCCTTCGCCCAAACTTGTACCAAAAATTTTTGATATCGTGGAGGGGGCACCTGTCGGCCCCGGGCCAAGCCACATGTCTTCTCCACATTGGCCCACTTTAAACCAATGTTAAAATGTTGATATATAAAAAATTTGAATGAGTAATATGCTTCCACTTGGAATTCCCTCATTCGAGGAAGAAAAATGACCATATTTGACATCGCCCAGTCAGCATGCCATGTTAGTAGTACAAACTACTAACTAGGCTACCTATTTGCCTTTTGTTTTCCAAATTTTTCCTATTTTTTCAAATGAAAAAAACTCATTTCTGAGGCCATACAGACTCCATTTCACATGAAATGAAGTGCATAAAATTAAAAAGGGCAAGCCCTACACAATCATTCAGTTTTTGAGCCATTCTGAGAACTTTGATTTTGGAGCATAACACTGAGGACCTGATCATTCCTCCCCATTGGAAGGCTTTCGGACCCCAAAATATCTTTCATACCTAAACATGTGGATGAGGGTACAGTTCCCTCACCCTTCCAGTATCAATCCACTAGAATTTTCCCAATTTCAACAATTTGAGCTTTTCATAAAAACTAATACTTTTCCCCAATTCTTCAGACCCTGTCTTGCTGTTGTGGACATCGTCATGCTGCAATTTCCAATAATTTTTAGAATAGCAAATTTTTGTTGAAGAAACAAACTTTTTTCCACCTCAATCGTCAATCAAAGGAAACTTGAAAAGTGTCTCAGCTCAAACACTGTTGACATGGCGATTTTTAGCTTGTATTTCCTTGTACTTGCATCGACTTTTGACCAAATTTTTTTGCCATTTCCATGTACCATTTTGAAACAAAAAAGAAGTACTTGTGGAATCTATGCCTTATTTTTCAAATTTTTTTGGTGCTTTCTCTTTGACCTTTTCACTCTTCTACACTGACATCTTCTTTCCATCACTATTCAACATTGATGTGGACTATAGAAAATATTTCAAATCTTGTTTACCTCTTTTCAATGGCAACATGTTATAACCCTAAAACATCTTATTACAAGCATTAACAAATTCAATGAAATCATCTTGTTCATTTGATTCATCTTTTCGAAAGGTATCATTCAAAGCATCACTATGCTTGAACATTAATAAAGCCAAATTTTGACTTGCATTCACTATTCTCTTCATTTCTCCTACATGTATAGGAGACAAAATCCTCTTCTTCATATGTGCTCTAACTGTGTACTCAATTCCATTCTTGAATAAGTGGTACTTATTCTCATGTCAATGAAATAATTCCCTCCTATCATAAAGATAAGGACCTTCAAAACAATACCTGAAATATGAAGCAGAACTACATCAAGTTCAACTTCATCAAGAAAGTTTGAATTGATTGCAACCCTTAGGATGCACTTCCTTGTTACCTACAAGTTTGCATTCTTGCATATCCAACCTAAAGGATAGGGTCTTGTATGCATACCAATTTCTAGATTTAACCTCTTAACTAAGTCTTCATAAATCAAATTAGCTTGAGAACCACTATCAAATAGTGTGTCTATTTAGGTATGCTTTGAAACAAATCTAATTTGAAACAGCTCAATTTGTGTTTCATCTTCAATTAAATTAGAACAACTTGAGGAAATAGTGATTTCTATGTTATTACCTTTGAAACCCATTTCTTTAATCTTGGTTTCATCTCCTGAATATAAACCTAAGTCATGGTCAATGATTGCAACAATTTCCCTCTTCTCTTTGGTTTTAAGTTTATTTGGCTTCAACTCTGGATGGAGTTTCTAGAAATGGTCTTCGTCATGGCCATTTTTCGAACAATGTTTACATGTGAGTTTATATTTCTCTATTTTAATAGAACCATTTTTTTTTCCACTTCCATTAAACTTACCCTTTCCTTTACCCTCATACTCAACGAAACTATAAATGTTCTCATCTGCACTATGTTTCGCTCTTGCTTCTAGATGTGTGGATTGAACACAAACCCCATCTAATTTTTTGGATTAAACATGAGAATAGTATGTATAATATAGTTATGAAAAACCCCAATATAATTTAACAAATTTTCTTGAGAAGATAAATTACTCCCAAAATAAGAGCTCTTCTCCTAGATTCATGAGTATAATCTTGCACACTTTGTCCCTTTAATTGTCTAATTTTTTTTTTTTTTCAGTCCATAATGGATTTTTTCATGTAAGCTAGAGGGTAAAATTTAATTTTAATGGTAGAAATAAAATTAGACCAAGACATTGAGATCTTACCATGGTTTTTAATTTCATCTTGTGTCCTTGCTTCCCACCATACAAGTGTTGCACCCTCCCTTCTCAAGGAAGCCAATTGAATCTTTATGTCATCCTCTTGAAGGTTCTGAATTCTGCAATAAATATCCAACTGACGAATCCAATTATACAACTTATCTTTATTCACTTCGATATTATACATCGGTATATCAAAATTGACATCAATTTTAAGGGTGATTTACTAGTTCCATTTGAAGTATGTTGATGAATCGATTGAAAGGTTGTGGTAGTGGAAGATGATCAAGAGGAAGGTGTAGATGGTGGTGAGGATGATGGTGGAGTGGATTGTGGTTTCCTACCATATCCATGTCCTCCTCCTCCTGAATAACCCTCTCTTCTTGAAGGCCTAGAACTTTCTCCTTACGTCCTTAAATTCCTCTCCTCGTAGAGGACCTTTACCATCTCAGTCATATCAAAAAATTCCTTTCTGAAGTCTCTCTCATATTCTATCATGGTAGGTTCTCCTTCATGAGACATGCTCACTGAAGACTCAACTTTGACTTGAGGATGTGTTGGTGTTGAAAACTTTGGCAACCTTTCCCTTCTTCATGTGGACCCAACTGCAGGGCTTTTCTTGGAGTGGGGTCCCTTAGGACCGAATTTTGGGGTAAAAATATAGTATTTTTTGTAAGTTTTTGTAATTTAAGTCATGCACGCTAAGAGAAGCATAGGCCACGGGGCTTTGGGGTAGGTCAAAGCCTCTCATAAGTTGTAATGGGCCGAAGGGTAGAATTAGGGGCCGCAAACCACAAATTGTGAACCTTAGATGAGCGCAGGCTAAATGTATAAATAGGAGTCTAGATCGAGTTGATAAGTAGTATTAGGCAATAATTCTGAACTATGTTTTGATATTATGAGCTAAGAAGCGAACTTGTTTGGGTTTAGAAGGCTCCTGCTGGCTTTGTGCACTGAGACCTCAGTCCTACTATGTGTGGACCCTACTGGCTATCTGCACGAGTAGAGCAGAAGTATTGCAAGGAAGATCTGAAATATGAATGAATAAAGGAATTTTTTGGATGAAACCTAAGTATCAAATGCATCTTCCTTATGCTTTATGATATGTTTTTGCATCTTATTTCTATTTATTGTGTTCAGACCAATTTCAAAACTATTTTATTCCTTAGCTGAATGATAAATGAATGGATCTATTGTTGTCAAATGTAAATACTATGCATTAAATACTATTGATAGGATTGCAGGATCTATATCTGTGCGAGCATAGGGAAAATTGTGTAAATTGACCTAAATCTTCATGGCTAGGGTTTTTTGGTTAGGGATTTTGTTGTGAAGGTTGGATCATAGCTGTTTAGATCTGAAGACACCAACATCATTTAATTCTTTCTTAGGGTGTGGAAACCTGGTTCCAACACCCCCCCCCCCCCATACTGCTCCAGGTGAGGGCTTGCACAAGTAAGTCACTGCCGAAAGGGCGAGTAGTAAGATGGTTTTGTTGATTAACCTTAACTATGAACATGGGCCAGGACCCCTCAAGCCAAAAAATGGTTCCATTGCTGGGACCGGGATCATTTTGAGAGATATTGGGTGATGTGGAGGCCATCAAAGCTTGAATTAGAAGACTAGCTTGAGAAGAAAATTCAAGATTTTTCCATTAAGGAAAACATAAGTAAGAATTTGTCTGCTGAATATTGGAAACAAAAGTATATCTTCACAGAGGTTCATGGGATCTTCTTTGTGACCTTTGCACATGAATTACATGAGTGGTTGTCAAGATTAGTAGAGTTCCAAGCTTATTGGAAGGACGACAAGGTCACTCAGTGGACACCTGAATTGATCCAATATTTAGAGCAGACTCATAATTTCATCACCTGGACTGTAGATGATTGCATTGATAGCATCTTGGGTGGGTTTGTGACATAATTTGTAGTAGATTAGTTTTTGTCGTATTCTGAAGCTGAAAGGATGTTTTTAAAGGGACTGAGAGGTAAATTCATATGCTCTCTGTCTCTGCTGATTAAGATGTTATTGTGTGAAAAGGGTGTTTTATGCAGCCATATTGAGTGAATGACCCCACATAAGCTAGAAAGCACTATGTGTAGTGGAAAGTATTATCGGTTTAATCAGAGAGGGGATAGATCTATATACAACCCTCTGAGAAATTCACCCAAGGGTGATATAGAGAGTGGTGAGGCTACACGCACCAGAGGTAGCCCTCCTGCTACACCACAATCAAATTCAGTCAAGGGTAAGACATCTCCTACCCCACCACCACCACCACATGCAGGATATATGACCACGAATATGAAGCTACCAACCTTTAAAGGTGTGGGAGATGAGGACATGGATAGGTTTTGGTTTGTTGCTAGTGCAGTATGGACTGCGCAAAATGTTAGCATTGATGTTGTCAAGAGAGAATAGTTGTATATGGTGTTTGAAGGTCATGCATTAGATTGGTTTATGGGATATATAACTCAACACGTTGATCCCATTTTTGGGAAGATTAAGGACACTTTGAAACAAAAATTTACGAAACCATAGTCCTACTCACAATGCATCACACAATTAAAAGATATCAAATAAGAGCCAAATGAATATGTTTGGGAGTCTGATCAGCGGCTAAAGCGCACCATTAGTGAAGGAGGATTTATTTAAGATGATAAGTAGCATAAGTAATGGTTCATTTCCATGCTCTTGCCACATCTATGTGGTCCTATGAATCAACAGAAGATCAATTCTCAAGCCAAAGCTCTGGAAATTGCTATGAAATTGGAAGCTCCGCCCAGAGCAGATGATCAATTTGGAACTCTGCAAATCCAAAGTCAATGGGAGGCAATGAACTTAGAGATTCAGAGCCTATGTAGAGACATGGGAAAGGAAGTAGGCATAGATGTCTGCTACATATGTTGTAAGGGTTCAGGCGACACCAAAGATCAATGTACTTTTTTCTCTGATTACATGCAAGCATGGGGACTGAATCTACTACGTCCCAGGGATGCTGCTGGGACAAGTGGTACTCCAACACTATGGTGCACTGATTGTAGGGTAGATGGAAGAAATGATACAAACCACTGTCTTCGATTGGGAAGCTATGTGATAGAGCTGAATAAACAATGGTGCATGTTTTTCTCTTCCATTGGTCATGATGAGCATCACTACTGTACATTCCACCTAATGATGGACAATGCTAACCTCTATAGAGAACAAGCTGAACCATCTTCACCAGCATCTCCCTCTAGACGTGGAGGATCCCCAAGAAGAGGAAGGGGAGGGGGAATAGGTCGAGGCGTAGGCCTAGGAAGAGGAAAATTAATCTGCTATAACTATGGAGATGCTGGACACTATGCGCACAATTGCCCGAACCCTGCACGACAATATTGCAGATAATGTAGAAAATTTGACCATGTAATTGAAGATTGTCTTGTTCTAATTGCTATAATGCGGGAAAAGCAAAAGCATACACCTACGAAAAACATACAAATGGTTAAAGCTAAACCACGCAATGATGATCCAAGTGTAAAAATAATTACACATAGTGGTGCTACTACCGGAGGAGATGACGAAAATAAGCCTGATGCAGAGCCACTGTTCAGAAAGGCTTTTGATAAGAAAGAAGGACTTAACCTGTAGAAATAAAAGGAAAATTTTATTGAAGATTGGAAGGATTTCATTGCTGCAAGGGCATCCACATCAAAGTCTATCATGGAATCAAAGCTTGATGATGAATTAAAACCATTCCTACAATCCTGTATTAAGTTATTGCGCAATTAGAAAGAAGTAGACAATCTTCAAGCCTTGATAGACAGCTGTGAAGATAAATAAGTGCCTCGAACTGAGACTAAGGCCGTGAACAAGATTTATAATAAGAAGAGGAGAACTGGCAGGGAGATGCGCATAACCATGGAAATTGGAGAGTATGAGATGGATCAAGTAATTTTGGACTTAGGATATGATGTAAATGGTCTACCTAAGCAGAATTGTTAGAATATGGGAGAACCAAAGATGGAATGGTATACCGTTCTTCTATGCATGTCCAATCAGCAGAATATCATTCCACTTAGAAGAATTCCACATGTTTTGGTAGACATTGTTGGAGTAAAGGTACACGTAGATTTTGAAGTGATACAAATTGTGGATGATGCAGATCCCTCCCCCTACACTACCAAGGTTGGATTGGCCCATCGATATCAAAGGAATCATCAACCTAAAGCATAGAAGCATTATCTTTTAGAATTATGGTACGTGGGTGGTAGTACCACTGGACCTAGGAAAAGGTGAAATATATAAAGAGCCAGTGCATGAGGGAGATGATGTCGACCATATATACAAGCTGACTGTGCGAGATGAAGATTGGATCAATCCTATAGCTGATGGCATGTTGAATTGGGAATAGGATAGTTCATGTTTCTCATATTAGGATGAGTATATGGAGAACTGGTAGAATCATTTGCATGATGTTTCTACGTTGTGCCACCTTAAGATCACTAAAAAATTCCAATGCATCTCCTTAGAGGTAAGATAAATACCCTATTTTCATGGTTTTAGTAGTGTCGTAGTATTTCTAGAAGAATAGGAAAGGTTGTCCGAGAAGAATGAAGGTTCTGGGAACTGGATCTGGCTATGTGCGTCACCCCAACGTGTTGGTGGGATATGACCAAGGGAGTTTTTAAGGACTGGGAGGAATGTAGAAAAATGATGACGTTGTGCTTTAACCCTTCCACCACCCACCATGTTAGGTCCCTATATTACTAGTGTAGTCCCTTATTATGTTAGTGTAGACCCCCTTATTGTTATTATTGTACCCATGTAACCCTCATATTGTTATTATTGTGCCCTTAAATTATTATTGTTAGGTCTACTGGGATTACATTGTGGCCCCACTAGGATTACATTATGGCCCCATGGACTCCTATATATAGATAGGAGGTTTTTTTATCCATGAATTGTTCATTCATGTAATGTATTGAAGGTTTCCCCCTCGAAGTGGCTTATTTCTAAGGCATTGATATCTCTTTTCTTCTCTTTTTGGAGCTGGTTTCACAACATTTGGTATCAGAGCTTTGAGATTCTAGGGTTTCACTACTCCAAATAGGTCATCGTGGAATTTTCGCTATACATTTTTTTCTACGAAGGTTCAGAATCTGAAATTTTTAGAGTGTGAAGCCAAAACCCTGAGGAACATCTTTGCAAAATTTCAGAGCTTGATTGCAATATTTTCAGAGATATGCTCTGTGCAAGTTAGGTCATTTTGCAGGCTCCTGAATTTAACCTAAACAGGTCATCGTGGTATTTTCGTAATAACTTATTTTATAAGAAGGTTCAAAAGCTAAAAATTTTAGAGTGTGAAGCCGAAATCCTGAGGAACATCGTCGCAAAACTTTGGATATTTTTTCACAATATTTGCGGAGATATGATCTGTGGAAGTTAGGTCATTTTCAAGCTCCCAAATTTCATCTCAAAGAGGTTATCGTGGGAAAATATTCATAACTCTCTCTCTGAGCATCGAATTGAAATGATGTAAAAGTGGCCGCAAGCACAGACTTTAGTTTATTTTATATCAATTTCAGAGCCAAAGGAGGAAACATTGACACATGGAAATTCATACAAGTACTCTCTACTGAACTAGTCCATAATTGTGTCATTGTGGGAGATTGAACATAAATTTGTCTTGAAGAATCCAAATCAGGTCAGACCTGTGAAATTTGAAAGAAGCTTCAGAGGACTACTACAGGGTTAAATTTCAAATATTGAGGATTTGAAAGTATAGAGATAAGTCAATTTAAATATAAATCTCCTCAAAAGAAAGAAAAAGGTGTGTATTTGTTTCAGAATTGCATAATTTTTTTGTAAAAAAAAAAATGAGTTTGAAGTGATTCCAAGGGACTATTGAGCATATATTTCAGTATTAGGTTCTAAAATGCCTCCTAAAAGAATTCAATGCCCATTAAGCCCTCAGAAAGCTATACTATGACGCATTAAGAAGAAGCATTGTAGTATGAGATATCAAAATTACGATACCAAATGCAACAAATTTCGATGTTACGAAGAGCAACCGAAGATGACATAGATGGTTTAAAAGTAGAAATGCAGGCTAATTTGGATGGTTTGAAGGATAAAATAATAGCTAATATTAATGATATATTAGTGGAAGATCACATTGAGCATCAACAACAAGTTCTCCAACTCTGAAAGGATAACCTAACTTTAGTGTAGAATCTAATGAAACAACAGGAAGATCAACATCACATCGAAAGAAGTTTTGAAGCAGTCACAGAAGCAAGAAATAGACAAGTACGATCAATTTCAGAGTATCTCAGCAAGTGGAAGATCTGTCCTGTAGAAGATTCCACATGGGAGGATGAGAATTTTATACAGAAGCATCAAGAAATAATCAAGCGTTGAGGACAACACTTGTTTGAATGAGAGGGGCATGTTAGATCCCTATATTACTAGTGTAGTCCCTTATTATGTTAGTGTAGACCCCCTTATTGTTATTATTGTACCCCTGTAACCCCCATATTGTTATTATTGTTCCCTTAAATTATTATTGTTAGGTCGGCTGGGATTACATTGTGGCCCCACTAGGATTAAATTGTGGCCCTATGGGCTCCTATATATAGATAGGAGGTTTTGTCATTTGTATCATCCAAGAATTGTTCATTCATGTAATGTATTGGAGGTTTCCCCCTCAAAGTGGCTTATTTCTATGGCGTTGATATCTCTTTTCTTCTCTTTTTGGAGCTCGTTTCACAACACACCAACTGAGGTTTTCTATGGTCAGGGAGACCCACGCAAGCACCTGGCCATGTGTATGGAGGTTTGGAAGGAAAATACCAGGAACAAGTGGGTTCATATATTTATTTATTTGTTGGGGTCGGTACCTACTACTTGGTATCTAGAGATAGAGCTACACCGAGGGAATCACCATTGGATTACAATGACTGATGATTACCTATCAACCTTTAGCTTGGTTGGGGGATTGGAAGGATTGGAAGAAGCTCTACAGAATATAGAAACTCTTTTCTTTGATGAATCCTGACCTCGAAGGGAATGTATTGCGCTAGCATGGGATGTGAAGATGAAATATATTGTCAATTGTAGGAACCTGTTAGTAGAGGATAATGAAGATGATGCAAGAAATATCAACATCCCTGAATCCTAAGGGGAGCACACAATTGCAGGGCCCTCATTGGGAATGGTAGATGTAACTTAACATCTGAAGTTAAAGGAAGTCAACAATGGGACAAAAGAGCAGCCCAAGTTGGCCAAAATTGGGGATTATTGGGATGATGATATAGTAGGGAAGGTTGTGGAACTACTGACAGAGTATCGGGACCTATTTCCCATGAATTTTTCTGTGCTTAAAGGGATTGTAGGAGACCTAGGTGTTATGAAGATCACTTTGAAACTAGATGCACACCCTATCAAGCAATGACCATACTGATTGAATCCCAATTATAAGCAGAAAGTAAAAGAGGAATTAGAGAAAATGGTTGTTGTTGGTATCATTGAGCCTATAGAGTAGTCTGATTGGGTGAGCCCCATGGTCATTCAAGAAAAGAAGACCAAAGGAGAGATAAGGATTCATGTAGATCCGCACAAGATGAATAATGGATGTGTGCATGACCCCTTCCCTACTCCATTTTCAGATGAGATCCTGGATAATGTTTGAGGAAAAGAGGCTTATTCTTCTACTGATGGATTTCAGTGGTATCATCAGATCATAATTGCACCTCAAGACCGTAGTAAGACCACCTTTGTAATATAATCGGGGTTTTTCCAATACATGATCATGCCTTTCGGATTGAGGAATGCACCTGTGGTATTCTCGCATGTAGTAGTAGCTATATTCAAAGAATTCATGCAAAAGTTCTTGGAGGTGTATTTTGATGATTGGACAGTGTTTGGGTTGGTAAAGAAGCACGTGTCAAACATGCACATGATGCTTAACGCTTGTAGGAAGCACAATATTTCCCTTAAATTGAAGTAATATATATTCTGCGTTCCTTTTGGAATTTTTTTAGGTCATATAGTGTGTCGACAAGGATTGATGGTAGATCCTACCAAGGTAGTAGTTATCATCAACCTAGAAGTCCCCACTAATGAAAAACAAATACTCTCCATCCAAGGACACACCGGATATTACAGGAAGTTCATTCAGGGCTATGCTCTGATCACTGCGCCTATGTAGAAGTTATTGAAGAAGGATGTGTCATTTTTCTGGGATGAGGAATGTCAAAAGATATTTGAGCTGCTGAAGGAGAATATGGCCACTGCACCTATTCTGATATTCCCAGACTTGTGTAAGGTTTTCCATGTACATGTGGATGCATATGATATAGAACTTGGAGCTATTTTAGTGCAGCCATGAGAAGGATAATTTGATCACCCTATTTATTTTGCTAGTAGGAAGCTCTCCAGTGCAAAGTGCAACTAATCAGCCATAGAAAGGGAAGGATTGGAAATTTTTTATGCTCTGCAAAAATATAGACATTATCTGCTAGGAGGACACTTTAAAATGTACACTGACCATTCTGCTTTGAAATACCTAGTCAATAAGCCTGTGTTTGGGGGTGAGATTTGTAGATGGTTGTTTTTATTTCAAGAATATGACTTTGAGATCATTGTGAAACCGAGTAGACTGAATGCTGGACCTAATCATCTATCACACATCGAAAATGGGGAAGAACCAACCAGTTTGAAGGAGGGGTTACCTGATGCATAGCTCTATGCTATCAATGTAGTTGATGAGAAACTTTTTGATATTATTAAATTTATGACCACTGGAAGCATGCCTACTCAATATTATGTACAATGACAGAAGGAGTTGGTTGCATGCACAACTGATTTTACCCTGATTACTAGTCAATTGTGCAAGCTAGGAGAAAATGAAGTATTAAGGTGGTATGTTTTGGAACATGAGAGACAAGATATATTGGTTGAGCCTCATGGAGGGGTGGTAGGAGGCCACTATGCATGGAAGTCTACTTCTTAGAAGGTGTTGTGTATTGGCTTATGGTGGCCCATGTTGCACAGTGATGCACATGCATACTGTCGAGCCAATGATGCATGCCAGAGAACAGGGAAGCCCTCGCGCAGAGATGAAATGCTCTTGCAACCACAAATGTCTCTACAGGCCTTTGATATATGGGCTATAAATTTTGTTGGACCTATCAATCCTCTAGGGAAGAATATTGGAGCACGTTATATCATCACTGCCACAAACTATGTAACCAGATGGGCAGAATCTAAGGAAGTCAAGGATTGTACTGCAAATACTATTACACATTTCATTTTTGAACATATTTTAAATAGGTTTTGATGTCCGAAGATATTGATGAGTGATAGAGGTACACACTTTGTTAATGAAACCATTGGAGCTCTGACAGAGGAATTTCAGATCCATCACCACAAGAGTAACCCTTATCACCCTCAAAAAAATGGTGCAGTAGAGGTTTTCAACAAAATTTTGGAGAATGTGCTCACAAATATTTGTAATGAAAATCATAATAATTGGGACGTGAACATCCCCTCTGTGTTATGGGATTATAGGACCACATGCAAGAAGCTGACTGGAAAAACACCTTTCAGGATGGTCTATGGGAAAGAAGCAATCATGCCAATGGAATATATTGTCGCAAGCTTGCACATTGCAATATTCACTAATATGGCTGAGCCTAACATCCTGGAGGAACATCTTGTGCAATTGGTTTCCTTAGAGGAGGATCGCTTAATTTCTAACTTCCATCAACAAGTGTAGAAGGTGCGTGAAAAGGCCTGGCACGATAGGCACATCAGAAAAAAGGTGGTCAAGGATGAAGACTTGGTCTTCTTATATGACAGTCAGGTTGCACGCCACCCATGGAAGTTCAGGAAACATTTTTTGGGGCCATACATTGTGAAGTAAATCACTTATGGAGGTGTGGTGCACTTGGCCATGTTGTGCGATGAGAACCTTCCTAGGTATTTTAATGGAAGTCGTTTGAAGCCGTATAGGGACAATCCTCTGCCGATCAAATGAATATATGGCCAGAGAATCATAATCCATTTGTCTATGTGTGGTGCAGAGGGAATGTGTAGACAAGTGCGACAGAAGTGGAGAGGTGATGCGGAGGAGGAGAAACTAGCCATTGAAACAGTGAAACTAGGTGGAAAAGTGATTTTACCGTTGGATGGAGCGGGTTCTATGCATTTAATGAAGTGATATTATAGGAATTTTTACCATTTTTATAGAGGTAAGTTTCATTTAATGGATATCCGATGGTTTTAACCTTGGATCGCCTATAAAAGGAAGGGTGCGAGTCACATTTTGTTCCTCTACTTTCCGAGTACATTGTGCTATGAGCTTATCTGTGAACTGCACAGTCATATTGTCTGTAAGAATTGTATTTTTTTCCAAGAGGCCCCCGCATCCGACATAATTAATCCAGAGTTTATCTTTCTAGAGAGAGTGCTAGCTGAGGAGCACTCTGTGCCTCTCACAACATCGACAGAACCAGTGTTAGATAATGTCCACGAAGTGGTGCCTGATGTTGACGAAGTAATGTCTATGCTGACTAAGGGAAAGGGAAAAATGATGAAAGGGTCCTCTTCAAAGTCGTGGACCTATCCTAGGAACGTGACATCCCCGCGCCTAGATACGAAGGATAGGTCACTTATGGGTGATCCTACGAAGAGACTGATGAGAGCCACTGAGGAGGCCACGCTCATTGAGCCAATCTCATGGCATCCACCATATATCAAGCTACACAGAACCTCTATGCACATTCCAAAGAATGTAAACGTGGTGGGGGATTACCTTCAGATGTTGCTAGTCCCACAAGTTGTCCCCCTCATTGAGAATATGTTTAGAAAAATCCCCCACATCAAGTTTCATGATTATGATTTAGAAAATGAGGATACATTCCCTGAGTTGGCGTCAGAATATTACCTAGAACGCGCTCTCTATGACAATGTAGTGTAGTTCAAGCCTATGCTGTATGTGCACGAGATGAGCAGCACTGGGATCCTCAATCTAGTGAGGATTCCTCACTTCGGGAGGTACCCTATCACCACTATGTGTGTGTGCCAATTGCTTGCATTAGTGAATGAGGGATGCCTATGGATTCAAGGCTAGATTCCAATAGACGCCGCATTGATCCACCTGATCACCGACCTGCCAAAGAAGGAGCCTTATCCTATGGCTAGTTTCGGAAAGAGTAATGAGTTGAAGGTTGTTCTAAAGGTGAAGAGAGATTACCAGGTCAGGAATGACGCCCAAGGATTCCTATTGCAGCAGATTACAGACCTGGGTGTGTGCATAGGAACCGTAGTCCTAGACTACAAGGTGATGTGTGAGTGCCTCCCAAAGATAGTCCCTATGCATGTAATTGCATTGGCAGGCCAGTGCAAGAAGCGAGTTAGCTACATCTGGTCCTAAAATCTTTTCCAGGAATTTTTAGACAACATGCGCGAGGCACAGGAAGAAGGAAAGAAGTTCTTCTACTCTTGGTTTTTGTTGCTGATTGCACTAGTAGCATGGGAGACTCCAGAGGGTGAAATCCTCATAGAATTGGAGCCTAGATTATGCGAGTGCACACACTATGCCAATTTGTGGGATTCAACCAACCCCAGGCGAGTAAAGGAGAACAAAATATTTTGGGTGCTATTTGAGGGTGCGCTGGCCGCAACAATCCATTCGTGGCCCAGATTATCCCCCGCGACGTATGAGAAGTATAAAAACATTGCATACTTTCATATTACCATGCACCACGTACAGATAAGGTGTGCAATGACCCTGTATGCTATAAATTTCCCTTCATTGTGACTGAAGCAGAGATCAACTAGGTCATTGCAACCTTGCCAAGAACATGGAAAGTTGGGCTCGGCTTCACCCAACCCATTACAACATCTACTTCGGGAAAAGAGACAAATATGGGAGACAAAGAAAGAGAAACCAAACCACACACTAAAATAGATACAGTAATAGGCACAGAAAAGGCTTGTGAAAAGGATCTCAATCAGGAAGCTGAAAACGACACAAAGCAAGATCTCAGAGGAGAAGCTGATGCAGACCTTGGAGGCCTCGAGGGGTTGGATGGCACAAGCATAAAATCTATGCACGGAATAAACCATGGCATATAAACTTCCAAGGGTCTACCAAACAAGAGAAAGGGGTCTAAGGGTGGAGGTCCAGAAGAGGTCATCCTATCCGAAGATGACCTGGACAAGATAGTAGATGTAGTCGCATCTACCTATGAAAATAGGTGGACTGCCATGGATGAGAAGTATAAGGCTACAGTCGAGGCATTGCAATCTAGATTGCAGGTCCTCTTGCTAAACACTAATAATATAAAAGCGAGTGTGAATCAAACGAGGCTAATTCAAACGAGCCAACCTACAACAATTATCATCGCCACATCAGAAAAAAGGATCTACCCCTTCCCAGGCGCAATAGTCACTTTGGAGCAGCCAAAATTGCGTGCACAGGTGCAGACCTACCTAGAGGCCATCATAGATTTATCCATACTACAGACTGGAAAGCTGCATGCCATTCAGACCATCATTATCGATGGGTTGCAGTGTTGGGAGGTGCTTGTGCAGTAGTAGTTGAGCGAACCTAAGCAAAAGGTTGCAGCCAAAACTGAAGAGTCACTCCAGGCACAGATAACACAATAGGCGACTGTAGCTCACTGAGCATAGCTATATAATTTGATCAATAAACTATGTGGTAACATCCAAGAGGTGCCCATTCCGGCATCCACTGTGCCACAAGTAAAAGTTGAGAGTCTGGTAGCCACACTGAAGGCTTCCCGATCATAAGTGCAGATATTCAATGAATAATTCGAGTAGTAGATCACATAATTGCAAGCTAAGATTCATCCAGATACTCTCGCTGAGATGCGTTCACAGTGGGCAGCCTTGGTGATGGAAGCATCTGAAAGTATCGGTGCCACTGTTGACAACAGCTTCGCGCTACTTGAAACATCAATATGACTGTGGACATCTCTACAAACAAACCCACTAGTCAAGAATATTTCTCAATAATTGTGTGCTAAGGAGTAGCCATTCGACGACCTCCAGGAGGCCTTGCCCACTTTTGTCCCTGCTCAGTGCATGGCCGACTTGTAGACTAGTAAAATCTTGTGCAATGAAGTAGAGGAGCTACGGAGGAAGAAACAGACTGTGACAGAGCACATGCAATGATGAGCCATGAGGCAATGAAGCTGTCATAGGACTTGGATGTAGCTATTAAGAATCTGCATCAGGCCTATCAAAGTATCAATCTAGCCATAGAAGTGCTAACATCGCAAAAGTAGGTGGACATAATGCAGAGTGCAGCAGATCATAGCTTAGGTGTCCTGGCAGCCCTTTTTGTTGTCATTGAAGAATTACATACCAAAATGAAGAACCCATCACCGTTGTGACTCGAGATGAGTCACAAGATTGTGTTGGGGGCGTATTGGAGTGGGGCTACTTAGGACTGAATTTTGGGGTTAAAATATAGTATTTTTTGTAAGTTAAGTCATGCATGCTAAGCGAAGAATAGGTTAAGGGGACTTTTGGCAGGTCAAAGCCCCTCATGAGTTGTAATGGGCCAAAGGGTAGAACTAGGAGCTGCAAACCATAGTTTGTGGACCTTACATGAGCGGAGGCTAAAGGTATAAATAGGAGTGTAGATCGAGTCAATAAGTAGTATGAGGTAAGAAGTCTAAATTTTGTTTTGATGTTCCTGAGCTAAGAAGCAAACTTTTCTGGGTTTATAAGGCTCCTGCTGGATGTGTGCGTAGAGACCTTAGTCCTTGTTAGTATGAATATTTTGTCAAAAAAATATCACTTTAGATACGCATAAAAAATAGCCTTAACATCAATTATGGCTGCTAATATCTTCAAATCTGCAGTTAGTTGATCAGGACAAAGCTGCACAAATCCAGATCTATACATAAAAAGACATTAAGTAATAAAAATGAAATTTTGCTCCATGCATCCAATAGACAAGACAAGAACAATATTTTTGAAATAATTTTTATATTAAGGGGCACTTGAGAGGAAAACAAGAAAGGTGTTTCCTATACTCCTTAATGGGATGGGTTCTTGAAAGTCCTCAGCACTTCAGATCTAGAACTTCTCTCTCTTTTTGGTGTAGAAAACCCAGACAAACATAGAACTCAAAGGGAGCTCACAAAGTAAATAATGGAGAATGTGAAAATGATAATGGCTCAAAGTCAAACCAAGAGTATAGATCCAGAGTGATCTAATATGCAATGAAAGGTGACAAATGAATGGGAAAACCCTTCTATTTATAACAAAATATTAGGGTAGTCTAGAACTTGGTGCATGAATAAAATATTATTAACCAAATTCTAGAACCACCTTTTAGGAATATTTTATTATATTTGTTGGAGGGAAAAGGATTTTTGACTTGGGTCAAACCCTTTATTTATAAATAATAAATAAATAAATGATTTGTTTATTATTTTAAGGAAATGGTGGAAATAAAATTAAATAAATAGTGATTTATTTAATTATTTATAAATGATTTAGTCAAATCTAACTAGGAAAATTATTTAAATAAGGATTAAATAACTTATTCCTAGGAAATAATCAAATAAATAAGGATTTATTTAATTGATTTCCTTGTTTTGGTCTAAATATGACCAAGAATAATAATTAAATTGATGTTTAATTAATTATTCCTTGAGGAAATATAAACAAATATAGATTTGTTTATTATTTCCTTTTGGGGTTTCCTGTTTAGACTATAAACAACTTAATAAAGGTGTTTTACTAAGTTATTTCACATAGTGAAAGCAATTTTACTTAGGGTAAAATTGGTCTTAAATGGTGTACTTGGGTCCATCTGATAATAGTAGGTTAGATGACCAAAAAAATGGTGTAACAGATTGCTCCCCAACGTGCGAGTGTTAGGAGCAAATCGTATGACCGAAGTATGTTGTAAGAACTCAATCACTAGACATCAAGATGGAAGTCAGAGAGAGAAATGTAAGGTAGTGTAATGTGTTGACGGACTAGACCCTAAGGAGATGAGACTTATAGGTGCAACAAGTCTCTTTTTATGAGATGGTACCTGTGTTAAAGGCGGCGGGGGAGGCATACCTATGCCCGCCGAGACAAAGTACAAAAGAATAGTGTCTCCAGTAAACAAGGAACCGAACTATAAAGTCAATGCTGGCATAAAGACAAGCCAGATAAAAGATAGAATGATGAATCCCACATACATGTTGTGCCTAGGATAACGGCCAGGACTTATACAATAATATCTGAGTACATGAGATACAAATACAACCCAAATGCCCCTTATAAATGGGGAAGGGCTCGCAAAATCTGACTGATACATGCAAATCAAAGAGGTGCTGCAAGCAGCTAAGGCCAACATCATCAAATATATGGAGCTGCATCAAAGGCTAGAATGAAGAGGTCACCCGGGCATGTGGGGGGCTACCTGCAGGGCCACCCCCTCATGAGGGTTGATAAATCTCACACACACCCCGGAATCACCAATAGCTATTGCTGCATCACTGGACCATCAAGTATATGGATCTCGATCATGCTAGAAGGAGTTGGAGTGGAGAAACAATCAAGTCAAAGGGTAATGAGAGATCCCTTTGCCTAATCCGAGGCATTGAACAAGTGGAGAAGTTGGAATCAAGGTACACTGCCCTCTAGACCTGTCTGTTGGAGTGAATGAGCTGATGTCGATAGAAGGAGGTTTTCCATAGGTGAGGCAATAAGGGATCCTCAACTAAGGCACGAGAGAAAACAATAGAGCGATTGAAAGACTGACACTAATGGTGATGATGAAATGGGGGATACTAAGTAGTGAATAGATGAGTTCCCTTGTTAGAGCATAAAGGGCATGGATGAGTTGGCCGCGACTGACACAATATCAGGAGGGATAGGGGCAGTGGGAATGAATGCCATCATGTGCAACACGAGAGAGGGACTAGGCAATGATGGATGGAGGATTATAGCAGGGTACAAAGGGACTTGGGCTAGACTCCATGAATGCAATGATGACTCAACTTGGATGCTCTAAACAAGGAGGACGTGATGGTGCTACCACATAGTAAAGGTCTGATGGGGGACCATAAAAACATGAGTACAATAGGGTATCTCATGATGAAAATCAACATGAACAAGGACAAATATGGAGGCAAAGTGGTGCCCCAAATACAAGTGTTGTAAGTGAAGAAATTCGATTAACTGAGAAGTGAATAGACCCTTCGTGGGGAAAATGTGTCCTAGTGAAGTATCAAATCATGAAAAACTAACAGATACCCATGTGAGTGCTTGGTGAGAGCTTTCCAACGGTACAGACAGTGTGTCAAACGGTGCTACGGTTTGGTCACAGCGGGCGAAAGAAAAATTAGGGGTTTTTCTTCTAATAAGGCATTTTCCCTCCAAATGCATTCATTTTCTTGTGTAGCTGTGGTGAATGTAGAGAGGAGAGGAGGCCCTAAATCTTGCGGCAATTGTAGCAGCAAACTGACCATTAGAATTGAGATCCGTCAGCTGTAGATAAGAGGCCTAATCCTACTCTTTGTTTTTGATGGATTAAAAGTTCAAATTAGGGTCCCAAATCTTAGGAACAACTCCTCCCTTATCTTTATGGTTGGGTCACACTTTTTGGGCCAAAAAATATGACCTGGGAAGTAGATTTTGGCCTAAAAAGTGTGACCTGTCCCAGGATTTGGCCAAAAAGTGCGACCTGTCAGATGAAGGTGATTTCAGTGCTGTTGTGGGCAGAGAGTCGGGTTTTGTGTAATTGAATGTAGTTTTTCCTATCTGTACTGAAAAAGATGATGTTTTTGTGTAGAGATGGCAGATATATGGATCAAGTGGAGAGAGAGTGACCTGGGTACATTACGGTCAGAAATCTAAGTGGATCAGGGTGTCCGTCGTGCATTGGCCAGGTTTGGGGTTCTGAAATTTGTGGAGAACCTGCTGATGAGAGCTATGGAGCCCTTATTGGCCCGGATTGTCAGCTATTGGGATCCAGATCATGAGGTCTTTATAGTGCAAGGGCACAGGATCGAGTTGACAGTCTAGGATTTGTATTTCTTGACTGGTCTCCCACCATTAGGGATAGTGGGGAATACAAAACCAGTGTTACCACGGGGGCATAACATTATAGAGTTTGTGGACCGACATTGTCAACCAGGCCTCCGAGTCAAAGGGACGCGGATACCAATTGGGTATCTAGAGAGGTTAGAGACCCATGAATTGGTGGCAATGGTGTTGCGGATCCCAGGCAGCCAGGCGCTCCATCACATCATTGGAGGGCAGATGATGATTCTTGAATTAGTGTTGAGTGGGACCTACTATGGGTGGGCCCAAATGATGTTGGTGTTGCTGAAACAATAGTTGTCACTTTGAAAGTGACAAGTGAACCATGATTGCACGTATGGGACCGTGTTGTGCTCCTCCTTTTTCAAGAAGATCCTGACCTTGCAACCTCGTGTACAGCTACCAGATGGGGGTCTGAGAGAACCCAAGATGCACCGGTGGGGGTGCTTACTGTGTAGAGGAGGAGGAGGGGTGGTCAGGCGGGTGTTCCGACTTGAGTTCTTTGCCAATTGGGATCAGATGTCATTATACATAGACCACTATCCCTATAGTGGGATGAGTTATTATGGAGATCCGGACTTGCCACTTCTGCCTGGTCGAGTATGGGGGCCTGATGGTAAGTGACAAGTGACTAATCTTTTATGTGAATGTTAAAGTTTGTGAATAGTATAAATGGTACTGATTCTTATACTTTTGGTATGTAGATATAGCTCCGATGAAACCAGCCGGATATATGGGATGACCTGCCGTAGCAGGACTGCAAGTGCTAGTGGCTTGAGAATGGCACAAAATGAGGATATGACCGCTCTCCTAGAGGACATCTATCGAAGATGTGAGGGGCTGCTGACTAGTGTATCGGAGCGGGATTGGAAAGACTTAGACAACCAGTGCATAGAGTTATGTATTGGGCTACCCTCGGAATGGCGAGGTGTGATGCGGCGCATGGCGATGGTCAGTTAGACTATGCATGATCTATGAGCTGTGGGAGTAGAGCCATTGGCTTGGGATCCTCCAGAGAGTGACTAGATGTAGGGAAGGTGGTGCCCCCTAGTGTGTATGTAGGGGCAAGTGGTGCCCCCCGGTTTTGAGTTTTGTTGTTTTTTTTTTGTAGCATGCTATGGGCATGTCATATGTATCAGAGTAGATGGACTCTAAAACATGTTATATGATATATATTATGAATATGTATTGTGTTGATGATTTGAAATTTTATTGTCTAGTGTGTGATAAATGCCACTCTAGAACATGGTTTGCAATGCTATCTACGTAGTGATTTTGTCTTCTAGGTACATGATTAAAAGTAATGAATAGAAATTCACGTATCAAAAGTTTCACTCGTAAATATCGTCTAAACAGGATAGGGTTATGCACACGATAGACACCATTGAGTTGTAAGACAAGAAGAAGATAATCTAAACGAACTTGCAAATGAAGGATGCAATGAGAGAGGGCATCGGCTAAGAGGCCATGTACTGCATCATATTTGGCCTAATTATCAGTTGCATTACCAATGCAGACTCCATTAGAGAGAACGAGGGTATGCAAGGGGGTAAAGATGGCCCAAGCGGCCGAGGCGAGATTCCGGGAATAGCGACATGCCCCCTCGGCATAGCCAATGTAATATGTGGATGGGAGGTCCTGCAAAATAGTGTCACAAGACAAGAAACGAGAGGAGGAAGAACAATGATAGCAGTGTGAGTGTAGGGTAGACATCAAACAACAACTATGGGAGGGAGTAGTCTGGATAGGATGGTTATGACTCATAGACCGACTAGAGGGAGATGTATGAGGGCTACGGGAGGAATAGCTGGAGCTCATGCTGTAGAGAACATCATAGATATGGGTGGTATCATGCCGGTGATGGATGCGAAAGAAAAGGTTAGGGAAACCACATGACGCTGCAAAGCTACCTAAATCATCATCATGGGAAGAAAGGCTCACATACAAATCGTCAAGGAGGATGACAAAAGAACAAGTAAAAAGATGGTCAATGGATGTAGAGCCCGAGAATGTCGCTGAAGGGAGATCAAGTAAAACAGACGGAGGGGATTCAGAGGGAATGTACTCCGAGGGTCGCATGGATGATGAAAGGTATAGGATGGAAGCGGCAAGTTCCATCATTTCAACATTAGGAGGGGGAATGTCAATGGTAGCAGGGGGATCCTCGAGTTGACCTAATGCATACTGCGTGAGGATGGGAGAGGCGAATTGATTTTGTTCAACCTCATACTCGCGAATGACCTCTAAAGAGGTGTGGTAATGCGTTAGGTGAGGAAAATGGTGAGAATAATGGCCATGGACACCACACAGAGCACAGGGTTTGTTGGTGTGAAGATTCTTTAGGTTCTTGGCTGTGGAAGAAGAAGAATCAGAGGGTTCAGGGATCGTAGACTCAGGGAACGCGACTTTAACCATGGGTTTGATACGAGGCAACTAAGGAAAAGTATGGGTGGCATGACCGACACCATCACATAAGGCACAAGGCTTGGTGGGTGGAGGAGGGGTAAGGTCAGTTGGGGTGGCCTTATCTTTGGATGCCTCCTTCCGAGCTTTTCCTTTCCTTCCCGTAGCTGTCACAGTAGGAGAATGGTCTTGTTGAGGTGTTGGTGGCACTATAGCAATGGAAGAAGCTAAGGGAATCAATTGAACTGGTGTCAAAGCAAGGTAAGGTTTGGGGTGACCGAGTGGGGTAGCGGTTGGAGGGTCAAGGTACCAAATGGGTATGCCCAGGGTCAAATTGGCGAGGGAGAGAGTGGCCATGATGGGGACCGAATAAACTCCAGGAGGGGGAGCAGGGAAAGGTATCTAACCAACGGGGTAGTGGCCAGAAGGGATGGCTCCAAGAGGGTTGGGCTCTGGTGGAACCAACCCAGGAGGATAAAGGGGCTCTTGGGCACCAGAAA
Source organism: Pinus albicaulis (assembly GCA_034641835.2). Classification (NCBI taxonomy): domain Eukaryota; kingdom Viridiplantae; phylum Streptophyta; class Pinopsida; order Pinales; family Pinaceae; genus Pinus; species Pinus albicaulis. The sequence goes on along the minus strand of CM076579.1, from coordinate 1,084,985,527 downwards.
TAGAATAAGGGCCAGAAGAAAGAGGTTCAGCTAGCTGAGGCGAAGGGCTAGGAGCAGGTTGTGGCGGGCGAGGTTGAGGTTGCTGACTAGTCGAAGCGGGCTGCTTAAGCTCAGCCCGAGACGATTGCATCATGCAAACATTCGCTAAGCTGGGATTAGAGACGAGAGGAGGAGGAATACCAAGGAAGGTTCCAAGCAAGGAGGAGTCTTTGTAGATGCTGGGGGATACACTGGTCAAAGAATCGACAGTTTGCTTATTGGCAACAGAAGAGATTTTCGACTCAAGGGAGGTCTGATTTTTTGGCTCATGATATGTCAAATAGTCAATGGTGACTATCTTTCCATTGTGGGGGAAAAAAATCTTGTGGTGGGCTATGGAGGGGATAGCAGACATGGCATAGGTGTAGCTACATCCCAAAAGAATGTTATAATCAAGAGGGGCATCGATGACTTCAACGTCAACGCAAACAGTCTTTCCTGCAAGAGTGATAGGGAAATTACGGAAAAGGCCAATGGGCTGGGAGGCATGGCCATCCTATGCACGAAGAGTGATGGTGGAAGAGGCTAGCTTAGGGGATCCAAGTTGTTTCCAAACTGAGGCAGACATTACACAGGTAGATGCCCCGTCATCAATAATACACCGAGCCATGTTGGCATTCCAGATTTTGATTGGGATTTGGAAAGCCACATAAGTAGGAAGGGGAGGATGGTCTGACTGACGGGCATCGAAAACAATCAATTGGTCATCAGCAGGATCTACGGCGCCCATGGTGGATAGTAGAGCCTTCCCTTGAGAAGGAGACGACTGGAGAAGTTCCAGTGTTGAAATGGCAGCAGGGGACTGTGCCAAATCATCTACTATGCTATATGAATGAGAAGCTCGACTAGAAGCAGCATTTTGGCATAATGGGCCCTTAGGAACCTTGGTATGAACCTCAAATTTGGGCTGAGGGATCTATAAGGGACCATTGGGTGTTGAAAGAGGCTCCATAGGACCTGAAGATGGTGACTCGAAGGCAGACGGAGTGAGAGGTGTGGGGTATTAACGAGACCGAGTTTGAAGGTTAAGGTCAATGATGAGAGGTTAGTCGGAATTCATCATGAGAATCTGGTAATCGAAAGAACCAGAAGGGGAAGGTTGAGTGGTTACTAGGGCATAAGGTGGTTGAGTAGCCACAAATCCTTGTTGAGGGAAAGGATCAGTAAACACAGCTGGTTGAGAAGTAGTCGCATTGGGGGGAACACTAGGAGAGGTATGTTGTCCACGCAATGTAACCTGAGACTCCCACATCTGCCACATCTGTGATAATAGGGGACAGTCGTGAGTGTAATGACCGTAAACACCAGAAAAAAAACAAGGCTTATTGGTACGAAGAGGCCTGTCCGGCTTGGGCTCAGAGCTCAGTTGCTGGTTAGCAGTGTTAGAATCAAGACTTGAAGGGTTGGATCCACGATTACCAGGGGAAGATTGATTTTGATTGCCTTTCCTCTTTCTTTGAGAAGAAGAAGGATTAGTCGTGCCCTGTTGTGAAAATACTTGCCTTGGAGGGGGTAGTATTTGCTGTTGCGGGGGTTGAGAAGGCAAGGGAGGTAGAGGTCCAAATGCTGGAGGAGCTGGGACACTAGGTTGTGGGTAAGGATAATGGTTAGGATGGGCAACATTGAGGTAAGTAGGAGGTTGGGAAAAAGGAGGAGGCATGCCGTATCCTGCATACATGCTACCTGGAGGGGGAAAAGTGCTGGAGGTGCTGCCCCCTCCCAGAGGGAAACCATAGCCCATAGGAGGTTGAGCGTAGGTATGCAAAAGAGCTCCCACAATATCGTCGGTAGAGTGAGATGCCCCCAATGCTATAAGCATAACCAGATTGAGCATAGATGAGGTCATATTTCAAGGCTATTTGGAGGGCGGATTCTTCGGTTTGAGGGAACTGGGATGTGACATCTTTGTCGATGGCAGGTAAGAGAGAGCGAAGGAACTAGTCCATGTAGACCCGATATTCAAAGGTGGGAGCTCGACATAAGCTTCTTCTTCTCCACAATTCCTGGACTTGAGCGAAAAGGCGGGTCGAAGATGATTGATGGAAAGAATTCAAGAGTTTGGTACCAGTGTCGTATCAGAGAGGGAGCTGGAAATAAGATAAGAAGACTTGGGAAATGGTCGCAAAGGTGGTATGGGAAGAGGCTGTCTGGTCAACATACCATTTAGAAGCTTCACCTGTAAGCATGCTTTGGAACAATCAAAGATGGAAAAAATCGCCAGTAATGGAATTGGAGGAACACCACAGGTGGAAAGATTGGATATGGTTGGAGGGAGCTTCACTAGCAAGGCCTTCGAAAGTGGGAATGTTGGAGGGGAGATTGGTTGGCATATTAGGCCAAATAAAATTGTGGCGGATAGGATCGTTGATCAACTGATTGAAATAGGGGAGAATAAGACATTCCATATAAGGGAGCAAAGGGACAGTCGAGGTAGTTCCTGTGGTGGTTCCACTAGTGATAGACCCAACAGTAGGACCGGGGTTGCTGCTAGTGTTAGGCCCTGAACTAGACATGGTGAAGGTAATAGGGGGAGAACTAGAAGTAGGGGGAGAACCCGAATAATCAGAAGAAGAGTCAGAGTGTGGACTCAGGGGAGAACTAACTCGACGACGAAGGGAAGGAGTAAGTCGACCAACCAGAAACTGAGGGTGAATTCCAAGAAGTCTCCAGGATATACGCCTTGGGGGTGCAATGATGATCGCACAAAGGGAAGAAGAATAACTGACAAAGGCAAGGAGGTGTAGAATCAAGTGAAGTCAATGTCGAAACAAGGAAAGAGAGGTGCAATGTCAATTGATTTTAAAGTCTTTTCCTGGCGGTGGTAACCAGGCTCTTCTTCAGTTAGGGTCAGTGTGTGGCATGTGTTAATTTTAATTTTTAAACCCAAACGTTTTGAGAGTAAAAGAAAAAGTGTGTTGCGTAACTGAAAAAAATCTGCAGAGAACAGTAAATAAAGCTTAAATAACATAAAATTAACAGCTAACAATGCATCTATCTAACCCAAGAAGGTGGGTCTCTCAAAACTAGTCTAAAAGAGGGAAAAAATCTAGACAAAACACACTAAAAAGGGGCCAATAGATCTAAGGTTAGGAGGGACAAGGATCTAAAGGAGAAATCTGCTGAAAAGAGGTGCAGAAAATAGCAAAGAGGCAGAGGCAAGGTTGCTGCAACAAAGGAGGAAATCAGCTAAAGGTAGAAGGGACAAGGAGGTGAACCTAGAGGCAAACCCAAACAAAACTATATGAGGTGATTTGAAAGGGAGAAGAGCTGATCTAAAAGGGATCTGAAAATGAGGTATCAGATCTGAAAAGAACAAGGCTAAAACTCTGAGAAATTTAGACGTCTAAAACAGCTAAAACTCTTCCACAAAATGTGGAGGGCACTAAAGCCCTAAGGGGCGAGATTCCCACTTATTTGAGTAAAACAGATCAAAAACAGGTCTAAATGGGCAGTGTTGGAGTTCCCATGTTTTGGCCAGGTTGACAGAGACCAAAAGATGAGACAACATAGAACCACTTTCAGACCTTAAGATCTAGCCCTCCTAGGTCCAGAGAGGGATCTCTCTATGATTATCAAAGGATATATGCCCTTGAAGTTCTAAATTATGGTTTTAGGCTAGTTATAGGCTCAAGGTTGTTTGTTTGATTGTTTGAGTTTGGTTGTTGAGAATCAGGAAGGAAGGCTTCATCATAGGACAAGGATGGGTAAAGAAGGAAGCTAGGCAAAGGTAGATAACTCAGGGAACATCAAGGCCATTGGGCAATGGAGTCAAGAAAGGATTTACTTATGTTCAATGTGTAAGCTTCAATTGGGCTAGTCATCTAGAGCATTTGGATCTCAAAGGCTGATTGGTGGGATGGAACACTAAGTGATGAGAATGAAAGATGGAAAGCCATCTGATTCTGTCTATAGATCAGGCCAGAGGTCATTTAACTCCAGGCCTGCTTGGACAAAACCATAGGCAACACAAGGGATCTTGAAAAGGTTTATATGGAAGGGAAGGTTATGAAGAGGCATCGACAGGCTTTACACCTCCCAATGTTCCTAACCTCTTTCAATTAAATCTTAAAAAAAACATCTGAATACTAATTTTACTAACTTGCACATCAGAGAGTAGGCAATAATCATCCACTACACTGGTTTAGTCAATTAAAAACAATATTCAGACACACATATGAGCAGAAAACATTCAAGACTGAGAGAGCTGGGATATAAGGTACCTAACCAGGGTAAATCTTATATCATGCATTCAGATGTCAGTCAGAAGAACATGAAATGAAATGGAAATAAACACAGAGATAAGAAGAACATCACCAACTGCTGTAGATCAGGATCCAATGAAAAATGCTTATCATGTTAAACACTACACCAATCAGGTACATCACTGCCCAAAGCTTTTACATTCAGCCTGAATACATCATATTTCTCAGCCTATCATACAACTGTTACACAGGAAACTTGGCTCGGGACAAAATGCTTGGAGTTCGCTGATAAAACCAACAACAACCAACCCCTTTACAATGTTCTTGCTGTGCTTTTATAACAAAATACGATCCTCAGATCGACTCCGGAGGTAGGTGCCCATTAAATTTTATATTTAATCATAATAATGAATGCAGGGCCGAGGCCCATCCTGCTTGAGAATGCTGCATATTTATTTCCGCTCACCTTCTTAGTGAGAGAACGATCTGCTTCAGATTTGATCTTGACATTTTGGGCTCGTTGTACCCCAGGTGATTTGAATTCGGGAAAGATAAACTACTAGGAGGGTCTGTCTCATAAATTCCTGATTGTCTTTGAGTTGTAGTTTGGTGGAAAAATCCTTCAGGGACACTCTTCATAATAAAAACAGTATGGATGCCTTGTCCCAGACGAAAACACTTTGCTAACGGAAACCCTGATATTACCTTTGTCTACGCTTGGGGTCTGTGATCCTCTGTTCTGCCCTGTTGAAATGAATGAACTGGATGGAGGTCAGCATGGCCCTCCATGCTTCTTTAATGCCGCCAGACTGTCTGAAATGAGCTTCAGTCAGTGTATTTAATTATCTCAGGGCTCGAGAAGGCAAGAAGGCGCTATAGGAAGGTGTACTTTCTGGACTAGACGCGCTCTGCTTTTAGGTGGCGCAATCATGACTTGCTGGTGCGTCCTTAGTCTTCAATTGTGCTTGAATCCTTTGACTGTAGGATTAAAACATTAATCTTCAATTACAGGCTCGAATCCTTCACAAATCCTGCTTCTGCTGCTTCGCTGACCGGCTGAAATGGCCTCTCTGCACTACCTGCATGATGAAATAAACTTATCACAGGGCCCGGGCAGTGGTGGAGAAATGCTATGGAGGCGGAGGAATGGTGGCGGAACAGCGGAGAAACAATGGAAAGAATGCAACGTGGTGGGGAAATGGTGGCTTTACTATAATGCTAACAAAATGCGATGAAACGGTGAGATCTTATGATTAATAGGGTTTGGGCGTAATATGCAGCGCAGACCGTTAGATTTAGGTCTGGGGACAAAGATCAACGGTGGAGATTGAGTAACGGGACAATACATAAGATGGGAAAAACACATGAAATGCAACGGAAACGAATGTAAGAGTGGGACCCAGTGGAGGTGGAGGGCGATTGAACAAGGACCGTCAGATCTGGGAGAGACGAACGGTCACGATACAATCGCTCAATCGCAATCAGGGGTCACACAAAATGGTTTGCGATTGCGATCGGGGGGGGGTCTTGCGATTGAGCGCTGACCGTCCGATCGGGGATCAGATCGACGGTTCAGATGTAATCGGAGGGACAGAGCGATCAGCGATCGGGAGGACTTGCGATTGGCGTAGGATCGTCAGATCGCGGAAGAACGGACGGCGGAGATGCAATCGGGAGGCAGGCAGACGGGCTTGCGATTGCGATCGGAGGGGAGATTGCGATTGAGCGATAGCCGTAGGATCGCGGGAAGGATGGACAGCTGGGATTTAATCAGAGGGGGAGAGTAGGCGGGGAGCGACGAGATCTGGGCCATTGGATTTGAATGGATCAACGGCCAGGATGAGGGGGAGAGCAGGCGGGGAGTGACGAGATCTGGGCCATTGGATCTGAATGGATCGATGGCCAGGATTAAATCGGAAGGGAAACCAACAGAAATGCGATCGCGATCGGGAGGACTGATGCGATTGAGCGATAACCGTTGATCTGCGGGACGATGGACGGCTGCGATTTAATCGCTCAATCGCAATCGGGGGTCACACAAAATGGTTTGCGATTGCAATCGGAGAGGGTGGTGCGATTAAGCGCTGGCCGTCGGATCGCGGGGCAGATCGACGGCTGGGATGCAATCGGGAGACGGGAGGAAAGACTTGCGATCAATCGGAGGGGGTGTTGCGATTGAACCAGGACCGTCGGATCGCAGGGAGATCAACGGTGGAGACAATGATCGGAGGATCGCAATCGGGGGTTGGAGCAGGAGGGTTGCGATTGCGATCGGGAGGCGGTTGCGATTAGCGGATAGCCGTCAGATCTGGTGATAGATCGACGGTGCAGAACCATCGCGAGACATTTACGTGTTAAAACAAAATGCATCGGGACTTTTGATATTACAAAGGGTTTTGCCCCCCCGCCGATGATTCCGATTGCGATAAGCACCGGGGACTTAAGCACTTGGTCCCGGCGCGGGGTCATGTGGGGAAGTGGTTGGAAAGCGGCCTGCGGTAGAGGGGCTAGGCCTTTTCTATGGTCGGAAAGTGGGTTTTGGGCCCATTTTGATGAATTTTAAAGGTGAAGGAGGGGGAACGATAGAGAAATAGAGGGGAAATAAGGGACAACCAAGGGTAGGGGAGGAGTTTAAAGGGGATTTTGGGGGAATTTAAGGAGTAAATGGGGAAATAGAAGGGGAGAAAAATGAGGGATAAAAAGAGGTTAGATGGGGGAAAAATAAAGGGGGGAGGGAGTCTTTGGGCATTTCTTCATCAACAGAGAGGCTTTAAAAGGGAAAACAGCAGAGGGGGAACCATCAAAGGATAAAGGGCACAAAGGGGCTTCAAGGAGGCTGTATTTCAGGGGAAATGTATTCCTTGAAAACTCAGCAACAAATTAGCCCCCTAATTGCTTGTCAAAAGGTTCATAGGGGGGCTAACAGTGGCTCCACATGGGGATGGCTTCTTCTTGAAGGAGCCAAGAAACCAGAAACTGATCTCTTGGTGTAGGCCAGACGCCTGCTGCTTGAACCATCCATATCTTTCTTTGATCTACTGCCACAAACTATGAAGACATCCAATCAGCAGAAACATTTCCCAACCAATCTACCTACCCAAACTAGAGTTCTAACAATCTTTCCCATGGGTGCATTTGAATTAGCAGACCCTTTGCATTTATTTTGCAGAACAAAAACAAACCTATTCTAATTCTACCCTTATTGCTCCATGAGGCCAGATTAGATTGTTGGCCTCGTCTGCTTCTCTACCTACACTACTACCTGTTGAGATTAAACTGTTCAACAGGTTTCTTCACCTACATTCTAAGACAGGAAATTTAAACACAACCAAGCCAGGATTAGACAGTCTGACTTGCTGGGTAGAAATTTGAAGAAAACAAAACTATGAAGGCATGGAATTCCGCAACTGTGAAACATCCTTCTTTCTTTCTTGTGACTCAGGTTTTGAGCATGTTTGAGTCACTTCTATCCTTTGCTCCAGCTCTAATCTTAGAGCTGGATGTTCCTTTACTGCTGATCCAGATTTTGAGCTTGTTAGGACCAGCTATTCTTGCTCCCTTTTGGCTCAGATTTTGAGTTTACTAGAGCCAATCCTTTGCCTCAGAGGTTCATGTTTTGAGCATGTCTGAACCTCCCTTTTCATCCTGTTTTTTTTTTTGGAACATTTTCTTCACTTTTGTTGAAAATGAAAATTCGCAACGGTATATACAATGGAAATGAAACATGGAAATGGAGAATTAGCAGAAATAGTGTTTGAGCATCCTGCCATTGACAGGACCCCCAAACAGTTTTGTACCATCAAGTTCTTGCAAGAAAAACGCATTAGGACCCACAGTGGCTTGAATGATGAACGGGCCCTGCCACAAGCTGTCGAACTTGCCATGTTTGCCTTTATCCTCTCTTCTTGAATCCCACTTCAGGACCTTGTCCCCAACTTTGAAATTTGTTGCTTTGGTTCTTTTGTCAAACTGTCTCTTCATGTTTTCCTGCACTCTGATAGCTCTGTCATAAACTTGCTCCCTTGTTTGCTGGAGATGGATTGTTTCATTAATTCTCCTTATCATGTTGTCTTCTTCTGATTGGACCTCTTGAATAAGCTTTACTACTGGTATCCCAAGGCTAGTGGGGAAAACTGCTTCTGTCCCATAAACCAGCTGGAAGGGTGATGTGCCAATAGACTTCTTTGTAGTGAGCCTGTCTGCCCACAGGGCATGTATCAACTTTTTATGCCAAGACCTTTTGTTTTCTTCCAGCAGCTTCTTAATGATTGTAACCAGGATTTTATTTGATGATTCAGCTAGGCCATTACCCTGGGGGTAGTAGGTAGTTGAATGTCCAAGCGTAATTCCGTACCTGTGACAGAAATCAATCATTCTTTTGGATCCGAAAGCAGCAGCATTGTCAGTGATTATTTTCCTTGGGCAACCAAACCGAGACAGGATGAAGTCTTCTAGGAACCTAATGATGACAGAATCAGTGGCATTCCTAGTGGGTATGGCTTCAATCCACTTAGTGAAGTAATCAGTAGCAGTCAAGATCCATTTATGTTGCCCAGAGGAAGAAGGGTGAATTTCTCCAATGAAGTCTAAGCCCCATTGCATGAAAGGACCTTCTATGGTGATAGGTTGCAGAGGGAGGGGGAGGAGCTTTCTTTTGCCCTCAAAAATCTGGCATTTGTGGCAGGTGAGGATCATTTTATGGACATCACTGAAAAGTGTAGGCCAATAGTAACCAGCCCTGAGTATCTTATTTGCAGTAGTCTTCCAACTCAGGTGGCCTCCACACTCCCCAACATGGAATTCTTGTTTGATCTTTTCGACTTCAGTTTCAGACAAACATTTCAGTAAAAGGCCATTTGGATTTTTCCAATATAGACTCTCATTCAAAATGCAGTAATTTCTAGCTTTGAGTTTTATGAATCTGGCCTTTGTTTTGGACAGTTCCGGAGGGGCATTGAGGTGTGTGAGCACGTACAGGATATCAGTGTACCAAGGAGAGTTCTGAAACTGATCCTCAACAGCGGGATGGGGAAATCCTTCCTGCTCATCCAGGGCGTTCATCATGTTGATATCAAGGGCCTGTAGATTAGTTTCAGCCATCAATTGGGCCAGGCCTTGACCTTTGATCAGCTTAGTGGGTTTGATTTCAATGTCATATTCTAAAATCGTGGCAATCCATTTGCTCCTTTTCCCATCTGGGTCTTGGGATAAGATATCTTTGACCACTGTATTTGGCACATAGGCAATGGTGTGAGAATGCAGAATGTACACCCTAAAGTCTTTTAAGGCCTTAATCAGGGCATAGGCCTGCTTTTCCATAATGTTTCACTTTAAGGGTGCATCTCTTAAGGCTTTACTGAAGAAGGCTATAGGCTATTCCCTACCTTCCGAATTTTTCTGCAGCAAAACTACAGCTATTGTGTGTGGGGAGGCAAATGAAAAGATCAGAAAATCTTTTGAGAAGTCAGGGCTGACAAGGACAGGGGCTTGGGTGAGTGCAAGTTTTACTGACTCAAAATATTTTTTGGCTTCAACAGTCCACTTGATTCTTGCATCTTTCTTTAGCATTTCAGTCATTTTCCTAAGATGCTCAGCAAGATTGGGGATAAATCTTCTAAGGAAATTGATCTTCCCAACGAAAGACTGTAGCTCCTTGATGTTTCTTGGATGTGTAATTTGAAGTATTCCCTCAACTCTCTGGGGGTCTATCCTAATCCCTTTCTCAGATATAATGTGGCCTAGAAGCTTACCCTCTTGCAGCCCAAAAACAGTCTTCTTAGGGTTCAGGGACAGACCATACCTTCTACATTTTTCAAAAACTCTCCTCAGATGTTTTAAGTGTTCTTCTTCTGTTTTAGAAAATACAGTTAAGTCATCCAAGTAGATAACTATAAAGTGTCCAATCTCATCTGAGAAAGCAATATCCATTGCTCTCTGGAAGGTAGCTCCAGCATTCATCAATCCAAAAGGAATTTTCACATACATGAAGGTGCCCCATGGAGTGGTGAAGGCTGTTTTGAGTTGATCTTCTGGGAGTACCAGAACCTGGTTGTATCCTGAAAAACCATCAAGCAGGGAGATTCTTTTAGAGCCCACTACCTTCTGTAGGATATGCTCGATTCTAGGCAAAGGGTAGTTATCTTTCAAGGAAGCTCTGTTAAGGTTTCTGAAGTCTATGCAAAGTCTAATCTCCCCCGTTTTCTTTCTTACAGCCACTAAGTTTGACACCCAATCAGAAAACCTTACCGGGACTATAATTCCTGCATCATACATCTTCTTAATTTCCTTTTCTACTGCAGGCAATTGTTTTGGATTAATTCTACGGAGTTTTTGTCTGAAAGGTTTCTGATTTTCCTTCAGTGGTATCTTATGTTGTATAATGTTGGTGTCATAGGCCTTTAAGTTTTCATAGCTCCATGCAAATACATCAATGAATTCCTTAAACAGATCAATGTATCTTTTCTTCATGTCTGCAGGTATAGACTTAGCCAGCTTTATCATTTTGGGTTTGTCTTCAGTGCCTATGTTACACTCTTCTACATCCGATTCTGCATGTTCTATTGTGGGTTTCTTTGCAACATCATCGAAATCAAAGAGATCCTCTAAGGGTGCTAAGCCTCTTGGTATGTTCTTGTCTTTGGCTTGCAGCACCTCCATTTCTTCTCTATCTGCGTTTTCACGTTTTACGGCTGAATCTCCAGTTTCTTCAGAAAAAGCATTTATTTCTATACTATAAGGCGTTTCTAGTTCATCTGTAGAATCCTCACTTGGGCAGCTGTCATCATATTTTGAGTCTGAATCAGAAAATTCAAACTCATTTCTGCCCATCAGGAAATCTTCAATCTGTTTGTCTCCTTCAAAGACCTGCCAGTATTTTTCATTGTCCGGCACTGCAGGCCTGAATTTAGTCTGAATGATGATTTGTTGGTCAACTGGGGCCTTAGGATAAGAGCTAGCTAGGCAGGCTAGTCCATTTGCAATAGCGTTTTGACCCCTAGGAATGTACACTAAATCATATTCAATGAATGTTTTCAACAAATCTAGAGTATCGTTCCTGTATGCCCTAAGTCTGGGGTGTTTTGCCGAATATTCACCACTCATCTGTTTGATTACTAACTCAGAGTCTCCTCTCACGACTATCCTACGGGCACCTAATTTTTTCAACAGATTTAAGCCCAGGATTAGAGCCTCATATTCTGCAATGTTATTCATGCATTTGAAATGCAGATTGACAGCGTGGCTCTCCGCGTGGTCATTTTCGGTGTTACGCAACCACACTCCTGCTCCGGCGTTTTGTCTAGTGCAGGACCCATCAAAGTTCATTTCCCACAGGGGCTCTTTGTTTAATTCAACTTCACTTTCTCCCTCACAGCTGGGTTCACTATTAGGTTGAGTTGGGAGGTATGTACTAGGTTGCAAACTATCTCGTTGTTCATAGAGGCCGTGGATGTCAGGGAGGTGGTTAGCTTGCTGTTCTTGCTCTGTTTCTGCTTCGCTTGGAGTGAGCGGTCCACCACAAATCCTACAGGCTTCGTTTCTGGTTTCCTTTTCATTTTCAGTGTGCTGCCCATGGTTTTCCTGATCATATTCTTCCAGAGTGGCCATTATATGGAGGTCCATAGGCTCTGTGTTCTCATTCGTATGCCTATTCTGGGACTCTGGCTCTTCTAAGGATTCATCATTACAAAAAATAAAGGAGTCAAGATCGATATGTACAGAATACAATGGTGAATTTTCAGGTTTCTCGGGGCTGCTGACCAGAAATTTCATTTGGGATTCTCTATACAGTCTTCTTGATTGGCCAAATATAGGGATAGTGGCATATGAGCCATCCATCTGCATGGTGCCTTGCAGCTTGGCTCCCCATGATCTAGATAATAACATGCCATACTTGGGCGTCACGTCTGCCACCACTACATCCATGACCATACATTTCGCAGGAATCTGAGTTAGGCTCACACATAAGTCTTTGATGAGGCCTAGGCATTTTACTCTACTAGAGTCAAAAGAGTATAAGTCTTTGTAAGGTCTGGTAATTTCTAGGCCTAGCCTCTCCATGACTACCTTAGGCATTAGGTTGTGTGATGCACCGGAGTCATGCATGGCGTTATGGAGGATCTTGTCATGAATGTTAAGACTGATATAAAAAGGTGGAACTACCCCTTCCTAAAATTTCCCCTCAATCTTGGGACCGAATAAGAGGGCGGGCTGGTCATCGCTTAGATTTACAGTGTCATTATTTATACTTAGATTTAATGCTTTCAAAATCTGGCCCTTATATACATCCTGAGAAGCCAGCTCAGATAATGGCATGGAGATTTTGATTTTTGCAATCTCACTTTCTAAATTGAAAATGGGTTGGCCTTTGGAAGTGCTCAACTCTGTTTTGTTCGCCACCGCTTTAGTGGCTGAATCGGTTTGTGTTTTCTCATTATGTACATGTGTAGGCACAGTTGTATCAGGAGCACTAACTGAGGTGCTAGTGCTACTGGTTGGTTGAATTCGTTTTTCATTGTTTTGGTCGTCCTTCTGTTGGTTTTTCTCAGAACTCTCCGTTGCTGATTTATTGTTCACAGCAGTGACTTTAGAAGATTTCTCAGGCCTCTTTTTGATAGTTACTTAAGGAGTTTTAGGTTTGGAGGAGTCTTGGTTCTTTTTACTCCTGAGCTCATATTGTTCTCTGACCTGTAACATGGCATTCTCGAATCCCAACCTATAATCCTCAGATTCAAACCATTCCTCCTCCCCATAAGAGGTTGAGGGTTGGTCCTCTTCTGAATCACAGTTCAGGATTGAGTCCTCTGTTTCGAACATGTTTATCACATTCCCTTCAGATTCTTCTATGATTCCCTCATCCTCATCAAGGAAGTTTTGGAAAGGGGGAACGACTTGCTGATCTGACTCTTTCTGTCTGTTGGGAGTGTTGTTGTTTCTTCTAAAGTTTTGGTTTTGGTTTTGATTTTGGTTCCTGTTCTGAGTGATAGCCATCTTTTCGACCACTTGGCATAGCTTATCCACATTCTTAGACAATAGGTCAACCCTTGGATCTGAAGTGGAGGCTATAGTGTCATCCTTGTATGTTACTCTCTTTTCAGCTCTCAGTTTGGCCCTTTTCTCAATCAGATTTGCTTCTATGTTTACTGCCCCTTTCTGCATATCCTCCAACATGGTATATTCTTTATCCCTAAGTTCATAGGCCATGTCAGCATCAAATCCATCCGGATATTTTGCTAAGGCCATACCTTGTGGGGGTTTCATGTGTGGGGGAAGAGCGTTGTAAATACTGTTGAATCTGGTGGTGTAATCATGAACACTTTCCCCTACGTTTCTCTTAAGGGACATGTATTCTGCCAGGAGCTGGCGAGGGTTTGCTCTGGTTTCCCATTTGTTGATGAAAGTCTGGTATAACGCAGGGAGATCTTGGATACTACCAGCAGGTAGGATTTTAAACCACTTATTAACTTCACCTCCCAAGCTTTGTGCGAAGATTCTCATTTTGATCGTTTCGTCATCGATTTCCATATAGTCAAAAGAGTCCTCCATTTTATCTACATGTTGTTGCGCTGTTGTAGATTCTTTAGCAGGGAAGTGTGGGATCTTTGATTGATAATCATTTGGTAAGGGCAGTAGAGGCTGAGGCAAAACTAGAGGTGCGTACCAGGCTGCCATGATGATGTTCTGATGAGGTATAGGATTGGCTTGAGCAGCTGGTAGTTGGATGACAGGGATGGTAGGACCAGCCGAAGTCTGTTGAGCAGACCTAGGGTGAGAAAGCCCCGAGTTTTGGAGAGAGTGGAGATCCAGTGGTGTGGAAGGAGGGGTTTCGCTGTCCCTAGTGTCTGGCTGGTCTGAAACACTGAATGACCTAGTTCTAGGTAATCTGTTTTGGAGGCCTAGGTTGAAGAAAGGGTTTAATAGAGCTGCAAGATCTTCTAGTGCAGAATTAGCTCTAGGAATGTTGCTGGAAATAGTTGATCTCCTACTCACAGGTGTTCTTTTAAGGATCTTCTCAAGATTATCAACTGTTTCAGGTGGGTTTGGATCAGGGAAAGCTCTTGTATGAATGGTTCTGTGAGCCAGAGTGCTTGTTTGTAAGCTAGGCAGCTTATCCCTACTTGTTACTTCTACCGAGGTTAATGTTGTTTTGGGAACTGGCCTCCCTGTGGAGTCTTCATTATGCTGGGGACTGGTCTGCCAGTGGAGTCTGATGTGAAACCAAGATAATCAGCAGGCCTACTGATCACCAGTGGAGTCCTTAACGTTTAGGAACAATGGAGTCGCCAAGTGGAGGGTTTAGGATGATTCTAGGGTACACTGTCCACCACAGTGCTCACCGTCCAAAGTGTGACTTACCGTCAACCTAGCCAGATTTCTAAGTTTCTGAGGTTGTTTGAAATGAGAAGCACTCAGATTCCCCAGCGGAGTCGCCATTATGTTGGAGTTTCCATGTTTTGGCCAGGTTGACAGAGACCAAAAGATGAGACAACATAGAACCACTTTCAGACCTTAGGATCTAGCCCTCCTAGGTCCAGAGAGGGATCTCTCTATGATTATCAAAGGATATATGCCCTTGAAGTTCTAACTTATGGTTTTAGGCTAGTTATAGGCTCAAGGTTTTTTTTTTGATTGTTTGAGTTTGGTTGTTGAGAATCAGGAAGGAAGGTTTCATCATAAGACAAAGATGGGTAAAGAAGGAAGCTAGGCAAAGGTAGATAACTCAGGGAACATCAAGGCCATTGGGAAATGGAGTCAAGAAAGGATTTACTTATGTTCAATGTGTAAGCTTCAATTGGGCTAGTCATCTAGAGCATTTGGATCTCAAAGACTGATTGATGAGATGGAACACTAAGTGATGAGGATGAAAAATGGAAAGCAATCTGATTTTGTCTATAGATCAGGCCAGAGGTCATTTAACTCCAGGCCTGCTTGGACAAAACCATAGGCAACACAAGGGATCTTGCAAAGGTTTATATGGAAGGGAAGGTTATGAAGAGGCAGCGACAGGCTTTACACCTCCCAATGTTCCTAACCTCTTTCAGTTAAATCTTAACAAAACCATCTGAACACTGATTTTACCAACTTGCACATCAGAGAGTAGGCAATAATCATCCACTACACTGGTTTAGTCAACTAAAAACAATATTCAGACACACATATGAGCAGAAAACATTCAAGACTGAGAGAGCTGGGATATAAGGTACCTAACAAGGGTAAATCTTATATCATGCGTTCAGATGTCAGTCAGAAGAACATGGAATGAAATGGAAATAAACACAGAGATAAGAAAAACATCACCAACTGCTGTAGATCAGGATCCAATGAAAACTGCTTATCATGTTAAACACAACACCAATCAGGTACATCACTGCCCAAAGCTTTTACATTCAGCCTGAATACATCATATTTCTTAGCCTATCATACAACTGTTACACAGGAAACTTGGCTCGGGACAAAATGCTTGCAGTTCGCTGATAAAACCAACAACAACCAACCCCTTTACAATGTTCTTGCTGTGCTTTTATAACAAAAGATGATCCTCAGATCGACTCAGGAGGTAGGTGCCCATTAAATGTTATATTTAAGCATAATAATGAATGCAGGGCCGAGGACCATCCTGCTTGAGAATGCTGAAAATTCATTTCGCTCACCTTTTTAGTAAGAGAACGATCTGCCTCAGATTTGATCTTGACATTTTGGGCTCGTTGTACTCCAGGTGATTTGAATTCGGGGATAGGATAAACTACTAGGAGGGTCTGTCTCATAAATGCCTGATTGTCTTTGAGCTGTAGTTTGATGGAAAAATCCTTCAGGGACATTCTGCATAATAAAAACAATATGGATGCCTTGTCCTGGACGAAAACACTTTGCTGACGGAAACCCTGATATTACCTTTGTCTGCGCTTGGGGTCTGTGATCCTCTGTTCTGCCCTGTTGAAATGAATGAACTGGATGGAGGTCAGCATGGCCCTCCATGCTTCTTTAATGCCGCCAGACTGTCTGAAATGAGCTTCAGTCAGTGTATTTAATTATCTCAGGGCTCGAGAAGGCAAGAAGGCGCTATAGGAAGGTGTACTTTCTAGACTAGATGCGCTCTGCTTTTAGGTGGCGCAATCATGACTTGCTGGTGCGTCCTTAGTCTTCAATTGTGCTTGAATCCTTTGAATGTAGGATTAAAACATTAATCTTCAATTACAGGCTCGAATCCTTCACAAATCCTGCTTCTGCTGATTCGCTGACCGGCTGAAATGGCCTCTCTGCACTACCTGCATGATGAAATAAACTTATCACAGGGCCCGGGAAGTGGTGGAGAAATGCTATGGAGGCGGAGGAATGGTGGCGGAACAGCGGAGAAACAATGGAAAGAATGCAGCGTGGTGGGGAAATGGTGGCTTTACTATAATGCTAACAAAATGTGATGAAACGGTGAGATCTTATGATTAATAGGGTTCGGGGATAATATGCAGCGCAGACCGCTAGATTTAGGTCTGGGGACAAAGATCAACGGTGGAGATTGAGTAACGGGACAATACATGAGATGGGAAAAACACATGAAATGCAACGGAAACGAATGTAAGAGTGGGGCCCAGTGGAGGAGGAGGGTGATTGAACGAGGACCGTCAGATCTGGGAGAGACAAATGGTCACGATACAATCGCTCAATCACAATCTGGGGTCAGTCGAAACGGTTTGCGATTGCGATCGGGGAGGGTCCTGTGATTGATCGCTGACCGTTCGATCGGGGATCAGATCGATGGTTCAGATGTAATCGGAGGGACAGAGCGATCAGCGATCGGGAGGACTTGCGATTGGCGTCGGACCGTCAGATCACGGAAGAATGGACGGCGGAGATGCAATCGGGAGGCAGACAGAAGGGCTTGCGATTGCGATCAGAGGGGAGATTGCGATTGAGCGATAGCCGTAGGATCGCGGGAAGGATGGACGGCTGGGATTAAATCGGAGGGGGAGAGCAGGCGGGGAGTGACGAGATCTGGGCCATTGGATCTGAATGGATCGATGGCCAGGATTAAATCGGAAGGGAAACCAACAGAAATGTGATCGTGATCGGGAGGACTGATGCGATTTAGCGATAACCGTTGATCTGCGGGACGATGGACGGCTGCGATTTAATCGCTCAATCGCAATCGGGGGTCACACAAAATGGTTTGCGATTGCAATCGGAGAGGGTGGTGCGATTAAGCGCTGGCCGTCGGATCGCGGGGCAGATCGACGGCTGGGATGCAATCGGGAGACGGGAGGAAAGACTTGCGATCAATCGGAGGGGGTGTTGCGATTGAACCAGGACCGTCGGATCGCAGGGAGATCAACGATGGAGACAATGATCGGAGGATCGAAATCGGGGGTTGGAGCAGGAGGGTTGCGATTGCGATCAGGAGGCGGTTGCGATTAGCGGATAGCCGTCAGATCTGGTGATAGATCGACGGTGCAGAACCATCGCGAGACATTTACGTGTTAAAACAAAATGCATCGGGACTTTTGATATTACAAAGGGTTTTTCCCCCCCACCGATGATTCCGATTGCGATAAGCGCCGGGGACTTAAGCACTTGGTCCCGGCGCGGGGTCATGTGGGGAAGTGGTTGGAAAGGGGCCTGCGGTAGAGGGGCTGGGCATTTTCTATGGTCGGAAAGTGGGTTTTGGGCCCATTTTGATGGATTTTAAAGGTGAAGGAGGGGGAACGATAGAGAAATAGAGGGGAAAGAAGGGACAACCAAGGGTAGGGGAGGAGTTTAAAGGGGATTTTGGGGGAATTTAAGGAGTAAATGGGCAAATAGAAGGGGAGAAAAATGAGGGATAAAAAGAGGTTAGATGGGGGAAAAATAAAGGGGGGAGGGAGTCTTTGGGCATTTCTTCATCAACAGAGAGGCTTTAAAAGGGAAAACAGCAGAGGGGGAACCATCAAAGGATAAAGGGCACAAAGGGGCTTCAAGGAGGCCGTATTTCAGGGGAAATGCATTCCTTGAAGACTCAGCAACAAATTAGCCCCCTAATTGCTTGTCA